>VCAZ01000016.1:4541049-5741049 GCA_005784505.1 Bagarius yarrelli
TTTCTTTTATTGAGTGAAGAAAGGGGAGAAAAATTGCTTCTATAATTTGATCAATAATGATTATAATGTGAAATATCTGCTGTGTGGGAAAAGTTATTGACTTTTACAAGCTTATTGAGTTTCTTTACTTTTATTGTTTTCAATCACTTTGTTATCAAAGCTTTTTTCTTTACCTTTTTAACCCAAATTAAATTAGTAAGCAGGACATTACCAACCAGTGTTCAAAAGTATCTTCTTATCTTAGCCTGATTCACAGTGCTAATCTCGTAAAAATGTTTTAGAATTTGAGTGCTACTGGTCGGGTCTGGCAGCTACTGGTCGGGACTGTGCAATCGAAGCACAGTGCCCTTCATTTTTGCGTCCTTAAGTTACCTCTGTAGACAAAAACAAGCAGCCCAGCTATGTCACCTGCAAGAATGCTAACGTTAATGCACACTAAAAAAACAGTCATGCAATGCTATAATTTGCACTGTCGGATGTGATCACAGTCTCTGTTTCAAAGATAAAGGGGTTGCAATGGTAATATTTGATAAAATTACGGTTGCTTTTTCCCCGCTAGGCCCTCATATACCCGCTTCTTTTGTTGCACTACTTTCCAGTAACATTTGAATTTTCCTGGCCGCCTGATAGTGAGGAGAGTAGGTTTCTTCTGTAGCACCACTAATAAACTGCCCGATTTTATTTCTTCTTGTTAATTTATCTGTCACTGTTACTATGTTGGCTTTTAAAAATGGCGCTTCTCAAAATGCACTCTGTCATGGAAACTCCGCCCACTGGAGCAAACAGCTTAATCTATCTTCAGCACCAGCTGGCGGAAAAGGGGTAGCTGTAAATTGCTACTCATGCATGACGTGGCGTATATTTATACCTGCATCAATTTTTTTCTTTAAAGGTCATGTTACTTTGACCAATCACAGTCAAGATATTGTTTACACCTGATTGGTTGGTTGATGTTCCCAACACATAGCGTATGTACTGCTACACACAAATCCTCTGAATCACAAGCAATACAGCCAGCTTGCACTCTCCACCCCTACATGTACAGTACCCGGGAGCTGAGATCAGCTCGGTATATTCACCTTAAACTGAAGTGCAGGCCTCTTTTGAGGTGGTAATAATAAAAAAAAACAAAGCTGACGGAGTGAAATTTCACTGAAGTACCAGCGTGTGGAAATTATGCAGACAAAGGCAAATTAGGCAGAGTGATGGTACATGTAGCGAGTGACAACGCCAGCCAACCTTTTCCAATTTCACACACTGCACACACACCATCTCAAGCTATTTCAGCTGTCATCACTATGCACCAGCATGCATGCACACACACACACACACACACACACACACACACACGTACATCAATCTGGTTCAAAGTAGCATGCACAGGCATTCTTTTGGTCTGGTTTATCTACAGTTATCTCCTAACCATACCGATCTTCTAAACCTTTCTAAGGACATACCAGTAAAAATATTAATTTTCACCATAAATTTAAAAGCATGTGGTGCAGCAGTGCACAATTGTGTCTCTCTGTGTCTCTCTCCATCTTTTGTAGATAAACTAGAAATGCGAAAAGGGGTAAACATCAAAGATAATAAAACACAACAAGAGAAAGAATGTCAAGGGCTTTGACATGCCAAATCTGAAAGTCCAAATGTAGTACCTACTTAAGAAGTATGTGACTTTAGACAGAGCTCATAGCTTTGGTACTGTGGCTGGTCCTGACTGAGTATCCATTACTCACAAATAGTGCTGTCTATGTACCCTGTTATGCTACAGTTTGTACGTGATTGTACTGTAATGGCACCGTTCTGGCTATGTTGCCAATAATTATGCAACCATCTGCTAACTTCAGTATTTCTTATTCTATTTCAAACACATTCATGAATGACCCTTAAATTTGCACATTTGACCTTCATGATTTTATCTGAATTTGAATTTGACAATAGTTAATAGCAGGTCAGCTTTCCAAACTCCCATATATATATATATATAATCCCATATATACGATAATCATCTGCTGAGAACTTTATTTATTCATTCCTTTCTTTATTCTGGTAGGGGGTCACAGTCCCTACAGCGATTTCCTAACACTGAGGGCAATTCAGGGGAAAAAAAGACAGACTGGTCTTATTCTATTTTTTTTTTCAGAAAGGTTACGCAGACATATAGGGGGAATATGCAAAACGCCACAGGATTCAAAACCAGACAATGGTGTACTGTGACATCACATTTATACCACAGCACAGCTGAATTTCCCAGGTTTCTTAACCGTTATCCTATTCCACATACATTGGCATATAAATACTATTAAATGGCAGACATTTAGACAGCTATGAAAGCATTTAAATTAAAATGGAAATACAATTATAAAGTGTTGAATTGGATAAGCTGTTTTAGGGTTAAAGACCCAAATTCTAGGAATGACAGGACATTTTAAAATTTGTTTTGGCGCTGTACAATGAGTTTTTTTTAAAGTAATACAAGCAACAATTAAGTTCTGTTAATAAACATAAACAACTTTGGCTTTATTTCAGTGCCAACCACCATTTCAATCACCTAATTTCCAATTGTGTTTATTACAACTGTCCCCCGAAAGGTCAACTGCTGTAAATAATCATTCCATATCCTAGTATCTAAAAGACACACACAACAACCATACTCCATTTAAGGCGGTGTAAGGTGTTAACACAATTATACATGGTCTAATGGAATCTTGGCTTGTCTGAGACAAATGAGACTTCATTATTACAAGCCTTGAGAGACTGTCAGAGGCGATCACTGATGAAGAAATGTGGCTTTCCTCCATCTCCATCACATTCTCATTTTGACTGGTCCTGCATCACAGTTTGGCCTTGGGATAGAAGCAGAAACAGAGCTGAAATATTGATTTATTGATAGTTTTATTATAACAGTCTTAGACAAAATAACAAAAACATCAAGAAAGATGCATTTTTTTAAAAAAACTAAGTTGAAATAATAAGTTAAATAATCATAATCAAAAATCATCCCTTATTAGGGGGAGTGGTGGTAAATGGCTATGGTGCTGAACCACCAACCTGAAGATTGTGGGTTCGATTCCCAGCCCCATCAATCCACCACTGCTGGGCCCATGAGCAAGGTGCTCAACCCCCAATTGCTCAGTTGTAGAAATAAAATAAATGTAAGTCCCTCTGTATAAGGTCATCTGCCAAATGCTGTAAATTCAAATTTATTTAAATTTTTCAATCAGCAAGATGTCTGGACTCTGGTGGAATCTTAACAATGATCTCAAGACAGCTGGGACCATATTTACCAAGAAAGCACATGTACAGGCCAAGAATGTCGGGGTCAGATGAGACCAAAATCGAGCTCTTTGGCATTAACCCAACTCGACGTGTTTGAAGGAATGCTGCCTATGACCCCATAAACACCATCCACACCATCAAATATGGAGGTGGTAACGTTATGCTTTTGGGGACGTTCTGTTGATAAGGGGACAGGACAACTTTACCGCATTAAGGGGACGATAGACGGGACTTTTAACATTGATGGGTTGTGGATTGACTCAAAACACACAGCCAAGGCAGAAGTGGCTCAAGGAGAAGTACATTAAGTCCCTGGAGTGTCCTAGTCAATCTCCAGACCTAAATCTGATATAAAATCTGTGGAGGAAGCTGAAGGTTTGAGTTGCCAAATATCAGCCTCAAAACTTTAATGACTTGGAGAAGATCTGCAAAGATCAGTGGGACAAAATCTCATCCCGAGATTTGTGCAAACCTGGTGGCCAACTACAAAAAAACATCTGCCATCTGTAATTGCCAAAAATCTGTTTTGCCACCAAGTACGTCTTGTTTTGCTAAAGGGTCAAATACTTATTTCACTCATAAACATGCAAATTTAAAAGTTATTCTGGATATTTCTGTTGTTATTTTGTCTCTCACTGTTAGAATAAACCTACCATTAAAACTATAGACTGATCATTTTTCTTGTCAGTGGACAAAAGTACAAAAATCAGCAGGGTATAAAATATTTTTTTCCTCATTGTATGTATGCAAAATACTAAATAAAGCAAGACGAGATTGAAAGCTTTGGTCTGCTTTGACCGGGTTTGATTTCTTAGTCGCTAGTCCATCATTTATTTATTTTAGATGCTAACTCGATAAAGGTGATGCACATATAGACTATAAAAAATACTAACAGAAATAAAGAGAACACACACATTGAACATTGAAAGCCACTAGCATGTCCCCAATAATCAACATTACCAAGAGCGTGGGCTAGAAAATACCAACCTGTCACTTACTGCAGCAAGCAATCTAAGGTTCTAGGGGTATTTATTGTTTCTTACTTCCTATATACAAAATCTCTACTTTAAGGTTAAATTACTTTACATATTGAATCACTGGCTTTAATCCCTATAATTATAATATTTATCATAAACGGGCTCTTTTAGGCTAAGTTAAAAAAAAAAAAGCAGTCACTTTGACAGATGTGGTTAGAATCAGAATTCATATACTGAACACAATTAGCAAGCCTTAGTAAATAAAGCTAAATCATACTACCCCTAAAACTATGTAGTGTATTTTGTGAGTGAGTGAGTGTGTGAGTAATTGAGTGAGTGAGTTAGTGAGTGTAAGGTCTTCATGTTCTTGTCTGCTGTTATCCTTGTTTTATGTTTACTGTTTCATGTTTAGGTTAGGTTAAGCTATGCTATGCTATGCTATGCTAGCCAAGGCAGTATGTTTTGTTTACTTCCTGTTTTGTCCTCGTGTCTTCCTGTCATCCCTTTGTCATTGTGTCTTGTTTTCATTGGTTGGCCTGTGTTTGTGATTGTGTTCAGGTGTGTCTTGTTTGAGTTTATGAGTGCCTTGTATATTTATAGCCCTTGTGTTTGCCCTGCCTTTTGTGGATTATTGTTAACGGTTTGTGTATGGGTTACTTTGGTGAGGTCTTGCTGAGGCTAAGGGCCATGCTAGTGTTCATGCTCAAGTAAGGTCTAGTCTAGTCTAGTCTAGTCTAGTCTAGTTCATGTTTGTTGTTTTGTCCTCAGGTTCTGTAAATAGTCAAGTTTAGTTTATGTTTGTATGTTCACCTTTGTAAATAAATTGCACTTGGGTTCAATACATCTCGCCTCAGTGGAGTTAATGTTACAGTGAGTGAGTGAGTGAGAGAGAAAGTGTGCGAGGGAGAGGTAGATCATATTTATTACATGAACAACCCACCATGCATCAGTGCATTAACACAGCTAATGGTGACAGAAATTAATTGTTGCATCAAAAAAACACTTTACATATAGCAAAGTCAGCCATGTCAACAGCAAGCCACGAAAATCAGTCTGGCACAGCAGAACGAATGACAGAAGATTACATCTTTGTTTTGCTCTAGGATTTTTTTTTAAACCATCAAATCAAAAGCACAGTGTGTCTTAATACAAGAAAAAGAAAGTCACAGACAGACAGATATTAATAGATAGGCACAAATGATGCTAAATTAAAACAGACAGATGGGCAAGCAGATATAGAAAGAATAACAGAGAGACGTATACATTAAATTAAACTAAATAAACAGACAGACATACAAACAGGTGAAAAGATATGGACATGTAAACAGACAGACAGACAGACAAGCGAATAGGACCTGACATTATTCTCATGCATGCATGTCTTAAAGCATCAAGTATCCGTGTTTGTCTGTCAAAGTGATTGATGTTCAATGCCAAAAATGTGTTTTCTCTGTCACACACAGATTATAGTTTCCAGTAAAACATGTGGACTCATATTATATATATCGAATATGTGTGTATGCACACACATCCTCTAGCTTTAAGACAATGTCCTTAACCTTCTACACTGAAATAGTCTCTCTCTCACACACACACTCACCTATATATATATATATATATATATATATATATATATATATATCTATATATATATATATAGTATACAGTAGTTAAACATATGGTGTTTGTGAGAATTGTTTTAAGTAAAACACAAAAAACCACACTAAATAGTCTGGACAGCTTTTGCAGGGTAAACTATGCATTGCAGTGTAACAGAATCGCTTAAAATAGTCTTTGATGGCAGAACAGCCGACCGTGCCGTTTTTGCAGATCCAAAATTTTAGACTAGTTTCCTAAAGATAACCTCCAGGTACACATGTAACGATGGTTTCTCAAGAGAGAGGACAAGACGCTGTGTCAAAAAAGACAATGTAGAATGCCATTCTGTGTGTGTCTTTTCCTATAATGTCTTCAACACAGCACGAGTTCCCTTGAAACACAACAGCCAAGTGTCATGTCTAGTTTTTCTCACTGATGCAAAAATGTAAGTCAAGACATTTATTAAAGTGGTTGTGCGCTGGATTTATCCAATTAGCGCTGGTGAAAGTGCAAATATGCAAATAAAAAGTTTAAACCAGGAGAAGGTTTAACCATGGGAAAGTGACAGCATTGTAAAACATCAAAAAAGATAACCCAGAGTTTACATAAAGTGGGGTAAGACTGAGGTTTAATATTCTACGTCATAACAAGCATTATTTTACACATTAATATGCACAACAACCAAGCTACAAAATTTACTGCATTGGGATTCATACGAGTGAGTTAATGAAAGATTTATCTGCAAAACGAATCTAGTGAAGATGCTGATGTTGGAAAAAGAAGTGATAGCATGGCAGTAGCAGTGATAGCATGGAAGTCTAGTCTCTCAAATATATACAACACATAAATAAAGAAGATGAATGAAATGATGGCATCTGACACTGCAGCTACACACGTACCCAATGAGGGTTAAGATTTTTTTTTCTTAACAGACATTCTATAGAAATAGAGTAGAAAAATGGTGAAAAAAATAAACAGTGCTTTATGTTTTTCTGGAGATTTAGATACAGGCAAGCCTTACGAGTTAATTCGTTTTATGACGTAACTCAAATTAGTCATAGGTCAAATTAAATTTCCCCATTGAAATGAATTGAAATGCCATCAAGTTCTGGATTTTTAAATAAGAAAAATAAACTTATAAATAATGAATATTGTATAAAAAAACAATACAATACAATAGTATGTACTGCAATAAACTGGTTCTATTAAATATAATGTACAGCATTTTCCTTGAGATCAGATGACTCCACTAACGTGCATGCCTGACTAGCTATCGGGTGAGACACGGGACGCTGGACAGAGGTTGGCGTTCGCTACCCCTACTAGCCGTTAAGTGTCTGAAGCTGGCTTGTAATTTTAGCTCGCAACTCAAAGCAAAAAAAAAACCATCTAAGAGACGACTCGTATCTCGAAAAACTCAATAGTTGGGACAGTCTTAGGTCAAGATACCACTCTTTAAAAATTGAATAATTAAAAATAGACTGTATAAATTAAGTACAATTAATCCTTGTTAAAACTAGAAAAGTTGTTTCCTGCTCCTTAAATCAATGTGCAAATGTTAGACTTTCACTCTATTATTAATTTTTGCAATTAATTCACAAATCACATGCACACTGAACTGTGGTTCAGTCAAATATAATCCCCACCTGACACTGCACATCCTGCGATGGGACTATTGCAGACGTACACATCGCAATGTTGACACTAAAGGATGGAATATGCAGCCATACTGGTTTCCTTCTCCAACATTACTAGCTTCGATATGTAAATTTCTGCTAATAAAGCTGAAAAATCAGTTAAAGATATAATAAATTCTATTCTTTAGTGAGAAATAAATTCAGTTATTTAAAATGTACAATTAGAATGTTTACTCAACCAAGTAATTCATTAATTACTGAAAGGTTTTTCTTTATAATTAGTTAAATTAGACTTGTGATTGCTACTGCCTATATTTGCTCTGGTTACACACTGCTGTTTTTAAGCATGCAGATAGACAGTAAGCAAAGTTTACATGACGAATACACGCATTTCTGTCTACACAGCCCTTATATATGCACGCAGTTGCCTAATGAATGCAGCATCTCAGGAACATCTTGGAAAGCTTCAAAGCTAAAAAACTTTCATTCATCTTCAATCTTTGGATCAACTTCCACCAATGATCACGGTACAATCTGTGCTTCAGAATCCCACATACTGTAAAAAAAAATGCCACGTCATGGTTTCAAGCGGTAAATCCAGTGTTTTAAGGAAGCAGCATAAGATCCCCTACCTCATCTACTTCAGTCTGAAGCTGTTCCAGGACAACCAGTCTTTCTCACGCACATCCCTTTCCCTTTCCCGCTGACGGTGAGGTTTTTTGTTCCTTTTTGGAAGATGAAAGCAGAGTCAAAATGTGAAACGCGGTGGTGTGAGGCTCTGTGAATACAGGTATCCCAGCAGCAGACAGCAATCCTCTCTTCTGTCTCAGCATGAGCAGCCTGGCTGACTCAACAGCCCAGAAAGGGTGACTACAGGAACACAGAGGAAACAGCAGAGTCAAGCTTAAACACACACACACATACACACACACACAAATCATCCCCAACTTATTCAGTTCTTTGCTGCGTATATCTGTCTTTCGCTCTCTTTCTCTCTATTTCTCTCAATTTCTCTCTCTCTCACTCTCTCTCTTATGTTCATCATTGCATTTTCCATCTACGTCTCTCTTTACATTTCTAAATATTTTTTCCCCGTCCCTCTCTCGTGCTCTCTCTCAAATGTTCAAATTTGCTGCTAAAGTGTTAGATTATATAAAGGTGCATCAATATTTTTACGTTCTCAATTTTAAAAGTACACTCTTGTTTAGTTTCTTTATTTCTCACTCTCTTTAACTTAAATTATTTCGCTCTCTTGGTTGTTTTACTTTCCAACTATTTAATCATTTGGAATGATGGAACTTCAAAATGTATTTGTATTTGTCATTTGTTTACGTTGGAGACTCGTTTTATTTTGTCAGTTTAGCCTCAAGTGGTATTTATATGATCTCGAGTGTATCTTTTGCACATTCGCCCTTTGCTGTCTGACACTTGACCCTGACACTCTTAACTGTTCATTATTATTACAGCACGTTTAAATTCATTTCTTTACAAATCCCAATTTAGGATGTTGGGGATCAAAGCGCCAGGTCAGACATAGACTAAGAAGGTTAAGGACCTTACACAAGGGCCTAATAGTAGTGGCTTGTCAGTGGTGGGGCTTGAATTCCGAGCATCCAATCAACAATCTGGAGCCTTAATCATTTGAACTACCACTGATCTTTTTTTGATTATACAGAAAGATTAACAACAGTACCATCTGAACCACAGCTCTAAAATAGCTAAAACAATCAAGATGGCACACAAGATCAGCAGAGTTCTAGGTAGTGAAATGACACCAAACAGAAGGAGATGTTAGGAGGCAGCTGAACGCAAAATAAGCTTGGATAATACAAGCAGGCATGAAACAGCTTGACCAAAGAGACAACACCACTTGAAAGATCATTTGTCCACAAGATAGCAAAGATTCTCAGTGGCTGTCGTGTGCTGGAGCTAAATCAAGAGCAGCGGAAAAGTATATCTCCAGGTGGAAGACATGACTGAGTGATGGAGAAAATGATTTTTAGTTTAGGGTTTAGCACTTATAAAACTGGATAGCAATAGAAATTGAAGATGGAAATGAACTTAAAATCAGAAAGGGCTTTTTCTGACAAGTAATCGAACAAATCTAAATTGTAAAGCAAAAAAAAATAAAGGCTTAAAACATACCAAAAAAACCCCACAATAAGTCCCTACTAAATGCAAAAAACAGTATACAAGCTAAGTAGTATGTCCTGTCCAGATTTATGTATTTTTAGTATTCATAATATGCAAAAAATTATATTATAAAATAACATCCGGATGATCTACTTTTTTGCCCAGATTTTGACATTCTTTATAAATGAGCCCGCAGGACAGATAACTTGTTATATGCAAAAATGGCAGCACTTTTAAGTGCTTAGCTAAACTTTAAATAATTCAGGGAAAAAAACATTGTTATTTTTGGTTAAATTACACTGACGCTTTTGTGACATCCGACATGGGCGTGGATGTGGTACGTCCGAGTATCTTTAAGTATGTACTACTGTAATTTAGTGTTGGGCAAGGACATGGATAATGTAGTGAGCTTGGCTATTAATTACTTTATGTTTAATAAAGCCTTACTACCTTGAAACAGGCTAAGCTACAGCACCACGACAAAAGTAGCTTACAATAAATTTATTAAGTTGTTGTTTTTGCAGACTCTACTGACTTGCAATTGTTGTGTTGGCAAGCTTATTCAGAAATTCACATTAATATAACTTAAAATAAAAGGTGGCAGTAATGCACCCAAATTCTGCTTCGCAACCACCGTAAACCACCAAGAAGAAGAAAGCACCATCATACAGAAGTACTTTTGTCAGCCACACAGATCTGTGAATGGCGGTGATGTCACTTACTGATCCAAGATCTGTAAATGTAACTTATGTGGACGCAACTGCACTACTTGGTCAATAAAAGAGCTTTGCTACTAAAAACCTATTTTATTCATAAAACCACAACGCTACACCATTCTACTAAGAGATGTAGCTAAACTAGTAACACTGCTACTTGTAGCGACGCTACTGCCCAACACTGCTACCACAAATACAATACCTCCAGTACATAGTAGTATGTGATTTCAGATGTGTTTTGAAAAAATTTGTCCGGGGATGCCATGTTTGTAATTTATGGTGTATTCTGGGATACAGACTTCTCTGCAGATGCAGAATTGACCTAACAAAAGAAAATTTGAATAAAAATGTGAAAAAAAGATTAATTAAAAAAAACCATAAAAGAGAAGGTAAAAAATTTTTACATGATAAAATAAATTGAGAGTTGAAGTTTAATAATAATCATCATGACAGGAAACAAAGGATGGTGCCAAAAGCATGTTGTCATATCATTGCTGTGGTAAACCATGTCAGTAGAAGTTTCTATAAATAAAATATATGAGTATATGATTTTTTTAGGTAGAATACGCCAGAATTGTTAGTTTAGAATACCTTTTCTTACCAAGTGTTCTGTGCACTTGGTGCAAAACAAACCAGATTTATTTCATTGGTGTAAAAACAAATTAATTATTTCAAACTGAATTTTAGTGCTTCAAAATAACACCTTTAGATTGTAGATGCGTATAAACAAGCAGTTAAGAACTATCAATTATCCCAAAAAAATTATTCTATAAAAATACTAGCGCCTAGTGGTTTGGGTAAAAATAAGAAAAGCATTATGCGTCTACATTCATATGAAGCATTAACTACCGGTGACAAAAATGATGGCTCCTCTGCCACGTTAGGCTTTATGACATGCTCTGGGCTGAAACGTTAACCCAAATGATGGTGCTTTAAAAACCCTTCAGCAAAAACAAATAAAGAACAAACACAGCCTTTGGGACGCGGCCAAGCAAACAACTTTGTGGGATACAGGTCTGAGAGGCTTTAGTTGGACCGGATGATAAACCCATTTAACCAGAGTGCACACTGGGAGTGGTGCCATTCGAGTGCCTGACTTTGTGCACACTCTGAGGTAATTACATTTCCAGTCATGATGAGCTTTCACACATTCTATTGCACTTATCAAATGTGTCCAATGCTGATCCGAGATCAGATTATGAAGTATAAAGTCTCAATCACAACAGATTGTCTGGCAGTCAGACGAAGGGAAATTGGTACGGGTAACTGAAAAAAAGGCTGTGTTCTATGTGCGTTTTATTGAATGTGGTATAAAATATGCTTTGTGTATTTTGACTATTATACTGTGTGTGTGTGTGTGTGTGTGTGTGTGTGTGTGTGTGTGTGTGTGAATAAGTGACAGAGTAAGAGAGCTTGCATGAACATTTCAAGGGATGAGGCTGACACAGAAAAGTGACCAAGCGAACAAGAACTGAATTGAATGTCTGCAGTCTGGCTTTAGGAAATAGCGTGCGAGTGTGGCTGTGTGTAAGGAGAGACAGCATAATATAGACAGACAAGCTACAGGAAACATGTTGTGAAATGTAATTGTATCAGCTGGGAGTTGGACTTATGCTGTAGTCAGGATTTAACGGCTATTCCTTTTTTGAGTATGGGAGAGTCCTTATCTTTGTAGCCACTGCACTGTAGGAATCAGATATCAGATAGTATTATGCTGCTGTGTGTGTGTGTGTGTGTGGGTTGGTCAGTGACTTGCAGTTGGTCTTTAAGACTTCTGAGCCACTAAATGTTTCAATAGAGTAGCTTAAATTCACAGTTCAACAGGCTGCTTGCACACTGATTATTGATCATTACTGGTTATGTTTCATATCTTGACAGCATTCGTTAGATTTACGGCATTTACATTTATCTCTTTATACACTTTAGCAATTAATGGTTAGGGGCCTTGCTCGGGGGCCCAATAGTGGCAACTTTGTGGTACTGGGAATCATGTCCAGTTTTGGGAAATATTTAGGCTTTAATACAGTTGTTAATATTTTATTAATAATTATGTTATAATTTTTTTAATATAAGTGCTTTAATGAAAAAAAGAGCAACAGCAGAATAAGAATAAACCCATGTGTTCAACCACAGAGGTACTGGATGCCTGTGAAGTGTTTAGATACATTATATCGGTGACATACAATGACAAAGCACTACGCATGCACCAAATGCACACTCACAATTTAGATTGTAAAGAATTGAAATAAATAATCGATTATTTGACCATCAAAGATTTGCATGTTACAAAATAAATACAATCTCAACCACTGCCTCTTATCAGCCACTTTCATCAGTTATGAAAAATTGGACAGGGTTCGATTTTGCCAGTACTGCCAGTCTCTGTTCACAATCAATTGATTCATGAATATAAGTGGTCTCCTATTTTAATATGTGGCTCCAGTATCACCAGAGAAGAAGCAGATTAAGCCACGGACATCCTAAAATAAACTTTGAAAGGATAACTGACACAAAAAATAAAAGCATGCAAAAATGTTGTCATGTTTATAATGCGTTTATGATTTGAGTTCATGTTCATTGTTCATGCCTTTGTTCACTTCCTGTTTTGTCCTTGTCATGTGATCTTTGTTCATAATGTGTTCCTGTCACGTGATCCCCTTTCCATGTGTCTTGTTCTTATTGGTTTGTCTTGTGTATTTATGGCCCTTGTGTTTGCTATTGTCTTGGTTGTGGATTTTGGCTGTGTCTGTGTACTGCCGTTGTGGGTCTGTCAAGCTAGGGAAGTTAAATGTATTTTAATCTGGTTCATGTTTGTTGTATTGTTTATGTCCGTGCTAAAATAACCTAAGCTAAGCTAAACTAAGCCAAGTCAAGTCTAGTTTAGTTTATTTTTGTTTTGCCTAGTGTTTACTTAGTGTAAATACAATGCACCTCTGGGTTCTAAATTATACTTGCCCCAGTGGGGTACGTTACAGTGTGTTTGTAGAGACTGAAAAAATGTCTGATCCAGTGTTAAACTAAATACCAAATGAATAAACTCAGTCTTTTGCTATTCATCTTAATTCTCTCAATATAAAAACACACCCACACAAGCCTCCACTATTTTCACCATCTCCACCTCGTCTGATCTTTCATAGTCCTTCCTCCAACAATGACTGATGGCTTTTTCCATCACTGAGCCTGGCCATCCTTCATTCCTCTTTTCCTCTCTTTTCTTCCCTGCTTTCGTCCTCCATCTCTCCATCCAAAGCCAAATCAATACAAATTGCACTTCTCCCCAAAGCCTGGTCTGTCCCATTCTGGCTGGCAGTACACACTCATAAATTAGGCTCTGAGCCATGAAGCAGACAGATAGAGAGAAAGAGCTTCTAATCAGAAAATGAGATTGAGGCAGCAGCCTGGAGGAAAGACCTACTGCATCCATTACCTTATCACACTAGAAGAGGAGGACCTGGGCAAAACATCCCCACAGGCTCCTGTGGATTACAGCCGACATGCCAACTTTAGGTTCCGAGATAAAGGTGTTTTTTAAAAATGTTTTATAGTGTCCAGAATACGCAAATACAGTGAGCTTCACACACACACATGTACACTCATATTTAAGCTTTTTCTATTTATTTTATTTATTTAAAAGGCACAATTTACAAAGTGAGCTCTAAGAATATAGAATCAAAATTGGCAATATAAAACCAAACAGGCAGCAAAAAACAAATTCACGGGGTCCTACAAGGGTTACAGGGTCACAAGGAAGCACAAGGAAGTGGTAATTACACTCTTACACACTCAATCATTCACACACACAAATGCACACCTCTCTCTTCCCCCTCTCTCTTTCTCTCCTTTTACTGATAACCTCATTTTTATTTCCATATTAGCTTTGTTAAACAGTAATATCACCATAGATTAATATTCTTCTGTGCTAAACAATCTGAGAGGCAAATGCACTTATCCTCTCTTTTTGCAGTGTGACTGGGAGATTTCTAAGATTTAGACTGTGGAAAATTGACTCCCAACAGTCTCTTGACCCTACTAACCTACTATCAAGTCAAGACGCTTTTATTGTTCTTTTAACCATATGCAGTTGATGCCGTACAATAAAAGAAACACTGTTCCTTCAGGACCACAGCGATCTATAAAACACACAACTACAGCAAACACAGTGGGGCATTAATGTGCAATGCAGGCATTCGTGTAAAGAATTCCAAACCACCAAAATAGAATAGACAGCTTTTATAGAATATATTAGTATAAAATATAAGTAGAAATAATATAGAAAATAGTATATTTTAAATAAAGTTCATATAAGGTTCATGGTTTTTGGTTTCCTTTTTTAATGTTCTATTTTAGTTTTTTGTTATATTTATCGTTTATGTTGATCTTGTTTCATGTTTTCATGTTTCTTGGTTATGTTTATGTTCTTGTTTAATGTTTGTCCTTGTCACGTGATCCTTGTTCCTCTTTTGTTCCTGTCACGTGATTCCCCCTGTCCTTCTGTCTTGTTTTCATTGGTTTGTTTAGTCATGTATTAATTATTGTGTTCAGGTGTCTCTCATGTAGTTAATGTATTCCTTGTTAGCCTTGTATACATATAGTCCTTTGTAGCCTTGTGTCTTTGTGGATTGTTGTTTGTGTACCACTGTAGGTTGAGTCTGTGTTGATGTTTAGTTAAGTCAGGTAAAGTTTATGTCAATCTTGTGAAATAAACTGCACTTTGGGTTCTGAAAATACGTCCCGCCTCAGTGGAGTATTGTTACAGTGCAAAACTTAGTTTATGATTATGCCTAGATTTCATTTTGCAGGTAATTTATATTCTTTTTCTTTTAACAGACGACCACAATGCCAGTGTAGGTAATGCAAACCTTAGGGATTAAAGCTGAAGCAACAGAATTCTGTAAATGACACCACTGTGGATTTAAAGACTAATTAAACAAGTGTTTCACTACAATGCAGCTGAATACACACCAGTGAAAAAAACATTTAGTGAGAGAATTTATAATAAAAATCACACAAAATATTTTTTTCCTGAAATGAAACGTGCGCTATAAATTGTTTTGGTAGGCTCTCCCTCCTTGACTAAATTTTGGAATATATACATATTTCATCCAAGATAAAAAGAGAAAGTCAAGCTTAAGCTACAGTTTCACAAGCCTGCCTCTATACCTCTTCCATACGCTCTTACAGCCTAATATTACTAATGTATTGTGCATTGTTTCTGTGTTAGTGAACTACTGATTTTTAGTAAAGTCATAAAACCAAGTCAATTGTTTAAGGATGTTTTGAGAACATTTTTCATAATCTTCTTTTTAAAAAATAAGGGAACATTTATTTAGAGAAACGTTAAAGATTAAACATTCTAATAACATTTTGAATTACATACTTAAAACCAAACAAATACTATCAATACAACGTTTGGAAAATGAAACATTTTGAGACCTTTTAAAATAATTTGATGAGCTAATGAAAATGGGTTCCGTTCTTGTAATGTAAATGGTGTAATGGTGGCTTGGTTTAAAGTTTTTACCCTGTATGTGTTTGTGTACGATGTGCTATGATGTACTAGTTGCTAGCATTTACAGCTTTGGAAAAATAAACCAGACCTAGTTTATATAAAAAAATGCAAACAAAGTAGAAATTAAAATAGGTTTGAGGGAGTGAGATATGAGGAAATAACTCAATTATGCAAATGAATTTAGTTAAATATAAAAATAAGCAAAAAACATAGACTTACTACGATTCAATCGTACTTAATGCTAGTAACTAAAACTAGACTTTTTGACATTTGAAATGAAGATAACACTGCAAATATCATTTTCTTACCTTTATGCTATGTATAAGAAACTATTGTATTTTGTATTCATATAATTAACGAACTACTACAGCAAACATTTTGTCTGCTTGCAAATGCGTACAAATTTTAACTTCAGAAAAATACTGGGATGAAGTATAGTCTCTCATATAATTATCAATGTTTATTTTAATCATCCTACGTATTAATTTAATATAAAGACGAACTTTAAATCCACCTTCAGCAAACGCAAATTTAGTCTGCTCCTGCGTACCGTCATCTTTTTATTCTGCAGTCAGCTGTCAACCTAAATATAAAAAGTACTATATCACTGAACAATGCAAAATATTTATTTGCAAAATAATAGCCAATTAAAATATTTAATTTAGATGGTTAATGTCTCCACATCAGGTCTATAAGA
Source organism: Bagarius yarrelli (assembly GCA_005784505.1). Taxonomy (NCBI): domain Eukaryota; kingdom Metazoa; phylum Chordata; class Actinopteri; order Siluriformes; family Sisoridae; genus Bagarius; species Bagarius yarrelli. The sequence continues at coordinate 4,557,600 of VCAZ01000016.1, forward strand.
CGTTACCTTTATTACACACGGGATTGTAAACTGTTGTGTGAGGCGTGAGCTGTTGTGTTCTGTGAAATGTTAAGGTTCTGCACATGAACGCTAGGTGGCAGAACGACAGCATGAAGGGAACAGGTGGGAGGATGAAATAGCGGTTTTGCTAAAGAAGGATTAGAACTGGTCCAGTAGATTCGCTGAAATAAAAAATCCCTGTTGTTTAAACCCGAGTTCAGGTCTCTTTTCTGTTCGGTCATAACATCACATGAGCGGTGTTCGTTTTTCATAGAGTTTATATTGGAAAAGACCTGCTGACATACGTATGTGGATTTGAAAATTGACAGAACTACAAATGTATACTGTTCATATTAGTGTAGGATGGCATTCCAGGTTTTGCATGCGTGTCGCATAAGTAGGAGGTGACGCGTATTTTGAGACAAATAATTAAGAACATTTTATTTTAATGATACAAGATTAGCATAGTCTACAGATTCTATTCATATTATTTAAAAAAGAAATCAAAAGTAAGTAAAATGTAAATTAAATACTCGTTATTTGTTTTTGGGGTTTTTTTTCGAAACCACAAAATGCCGCAGCTGAGGAATGAAAAAGCCACATGCGGCTCTGGAGCCGTGGGTTGTCAACCTCTGGTTTAGACACTAAAAGCAGAAAAAGGGGGCAGTTTTGCAGACAATACACCTAAAATTAGATTCTCCAAACCTATCTGTCTCAGATATCAGAAGAATGAGGTACAACAGAAACCTATTATACAGAATGAAGAAGGCAGTGTTAAACAGATATGATAAGGGGTGTGTGTGTACAGTCATTGTATCTAATATGTGGGGCTTATCAATTAATTGAGTCCACTTTGTTGTCCTTAGATCAGGATTCAGCAAGTTTGTACAGGAGATTTACTGTATAAGCTATAATAGAAAGTAGTTCATGAAATGTATTCTGCAGCAGGTATGCACTTTTCCATTTTATGAGGTGGTTTATATCCACATTTGCATATTCATTCTCTCATTGGTGAGGATCGCATTAATATTTATGAGCCAATTTACCCCAAGGCTTAACCAAATGGTTAAGAGAATCATGTTTAGGTTCTGAAAAGCACTTTTTGCCATTTTCCCTTAGATTATCCTCTTATCTCCCCACATGTCATCTTAATCGGTAAAGACACATATATTCGATTTGTCACTATACGTTTATATTGCCTATTAAGAAAATATGACCGTAAGAAAATAGTTGGCCCTTGTAAATAATTTAAGACAACCAGCCAAACATTTATCTGGACCCTGTGGTGTAGCGTAATACCTTCTTATTTATTGTGAAGATTGCAGTGGTTAGTAAGATATTTCCAATAATTAAGTGACAATAGGTTTACCATTTTTTGGGTAAAAAGGTAGTAATTTAGCACAAAAGGCCTGTCCTCTAATAGACACCGCAGCTTTGCTTAGAACAGGGGTCGACAACCCGCGGCTCCGGAGCCGCATGTGGCTTTTTCATCCCTCAGCTGTGGCTCCCTGTGGTTTGGAATACAATTATAAGAATAAATAATAAGTGTTACATTTATATTTTATTTAGGTTTGCTTTTTTAAAATGATTCTGTATTTAAAGACTGTGGTAATCTTGTATCATTAAAATAAAATGTGTTAACCCATTTGTCGCTCAATATCTGCAGCTCTGCCCCCCCTCTTTATGCGACACGCATATGGAATGCATTATTACACTTATATAAAAATGAGAAAGTATAGATTTGGAGTTCTGGTGATAGAGGTATGTGAGCAGGTCTTCTCCAATATGAACTCTATAAAAAACAAACATCTCTTATGTGATGCATTACGACTAAACAGAAAACAGACCCGAACTCGGGATTTTTTTTACAACTCTAATCTTTCTTTAGCAAAACCCTCTTTTTCGTTCTCCCACCTGTTGCCATCATGGTGTCGTTCTGCCACCTAGCTGTCATGTGCAGAATCTCGACATTTCACAGAACACAACAGTTCACGCCTCACAGACGCTGTAGTAGTTTGTTAATTCTATAAAAACAAAACGCAATAGTTTTGTACACGTAGCATTAAGGTAAAAAACAATATATGCAGTGTTATTTTCATTATAGATGTTAAAAAAAGTCTTTGCGGCTCCCGATGGTTTTTTTACTGTAGAAAACTTCCTTAAATGGCTGACCCCTGTCCTAGAAGCATTTTCATCCCATTTTACATACATTTTACAGATAAAAGTTTTTAAACAACTAACAATTGCAGAGGTGTGCGTATTTTTAAAAAATTATATTCCAGATTTAGCCTCACTCTTACTCCTATAATAACCTGTCTGGAAAGGCTTTCCACTAGATTTTTAAGCATGGCTATGGGGATTTACTCATTCAGCTATGAAATGACTGGTGAGTTTAGGTGCTTATGTTGGGTGAGGGGTCTGGAGTGTAGTCGGTATGCCAAGGTGTTTTGTGGGGTTGAATTAGAATCAGGGTTCTGTGCAGGACAGTCAAGTTCTTCCACGCAACTATAACACACTATATCTTTATTTACAACATTAGGCAGACCCCCTTATCCAGAGGGACTTACATTTATCTTCTTTTTTATACAATGAGCAATTGGGGTTGAGGGCCTTGCTTAAGGGACAAGCCATGGCAACTTGATGGTGCTGGGAATAGAATCCAATTGGCAGCGCAACACCCTAATCACTGCACTACCATTTACCCAATTTCTACATGGCTCAGGGGCTTTGTGCACAAGGGCATCGTCATGCCGAAACAATGTTTGGGCTTTAAGTAATGCTGCATCATTCTAGAAAATTGTGAAAATAAACATTCTAGAAAATTGTGCGATTCCAAATCTTTGGCAACAGGAGAAGATGCAGTATGTGTGTGCTTTGGGTCATATAGTGTCCTATGCATAGACAAAATGGCACACTATCATTCCCACAACAGTCAGGTTATAGCAGGTTCTATTTTGCTGTAGCTTTAAGGCAAATTGAAGAAGAAGGACTAGGCCCCCATGAGGAAAGACTTGCATTGATTCGGGGGCAGGGGCTTCGATTACAGAAGCAGTTCAGGATGAAAGACACACAGAGAAGACACACAGTACTTATTTTTATTTTATCGTTTATCTGATCTATGAGACACAACACCAAGAAAGTCAGCTCACTTCTATTAATAATAATCTGACTGTGAAAAACTTTTCTGTGAAATGCAGAGATAAAAAACAGAGAAATGACTCAAGCGGTATTATTCATTCCTTTTTTAAGTTCACATTCATGCTTTAGATATAGTTTATTGTCCATTTAAGTAGTGCAAATATTTAGCAAATAAATTGAGTGCATGTCCATTTTTTGTTCCTATTAATTTATGCAAGTAACGTCAGTGGATTAGCTAGACTAAAAACTGCTATAACAGTTTTGGCATTAGTGCGCGATGCCTTGCAGACTGGTGTCCCGTTTGGGGTGAATTCCCCCTGCTACAGGGCTTGCAGTGTTACTGGAATAGACTCAGGATCCACTCCAGTCGAATGAATGCTGCTCAGGGGTTTGCGACATATTACATTTAGAAAAATGAACACTATTCTCACTTTGAAATCAGTCACCCCTACAATCTTTTTCTTCAATATCCATCCATGCATCTATTCATCCATCCTCACAGAGTGGAGGTCAGAATCAAATCCCAGAGGCCAAACATGCCAACTACTATCCCCAATGTTCACTATGACGTTGAAAAATGATCACACCACAGGCACAGAGGCATACCGTACTATAAATACTATATTTGTGGCTGAACGCTGACATTTGCTCTTTGTTCTAATATCACCTACTCGCACCAATGACGAACAAAAATGCACTTTAATACCAAATCCATTATCCTAAAAGAATGACAGCTGATGCTTATTTTAAGACATGTCTGGGCAAGCTGAGCGAAACCTACACATTATAATGCTGAGAAAATGTCTATAAATTGCTTTCTGCTGAATGGCTGTGGGACCAGGCTACACACAGAGCTCCAGCTGATTTCAAACCCCTCAGTTTATGATGACTATATATTCCTTAAAACATTCAACACTGTTTCCATAGCAATACTCTGACTTCCTGCTATTTATGCTTTTAAATAACAAATAGATTGCAAAAATTTTTTTCCATTTCCATACATTGTTTCTAGGCAAATTTTGTAAAATTTGGTTGTACATTCGGATTTATTTAACCAATTTTAACTGACTGCCTTTATTAATATTTGACTATTACAGAAAAATAGATTTTACTAAATTCCAGTCATATAATGTTTTTAATACTATAATAATTAACACAGACACACAATTATATTAAGAATTGTATTCAAAAAATTGCAAACATTCTTATTCTCATTTTTTTTTAATCTTAACTATACAACAACTCTTCATCGCTTCATGGTTCTATCATGCTCCCCCTCCGGGGGTCTTCTCTGTCTCAATGATTTATAAAGAAACCTACAACATTATTTGGGTTTTTTTTTAAATAAAACATTAATACAATTTTAATAGGCTTAGAACTCTTAACAATAGACAGAATGCAATATACTTTTTACCGGTTTCATAGTTACTACAATTACTTTTACCACCACTCTACTACTATTGGTCACTGTTATTTTTTCAATAACTGCATTACATGAATAATAGGCATACAATCTTTTTTCCATTTTCATCTCTTCCAATACAAACCTACTACCTAGATATCAGACTATCGCAGGACAGCTAGCAACCTGTCTAAATAAAACTAATGCATCCTTCCTCCAAGACATATGACTTTGGTACACTTCATGTACAGATTGGAAATCATGTTTACTCCTGTCAACTATAAGACATGATTAGCTAGAGTCACTGTGATTGACAGCCGATAAAAAAAAAATGATGTACAACAGGAACGTACCAGCTACAGGCTACCTGACTCATCTATGTCAATCATGCCTCTCCAGGCCATTTAGTAAAACATCTATATTTTATGCTCTTATCCATACTGACTTACATATTTTTTTATTCAACTGAGAAGTTAAAGGTTAAAGGCTTTGTTAGGAGCCCAACAGTGGCAGCTTGGTGGTGATGGAAACTGAACCCACAATCTTCCAATCAGCAGTACACCTCAACCGTTCAGCTACCTAAACCAGTGTAAAACAGAGCAGATATTGCATGCAGAGCAGCTTCTATCTTTTCTTATTATTATTTGAACATCTCTGTGGGAGATATCAGGAAGATAGCCGTGGGGAGTAAAGGGCTTCTTCTCAGAAAAAGCGACGCATAGATATTACGTATTCTTCTCTTGTCCTGCCCAGCCCAGAGCTGAGGCAGAGGGACATTAGAATTCGATGCCTGTAGGTCACTTCATAGATACAGACAGTGAGTCTGATAAGAGGGAGGAGAGAAAGAGAGACATTTAAGTCATCTTAAAAGAGGGTGATCAGCAGTTTCAGTGCTGTATGAAATTGACATTGGTGTACCAGAGGTCAGGCTTAAGACAAATGTGAGGGGAGGCTGTATCTCAAAGCACAAGTTAACAAGACCTTAAAAAATCACTTCCTGGTTTGTAGAGATCCATTTAACTATTAATCATTAGATTGGTAAGTATTAATGTAACTAAAGCAAGATTTATATGTTATAATTTATCACTATACCTGTATAGAATTTGTCATATTCATTGTCCTCACACTATATAGTGACTACAATTCAATAACGTCTTTCTCGTGCTGCTCCTGATATAATAGTGACCTCTCTTCTGCCCTACTAACTTATCACCTCGGAATCCAGGCAAACAGCTTGGAGATACCTGTGATTACTGTGGAATGTACCAGTTAAAACTATAGAGTGTATTTGGATTTCAGCTAATATCAAGATTTTCTGCAGTAATAGAATATATACATTTTGCATCCATATGCCATTGTTTAACTAAGCAAATTACGACTTGATTAGTACAATTACAACGGTTTTACATCGGTTACTGTGCATTTGCTGTGGAATAAAGTAATGTGTGTTTGTTCTCTTGTGTCAGACTGGCAAACACACCTAAAAAAACAATCATATCGAAATTTATGATTGACAATTATATCCTAGAACGTTCAAAAGTTTGTCATGTGTACAGGAAAACGTCTGTTGCACCATGCAATGAAATTATTTCTCTTTCCAGCAGTCTATGACAAATTTTAGGGGCATACGAAAGATTTAAAAAAGACAAGTTGTACATGTAATTTTAGGAAAATAGACAGTTAGTGCCAATAAAACAGGTTATTTGCATGTACAAGTATGTAATAGTAATATTTAATGTGCATGTGCAAAGTCACTAATGGTAGATTGGTTTGGGTTTAGGTATCCTGCTCTATTCCCTGCCTTACATTATAATTTCATTCGTCATTGTCTCAGCTTGTTTTCAGACTAAGCTAGCAGTAGTATGAACAGCTATACGTAAAGTATACTAGTTTTGCCTAAAATCATGCTTGGCAAAGTGAGCCGGCTGTTGCAGAAGGTTTCTCGGGAATTGACTCTGCTAATGTACTTCCACACCATTACACTGCTGCTTCCAAAGCAAGCAGTGAGTGATTTGTAAATATGTCTGCTTTCTGCTGCCTCAGCAGCCGCTGACACCAGCATGGATCAAACTGCTGCTGCAACATTCCCCATACTCACTCTTTCTCTCTCTCACATACACTTAAACACACCTAACTTTCCTTCTCATACACACTTTTGAAGTATACCCACTTTACCCCTGACCCTTGTGCTTTTGTGCACAATAACCAATTTTCCCCAATCTCTTTCCCCCCCTGCCACTTGATGTTATACTTTACGCCTGTTCATTTTCAAACCGCTTCATCGTATCTATTATTCAGCAATTGTCTCTTTACTGTCTCTAAAGGGGCACATTGCAGTAACCCTGTTCTTGTAGGAGTACTTTGAACTGTGTGCTTTGTCATTTTCTTCTTTCTATTGATGTGATTCTTTGATCTGGTCAGCAGGCGGATTTGTTCACGGCTACTCTGTCGAGATGTTTGCCATGTCAGAATTTATTCGGAGTTACTCAAATAGCAAGCATAATGGCGGCAGGACTTCAATTAATAACCAACAAGCAAATAAATGTCCGTGTAGTGCATCTTTTTTCCTAATTTGTCCAGACACATCTGTTGCTGCAGCCATGTTGGCCAGAAAAACACTATTAGCGGAAACACAGTTTACTCACATGGGTTTAATATTACTACTACTTCAGAATTTTTCCCACCTACTTTTATTCTAATAAAGCCTTTTTTGCACAAGTCAAAAACACCTCAAGTGAATGTAAAAACATTTTTGGCAGTTAAGGGATTTTTTTTTCCAAAGTTATGGAAATGTAGAGAAATAAAACTGATAAATACCGATTTTTATTGTGATGGTCAAATAACCAGGCATGAAACTTATTTAGATTAAAGACTCGCTCATTAAAACAGGTTAGTGTTTAATATCACATCAACAGCAGAGGCATTCTTCTTGTGGTTCTTCTTGTGCCACTCCTTTGTTGCCTTGGCTGTGTGTTTTGGGCATTTTAAGTGCCCTGGCAGTGGAAAAGGAGTTCTTACCCAAGATTTGTACAGTATATGGCCCTGTCCATTAGCCCTTTGTTGTCCCTTTAGCAGAAAAACACCCTGAAATAATAATGTTTCCACCTCCATATTTGACAGTGAGGACGGTGTTCTTGGGGTCATAGGCATGATTGATCAAATATTTATTTTTTATTCTGTCTTTTACCGTTAGAAAAAAACGGCAATTAAAATTCTAGACTGATTATTTCTTTGTCCGTAGGTAACAAAAATCAGCAGAGGGTCAAAACTCTTCTTTACTTATGGGAGGAAACCAGAGTACACAGAGTAAACCCACACAAGCATAGAGAGAATATGTGTGTATGTAATATTATGTGTGTGTCAGTCTTTTCCAATATCGTGCAGCCCTAGCAGAAAGCATTTCCCTAATGATCTTTACAGAAGCGAAAATAAACTGTTTCACACCGCATGCATTGTGCTGCTACACATCACATTTAATCCCTCAATTTTATTGCAGCTAAACACCTTACACTTAATGTTTGAAAAGCTATCGTAAAGTCAGTATTTCTAACCAACAACAAGTGCAAAAAGAGTTGTGAAATCAAATATCCATCCCTAATTTTGATGTATGGAGGACAGTGCTAAAGTCTTTTCTTTACTAATCAAGAAACTACCTACTCAGCTAACATTATTTAAAAGTTGTCTAAATGCTAGGATCAAACATTGTTAAAAATAATGTTCATAGAACATTCTCAATGTTATCAATAGTTATGTGCATAATATACATTGGTGCAGAAAACATAATGACTTTATTACTAGAATGCTCAAAGAAACATTCTTGGAATACCTCCAAAAAATAGCAAATTTACCACTGAACATTTTAAATCACAATCCCAAAATCAAAACCTAACATTCTGAGTTCTGAAAACATAAATTTGTAGTTGAATGCAGCCTTGACTCATGTGCAGCATAAGCCACAGTAAAGAAGTCAAATGTGTTTGACTAAACTGATGCACAGCTCCAGTGAATGCCTCTGTTCCAGTAAATTCCCAGTCATATTTCCCAACACAATTCCTTGTAGGATATTTTCTATCTTTGCCAAATCCTCCAATTGCCAGACATTACCAGTTCACAAGCACCCTTCAAAATTGTCTCTCGTTAATGGGCAAGTCATTCGTATGTCTACAGTTCCCTCGAGATGAGTAGCACGGTGAGGGGACAGTGAAAGGTGTGGAGTGAGAGGTTGTTGTGAAAAGGTTAAAGTCAATGTGATAAGAAGCCTGCCTCTTTGCACCAACCTCGTGCCCCTTACGCATTGTGTTAATTAGCAGATAACCTTTCATAAGACATTTCCCTTGTTCCACCCTAATGAGGAATACGTCGTTTTTTTGTGCAGCTCTAACAAGATGGACGACCCAGAATGGACAGCTGCAACTGCAATGATGTCAGAGGGAATACAGAGAGGTTATTTTTAGATATTTATATAATCAGGTTAAAATAAGACACTTTACTAACAGTGGTTAAGGTGTTAAACTGCTGAGCAGAAGATTGTGGGTTTACTTCCCAGCACCACCAAGCTGCCGCTGTTAGGCCCTTGAGCTAGGCCCTCAATGGCTCAGTTGGATAAAAATTAAAAAGACAAAATGTTAGTCCCTCAGGATACCAGAAATGTTAATGTACATTTGATCACTTTCATTTAAACCTGTTTACTGACCATGTGTCCCACGATGCCATCTGTCCCAATAACTTTTTAATAAATCTTTAGCTGGGGATCAAATGAAGTAAATAATCTCTGTTCCTTTAACCGAGACACACACAGCATCTGGATTTCTCACATCATGCACAGGGACTCAGACATCCAAGGTCACTGGCAATAAATCAGCGCAACTCTGGGAGCCCAAACTAGATTATATTCCTTCTATCTGTCTCTTGCTCTGTGTCTCTTTGTCTTTATCTCTCTCATTTTCAATTCATTGTATTTCGCTTCAGTTTATTTTGCTTTATTAGTGTTGAGATATTAAGTTACAGTATTGCCAAAGCGTTCCGATAAACAGAATGCTTCTGAAGAACACTATATTAAAAACACAGTCTTTTCATACAAATCATATCTGCTTGAAGAATATATTTTATTTTAATAATAAAGCCTGGGTAATTGGGTTTACATTAAAAGATACAGTGATGCATCTCGTTTATTATTACATGGTCACTGACAATTTTTACGGAAAAGGTTATTATTTCATGTTTGTTGTAAATATTCAGCCCGTCTGACACTTTAGAAAAAGATACAAATTTATAATAAATAATAATTTAATATGCAATTTTGACCTAAAACTTTGACCATAAATTATTATTTAAAGTATTAATTTGCTCATTTATCACAAATGTTTGCGACATTATTACATATTGTGCAGCTCTAGTAATCAATTATTAATATCACTTTCAGTGCTATTGTAAAGTTCAGGGTTTTTGGTTTCCTGTTTTCATGTTGTTTTGTTATTGTTCATGTTTTATGTTGATCTTGTTTCATGTTTTCAGTTTTGTTATGTCTAGGCTATGCTATGCTATGCTAGCCAGCTAAGCTAGTTTAAGGCTAAGGCAGTTTATGTTGTGTTTACTTCCTGTCATGTGATTCCCTCTGTCCTTGTGTCTTGTATCCATTGGTTTATTTTGTTATATGTCATTCATTGGTTCAGGTGTGTCTTGTTTTGTAATGGTTTTATTGTGTATTCATAGTCCTGCGTTACCTTGTAATTTTGTGGATGATTGTTCTTCATGCACCACTGTGGTGAGAGCTTGTTCATGCTTCTGTTCATGCTTCTGTTCATGCTTGATGTTTAGTCCAGTCAGGTTTGTTGTTTTGTCTAGTGTTTCTATAAATAGTCACTTTGTAAATAAACTGCACTTGGGTTCAATATACGTCTTGCCTCAGTGGGAGATTGTTGCAGCTACAGGCTACAGTTAGCACTTTTCAAGATGTCCTATTATACATTTAAATCATGGTGGAAACTTGTCCCCAAAATAGTGTGACCAAAAGTATAATAAAAGTGTTTTATTAATAATAATAATAATAATAATATTAGAAGTGGTGGTAGAAGTAGCATAAGCATCCTGGAGTACTGACTAATTAACTTCTTTTTAAATCTGCATCTAAAGAAACCCCTTAATTATTAGCTCTAATTCCCAAAATGTATTAAGTCTACAAATGTGTTTAAAATATAAAAGGTTTGTGCAGTGCAGAGGTATGAGAGAGAAGAGTCTAAGCATTTTACTATATCAGAACAGCAAAATGGTTTTCTTGGCATATCCATGTTTACAGAAGTAGGAAGCTAAGCACAAGCACAGCTGTTATACAGTGACCCTGGAGTGAGCAAGAACTCAGCAGCGGCATCTTGATGGTGCTGCTGCTTGAACCTCCAATCTTTTCATCAGCTACCCAAAGCCTTAACAGTTTAAGTCACTAAAGCAGAAACAAACACACAGGGACACATGACAAATTCCTGTCTAAAAAATAAAGCGTAGCCTATTGAAGCCCATGAGAACACACGATCCCTCACAAAGCAGTATTCAATGCTTGACCAGTAAGAGCACATGTATCCCTGTAGTCACATAATGAGAGGCTTCTGTGTCAGCGCCATACACGGTACAGAAGAAAATGCGCTCGTGTCCTGCGTTCACCTGATGAATCACCACACAGCCCAGAGAAATATCACCTATTCTCTAGACACCGCTTCTGCCACAGAACCGTTTAGCTCTCTTTTCTCCACTCCATGCAATCATTCTTTCTCTTTCTTGTGTTCTTTATCTGCCTCCTTCTTCCCCAGTCTGTCTCTTTTCCCAATAAATGGATGCTTCTGCCAAGCATGTGTCCGGCCGCTACTAACTCATTTCTCCCTGACACCCTCTCTAATTCTGTGTCCCTCAAGGTCACACCTGCCTTTCCGGACAGTGGGCACCATCAGTGCCACGAAAGTCATCTATTTTCCTGCCAGGCTCTCAGTAGCATGAATCTGAACCAGAATATTTGGTCCTCATCGCCATGGCAGCACCCTGTCAATCACCCCATAACCCCAAGCCCCTGTGTACCCTCAACACAATGTCACAGACAGATCCAGTAAATGAGACACCTGTGGTAGGGAGGTGATATCCGCTTGCTCTAGACAGTTATTTAAACATTAAAAAGCATCAGATAATCAGGAGTGAGATTTAAGATATTTCTGTGGTCTAAGAGCGTATTTGATTTCACATCATATTAACATTAGGGTAAAGGTTATACTCTAAATAATAATAGGCTTTCTTATTTAGAGCAACTAAATTTTGCTTATTTTATTTAACATTTGAGCTCAAGAGAGGAGTTCATCAAGGGCCACATTCTAAACATAGGAATTGAAACCATAATGTTACATCCATTAATGTTCTTACCCTATTTAAAAGCAGTATCTCTATAACATAATATTCACCATCCTTTCATAGCTGACAAATGTACAGAAATATTTATTGGGTCTTTAATTTATTCAGCAGGTGTCACCTGTGCTCAATGAAATGTTGCCTTAAGGCTGGACTTTAATGACATTATTTGCTTGCATGTTATAGCACCGTCTGACCTGACTGACATTTAAGTAAACTCTGTCACTTGCTTTATAGTCATCACAGTGATGACTAGGATACAAAGCACATTATCCAGACGACGAGCAGTTTTAAACAATACTTTGCATTGCCCTCTGGTAGAAACAACGACAGAAAGACAAGCTCTAACGACCTCTTATGATCAATGTTTCTCCAATAAAAAAGTAACGTGCATTTGCTATACTGACATTCATTTTACAATTTATAATTACTTTATTTCAAAGAGAAACACTGTCATGTACTGCTTATATTCACTGACAAAATGTCAGAAATGTCACAAGTGTGAATAAGGTCAGTTGTGATGGCACATTCGTGTGTGTATCTAACTGTATAAAAACAGGATCATTATTTATTTATTTATTTATTTATTTATATATATTTTAAATTAATGGCAAATTGATCAGTGCTACATTCGCCCAGGATGTAATAATCTTTTTTCTTTAAATATGGTGCGGAAAGTAAAATGCTGTATAATTATGCATACATGCGTATAATTTATCGCGCCATTTTTACTTCCTGTTCCGGTCAGTAGGTCCACCTAGGGGTTGTGTTTTGTTATAGCTGTTTGTTAATGGCCAATGGAAATACATTAAAACATAAAAACATATTGAAATGTATATAATTTAGTGGAAAATGGTAGCCAAATAGTTAACGTGTTTAACTCCTGTTTTAAAGAAATTGGATTTGGATTTAATTCTCAGCAAGCCCCTTAACCCAGGTGTGACCAAACTCGGTCCTGGAGGTCCAGAACTGAGTTTGTAATGTAAAAAAGTGTAATGTAAATGTAGTGTTTTTGTCAACATTTAAGGCAGCAGAAAAGACCTTGATGGCCCTGACAGCCCACCAGTGTTAAACAGTCATAAAACTGGTGTCTGACATCGTTTTGTATATACACTATTAAAAATAAACAAGGCCTAAACAAAGATTTTTGCTGGCTGGGTAAGAACCATACTGTAGAAAACACTTTCATTCCTTCCCATCAGAGCAGCACTATCCAGTCACAGGCATTTCCGAGCAGACAGCAGAATCGTCCAAGTCTGTCCTAGAAAGCAACTGTTGGCCTTTACTTTCTTCACTTGCTAATTAATAGTTTAGGCTTGCTAACAGGCAGAAACTGGCAATTGACCAAACTGAGAAAAATTGGATCTTTAAAAGTTGTTCTGCTATTTATGTATATATGTGTACAATAGACATCTATGAAGAGCTGTGTAGATCTTTAAGGGCTTGTGCAGTAAGCTCTGGGGGAGCTTTCTCACTTTTTAAATGTCCAAATGTCCATTTTCCACATAATTATAATATTGAGAATTAGAATATAAACCTCAAATACAGAACACTTATGAAGTATAATACTTTAACTGCGGTTTCAATTTAGTAAATTATTACAAATTTTTTTATATTCTGTGGGGGACAAGCTATGCCTCCAGAGCCATAATGAGTTTATGAGATGAAGAGATAAGCACGAAAAAGAGAGAGAGAGAGAGAGAGAGAGAGAGAGAGAGAGAGAGAGAAAGAGAGAGATGCACTCTCCAACACATTTGGCCAAACAACAGTCACATTGAGAGCCAAAATGATGATATTAATTATTCATAAAGCTGAGAAAATAGGCCTTTGCAATATTCATCCATGATATTGACTTGACAGTGAGCAACTGCCAGCGCTGTAACCCAGCCACACACTGCGTAAAGCTCACAGATCCACACCTCTGAGAGTCGCTCGTCCTCCCAAAGACCAGATTTCACCATAGAAAGATAATTAATCATGCTCTTTTACAAACTTCACAGATATTTTAACAAACACATACAATATTCACACACAAATTATTGCATATTTATACAAGGTCACACTTATAAACCCAAAACACAGAATAACAGCACACACACACAGCTTTACAAATAATTATTGTCGATTCATGTGACTTTACAAAAAAAAAAAAGAAAAACTTTACAGCAGGATGTCTTCTGCTTCTCCAAAGCATAATTAACACACATGGCAAGCATGTAGGTGTTTACTAGTGGCTACAGGAATCCAGACATCTGGTACCAATAACTTTGTAGAAGTTTTAGAAGTTAAAGAAGCAGCAGCAACTTCTCACAGCCTCTTAATGTGCTATATATTATGTACATAGTCAAAGTTCTGTTTGAATTACATGCGAATAAAGAGCGGCTAAATAAATCAACTAAAAAAAGAAAGAAAGAAACCTGATGAATAAACCTTCATTCAAGCAGTCTGTCTACTGTGGGCTGCCCACCTCCACAAGTAGGTTGTGTTAAATATCATTATAATAGCTGACAATCTTTACACATTTATTAACTTTGTCCCTTTAAAACCTACAGCATGCACTGATATTTAGTCAAACATATATTCCATCCGGTGTCGTGCCACCCAGCAAAGTCATTGGATATATTCGTTCTACATGTCCCAGAAGCCCCTGCGCATTTGTTATGGATAAGTACGTCACAGACCTCACTAGGCTGTGCATTACAGATCAAAAACCTTGCTTTTAAACTTGCACCATATGTTGCAATATTTCCATTTGAATGTTTAAATAGTACTGTTTGACAGCAGTATTGCACAACCGAGTCATGTTTTGGGTTATGTTTTTTTCTTTAGGAGTTAGAACATTAGCACACTGCATCTTCCTGACAATTGCGTTAACAGCTCAATTGTTTTAAGAGAGAGAAAAAGATGGAATCAAATAATTATTGTTATCGACAGATACTCAAGTTTATAATATTGATATCGGACATGAATAAATAGTATCGAGCCACCCCTAATTTTATTACCATTAATTTACACTGTACACTGCAATGTGGGGTTATAATGCATCCGTTTTCTACAAACAAAATAGACAGGCGTGAAACATTCATCTAACTAGGATATAAATCAGGAATTAGAAGAACTCAAGGTTTAGCGCAGTGTGTATACTTCACTATCGACTTGTGAATAAAAGTCTCTTTTAAAGAGTTCTTTGGTTGTGTGTGCGTGTGTGTGATTAAGCATAGGTTTAAGATGACCTGACATATAGCAGCAATAATACAGGACTAGACATTATTCTTCTTCATGAGTTGGCAGGTCTGCTGTATAATAAGGCTCTTTTTATGCGGTTCCATTTTATTTTATTTTATTTTATTAGCCAGTCAATAATAGGTAATAAAAGCCTTGAGTAAATAGGATGGCCTGGTGTTTTACTGCAGGGTACACTGCACTGGTTTAACCAGTTTGATAAAAACACAAAAAAAGTTCTGAAAACAACTTAAAAGTGGGTCTTAATGTTTTAGTATCTAGAAAGTTTCAGCATAAGAGATGTAAGTGTATGGAAGACGTCATGCTTTTTCAGTTTTTTTAAATGTCAACATACTAAAGAAAAAATGAGAAAACTTTTTAATAGAAAAAGTTGGTGTGTGGTTGAGGAGAGGCAGATGTGTGTAACATTCACAATCACAAAGCAGCTTTCTTCTATATTCGCTTATTCCCTGGTTCAGGGTCACAGGGATGTGCTGGAGTCTATCCCCGCCGCCTCTGAGAGGGCAAAAAGCAGGAGGGTAACACCCTGAACAAGTCACCAGTCCATCACAGGGCCACACACTGACACTTCTATGGGCAATCAACCTAGCATATCTGTTGATTGGGGGACAAATTGTTTTAACCTTACTGATTTTTTTTCTGAATTTGTATATTTGTAAACTGTTTGCAAATCAAACAGTTTTGCTTTTTTTAAAACATTGGAGTTCACTGGAACTGTACTTAATAAGGGGAAGTGGTGGCTCATGGTTAAGGTGCTGGACTACCAACCTGAATATTGTGGGTTCGATTCCCAGCTCCACCAAGCCACAACTGTTGGGCCCTTAACCCCCATTGCTCAGTTGTATAAATGAGATAAATGTAAGTCCCTCTGGAAAAGGGCATCTGCCAAATGCTGTAAATGTAAACATAATAAAACCGAACTGCAGTTGCAGTGTATTTTTCTGACAGGTCTATGAAGAAAAGTCTTGCAGATAATACAAATAAAGGTGTTTTATGCTAGTGTGCAGTTTGTAGTTTTATACCTGTGCAGTTTGGGGCATTTTTACCTACAGGTAATTTATTGACCCATAAAAGTAACTTTGGTAACTACAGCTACACAAGGTAATATGGCACACACAGGCATTATATTTAAGGAAACCCAGTTTCCAAGGAGAAACAATATTAGTAAGAAATGTTCTTTTGTGTTTTGACAGTTTTTCAGTGTTACTAGATGTCTGAAATTCAGCCATGGCTACTTCCAAAAAGTCTACTCTACCCCCTCTTTTTTTAATATTGTCTCCTGCCTCTGACTGACATGCAGCACAAGCTGTTGCACTAACAAAGGGTTGTCAAGCATGCGCAGAATAACAGAGAGAATTTTCAATCTGCATGTATTTATTCGTTATTTTTGTTTAATTTTTTTTAATGATGCTTTTAGTAAATTTTGGTAGTTGAATAGTTGAAGGTTTTAGGGGGCTGAAATGTCAGAAAAGGGGCATAGCCCGCTAAAAAAAGATCTAGAACCACCATTTCTGTAAAGTTCTTGTAATCATCCATCCATCCATCCAAGCCTGTTTCTTTGTCATTATGTTTCTGACATTACATGTTAATGAATAACCTGAAAAGCCTCACAGAAAAGGGTGCACTAAATTACACTAGACTTCGAATTTAAACATGTTCAATATGTATTTATTACTTATTGATCTTATTGTCAGCACTGTGGATTTGTGGGCAAGATCAAGTTATGTTGTAAAAGCATGAACACACACAAGGTTCTCGTTACAGAATGATTGTGATATAAGTATAAATTGTATGGGGGTACTGGTAGTATTTTTTTCTTAAAGTGGTATAAATGTGTGGATGGGTAGAAGAATCAGTAGAAAAGTCTTTAATCTTCAGTGACTTTGACAAATCATTGGACTGGTGACCTTCAGAGAAGCTCTTAACACCCAAGACATGCACTGAACTTGGTTACTATGGAAACAAAAACCGACCTGTAGTCCTTGACACTGCTGGGTACTGTACATATTAGTACTGATCATTAATTACAGCACCTGAGATAGAAAAACAGAGCGGCAGTCTTTCGAAAGAGATAAAGTGTTAAACAAGTCCGGTTGTGTATTCTATTCTCTCTCCGTAACCACCAGCACAATGTTTTCCTAATAGCTACAGGATTTCCTATAGCCTAGCGCACACGTATGCACACACACCTACCTCTGATGATCAATATGTAATGATTTAAAAGATTCATTCCAGGTCCTAGTGTGTGTGCTGACTCTAATTAATCTCTGACAGACAGTGTGTATAATGAGAGGCTAGATATAGCACCGAGCCGTGGTGTCCCTGCAGACATACCAGACACCACACAGCCACCTTAGCCAACTAACCTACTTTCAGTGACAGCGATACACATACTGTACTCTGTACAAATGTGTAGTGTAACCCTGTATTGTACAGGACGAGAGATAAAAAGAAAGAGAAACACAGTTCTACTAATTTAACCACACTCTTTCCTGATTTTAGAAAAAAGAGAATTACAGTTGGCGCGTTTTTTTTTAATTAGTATAAAATTATGAAATTTGTACAGAGAAAAAATTTTGGCATTGGCAAGCAAACGTTTCTACGCAATTACTAAGTACAATTCTAACAAATCTCGAAATCTTTCCTGTCCCTCTGGCTTTTTCCCTTCGTCCTGCTCCTGCTTTCTCTCACAAATCTGTTTGAATTGTACTGTTTGAGAGCGCTGACCTTTTCATGCCTGTTAAGTTTGAATAGATTTGACTGCGTCTCTATGATCAGCCATCACAATAGTGTTCAAACAAACACAAAGATAGATATAGTCAGCTGCATACATGCATATGTCATTTAAGAAATAGATTCAAGACACACACATACAGTATGCACACATACACACACAAACTTATCAAGTGCAGTGACCTGGATTGCAGAACATAGAAGCTAGTGAGCAGAATAGGAGGCAATAGGAAGGTCCTGATGCTCATCACACTGAACCCACATATATCAAGAGGACAGCTGTGTGTGTGTGTGTGTGTGCGCGTAAGTGTTGGAGTTAAAAAAAAAAAAGACATACACTGTTGTTGAGCTACACACAGTAGTCGGCAGCGGTAAAGAATACTTATTCTTTTTTATTTTCATGTAAAGTGCTACTGATTTCAATTCTTGGAACATTATTATTAAAACATTTGTCCTTTACATACATTATATTGCCAATAAATTGTAGACAAACCACCAGCACACTTACACAAATTTGTCTTTACTAAAATGTTCAATATATTCCAGACAAATTGTCCAGAACATTCTAGACAACTGTGTATGTTGTGGCATTACACTGTTCCAGCATGACAATGCACAAAACCTCTGAACTTCATGAAGACCTGGTGTGTGTTCTGGTCAGTGTGTAAGAACTTGAGTGTCCGGCACAGGGCCCTGACTCTGACTCACTTAACATCTTTGGGATTTTGTAGCTTCACTTCAGGTTGTTTTCACACACACACACAGACACACACACACCCCCCTTTTTAAGGATTTACTTTTCCTTTTTTCTCCCCCGTCCTCTTTATTCCTTTCAGTTACCTCTGCCTCGTCTACAAGTACTCTTATCTTCTCCAGGAACAAAGGCAAGTCTTGTGCATGGCAAAGAATAACAAGGAAAATGAGGAATAAAAGAAAAGCCCTAAAGAGAAAAAAGGACGCTATGGGACAGCAGCGCAGTGGGTTTCGTTAAGAATTCAGTCACACTTCGAAACACACACCGACCCCAAAAGTCTTCGACAATGACTTCAGCCGTAACAAATCCATGGCTCTTGTTCTTCTTCAGCTTGGCTACGTTTCCTGCTGAGGCTGAGACAGACAGAGAGCCGAGGAAGATGCTAATCTGACTTCATGTATTGAAGATTCAGAGTCATGCGTAGCTTATACTCCAAAGGAAATGCTCGGCTCTCGACTGTGAGCTGTGTGCCGGGGGATAGTAAAGCAACCCCATTGCTGTAGTCGTGCAGCGTTCAACAGCGGTTCTGTGTGTTTAGAAATCAGCAGACAGTCTGCAGGTCCTGAGCTTTGGGGTTTTCTCCATCGCATGGACACGCTCTGATTTCTTTTTCCTTGTACTTCATAATAGGGATCTCTCGTCACATGCACTTGACACAACGAGACGATACTTGCCCTTGAAGGAGCCGGGATACAAGCACCATTTTTTTCCTCCGTACAGAAAGTATAGAACACGTGCTCGGAGTATCTTTTCCTTCCCTTCCATCCGTCCATGGAGACATTTGTTCTCTCTCCCCTTGGCGCTGTCCTTTCCCTGAGCACAGGAATAATGAGCGTCATTACCGACAGCAGGCAGGAGCCATTGTCCATGAGGATATTACCAACCAGTGCTCTCAGTCAATTATTCAACCCCTCCATATACACACACACACGCAAAGAGAGAGCACGAGAAAGATGTGCTACTTACTGTGTCTAAGTAGGCCAAAGAGACACAAAGGGAAACATGTAGCAGAGAGCGCCGGGCCGCCCGTGTCCCGGATGAAAGAACAAAGACGGGTTTCAGTCTCATTTAGTCTTAACGACAGCGTATGACCTAAGTGATAAAGATAAAAGCGCGATCATTATCCTAATCGTATCTCAAAGCTCTCGCTGTCTTCCAAGTCTACATGCTGACATTAACAAAATCAGTGTCAAGTTAAAATTAGTACAATTGTATTAAGACATTTTAAACACCATCCTGTTCCAAAGAAACTTATCCTCATGACTTCTAAGCTCCCTGAATTATCTGACTACTTCTGCTATATTGAGCTGCTGGTTTTTTTTTCAGGATTATGAACAGTTTTTGATCTAAACACCGTCAAACATCGACAACCAAGAAGTAGAAGAATTAGAGGTAGAAGAAGTAGAAGGTATGGGTTTAAAGATGCATCCACAAAATATGCATATTTACAAGATGTGTCTGTGTAGCGTTTAACATGCCCTTATCATGCAGGCTAGTTTAACTTTAATATTAACGTGTGTTCGTCTCGGTCTGTCTAATATTATATGTCAATCACATATAGTTTTCCTAACGCCATTGTTAATCTGAGTTTCAAAAGGCTTGAATTGGTTTATAAAACAGGTCCCATTCGTTAGATCAAGTTTCTGTGAATCGTTATGTGTAATTCGGGAAACGGCTATTTTGAATTGTGTGTTGTAATATTTATTAATATTTAAATAAGTCTGCTGAGCAATGGGGATTTTCAATTTGTCTCTTCTTTTACACCCCGTGCTCTGTTTCAGCTGTTATTAAGATAATCAGTGATAACAAAATGGCAAATTGGCTAATCTGTTTTGACAATGTAAAATAACGTTTTTTTTATTCGCTGATAATTTAGTACAAGTTCATGAGCTTATGTTTATTACAGACTTAATTCAGGAAAAGAAAGGATAAAACTGAACTAGATAAACAGATAATGGAATACAAAAATGTTCAGTAAAAATGCGTTTCTCTTCATTCATTCATTCATTACATTCATTCATTCAAGGCAGGAGGGGTAAACCCTGGACAGGTCGGCAGTTTATCACAGGGCCACACACACTCCTATGGACAATTAAGAATCATCAATCAACATAACATACATGTTTTTGGACTGTGGAAGGAAACCGGAGTACCCGAAATAAACCCACGCAAGCACAGGGAGAACATGCAAACTCCACACAGAAAAGTCCCTGTCTGAGATTTGAACCCAGGACCTTCTTGCTTTGAATCAACAGTGCTAACCACCAAGCCACTGTGCTGCTCCTCTCTTAATTCATATTTTAGGAAAATATGCCAGGGACCCAAAAGAAAAATTAAAAAGGTGCTACAGTAAAATACTAATTGAAAAGCTTTAACTAAGCTGCTAACAAGAATTAGTGATACCATCCTCACCCCTGACAGTATAATTCAGGCTTCTATCTGAGCAGCACGTCTAAAACAGAATAAAAAGAATAAGAGGATGAGGACAAGCTTAAACCAGCATGTGGCTGAAAGTACAGCAGTGACCGAAGCAATCTGAGAAAGTTATTATACTGGTGTTATTAAAAGTTGAAGAGTCTTCTGTAAGAGCCTCACAATGTAGCTTACGTGAGTCATAAATGGATTGTGCCTCTGCTGCTGCTGCACCACGGCTGTAGAATATGAGGGAGGGAGCTTAAACCCGATGTGTATCGCTGCTGAATGTGCACCGTGTAAAAGAGCTTAGATAAATGCATTCGGAGGTTTTAAACTATTTCCTGACAGCATGAGCACAGAGCCAGAGACGCCCTTTCCATGGAGATTACTGCTGAATATAGCATCTGCAGCTCAACTCACTTATTTTCTACAGACCAGCAGCCGCACAAATAAATCCAGACATTTTCTACCGTTCTTCCTATCAGGGTGGACTACCGATTTATTGGGTAATAAGCATCCCAGGGCTTTAATATCCTGTATATAGATAATGCATGATGTTTAAATGACTTATTCCTTCTGAGGCATAAGAGCAAAAACAGAAATAGCAGAATGTTTAAGCGTAACCTCGCTGATGCTCTACCAAGGACGTGTGACAAACTTAAAGTCAACAGCTGCCTCGGATTCCTTTAGCTCGGGCTAATGTAGCCTTTTATTTCACACTATCTAGAAGCCACAGCAGAAGCAGAGAATGAATTTGTTTATAAACTTCCTATTCAAGATTTAGTCTCATTCTTAATCCTATAAGAACTTCCACACCTCTGGAAAGTCTTTCACCTGATTATGGAGTGTTGGTGTGGGGATTTATTTATTCAGCTACAATAGTATAAGTGAAATTAGGCACTAATGTTGGGGAATAGGTCTGGGTGTATTCAGTCAAGTCAAATCAAGTCAAATCAAATCACCTTTAATTATAAAAACGCTTTTTAACAATAGAGATTGTGTCAAAGCAGCTTTACAGAATCACAAATAAGACTACAGTAAATGCTCACTAAAACAATCAGTTTGAGTTAACAACTGAAAGCAAGCCAGAGGCGATGCAAGCAAAGAACCAAAACTCCATTGGTGAGAAAAAGGAGAAAAAACCTTTAGAGGAACTAGGCTCAGTCGGGAGGCCAGTTCTTCTTTGACCAGACAAACCAGCAGGTTCTTCCATGCTGCAGCAAAGTTTCTGTGGTCTTGTCCGGATGGCCATCTAGAAGACGAGGTCACTACTGGAAAACTGCTTCTCGGGCTTATTGTCTCTGTGCTGATCCACCAACAGTTGTAATCCAGTTCATCCTAAAGGTGTTCAGTGGAGTCAGGGCTATGTGCAAGATTCCACTCCTACCAGAACTCACCATGTTTTCTATACATTTGGCTGTAGAGTTTAGTAGTGAGAAAGAAATGGATAGACACCCACACTTATTTAATACACACTGCACTGCAAACCGTCTGCGCTCAGCAGCACTCTGATACCAACAAGTCAGTCAATAAACCAATAAAGCCTCTGTTCAATAAAGAAGAAAAGAAAAACAAAATCTCATCTCATCATATTCGAAATAAAGAAAAAAGTAAAAGGAAAGCGAGAGGAAGAGAGGGAGTGATATCCTGTTTATTGATCTGATAAAAGCGAAAGAGTTTAAAATAGTGGCTGCAGCACTGCATCATGTCTTCCGTAGATCTTTTTCAGCTCTGACTTTTACCAAACCCCAAAAGAGGCAATTGTGCCTGTTGGGAGGTGTCAGTTTTTAGCAATGCATTTACATTTCCGTCTTTAAGCAGACACTCTTATCCCCTTGACTTACATTTATTTCATTATTTTGTCAGACTCAGCAGTTAAGGGTTAAGGACCTCACTTAGGTGCCCCACAGTGCCATCTTGGTGATGCTGGGAATAAAATCTACAAGCTTCCGATCAGCTGTCCAACACTTAAACCGTTGAGCTACCATTTTTATTTGTCATGTTACAGTCCACAGTGGTGCTAATGTCTCATTTGAAAGTAGACGCAGAGCTCTGAGGCCATATCTGTTTTTTACAGACATGTTTTATCTTAAATAGGAAAAATTTTAACCTATCTCTATTATCTCATTATCTCTAACTATTAAAATTTAGTTTATTCAAACAAAGGGATCTAAAAGCTAGGTGCCCTGATTAATATTATAATCAGACTTGGGGTAATAAAATGATTCATTACTTCAATATTGCATTAAAGATGTCCTGCTGGTATTATTGTATAACATACAGTATTACACATGACGGATAACTAGAAAAGTGACTGCTCTCAACCATGTGGGGAAAATAATTAAACCTACTGTGTTGTGTATTCAAAGTGTTCATACATCATTAATAGCCCCTATTAACTACAGCCTAATTAAAATTCCAAATGAAAACATCCCCTGATCCCTTGATACCCCATCCATCCATCCAACTCCCTACACCACTTTCTGAAAAGTGACAAAGGCTCCTTGCTCACTCAGAGGTCTGACCCAAAGATGCTGCTGAGCAGGGTTGTGTGGAGTTTCTGACCCTTGGTCCTCTCTGACTGACTGTGATGAAAAACAATTGTCCCTCCATGATGGTCTGGCTGAGACAATAAGAAGGGATCGATAAGAGCACACAAGCGTACATGGTAGCCTCTCTGACCTGCTTTGGCCAACATCCAAGTTCTGAACCACCAACACAGCATTTTCTCATTACAGGGTGAAACAATTTGGTCACACGGAGGTCACAAGGACAAGGGGAGGATTACTTGGGTGTCAAAATGGTAGGAGGAAAGGGGAGTGAAATAGAAGCAACCAATAAAACAGTGAGTTAGCAACCATAGACCAAAGTTTAGATCAAGGGTCCCCAAACTTTTTCTGTAAGGGTCACAATTTTTTATCTTTTAATGGGGTGTGTGTGTGTGGAGATGTCAGTCTGGAACAAAAAAATACATAGGCTAGGGTAACTACCAGTATTATCCTGGAGATTTTATTATGATTTATTGGACTCCTAATGCTAAATCAGGTAATTATTATAACATGTAATCAGACTAGAGATGGGTGCGTTTCTTGATAAAAGTTTAGTTAGTGAGCAGGAAAGAAGCAGACTAGTAATAGTTACCAGTTAACCTAGCAGCATGTTAGAGAAAAGGAGAGGCAGAGCGTAGCCAGGAAATGATGGAACTAATGGATCAGACGCTGGAGCATGAGAATGAATTGTGGACGATTGCTAGGTAGATAAACAGGAAGAAGGTGTTTGTCGTGCACAGTGGAGAGGGTGCAGTAACTGAGTGGAGAGGGTGCACTTAAATAGATGAGTTTAAATGAGTGGGGAACGAGCTGAAAGCGTAACTGGTTAGTATGCTGGGGATTAAGTTAGTTGAGCCTGGTGATTGGGTGAGCTGGTTTGTGGCGACTGTGACAATTATTTTATTTTTGTTTTTTGCAAGTATTAAACAAAAAATAATCACTTTTGGTTAAATTTCCTGCATTCTAAATCAACATTTCTTTTTTCCAACCATTTTGTTGTCTCTAAATTTTCTTGCTGGCGGTCGTGCCGCAGTACCTGTTTATCACCATGGAACATTATGTTGAATTTATGGTATGTTGAATTCTTTTGGTGGAGAATTAAACAAATGATTATACTAAAATAATAACTAATTTTAGTTTAAAAGGCAAAGTTTATTATAAAATACAGACATGATATAATAAACATATAAACAACATATCACACATAAAAAGAGGGAAGTGGTAGTTCAGTGGTTAAAGTGATGGACTGATAACTGGAAGATTGAAGTTCGATTCCCAGGACCATCAAGCTACCACTGTAAGCCGCTCTGTAGAAGGGCGTTTGCCAAAATCTCACAAATGAAAACATATAAAATTACATTTTTATGAAAATATGTCTCTTGCATTGTCGGATAGTCGGTTGAAATGTTGGGCGAGTCGTATCCGGGCCCCCAGCCATAGTGTGGGGACTCTTTGGTTTAGAGATACAGCATTTTTTTTTTACCACCGGATCTGAAGTTAATGTGTAAACTGACAGTGTACAGTAAAACAGTAATTGCTTGTGCAGTATTAGGATCGCCGAGTGCTGATTTAACACACAGTTGATTAAATCAGATCAATAGCAGAGAGTGAAGCATGATGTTAACTTTGCTGCCTCATTTAATGCATTGTGTCTTAGGAATAGTGTTGGATTTGGCTTCATACTGTATGCCAGGAGATAGAGGAGATCTCTGGAGGTGACTGAGTGTCTGCATGTCTGTTGCTGTTTCTGGGAACTTGTATAATCATTAAAAATGATTATACAATTCTAGGTTATTTTGAACAATAAAAAATGTAACCATATTTTTAAAATAAAAAAATAAACAAAAAGAAGTTAAAAAAATGATAAATATATCGATCCAACGTACAGAAACAATTCTTATGGAAAGATAAAGCTCTTAAAGCCCAACGTATCTACTTTTATACGGACCACCACTGTGGTGTGTAACATGACAAAGAACTTTAACATTAAATATAGACACTACAAAATAGTAACTCTGGTAAAGGAGAATAAAGTTGTAATCGTTATGATTTTAATTACCTATACTGAGTGTGTTACAGTACGTGTGTGTATTTGTCCTCTCCTGTGGTCATTGTTAGACAGCACTGTTTCTAGTCCATACTATAGCAGCATGTTACGGATCATTCTTTATTAATTTGGAAATAAATACAGAAGGACATGTGTAGGGGCAGGACATATCCTTACAACATGCTGTGTGTGTGTGTGTGTGTGTTGTATAGGGCCTTCTCACCCCACCTCAATACAATGTGTCCTAAAACAGTAGACACACAAGACTTTAAAAGGTTAATGTGAAATTATTCAAATGTATTCATATGTTAATTATAATTCATCCGCACGCCGTTGACAGCCGTGAACACGGCCGTGTCCGGATCCTCATGTCTGCTGTAATACACAGCCTTACGCTCCGATTATTTGGCTCAGATTTTCCAACATGATGCACATAAACAACTGGAGAAAAACAATTAGGTTGATTTATTATCAAGTCTTACAAGCAAGAGAATATTTGCAGAAGCTAATTTAAAATAAGCAGCTCACTGTCCATTCTACCTCCATCACTCCGTCTTCTGCTCTCAGAACCAGTTCTTTTTCCATAAGCAGATCATCTTTAGCACTACATTTATACACACAGAAACAGGCAATGAGAAAGAGATCAGAGATGATTGGCATCGTCAGTGAGAGCTGCTGACTTTCAGTGATATTTGCATCTACAGTGTGAAAAGCCCCTGGCTACAGCCAGTCTCTTCTGACATGAGACGACCTTAAGGAAGTCTGCAGGACACAGGAGTTTCTGACTAAATAGAAGCTGGTAGCACTGCTGCCTCATACATCCAGAGTCCCTGGTTTGATTCTGAGCTCAGGGTTCTATCACTCTGTATCAATGCACAATAAAAATGAGTAATGGAAACAGCAAATGAAAAAAAAAATTAATTTAGTGTTAAATTAGATTTAAAATAGACATAAACAATGAACTGAAATTAAAATATAACATACATGAAAGATAAACATAAATATGACACTAAAACATGAAAAGCATAAACAAACTATGTAAATATAATATAAACATAAAAACATGAAACAGTTTAGGTTTAAGCTGTAGTTGGGCTGGAGATTTTTAATCTAATATGGTAACCCGTTACCCAGAGTGAGATGTAAAATGTTTGCTGCTGTTTCGACGCTGGAGCGGACATACACATACACATACACATACACATACACATATTGGAAGCAGTGCAGCAAGAAAAATGCTACAAAAAAAAGAAAAACTGTTGGAAATAAATTAATACAATTTAATGAAACATATATGAGAATTTATATTTGTAAATGTAGGTCAGCTTCTGATTGTGTGTAGGCCAGCAAAGAAGGCTAGGCTAAGGCTATGCTAAGCAAAATGCAAAATGTATTTTATTTAAACTTCATTTCTAAGAATCTGCTTATAGATATTTGAAGCACTAAATTGCTGCAGACGCAGATACAGACAGTAATAATGCACGAAACACCTACACACAGAGTGCGTTGAGATGCTGCCCCCTAGAGGATAAAACTATAATTTATCAGGATGTATGTCATTTTTCCAAAAAACAAAAAAACTAGAGCTGAGTATGGGATGCTAACAAACACGTCACAGAATAATATACTCAGTATTTCAGCACAGAGCAGCAGGAGAAACAGAATAATATAAACAGAATATATATATATATATATAGTATATATATATATATATATATATATAAATAAAAAAAAAAATTCTTTTTATTTTTATTTATTTATTTCACAGTCAGCACTTTCAAACTGTGCATTAATGACTAAAGACAAGTCTATGTTATTGATCAGCTCTCCTGAGTCTGCAGTACAATTTACAGTGGGTCTCTGGCTGAAGTCAAAGACGCATAGCAACAGCAGCTTAAATTAATCAGACACACTTTTGCACACCTTCACTGGAGGGACCGTCTAGAAAAAAACTGGCTCTATTTTCATTAAGTGGGTCAGGATGTTGTACTGGAGGCAACAGGGAGTTTCAAAGGTGCAGCGATTAGAACACATCAAAGCATTTGTTTCTCCTCTGGATGTGTTGCTATGACTAACTGCAAAGTGGCATCAAACAATGTTTTCCTGGGGAAAAAATAAAGTGTCAGTCTGCTTCGTATTCCCTTAATTTAAGATTTTTTTAGTCCACACTGGTGTATCCTGGTATCTGATCCAGAACCATAGAAATGTTATTAAAGTTCACTATAAACAGCAGTTTAGGGGAACAACAATAAGAACTCACTGGACACAAACACACTAGGACGCATACCAGGCCTGCAGGTTCTGCTGCCTGCATTCCTACTTTGACTTTAATACCAACTTAAAGAAGTGCTAGAACTAGATATACACTTTGTACACACTTTCTAATTCTCAGCGTTCTGTTTTTTAGCATCACATCCAGGCTTCCAGTGCAGAAACACAGAATTCACCTCTCAAACTGCTACTGAATTTATCATCGCTTGCACCCAGGACTGCCCATGCAAGTGTAAACAGCCGAAAAGTATCTCTGTGCATGTACAGGGATAGTTCTTCAATAAGACCACCAGAAAGATATCCCAGATGTCATCATTCATACACAACTGCTGCAGGTTGTGAATCAGAATAGTTGGTTACATACTGTGACTAAGAAGCGAGATGTTTCTCAGGCATGAGGTATTTTAGGACTAGAAAATAATATCATTTTTGGTTAGTTCTCTTGATTAATGTGAGGGGGGGGGGAGGCAAGCGTAAGGATGTGATATGTTTTTTAAAAGGAAAAATATTGCGATGGCTGAGCAAGTGGATCTGAACAATTCACGGTAACAGCAGGGTGTTGTGGGATGTGGGTACATGGAAACAAAGGTTAGGCTGTCTGGTTGGATCCTATTTAAAAGCTACTGTAGTACAAATTGGTGTAAAAGCTGCCTCTGTGGTTAAGGTGTTGGAATGCTAATCAGATCATGGGTTCGATTCCCAGCACCACTAAGCTGCCACTGCTGGGCCCCTGAGCAAGGCCCTTAATGTTTACCTGCTCAGTTGGAATAGATATAAATGTAATTTGTTCTGAATAAGACACCCTCAAGCCACTGAATCAGATGGGAAGTGGTAGCGCAGTGGTTAAGTTGTTGGACTATTAACTTGAGGACCAGGGTTCGATTCCCAGCTCCACCATGCCACTGCTGGGCACCTGAGCCTGAGCAAGGCCCTTAACCCCCAATTGCTCAGTTGTATAACACGGAATATTGTATGTCACTCTGGATAAGAGCGTCTGCCAAATGCTGCAAATGTAAATGTCCTCAAACATGCCTATATTTGCTGTTATCAACGCACCAACTTTAAGATCTAACTTTCCACCTAATAAAATACCCACACCTCTATATGAACCACTGTAACAATGTAATTAATGTTATTCATCAAGTGTACGGATCTTCTTCCTCTCGCACATCGAACTTATTCTAATAATTGGCATCACTCAGTTCTGAGATCAGACCTTTAAAAACCCCGAACTATTCAGCAATCCAACAATTATAGACTCTGAGGAGCAAACCTTCTGGAAATTTCTGTAATGTCTAATATGTATAATAAATATCCAAAACGCAGGTAACAGCATCTTCCCATTTATCTTATCCTATATTTAAAAATTCACACCTTTTTTTTTTCCAGTTTTCTCACATCTCTGCATTCACCCTCCAGGCCTCACTTCTCATCTCCTCTTTCTAATTGACTGCTGGCTGTCAGCTAGCAGCTTGATGTTCTTTACACGATTTTACAGCTAGTAATGAGTTTCTGCTTTGGTGATCCGGTGGGACTAGCCCACCTAGAGAGCATGATGTGTTGAAAAAGCATAAAAGACGCTGAGCCCATGCTACCAATTTTCACCCCCAACACTCTGGCCAGATAGTGGCACCGTGTTAGCAGACGGATGCTGGACGCCAGCAGATACTGACGGTCTCTTACAGTCCCTTGTTACAGATATCTGTAGGAAGCAATCACAGGGGATGAGAAACATCTAATGCCGTGGTTGCCCAACTTTTCCTGCCAGGACCTCATTTTGCAAAATAAAAAATAAAAAAAAATCACAACTCTATTTAATATTTCTATCTTTTATATTTATAATTCTCCCGCCCCCAGTTTGAAAACCACTGATCTAATGTAATAACCACACATACACACCAAAAACAGCACCGAGAATAACGTTTCAGTTACATTTTAATAGAAACAAATTTCTATTCTAATGAAATACCCGCGATATATCATATATTATTTTAATATCCTTAAAAATTCAATAATTATTACAAATACATTTTTGCAGAGACATAACTAGGAAACTAATATTCACATTTCGGGCACTTGAAAAATAAAGTAAAAATAAAAATATAAAAGGTAATTATAACTTCCCAGAAAATCCTAAAATCTAAAACTAACCAAACACATTTGGTACAGTACAGTTGCTGCCATTTTTGGATGTTAATTACATTCATTAAAAAAATTTAATAGCTCACATTTTATAGATTTATATTATATTGTTACATATTTCATAGTTAAAAATCCACACAAAAAAAAAAATCTGTGTTCTTTTACAGCTGGCTACAAGGACAAGATCTGTAGATTTGTATTTTCAGTAAAAGCTGTTTCGAGAAAGTCGACCCACAGATTTGCCAGATGCGTGTGTGGGTTTATTTATATTTATATATAAATTCGTTAACATGTCTATTTTTGACTGTCTTGATTGTTTTTATATGCAAAAAAACTTGTACAAAGCTGGAAATTGGTCATATTTTGTGCAACCGGAACAGCTTATCTACATTTCCAATATTTCTTATTAGAAAAATGTACCGCAATACAAATCTTCACCTTCAGAACCAATTCAATTTGCATCCCAAGGTTCCAGTGTATTCCGCTACATTTCAGTCATTGCGAGTAAACTGAAGAACAAAGTGACTGATCACACAGAGCAAAAGCAGTTATTACTGCATGTAAGGATAAATAGTCTTTTGTTTGTTTGTGGTTAAACCTCTTTACTCAGTAGTTTGATTTCGGTTAGGTCTTCTTTACTGAACAGAGTCTGCTGTCGTGCTGATAGAGCCAACGCTACACCTAACCCAGGTTGCACGCTCTGCTGCGTTCCTTTCTCTTCCTCTCTGTCCTTCATGTCTTTGGCTTTGATTTTTGCTTTCTCTGCGTCCTTGAGCAACTGTTGCGCCATTTTAGAAAAGACCACCCGGGGATCAGGGTCAGACAGAGTGGGGCAGCCGCATCTCTCGCGAAGCTTTATAGCCTGCAGCAACAATACAAAGGGTAGTACGAGAGAGAGAGAGAGAGAGAGAGAGAGAGAGAGAGAGAGAGAGAGAGAGAAGAGAGAGATGAGAAGAGAGAGAGAGAGAGAGAGATAAAGTTCTTGTAAGATTAACAAACACATGAGAGACACATGATTTTGACTGACAATCATCATATGTCGATTATTTATATATGTTTAGGACTGATAAAAAACATCAAATCAGATGAGACTCATTAAAATTCAAGGTTCAAGGGGAATCACATTAATGTCAAACTCCAAGGTCAGAAGCAGGTATCCAAAACGGTGGAATAAAATAAATCGGGTATGCAGGCACGGTCGTCAGACTGTAAGAACACAGTAAGCGACGAGTTTAATAAGACTGCTAAATGCTTAACACAGACACTTTCGCGGGTTGAATCTTTATACCAACAGCCTCTGTGGGAGGAAATATCAGATGTAGCTCTCTAGCAAACTCCTTTCATTAGCCGGACAGGGAGATGGATTTAAGGAGCTCACAGATGTTTGAAGATCAGACTATTAAAAGGAACTCAAGGCACTTGAAAGAGTGCTCGTGCAAAGCTTATTGGGTAACATTTACCCAAAGGAGCGCATTAGAGCAGCACATCCTTCTGTGCTTCCTTTAGGCGGGATTAAGAACTGATTGGAGATATATCCTATAAAAGGGAGAGATCTTTTGCATAGAAAAAAAAAAACAGTCAGTGCAGCAGGAAAATTAGAGGCAGTAATGCATAGATCAGTATCTGATACAGAAGAGTATGAAGGAGATACACAAGCTAACATAAGATCTTAGAGTTCGACTGTCACAGACATTAAAAATACCACGGACAAACTCTAGTAACTAACTCACGCGGGTGGTGAAATAAATATCTACCTAGGTTGCATGTTCGTCCATGAGACGTTCAAAACATTTCATGTCAGTGGAAAGCTAAGCAAAGCCAAGTAATTTGAGTTGGTTGATATAAATTTGATTAACTTTCTTTAAAGTCGTCGAAAGCTGTTTCGAAAGATACAACCCATGATACAGACGTTGCCAGACGTTGGCATGCGTTCAGAAGCGATGTGAAATTTCACACATGTTGACAAATTGGTGCCGTGGGCCTCTTTATTTTTTTTATAAGAATTTATTCCATTTACATGTCTTAAGTGTTAAAAATTGGTTATATTTGTAATTATTTTTGGGTGGCTGCATTTATGTTATTTCTCACCTTCAAAACCAATTATCTTCGAATGCCAAGGTTCCGCAATATTGGACTCACTCTGGAGGTGTTTGCCAAATGCTGTTCCTGTCCGTGTTCAGCCCCTTACAGCTACATTACTATACTACTATATGGGACTATGTGATGGTTGGGTGTTCACAAACGTTTGGACATTTAGTGTATCTGTTAAAGATACGGATCCCGACTGTGTAATGGAGACATGGTAGTGCTGGGCGGTATAACGGTTCATACTGAACACCAGTCTTTATTTTTTGTTAGGATTTGAATTTTTTTTGTACATTGCAAGCATGTCGCTTAAATAACATTTGGAAAGAGGTGCGAGTCCCCGGATTGACACCTGTCCTTTAAAATACAGAATCGTTTTGAAATAATATGGGACGGCGTATGTTGGGTATTTTTGATTTGTGCAGCATTCACGCAAACCAACCCAGAATGACGCTTTACAATATAGTTCACATGGTCTGATCCAAATGAAACAATTTTAAGCTACTTTATAAGACTATATTGCTTTGTATTTGCATTGTAGTAAAATGCAAACAGTGTTTAATTTTTAACGTTTTAAAATATTGTG
The DNA here is from genome assembly GCA_005784505.1 of Bagarius yarrelli. Classification (NCBI taxonomy): domain Eukaryota; kingdom Metazoa; phylum Chordata; class Actinopteri; order Siluriformes; family Sisoridae; genus Bagarius; species Bagarius yarrelli. The sequence goes on from VCAZ01000016.1 coordinate 4,590,348, forward strand.
CAAAAGATGCCAATTTTAAATTATATAATAATGATAATGATATATTTATAGAGATGGGCTTGGATGGGGTTCATATAGTTAGTTTATATTGTTTTTCAGGGTTAAATAGGTATATAATAGTAAACAAATTATTAAACATGAAATCAAGTATCATTTTGTGTGTTACTGATATATTTTGCTGTGTAAGTAATGTTAGTTAAAGCAATGACCGATTACTGTTGCAATGCAGTACAGGGGGTTAGAGTTAATATTTTTTAAAACCTGTTTTACACCATGGTCCGTTTCTGCTGATTACCATTTTTTATGTATAGCAGCTTTAGCAAGAGTGTAACCTGAACCCTAAACTGTTTGTCATTGCAATTCATTTTTTACGCAGAATATTACACAACTAAATGTGAATGTACTCGACTATCAATTTATTTAAGGGGGCAAGTGAAAGGAGAAAGATGAAAGAAGGGATATACCGAGAAAAACATTGTCAGAGAACAAAAAAAAATCTCTCTCAGACCTTACAATTTTTATGGTATAATGATTCTTCTTCTCTACTGACGTCTCTACAGACCAACAGTTGCCTTCCATTAAAGGTCCATGTAATAAACAACAGAAGATCGACTGGTTGGCCTGTTATTTGTGGTACAGGTAATTAAGTAGCACATGGTGGGTGCGTCACCATCAATACAGGAAAATAAACGGAGGGGAAGTGGGGTCTCTTACAGGATATACTTCCCTATAAAGTAATGCAGGCACACTAAGATTGTAAAAGGATATAAAACACACACACACACACAAACTTGATAGACGATTATCATCTTTACCATCTGTTCCCCCTGTGTTTCAGGCACCTTGGTGCCAGTATGCAGACAGGATTCTTTCACTCACTGCTTCGGGTTCACAATGAAGGTTAAGTAAGCCCCTGTGTGTGACTAATACACACGCACACCCTCACACACGCCTATGCGGCACATTTCCTAGCCACCTCCACCACTTTGCATCGTATATTAGAGAGCCATTTTGTGGAGCCAGTGGCTTGTGACGGGAGAGATAGCTGTGCATGTTCCTGTAAATGAGTGTCCTCCACATTCAACTCTCTCTCGCCCTCAACACTTTTCCTTTTTTTCCTGCGTCAAACTAAGCACTTCATCCAAACACACACACACAAAAAAAATTTAAAAAGTGTTGGTGAGGATTTCAGGCAGTATTTAGGATCTGTGCAAGATTTAAAACTGGCAGATGTCTAAAGCCAGGCACTTTTTTTACTTGGGAAGTTAATAGTGATGGAAAATGTAAACTCTATTTCTGCTTCAATAGAGTAAATGTCAATGGAACCTCCTTCCTTACTGGTATTAGAGCTTATTATTATGTAAAAATGTATAAGAAATGTTTCTTCTCCTTAATTTTAAGTAAAAGAAATGTTTAAAACCACACATGGCTTCCTACAAATGTGATTTTTACACACACTGAGCTCAATTGTGTTACCAACGCTTCGAATCGCAGATGGAGGAAACTGGATTAGCACAGCTTTTCGGTCACAGCTCTGCATTGTGGTGCCAAAAGTGTACAGTGTAAAACAATGTGAAGTTAGCATGTTACAGCTAGATGCTAAGACACAGGTACACAATCAAAAACTGAAGTGTTTGCCTCATACTGCATCAGAATCAGGACATAGCAACACAGAGCAAAATTGGCTTGATAGCACTGAGCGGAAAAGATCAAACGTCAAGAATAAAAAAGGTTTAGAAATGTTAATTATAAATAAGGGCTGTGGCAAAAATGTAACCTCGATCGTTTTTTCCATATTGATTTAGAACAATATATATTTCAATATATAATTTTTGAATGCTGCCAGCTTTAAGAGTATCCCAACAAATGACTGAAGTCACAAAAAACGTAACAAAATTAACAACACAATATTAAGTGTTAAAAGCTGTCAGTTTGACGTAATTAATCTGTACTTTTATTTTGAAAAACGCATCTGAAATGCACTGGTCATTTTATTTGCTTTGTGTAGCATTTGCCTCGTGTTAGCACGGACGTCACTACTCGCATTCTAAGCTCAGCTTCTGCTACATTCGTGAATGTTTATCGACACAAATGCGTCTTAACTACATATTTTACTGAATTTGACTGTTTCGATCTTTTACCGAGTAACCAAATGATTTTGTTGCATCAATGGCTATATAGATAAGCTTTTTACAGTTTTATAAGTGTGTGTTTGGCAGTTTGACAAAGAAACTGACTGTACCTGGTGTTTATTGTATTTTAAAATGTTGCATCATTCAATCACAAGAATCTCAGCTTTCCAAAAATAACGTTTAACATTTTTCTCTCTTTGAATGCTGCACGACACAAAGACTTTGCTCACGGAACGCAGTGTCTCATTGGGAAGACGGTGAAACATTAACAGGTTTTAAACCATTGTAGGCAAAAATGTCCAAAACTTATATTTATAGACAATGTTTATCCCGATTCCGAATTTTAACGTTTATCTGCTCGTGTGTAATGAACAGCTAGCATTAATTGTAAGTGGTGTAGTGGGTTAAGACGCCGGCACCCACACGCGCAAGTTGTTGCGGCGACCCGGGTTCGGTTTCCGCTCAGGTCCTTTCCAGTACAGCTTTTCTCTCCATCTCCCCGTTTCATCCCTCTGTCCTATCAATAAAGGCAAAAAACCTTTCCTAAAAAAGTTTTGGTTTGAAAAAACTGGTTTTGCTCAGGTTCACTTGTCTCTAGAATGAAAAAGCCCCATGTGTGTTAATGCAAAAAAACAAAACGAAAAACAAACAAACAAACAAAAAAAAAACAAAAAAAAAATACAAATAAACAAAGAAAAAAAAAAAGTAATTTCCAACCCAAAATGCTGACCGAATACCTAATCTTGCTGAGGTTTTTGCCCAAGACATTCTGTCTCCATGCAGGTATTAGACTAGCAGCACACTTCGGACGTCCACTTGTGTGGAAATCTAACTAATGAATGTATAATTTGTCCAAGCTTATACATTTCTGCAGTGCTCCTTTCTGCCTCGGCAACTTACTGTTGCTTTTCTTTAACACACTCTGATAATCATGAATATTCCACAAAGCAGCACCGGAATGTTTATTAAATATTCATTAGCTTGGTCTTAGCTTTCTCAGCAAAGGGTAAAGCATTATTTATTGTTATGAGCTGTGCTGGATGTTGATGGAGCTCCATGGGCCACACACAGTGATGTATTGTGTGCTAAGCTATTTTAATGAATCTCACACATAATGTGATTTTAACCCGGGTCTGAATATGGTGCTTGTCTGTGACAAATCGAGTAGAGAATATCAATTGATGCCATTTCTTTGTTTTTCCTCCAAAGTGAAACCCTCGCAGGATGTGTGCTGCATAGTCTAGACTCACTAAAATCTAATGCATAAATGACATACAAGGATAATCTGATGCATAAATGACATACAAGCAAATATTATTAAATCAGAAGGTTATCATCTCTTTTGGGAGATGAGGGCATCATGGAAACCAGAGCTTTCACTAACAGCTGATTTTTTTCACAACCAGACTTTAAAGAACAATGTCCAAACACCAAACATAAACATATCTTTCAGTGTGAGATGTTTGAGGCATGTTTTGGGAATGGCTGAATAGTAGTTCGGTTGCCTTGTCCTCGAAAGCACAGCAATCCAAGAATGCCTCCACTGATCCCTCAGTGATTACAGTCACTCTCATGTGTCATTACACAAAGCTCGGAGGAAGCGCTGTGCAAACTTCGAGTGAATAATTTAGCTTCCAACAAAGCATTTCGCCCAGTGTCGACAAGTTACTGCGCATATGTGTGTGTGTGTGTGTGTATGTTTGAACACTAGTGGGTGCACAGCAGCAGGGTGGTCTCCAGAGGTCTTGTTAGTCTGTGTCCGGTCTGAAAATCTCAGACATGCCCTGAAGCTACACACACTCCGTTTCTGACTGCTCATGAGTCTCTGAATTATGTTGCATTTGTATTCTCAATAAATATTTGGAGATCATAGACAAAACTCAGCACAGGTGGGTTTGCAACAGAGTTTCTTAAAGCTAAGCAAGACAATTTAGGGTGCTATGAGAAGTATCCTAAAGTATTCTATTTTAAAAGGAAACCACACTTACAATACTAATGAAAGCATAGATCAGGGACAGCAGGAGAAAGAAGTGTAATATAGTAAACTAACAAAAAAAGGAGATACTTCAGAAACATTACTATTATTATTTATTATTATTATTATTGACATCCAGTGGTTTGATCTTTTTGCAGCCAGAGTGATTTATCTGTAAAATATGTTCTCCTAGCATAAATGTCTCATGAACATTATATAAAATGTTCAAACAGAATTTTTCATTTTATTTCATTTCATTCATTCATTTTATTCCTGACCCCAAGCACAACAACATAAGCTATAAGGTATCTTTAGTGCTGGGATGCATTTGATAATGTGTGTCAGGATTTCCACCACTGCAAGAAAATCTTTTGAATAATCACAGACTCTCGGCTATGCTTGATCGACCCTACTTTAATAAAGCACTGATTAAATCTGATTAAATCCATAAGCGCACTGACTTCATGATGAGGGAATTGAAACATTGAAGCTGTAAAGCTTTGTGTGTAATATGCCAGCGCGGGCTTTGCGAAAGTGCAGTCAGAGATGTGTGTTTTTGTGACGTTACCTCAGGAATGAGGTGATCAAGGTGGGTAATGCGACTACGGTGGGAGGGGTGGGTGGAAAACCACTCAGGAGTAGTGGAGCCTTCGCATAATTGTTCGGATAACTCCATCTTCTGCCAAAATACAGGGCTGGCTCTCACATCCACACATGCCTGGAAATGGGGAGAGAGAAGAAATTAAACCATATTTCAATATTGTTTAATCCCACACAGACAAATGTAAAGTCATTTCCACCAAAAAAACATTAAAGCTTATTTTAAGGTTGGGTATTTTCTGGATCGTTTAAGAAATGTCTTTGAATAACAAGAAGCAACACAAGATTACAAAAAATGTATAGCATGTTGTTCGGTAGACAGTCAGGAACATCTTAAACAGATTACAATATATGGCAACGAATGTCCTACTGCTGCTTCTCAACAGATTCTTTTCTTTCTTTTTAGAAAACTAATTAGCATTTTCTGTGAATTATGTTAAAGAGGGCATGAAATTATTTTTTTTACACACTTTTGTTTTTAAAAGAAATAAAGTTGTAATACATAACGCAAATGTTTTACTAGGATATTCAAACACAAAGACTTCAGAGAAGACCACTAACACCTGCGCTGACACCTCAATGGGTTATGTGTAATGTTACACACTCCATGTAAACTGTATTAACCTTCATTCTCTGTGTCTAAGTGTGCTTTTCTTCAGTCTCATATCAATTCACACCTCTTTCCAGCACCTTGTGTACCTTTTTGTGCGTGTGTGTGTGTTTGTGCTTAAGGGCTGGACCTATGTGTGCTCTGAATGGCACAGAGTGAATTACATGATATGCTGTTTTATTCGGCTGAAGTTGGGTGTGCATGTGTTTGAGAACACTGCCATCTAATGCAGACTGTGGTGATGTCTTTCATCATAAATGTAATTAATTAGTATATATAATGTCTGCATTGTGATGCAATGCTACTTATCTAAAGAACAGAATTATTAAATCAATAAACATTTAAGTGTTAATGTGTGACGTACCTTGGCTGCCAGCTGCAGTCCAACCTGATCAGCTTCTGCTTCTAGTTTCCGACTATACGGCCTGTTAAACAAGAGCTACAACAAAGCAGTCACTTAATAATCACCCAAACAGAGAGATGGGTGGTAACATCTTACATTTACAAGCAGATTTTTGGAAAATATTCTTTTAAGCGTCGGTTTAACTGGCCTTTTACTTTCACTTTTAATTTAATTTCAATTTAATTTTACTTCATTACAATTGATAGCGTTCCACTGTTACTATTAAATGTTAATTTATAGTATAGAAAATATAGTTTTAATAGTCCCCAGCATGTTAAAAATTCCAGCTCCAAACCGGAGAAAACTCGATGAGGTGAGTTTCATGACTAGGACTATTTGATGGCGATTCTGCAGTTATACTTAATGTAAATTACTATATCTAAATCTCTGAGAATTACTTCCTTTTTAGTTTTTTGCATGTATTTTGTGTAATCGATTGTTAGTATTTTTTCTGGATTTAGGATTTTCCCTTCTTTTAATCAGATCCAAAGTTACTAGTAACTCACTACTTCACTAGTCTTATTCACAATATTTTATATATTACACAATTAATTTAACATGATACTTTCAAATTACTGATTAATTATTTGTACCCCTCCGGCCTTTCGCCCTTTCAGAGACGGCTGGAATAGGCTCCAGCAGATCCCTGTGACCCCGAATTAGAGAATAAGCGGGTATAGAAAATAGATGAATAGATGGATGATTAATTATTTTTAAAAATAGTTTTAATTGAGTAAATTTTTTGGCTACTCTACCACCTTTACCCAACACACACATTACTTACCATTAGATCAGATTTTAAACCTTCGTGCCCACTACGTAAACTGCTGTTCCAACTTTCTTATAATCGTATTTGACATAAAATTTGATGAATGTATTTCAGCTGTTTGCCTAAGAAAATAGTGAAGAATTTTTAAGTAATCAGGATAAGGAAAAAATGTTAAAAATGGAAAAGGGAATAACCCGACAAAGTGTAAAATAAGCGTTGTATGTTAAGCAAACAAAAGATTCATAAATGAAAAGCAACTGATATTGCAATTAAAAACTTTAATTAAGAGCCCATAACTTGCTCTAATGACTGTAACGCAATCTTCAGGCCACGTTTCCATTCAAAACCAGAGGGAGAAATTTAATAACTGCTTTCATCAGGCTTCATTGCATAAAACCAAAAGAGTTTGAATAAAGTTTCTGCCAAGTTTCTTTCTAGTAGCACCCGAATACTGAATGACTTTTATTGAACATTAAATTAAACCATGCATTATAACAGAATCTTTGTTTTCATAGTTCATATCATGGGATGTTGAACTGCAAGATAATCTCACCTCCACTAGTTTGCCTTGTATCCACTGGCCCAACAAAGCAAAACTGTCTCGAGGACATATCGCCCAAATCGTCAACACTCGACCATAGATAACAAATCCAGCACATGAGACAAACTGGCCTGCTCTGCCTGAAAAGAGAGAGAGAGAGAGAGAGAGAGAGAGAGAGAAGGAGAGAGAGAGAGAGAAAGAGAGAGAGAAAGAGAAGGCGAAAGAGAGAGAGAGAAAGAGAAGGAGAAAGAGAAGGCGAAAGAGAGAGAGAAAGAGAAAGAGAGAGAGAGAAAGAGAGAGACAGAGAGAGAGAAAGAGAAAGAGAGAGAGAGAATATCAAGTGTGGTATAAGGAGAAAAAGAAACCAAAAGTGTGCAGAGGGAGAGAGAAGAGAGATGAGAAAAGAAAAAAATGAAAAGACAAAAAGAAAGAGGAAAAAGGAAGAAAACAGAGAGTGCAAAAAAAAAAAAAAAAAAAAAAAAAAGAGAGCGAGAGAGAACGAGTGTGAACACCTCTGATAACTGATATTTTCCAAATAATAGGATCGGCAACCCTAAATTAACGCATTCGATCATTGATAAATTTAATCGGTAATTATTACAGAAATTAATGAAACACTGCGACTATCTGACCGATTTGAGTGCCTTGGCGAACCGTGTCAGTGAAAAGTGCCGCAATGCAGATGGCATCAGAACTTTATATTACCTGCAGGACTCGTCAGGACAATTCTGTCCAAACAGCCTGTCGTGTGTGAGAGCAATCGACTCTCTCTCCTTTCTCGCTCTAATATCAGTGCAGCCTGGCAGTCCGAGTCCTTAAACTGCACTTTACTTATTCATTTATAACTGTGTGTCTCAGCGCAGATAAACATGACACTCCTCTAATAAAAATTCACTCTCTCTCCAGTGCCATCTCACACACACACACACACACACACACACACACACACACACACACACACACACACACACACACACATAGCCAGTAGGTAAACATTTAATAGAGACAGATAAAGATCTGGAGTCTTCATGTGACTGACAAGGCTATAACACAGTGGCACTCGTCTCTGAAAATGAAAAATTGTAATAGGATTTTTTTTTTTTTTGAGGACTAAGTGTAATGTTCTGACATGAGACACCATGTTTCTCTGCAGCACTGTGAAAGTGCCTAATAATGAAGACTTGCAGGACTGGAAAAGCACAAAAATGGTTGAATAAAATTAAGAATTTTGGGATGTGCAAGTCTTTAATGCATTTATTCTGACTAGTTACAAGTGCACACGTCTTTTCAAGAAGGAATAAATCTGTCACGCCATCTTTGATGATCAGGCTGATCTGAGACTAGCTTCTCTAATCTATTATTTAACTCCACGTTTGAAATCCTGCGCACGGTTTCCGCATGTCACATGATGTAACGGCAGGAAACATTATAACTGCGGCCCTAAACAACAAGCTTAGCGTCTTTTAGAAAGGACGCTCGCTTTGTTGTAATGTAACCATGTTGCAAAAATGAAAACCAAATCGTGAGCAAGAGGGAGATAAACAGGCCATTTAATAGCGCAACAAAGGCCGTTTTTCTTCCTAAACAGAATGCAGCAGGACAGTGAGGAGGACGATACCGAGTTTACTGCGACATTCTAAATAAAGGCTTTACCCTAAATCAGCCGTGAAGATGTGAAGGCGTGAAGTTGCAACACTTACGGCATGACCGATCACAGCATGGGCCATCTCATGCCCCAAGACAAAAGCCAGCTGATGGATGTCTCCAACAGCCTCCAGTATCCCTGTAAAAACTAAGATTTTTCCATTCTGTTGCACACATGCACACACACATACACACACACACACACACACACATCTCATTAAGCATGTGAAACAATATTTTATAATTTCTATTTATTTTTTTTTAATATAATTTCTCTATTAATTATGACTATATATAAATATCTTCTTAAAGTTTCTTTTCATATTTGTGCTGATGTGCCAACTTTAGTTTACTTTACTTGTAATGAAGGTAATAAAACCCTAGTAATTACAGGAATAGACAATAAATTGAGTATTAATAGACAGATTTGTGAATGAGCTTATGTTTTAATTACAGATGAATATTTTCATAATTTATTTACATATGTACAGTCCTGAGGTGTGTTAAGTGTTGTTCAGCTGGGATGTGGCCTGGGGGGAAAACTGTTGTTGTGTCTGTTTGTTTTGGTGCTTTGTAGCGCCTGTCAGAGGGCAACATGTTAAAGAGGAGGTGTGCAGGATGCGAGAGGTCCAGAGTGATTTTTTTTCTCACTCTGGAAATATAAAAGTTACAACAGTAAAAAATAGTTATAGGTTGAAGAATTAAGAATTATTTGGTGTCATAAAAAACATAAAACATGTCCACACTCCTCAGACACAGTATTGTTACGGTTATATTGTTATTTACGAGATTTTGTTTTTATTGTTTAAAACAGTAAAACTTCTGAAAACAGAAGAACTTTTAAAGCGTAAGAAGGTAAAAGCCTACAGGCACGATGTAATATTTTATTTGTCGTTTTCCACAGCAGTTTGTAATCAATTAATCAATTGTTCACCTGATCATATTTAAACTCGATCACACGGTCACTTATGTTAGCCAAGTAGTTACCACAACGACATGTAAAAAGCATAACACAATAGACTCAAATCCATACTCAATACAACAGAATCAAGCCACAACGTAACGTTGTGTTTTGTTGCTTTTGTTTTGTCATGAACTTAAGTTTGCTTTTTAAAATGCCATTGTGTTGTGTACTTCATGTCAAGTAAGAAACACTAACAGACACCTGGTTATCTAGTGGAAATTACAAGTCTGGCTAAATAAAAAAAATTCATCCTTCGATTCAATCTTCAGAGTGACTTACAGGCAGGACGTAAGCGTTGACGGTGGGCTTCTCGATCACGTAAACAGTCCAAGGTACAGAATTCATCCCTTCGATATCCTGGTTTCTATCGACCAAATGTTGAACCACTCGCTTTACCACCTGATACCTGGGGTCATTATGGTGAAGCAGCAAATTCTCATGCTCTTCTAGGCACTAGTCAGAAATGAAAAACACACAACATCTGTAACAAATATAAGTTATAATAAACGTATAGAAATTAATCAGAAACCTTACTGTTCGTATTACAAATCGACATGCTAGAAACAGCGGTATGACATAAAAGTGAATAGAAAAGAATAATTGTGTGTTTGAAAATCTGAGTCTCAAGTACTCAGTCTTAGTAGTAGCATTATAGCAGTAGTAACAGCAGCAGTGGTAATACAGATTAAAGAGTCGAGGCAGTAATAATTAGTATCGTATCAGTAGTAGTAGGAACAGTAATAACAGAAGGTAGGTAGTATTGGAGGTATTAGTAGCGTATCGAAGTTGGGACATTATTTAAATTTGAATAAAATAGAAAACTAAAAGACTTCAATCATCGGCACTCAGCTACCCACCCTGGAGAACATACACAAGAACGGTGCCTGCACCCCTTACACCTCAACCACAGACTGTTCACACTCCTCCCATCAGGCAGACGCTACTGATGCCTCAGAGCCGCACAAACAGACTGAAAAACAGCTTCTTTCCTGTGGCTGTTTCTGCACTAAACAGCTGATTATACAGTGTTAATTACTACTGCACTGCCACTCTCTGTACTTTGCACTACTTTATCATTATGCATCTTTGCAGCATCCATAACTATCTATTGTTACACCTCTATATTCTGTCCATATTTCCTTTGTATTTACTGTTTAATACATCCATAATCATCTATCATTACACTTCTGTATATTCCATCCATATTTACTCTGTATTTACTGTATCATACAAACACTTGTAAATGTGCATATCCATATGTATATACCTATTATGTCATTCTTTGCCTGCTAAACCGTATCATACTTATAGATACCATAGATACCATATATACACACTACTGCACCTTCTGTACATTATTTACCCACCTCTGTAATGATCAACCTCATTCCCTTATTTATTACACTGCTATTTATTGTAAATAAGCCACTTATGCACTTCTGGTTTGATGCTAACTGCATTTCATTGGCTCTGTACATGTACCTTGCACAATAACTCAAGAATCAAGTTAAATCTAATCTAATCTAATCTAAATGACACGAGCCAATATTTTATTTCCAATAGACACAGACTCTGGCTTCTGTAAGACTTTGCGTCTTTAAGACATCCTTTTTATAGCTAATCATGTTACAGACCTGATGGTAATTCACTTAAATGTTCTCCCAGCTGAATCATTTAAAAAAATATACATCTATTTTATCTTTTTGTTGCCCCTGTGCCAATATTTATGAGACGTGTAGTGGGCATCAAATTTGAAATGAGCTCATTTAGGGGATAATAGTATAAAAGTGTTTTACTGTAAATAAAATATTGGCTCATGTGATTTAAAAGAATTTTAGTTTTCATTTTATTTAAATTAAATTAAGTCCCAACGTTTCCAGAATTGTAGGTTCCAGGTTGTAGATGAGGACAAAAGTAATAATACAGCAGTATCATTATTAGTAATATATGTACTATATATCCGTTTATTTGCTGCAATGGCAGTAGTATATTTTTGTACTTATACATTATTAGTAGAAGTTAAGTAGTACAATGGGGTATCAGAAAGTTTGGGGTTCAGACACAGTCTCCCAATTTAAAAATAGATTAAACTAGATTATACATAACATATCCCATAATATTATACACCAGTATATCTGATTGAAGGCACATCATCAGCTAGTGTCTGCTAATACCTTGAACAGCAGCTACGCTAATTTCTCTCCACCTTTTCCTTTTTATACCCATCCTAAGGTACCTTCAGGGAGAAGATATCCTAAGTGACCATGACCAGGTTCCTGCCCCTTTCCTCGATTTCAAGGAGCTTTGAGCATGGACTGGGACTCACTGGCCCGAGGCTACAGTTTACGTTACATTTGATCATTACAAAATGTTATAATTAGCCATAACATGCGGTGGCACCCAGATGAGGATGGGTTCCCTATTGAATCTGGTTCCTCTCAAGTTTTCTTCCTACTTAACCTCAGGGAGTTTTTCCTTGCCACTGTCGCCTCCGACCTGCTACTTAGGGACAAACCTACACTTTTTACTGTTACTGCATTCTGGGTAAAGCTGCTTTGAGACAGCGTCTATTGTTAAAAGTGAAATACAAATAAAATTGACAAAATCTTTTGATACTTCTTGTAATTAGTGGCACCAGTAGTAGAGGTTGGGAAGTAGTAACAGTGATGTGCTAGATCAACAATTGAAGTGGATCAAAACCTTTTATCAAACAATACCTATTTTGGTTTTAGGACAAATCTGATGCAGAAGATTCATACCATTCCTGAAGCGTGCTCGGTCAGTTTAATAAAGCTCTCCTTGCTGAAAACCAGTAACCTGCTTCTGCCAGTCACAGGACTCTCCTCTATGTAGGTGATGAAGAAGAGCGTGACAAAGAACAGCAGCCCCGTACCGGCACCCATCAGGTGCCATCGCCGCTGCCGTGCCCACTCACGCAAGAGCTGCTTCTTATTAGGCGGCAAAGCTTTCCACCATTTTCTGATACTTCTACAAGCAGAAAGAGAGAGAGAGAGAGAGAGAGAGAGAGAGAGAGACAGCGAGAGAGAGAATATAGAAAGAGAGGGACAGAGAGAGAGAGACAATGAGAGAGAGAGAGATAAGAGCAAGAGAATATGAGAGAGAGACAGAGAATTCCGTCAGAAGACATGTCACTCGTCACGCCTTGTCATGACGTCAGTTTATCTCATCAATAACATGTGACTTGGTTTAACATTTTCCCGCCGGCGGTGCAGACACGTTTTGCCCCGTCAGGTCTCTGTAAGGTGACTCACCTGCCCAGGATGATGGCTGTGATCTTCTGCACCGGTTTGACCAGCAGCCACAGCAGCACAGCCGGCGGCGCGCGGAGTCCAGCTGAAGTGTGAAACTTTTTCCCGGGACCACTGAAGACTGCAGGGCGAACCGGAAACTGTGGAACACTGACTGAAGCAGAGGAATGGAGTCTTGACAAAATAGTTTTGTGAGATGAACGACTCGAGCTGCAGCCATGAGGGGTTGGTTTGTGACACTGAAGGGCTGTCCGTAGTGTCGGTGAAAAAGTCGTCCGACAACAACGAATATAAACGAAAAACATTCTAACTATAGATCGCCTTCAAAGCTGTGCGATCATAAGCGGAGGTCAGACATTATCGGTGCAGTCATAACATTCCGACTGAAGCTTAACTACTGAATCAGGTTGTGGTTTGTTGTAGCCGGACACATTAAGTAAGGAACAGAGGACACTTATATGGGTAAAAATCGAGTAACTGGGCAAAATTTAATCAGTATTATCTATAAATCACACTTTATTTCACTTCTTTAATTTGACTAGTGTCAGTTTACTCGCCTTTAGGACGTTTGGATCGGAGTAACCGTGTCGAGGTCGAGTGTTACATCCAAAACGGTCCACATTTAAACAGCGCCTTTACATATAGTTCCACTCGTACGCGGGGATTTCCAGCAACAGATTTATACCTAGTTTCTATTATAAATTTGCAAATATGTTTTCACTAAATTAATAAAAAATAAATTAAATACACACCTCAATCCAACAAGTTCCTGAAGAACATGAGAACTTTTGGAAGTAGAAGTGCACCATATTAGATCTTGTTTGTTTGTGGTTCTCATCCAAAAAGGTTTAATGCAATGCTAAAAAAAAAAATCAACCAGGATAGAGAAAACTTTAATATTAAACAATGAACTGTTTCTTAAACTGTACTTTATGTAGAGTCTTTAACATCACTGCTAATAGAATACATTTTAAACTGTATACTTATTATTAACATCTGTATTTGTCTTATTAATATACTATTAATTAGGTATTGATTTCTTGGCACAGTTAAATACCAAACATCAATTAATTATCGAGCCTTTTTCAGTCATAACCTCTATTTACTCTCATTTATGGCTACTTCTGATCTGATAATGCACTACGTCACAGGGGAAACTGGTTTTATTAACAACACTGAGAAGTGTTTTTCAGTCCTCTCAGTCTCCAGCTCTGAAGCTGGTACACCACTTTTGGGATGTGGTAAAATAGAATAAATCACAAAATAAAAGGGAATCTAAAAACTGTAAGAATTAAGTATTGCAGTCATATCAACATTGTGCGAAACCATGAGGTAATATTTTAAAGGCCTCATAAAATCCGTGCCGTGAATAATTAAGGGATGTTTTAGAGTCAAATCATTTAAAATAGTCAGTCAGTGTTTCAGACTTAATCAACAATAAAAAAAGCAAAGAAACAACAAAGTGACCTTAATTAATGTTTGCTGCTTGTTTAATGATGAAATGAATGTGGATTTTTATAAACATCAGAGATGGCAGAGAGACAACACAAGTACAAAACTCTAAAACACTCTTACACTAACTAGCTTGAAGTGCTTTTGTGTTTTTAAAATAGTATTTAATTTCTGCCACAATAATAAACATGAGGTACCATATTTGTCAAATGGCGATTGGTCTTGCCACAACATACAGCTGAAGTATATTAGTATCGGTAACAACAGAAGCTCCTCTTTATAACTTAGCTGCTTAGAGGTTTTCTGATGGGGACAGAGGTATATTTTTGTCTTTACCAGCTGCAACTTGGTTTCCAGGACTTGAGCTACTAAACCCTTCATCAGAATCCTTTATCATAGTGTTTATGATGGATTCCTTGGCTGAGGAATACATCTCCCCAGAGTCTGAGGCCTCCCCACTGTCCGTCAGCTCGGAGGTGGCAAAAGCGTGTGAGGGAAACTCTCTAAATTGCTCATAAAGATGAGAAGACGAGCTGGAAGCTTGCTCGATCTCTCGCTTATCTATAAAATGTGTAACAAATAAAGCTTCGATCTGAAACAGAATGGACTCGGTCTCCGGGATCTCCGCAAGAATCACCCTTAGTGATGTAAGCATCTGTGGAACAATTACAGTAAAATTTACATGCAATATTTTCTCTTATTTTAAAATGTATTAATTGTAAGTCATTACCTTTTCCAGGCATGTAAGTGAGGAATCTCTGCGGTACAGTCTTTCCATTTGGACAGACCTGCAGGAGAACCCAACAAAGACGATCAACACAGTGGGGAAAAAAACTACATAGACGGCAGACATTACTGTACGTAATAAATTTATGGTTTTGAATTATATTTTAATAATAACAATATCTAAAGTAATTGAGAATCACACCGACATTCCAGTCTGATCTAATCTCATACATCTAAATACAGATTAGGTTAAAATCATGCAGGATTATTTATTATAACATTCCCAGTCCGTCTGTGGTGATACAAGAAATACAATCAAAAAATCATTCAAAAAGGTGTGTCGTTTTTGAGGACAAAAATGCACCCACCCATATGACTGTCTGTACTTAAACACCACCCATTCTGCTCTTCTCATCACTTGTGTCAAGTCTGGAGGCTCAGAGGAAACGTGATAGTTAAACTTGTACGGGAGCTCTAACAAACACATGCACAGAAAAAAAAGCAATGGGTTATACTACAAAATTAGACTCAAAAGAACTATGTTGTTTGCATAGGTGAAGCAAGGTTAGGTACACACTCTGAGCACCAGCAGATCCAGTCTCTTCCTGCACCAGCAGACACGTGTTCTGGGACACAGGGGAGGAGTTACTGGGGTTATACGGGCTCACAATCATTCCTATAAACGGAGCTCCTCCTCGAGAAAAATAACTCTGAAGATAAGAGAGGACAGATTAAAAAAAAAAAAAAAAGAATTAATATTCTATATCATTATTCAAGTATATGATAGCATTTTTATCATGATTTATTTTATTTTATTGACTGCTTTTGCTTGTTATTGTTAAAAATAACTATTATTCATCTTATGTTGTTCTTTTGAAGTTTATTATTCTTTACATTCTGACATTGACAATTATCCTTATATTGTAAATTTAATGCAAATTAGGCTTAGTAAATTGAAGACAAAGAGACCAAGACCAAAGGGGGAACTTGGACAGAATGAGAAATAGAGAGAGAAAAACAAAGTACTTTTTTTTTGTTCTAGCTGTACACATACATTTTCGGGTGTGTAGTTATTTGTTAGATGTGTGTGTGTGTGTGTGTAAGTCACTGCTTTATTTAAAAAAGGTAAAATATGCATTTTTAGTTATCATTTTATTTATTTGTTATTTTTGTCCTTCTTTGTCACCGGATATTTATAACCCAGTGAAACAGGAAGTCAAGGATGGCCACATAATTCATGAACACAAAAATATAAAAAAAATCTATTTTTAAAATAATTTCCAAGTACAGAATTCTAATTGAGCGTATGCATTTATTTACCTTTTGCAGTAATTTTAGCACTGCCTCCTTGTTTAATTGGACACTGCTTTTAACTGCTAGTGTTCATGAGTAGGTGAGGTGCTGCTGGAAAATTTCAAAGTTATCTGCTTGTTGTGTGACTAAAGTTATACCTGGTATTTGGCCTGAGTGTCAATGTCTCGGAGCGAAGGGTTTGGGTCAAAAGCTGGATGCGAGTGATACCAGCCAACGACACTGTGACCTTTCACCCCAAGCATCTCAGACGCTTGAGTCTGTGAGACGGGATCCATTTCACACTGCAATCCAGTGCTAAGGCTGTTACATGGTTCTGCTGCACAAATCTACACAAAAAAAAAACAAAACACACATCATAACCAACTACACCCCAACTACTGCCACAAAGTCAGAAGCATAGAATTTTACAAAACTTCTCTATATGTTGAAGCATTACAGCTTCCTTTTAGTAGAACCAGTAGGGCTGGGACGATATATATAACAAAAAAAAATGATATATCAAATTGTGATGTCCATAGCGATGATAAGTCTTGGACATTTTTACTCGATATGGAATAAAACCTATATATTAAAACCGATATGGATTAAAATGCATTATTATTATTACACCTGAAGTTACTAATGTTGTTGTAGCTGACTGAACACAAATCCCTGCCCCACTGTCCAATAGA
Organism: Bagarius yarrelli; assembly: GCA_005784505.1. Classification (NCBI taxonomy): domain Eukaryota; kingdom Metazoa; phylum Chordata; class Actinopteri; order Siluriformes; family Sisoridae; genus Bagarius; species Bagarius yarrelli. The sequence continues at coordinate 4,607,418 of VCAZ01000016.1, forward strand.
AAGCCTAGCCACAAACACTGGCAGTGATAACAGCAAAGAGAGAAAAATCTGTATAGCTGTGATGGTCAGGTGTCAACAAATCTGTGGCCATATTACTAATACTATTACAGTAACCAGGTAGGATAGATTGTTCAGGTAGACAACAATGAACCACTATGAAAATGTAATTGTAGTCTAGTTTGGATCTGAAGAATTGATTTATTTGAGACAAAATTGATTGAAGGCTCCTACCTTTAACACTTTGTCTTCATGATCATAAGATCCTCCCAGAAGTCCAATTACCTCTCCCATAGAGACATGAGCATGCTGACACAGGATAGAGAAGGGGTGTGGAGGTGGTGATGGAGGGGACGGGGGAAAAAAAAAAACCAGTAATATTTGTTTAAGTAAGGCATATAAAAATATAATACTATATAATATATATATATATAATTTATAATGCAAAATATGGCAAAAATGTTTTATTTTAGTAACAAGAAAACTGATTTGTTGTCAAGAAGAAAGCTAACTGTGCTACCCATTGATGAATTTTTATTACTATGGCAACCGGTAGGAAAAACCATGTGCTAAAATGTGTCTGGTGTTAAAATAATTGCTGTAAACATACCACATCCATTATAATCAGAGCTTCAGCACACACAATCACTCGGTAAGGTTCCTGAGGGGTAAAAAAAAGATACAGGTCGCTAATTCATACACTTCATTCTATTTAATAACCGCTGTAAATACCAGAGTTTTACCTGTCTCTCCTCTCCAAAGTCTTTGCACTGGATAAGTTGGAACGGATCAAAAGAGCTGCGAAGCAGAAAAAAAAAAATGAACTCAAATCTCGAATGCAGTCTAGCGTATCTACTTCTAAAGTCCAGCAACGGAGCTAAGGGAGTTTGACAGAAACACTCACCCTCGCTTAGGGATTTTGCACGGCTTTGGTTGCCTCTTTCTCATCTCCTCTCTCCTAAGGGCCAGTTCCTCTGCAGTTAGATGCTAAAATAAAAAAACAATAATGAATATATCAGCAGTCAAACACCTTCACTACTGAGCTACCACTTCTCTCATGGAGTCATTGCAATAGACCACATCATAGACATATTCTTTCCCAATTTTTTGTGAAAATTCATTAAACTTTATTCAGATTATTTGCTATAATGATCATGTGGGCCAGAGTATATTTATCCATTAACTACCCCATTTCCTCCTTCTCCACTAAAAACAGGAACAAATCAAGCACAAGGGGGAAAAGATATACCATAATAAAATTCAGATATATATATTTTTGCACGTCCTGTTTCGACCAATAGTTGCAATAATATCGGATGTCTGGAAATGCAACAAAATCGAATTAGCAAATATCTTATTCTTCTTTTAGCATGATTTCTGTGACGATAGTACGATCTATCCATCTATCAATAGATATTTTTCCTACTGTCTTGACATAAATCCCTTTAATCCATAAAGGAGCCTCAGATTAAGGCCAGGCTGTTAACCTTAGACTCTATATTATCTAAACGGCTTAACAGAAGCTCATTTACTATGAACATTTTGATGGCAGTGTAAAATACAGATTTCTGCCTGTGATTACAGTACCTCATAGGTCTGACCCTCCAGATCTCGGGCATCACACCAGTTCCCAAAAGCATCTCGTACCCGCCGTTTTCTTGTGCGCTTAAATATAAATAAGAAGAAAGATGAACACCAAAAGCCCAAAAACAATTAGTGGCTGTAAATCTAGTCCCATATCAGTAATAATATTTAAGTTACTACAGGTACGTCTGGGTCTATCTGCTAATATCAGGTGGTGAGAAAACACAGTCAGTGATATCATTTGGGATGCTATAAGAATAAACACAGCTGTTGTGTCCACACTCAGTCACCATGGACTGCAGCCTCTGAGCGAGCTGATAGGCCTCCAGACTGTCTCTGCTCTCCTTTAGACGAGAGCGGTCCACCGGTCGAGGACGGTTATAGATTGCCTGCTCTGTGAAATGGGAGAAAGGCAAACAGTTGCAAAGAAATCTTAGTTAAATACATTTGATAGGTAAAATAAGGCATCAAAACCAGACAGACAGAAGACAGATAGATAAACCAAAATAGACAGACAGACAAACCAAGACGAACAGACAATCAGAGACAGAAAGACAGATAAACCGAGACAAACACACAGACAGATAGCTAAACAGAGACACACAGACAGATAAACAGACAGATAAACAGAGACAGACAGACCGATAATAAACAGAGACAGAAAGACAGAACCGAGCACAGACAGATAGCTAAACAGAGACACACAGACAGACAGAAAAGGCATCAAAACCAGACAGACAAAAGACAGACAGATAAACCGAAACAGACATACAGACAAACCAAGACGAACAGACAATCAGAGACAGAAAGACAAATAAACAGAGACAGAAAGACAGATACACAGAGACAAACACACAGACAAATAGATAAACAGAGACAGACAGACAAGGCATCAAAACCAGATAAACAGACAGATAAACCAAGACGAACGGACAATCAGAGACAGATAGACAGATAAACCGAGACACACAGACAGACAGATAGACCGAGATAAACAGACAGACAGATAGACAGATGAACAGACAGACAGAGAGAAAAACAAAAAGAAAGAGACAGACAGATAAGCAGAGACGGACAGAGAGACAGACATATACAGAGATAGACAGATAGATAGACAAAGACAGACAGATAGACAGATGAACAGACAGAGAGAGAAAAACAAAAAGAAAGAGACAGACAGATAAGCAGAGACGGACAGCGAGACAGACATAAACAGAGAGACAGAGAGACGAACAGAGACAGACAGAAAAACAGGAAGAAACAGAGACAGACAGATATACAAATACAGATAAACAAATACAGACAGACAAACAGAGACGGACAGAGAGAGACAGACGGAGAGATAGATACACAGAGACCAATGGACAGATAAATAAACAGAGACAGACAGACAAGTTTAAGAAAGTCTAATGTTAATAGAATACTATTTGTGATGTGCTAAATAAATGATGAATCTTTTAATGTACCTATACACACCCCCTCTCGCACACACACACTAGTCCTGAGTTAGGAGTGTTACCACAGTTGAAGTTGATGGCCCCGATGAGCTCCAGGTAAGTGTGGATTCGACCAATGCAGTTCACATCCCCACAGTTCTTCAAGCCTGGACGCACTGATGTCTTATTTAAGTACTTGGGTTTGCTCTTGTCCCTAACACACACACACACACACACACACACACACACACACACACACACACACACACACACACACACACACACACACACACACACACACACACACACACACACACACACACACACACACACACACACACACACACACACACACACAGACACACACACACAGACACACACACAGACACACACACACACACACACACACACACACACACACACACACAGACACACACACACACACACACGTTAGAGGACACATTGCAGTCCCTCGTGCCTCATAAATCCAGCAGGATCCCTCACACACTCACCACTGGTCCAGAATGTAGTTCCGGATTTTCAGATATCGCTCTGGGGTTTTTGACAGACGACCCTCAAAGAATTCTGGGATGGCCTGCTTCTCTTCTTCTGTAATGGTGCTTGTGTCCAGTGTAACTTCTTGTTCAGGAGGCTTCAGCTCCTCCCCTTCGTCCTGGTCCTCAGTGTTGTCTAGTGGACTTGGCTCAGGTTTATCTCCAAAAAAGAAAAAATAAATAATACAATGTCATTAGGCCTGCATAGATCAAACTTTATAAACCTTATAAATACACAATATGTACCTTCAACACCCTCCTCTTCATGCTGGACCTGCGTCTTTGTGTCCCAGGTCTCCTGAAGGTCTCCAGGTTCTGGTTTTGTCTGAATGTTTTCCGGAGACTCGACCTCCGCAGGTGAATTAGACATTTCCACTGCATCATTGTCTATTTTGTCTGTAGAAAACGCTATAAGGTTTAGATCTTTTTGGTCTTGAAGCTCCTTCAAAGCTTTGGGCTCATCCCTGGAATCGAACTGGTTGTCAGACTGACTCGCATCATCGCTCAGGTCATCAGTGATGTCCACGTCCTCATCGTCAGACAGTCGTTCGATGCGTACGGCGTTGGTCAGCGCAGCGGTCTGCGGCTGGACAGGGGTGGGTAGCGCATGATGCAGTGCACTCTGGGGTTCAGTGGAAGACACTTCAGCATGACCTTCAGCTTTAGCCTTTATGACAAAAAGACGAGAGATCAGTTGTGCAGATCCTTTTGCTAAGCTAAAATAGTTTCGATTTAGTTGAGTAGGAGGAGAAAAAGAGAATGGAACAACCTTTATTATTTAATTTAACTAAAACAGCATTATGTTCTTTAAAAAGCTAAAAAATAAAATGATGCAAAAGTGTTATGTCTGGAAAAAGTTTGTAGACCCCCTAGCAACATTAGTGCGTCTTTCCTGAACTGTTCTCACAAAGTCTGAAGTCGTCTAGAACAGCGGTCCCAACAGGGGGGTCCCGACCCACAAGGGGAGCTCTGAGTTGGGCAGTGACCATTAAAAAGATTGATATTGCATTAGCTAATTTTATCCATGAGCCCCTGGTTGACCAAAAAATAGAGAAATTTGTCATTTGTCCTCCACAAAAAATAATTGAGTCTCACTGATTCGCCTTCATCAGCTGATGGCAATGAGCCAGACAGACTGGACCCAGGTGAGGAAGCTCCCACCAATTCGGGTTGCAGTGCTAGCAATACTGCAAAAACAAAATGCAGGAAATACCGAGAGCGAGAATATCATTAAATGTGAAGGGGGACCTCAAATATTTTCTTGGGGGGAAAAAGGGGGTCTTAGTTAGGAACCTGGTCTACAATATCTTAATATGTAACCGCACTGATCACCTTTGGGATGAACTGAAACACCAGCTGCACCTCAGACCTCCTGACCAGACATCAGTGTCTGATCTCACTAATACTATTGTAACTGAATGAACATAAATCCCAATTTAAAGGCTCTCTAGAAGTGTGAAGGTTATTACAAGAGACTGGAATAAAATGTTGATTAAACACTAGAGTTTCCACTATTTTTAAAGAGTCTTTGTTTTCAGACATTTTTATTACAACAAGAATAAAAATAAAGACAAGCATCACAGATTCAGGGTAAATTATTCCTCCCTCCAGACGTTTACACATTATGGCTATGACTTAACTCTAAGATAAAGATATAATGTCTGTGGTGTTGTATTTTATAGTTACCTTGTTTTTAAAGTATTGCCGTGCATAACTCTTCACTTGGAGAACCGTCCTGGTGCCAACCAGCTTTGCGATTTTAGTCCATCTCCGACCAAACTGAGCCTAGTCCAGAACACAGTCAAAAAACCCACAGCAGTGTTATTATTCTTTTTATACACCTGCAAGCTATCATGAACCGTCATGAAAGAAAACAATAACATACCAATCCTCTTTCAAATAGATCTTTCTCCACTTGTGCCCAGCGCACAGACGCTCCAGAGCTCTTCACGGATGACCTGCTCAGGATTATAGATATAAATAAATAGTAAACTTCATTGTCATTGTGCAGGGTACATGTACAGATCCAATGAAATGCAGTGTCTTTCGCATATCCCATCTGAGTAAGTTGGGGTCAGAGCGCAGGGTCAGATATGATACAGCGCCCCTGGAGCAGGAAGAGTTAAGGGTCTTGCTCAAGGACCCAACAGTGGTTGGCTTGCCGGTGGTGGGGCTTGAACCCAGCTGTCTCTGGTCTTCAGATCAGCAACTCAGCACCATTTGAGCCACCACTGCCCTCTACATTCACTTTCACTAAGCTTTTCAGCAATACCACTTCAACCACTTCCAGCTATTGGGGTTAAAGGCCATGCTTAGGGGCCCAGCAGTGGAAACTTGGTGGTCCTGGGAATCAAACCCAGATCTTCCAATTAACAGTCCAACATCCTTAACCACTGCGCTACCACTTTCCCCTTAAAACAAAGCAGATAAAAATACACTTGTCTTTACTCACTTTTTCACTTTAGGCTTTTCATCAGTCCACGCCACTTTAGGAACCTTTTTTCCAGCAAAATAATACGTAAACAAAGTTAAGGAGCGCACACGTAGCCTGGCGGACATTTCAAGGCGAACTGAAAAGGAAACTCAGGGACTACATAGGACCTTTTAGGGGTCTCTACATCCCCTTCACTCACACCCACTAACTTCATGTCCTCATTTATCACATCCATATACCTCCTCTTTGCTCTTCCTCTTTGCCTTCTGCCTGGTAGCTTCATTTCTAACATCCTCCTACCAACATATTCATTCATTTATTTCAATATTTGTATATTATTATTATTATTTACATTTGCAGCATTTAGAAGACATCCTTATCCAGAGCAATTGGGGGTTAAGGGCATAAGGGGCCCAGCAGTGGTGGCTTGGTGGTGCCGGGAATCGAACCCCATTAACCCCATTAACCACTAAACCACCACTTCCCACCATTATGATCTGCGTCCTGTCTTGTCACATATGTGAACGTTTGTAGCACTAAAGCTCATCCTGATTGCGATGAAGGATATTGTTCTTCCAGCAACATGCTCTCGATGATCTCTCTGTTCTCAGCGCTGATCGAGTGATCCAGGGTCCAGGGCTGAGAGAGAAACAAGGCGACATCCAAATCATTAAATCTAAATAATGGCATGCGCAACCTATAAAAACTAAAGCTGTAACAATGGGTAACATTTTCCCACCAGCACTGCGGGGTCGGTCCTCCATTCTGACTGCACATACTGATCCTGGAGCATCACTGCGCGGGTAAGATCACTGGAAATGAAGCAGATGAGATTTTTACATATATTTAAGTAATCAACACCACAGCCAAAACGCCTAATACTCAGAAAGGTTTATTTTAATGAACAAGGAAAAGTAATTAATGTTTATTCAGAAATCAATGTGACTTAATAAATTATTTATTTCTCTTATATTAGATGACAGGCGTGATAGCGGTTAAACGATACGGAAAGCGTTATTTTTTTACGACTTTCTATACAGAGCCGGGATAAATACCAAATCTGTCTCACCTCGTCAACGAGATAAACTAATTAGGGAATAAATTTATTTGCTTTCAGACCCTTAAAACTTCACTACAGCTCGAACGAAGCCTTGCAAAAGTGTCACTTGTACATACAAAAAATTAAAAACTTTTACTAAAATTATTCTCTAAAAGCTCATTAAAGTATTAAGGAGGCATGTTTACCTCTCAGCTGCATCACATTCGTCTCCTTCGATGTCAACAACGTCCACCTCGTCCGCCATGATCCTGGGGGAAAGCGGCAGAGAGAAATAAAGAGCGAGAGAAGCTATTTTCCGGGTTGCTTGTTTTTTTTTTTAAAGCGACACCATGTGGCCTGGAGGAGATACTGCAGATAAGTACATACACAGCTTGTGTCTCGTGTTGAAGTCAAAAAAGTCAATTATTGGAGTTAAAACTAACTAAAACGTCAGGTTTTATTTTGACAATATTATTTTGGCAATTTTTTAATTAATAAGATAAGATAAGATAAGATAAGGCTTTAATTATCTCAAAAAAAAATTCATTTCCAGTAGCTGCTTATTTAAAAAAAAACGTACAAAGAATAAAGAAGAAAAAAAAGAATGGATTTACAAATTTAAAGATAGAAAAAAGACAAAGAAAAAATATATATAAAAAATATCGATTATTTTACAGGAAGGTGCAAAAAAGTCTGTACTGTGAAATGTTATTGCACATGAAATATATATATATATATATATATTACGTATGGTATCTTATCTCTAATAATAATAATATTGTACATTTAGTTGTATTACCTGTGATTAATATCTATGACTGCTGAATAAATTATCATATATATTTACATTTCTGGCATTTGGCAGATGCCATTACATAAACAGTAGATTTAAGGAAAGTATAAATTTAACAAAAAAAAATGTGCCACTAATAACACCACAACCGCATCCTAATTCCCTGCGCCCCCAACAGACACACACACACACACACACACACACACACACAGACCGAGAAGTGTGCATACTAGTTAATTACTTGGACTGATGGGCGGTCATTATCAAGAAATGTAAATCCTTGCGATGATCCTGACAGTAACTTTAATTACTGATTGAATGACGTTTTACTTATTTTTTTATTTCTCTATAACTGTGTAACAAATCTATAGCTTTCTGGCAAAGACGGGTATTACATTTATTTGAGTAATTGTTTGAGGAAAAAACGTACTTTTACAAGTCATTTGAACTGATTGTGGGTTCGATTCCCAGCTTCACAAAGCCACCACTGCTGGGCCCCTGGGCAAGGCCCTTAACCCCCGATTGCTCAGTTGTATAAATGAGATAAATATAAGTTGCTCTGGATAAGGGCGTCTGCCAAATGCTGTAAATGTAAATGTTTAACGAGATCACAAGTCTCGTGATAGACTGCAGCCGTCTGAGGTTTGTATGTGAAACCTGCCTCATGTTATAAAGAGAATAAGTGAAAAGATCAGTGGAAACAGGGAACCCTATGACCTCACATTCAATCAATTTATTCACCGCAGGTAGTAAAAAAAAGAAGTTACATAATACGATGCTTTCTATGTGATCAAAACAAGGTGACATATCAGTGTACAGAAAATCCAGCGCCAAACCTGGGAAAACATTGTGAATGGTGAGTTTAACGATGATGACTATTCGAGGGTGATACTGCAACTAGGGGTACTTTAATCTTACTGTAAATTACTATAAAATCTTGCCCATTATTGACTTTTGTTCATCTTTTCATGCATATTTTGTGTTTTCTCTTCATTTAATCAGAGCCAAAGAAACTAGTAACTCACTACTTCAGTAGTCTTATCATTCAATAGTTCATTCCTCTTACTTAAGTTACTTTTAAACATTAAATATTAAATATTTTCACTTGAGATGTGATTTTTATAAGCAGTTTACTCGGGCAGGATTTGGACCCAAGCTTTCGAAACTCCTCTACCACAACCTGGTAGCGTCTTTCTGACTGTTGAAGATTTATGAACTACCTTTTAACCATACAACAGGTTCTTAAAACATAATTCACTCATTTGTCCTAATCACATCCACTGTAATAAATTGAATCGTAAAGAGTCGACACTTGGAGTTGATTCTTGTCCTAGAGTCGAATCTGACTGTGGGGTTTTTGGGAGTAAATGAATCAAACCTTTTACTATATGTGGTCGAGTGGATGAAATGTGTGTGTGTTGCTTTTTTTTTTTGGAAAACACATTATAGAAAGTGTTTTAGAATAATCCAAGCAGCAGAAATCCAGTGTAAAGGTGTTATCTTTATTCACACTCTCCTCTGAGGACCAGGTGCCCGAACCCTCATACACAGAAATATTCTCTGCTAATCTTTTCTCACATACTCTATTCTCTACACACATCATCTTAGTAATCTCAGTAACCCATTTATAAGGTGTGTATATGAGCGGCTGGTGAGACAATTACAGTACACATGATTATGAGGCATGAACATCTAGTACCTGTTTCATACAGTTACACTTGGCATGTTAATGGAGATCACAATGTGTTGCATTGCATCAGGAGAACTATGAGAGGTGTGGCGGAGCAGACGGGCTCGTCCCGTCCCGTCTCGTCCCGTCTGTCTCCGGAGCAGATCAGCAAGCATTAGCGGAATTCACAAGACAAGTGCCAACTGCAACAGCAGATACAGCAAATGGTAAAAGACAGGAATTCAGTTCATCCAAATGATTCACAACTTAGATTTTAGATTAGATTTACCTTTGTTATTGTGCAAGGTACATGTACAGAGCCAATGAAATGCAGTTAGCGTCAAACCAGAAGTGCACAAGTGGCTTATTTACAATAAATAGCAGTGTAATAAATAAGGGAATGAGGTTGATAATTACAGAGGTGGGTAAATAATGTAAAGGTGTAGTATTTTGTGTATATATGGTATCTATAAGGGTGTATATAGTATAATACGGTTATAGCAGGCAAAGTATGACATAATGAATAAATACATACAAGTGTTTGGATGATACAGTAAATACAGAGTAAGTATGGATGGAATATACAGAAGTGTAAGGATAGATAGTTATGAACGTATGATACAGAGGAAATAAGGATAGAATATATAGAGGTGTAACATTATTATTATGCATTTTTGCAACATCCATAACTATCTAAAGATTACCGATATTTCAAGAGCTACTAATAAATATTTCAATGAGAGCATTCTACTTTGACAAATTAGACAGCGTTTTAGTAGCGTTCCGATTTTGGAGTATGTGTGTAGAGTGGAGTGGTAAGAATTTTCACTCCTTAAAGCATTTTATAAATCACCCCACTCCAGCTCCACCGCCGATTTACATTTAAGCATGCGATGATGTGAGCTGCTTTATTAGATAAGAATGACGTGCCACCGACATGGAAAGACTTTATCTACCTGGTCATAAGTTACACGTTACATAAACAGTTTTGTCTTTCACCTCAACAAGTAAAAAAAAAAAAAAAAAAAGTAGTGATCATACTTTCAGTTTAAACTTGTTAGACTTGCTAACGCTCTGATTCCTGTAGCACGTCCGGATTTTATTTATTTAAACTACTCCAAATCTATACTAACGTACTTGTTTAACGATCAAGAAGTACATACTTACTTAAATGTAGTACGTACTTATGCGATTTCGGACACAGCCGTTGTTGGTGGGGTGTGCATGCTTATCTGCACGCTGCCTTTAACTAATCTGCCAATCATCATCAGGTATGTGTGTCCCACCTCACCCCAAACATACACTGATAAAACCGCTTCAGTGAGATCAATTATATTATTAAATATTTAAATAGTGACGTACATTTGATTGACCCCTTTATAAGCTTCTATAAATGTACTTCTATAATGACTTAACTGTGTAGGGCAGCAAGATTAAACAGGGCTGCTGTATGTTACCCACTCAGCAGTTTAAAGCTGGGATTATTTACCTGCTCTGTCTCACTGGTAAAATTTGATCTCGGTGTCCACGCAGTCGAAGAAGAGATCTCCGAGCTCCTGACCCTCCACCTCGCCCCTCAGCATTGCCTCGATCTCCTGCAGACACTGTGACTCTAAGAAGCGCATGGTCTCTTGTAGAGACACTTCACCGTCCTGAGTCACCAACACACATACACAAACAGAAATGCAAAAACATACATGTACACATACACAGACATGCACACATACACATTATTTTCCATACAAGCTCTCATAAATTGTATCTGTAAGGAATCGCATGTGCTTTGGAAATGGTTTGTGTAATGACTTCTCACCGCATTTGCCTCAGTAGCAGCCTGGTGCGCTTGGTAAAGATTGTGCTTCCTGTCCACCTGATGTTGAAATCGAGGCTGAGACTTGACCGGATCTTCTGAGTCATACTGAGGAGACATCACCATAATAACGGGCCGGACGCTGTCCGAGAAGATGAAAGGCTTGAAAACAGACCTGTCAGGAATCCCACAAAAATACGTCATTTACAGAGGGAAAGAATTAAATCGGAGCAATATTACTGTTAAGTCTTAGAGCAGTGTGGTCTTAAATATCCCGGTAAGACAGAAACCTGGATGGATCCGGAGTGGCAGTGAAGAAGTGAACACAGGGCACGCTGGGATCTCGCGGGAGGATGGAAACCATGCTGCCTGTGGTGCGGAAACCTGCCGAGTCCATGCAGATACCGCTGGCTTTGTCCCTCAGGATGCTCATCATCACCTCTGCTGTCATAGAGCCTGCACACACACATACCCACAGACACACAAGACAAATATCCACACAGATACACACATATATGGGCATATACACATATACACACAAAAAGAAACAGAGAAAGAAAAAGAAAGGGTTTATTAAATATTACATTTATTTTAGGCAACTTTTCAGATATTTTAATTACTGAAACAATATTAGTCCATTTACCAACTTAGTGGTATGATTCAAAATCAAATCTGCAGATATTCTTTAAGAATTATAGCACATGGTTCAAATTCTCTACTCTGATTTGTCAGAAGGTGATAACTGGTTCCTATTAGGTTTTAAAGAATTAAAAATAATTGATATGGTGTTTTTTTAAGAAGCATGCAGGTGTGGTCCTGCTGCTGGTTCCCAAATGGAATTTTGAACTGCAGAAAATTAACTGCCTATACAAAACTACTGTAACTCTAGAAGCTTACGCACCATCATGTTCCTGAAGCAGCGCTGTGCCTCCTTTATATCTCTGCTTGGCCAGTTCCATCCTAGCAGGCGGGTTGTCTGGACTAAACGCCGCAGAGAAGCTAAATAGATCCTCTCCATTCCACCAGCCCTGCGACTGAGCTCTACTGCGCAGCTCTGGATGCTCGGCAGAGATCTCAGTACCTATCGTCAGCTGGTTGGAGATGTTCTTAACTCCCTCTGGAAGAGCAAAATGATGATTTGTTTGCTTTTTGAATGCCCAAATGTGCCGATACAGAAGTTTTTCACACCATATTTTGATACCTAAATAAACTAATGAATAAACTTGCAACAAAACGCTGTTAATATGAAAGATAAAAAAGCAGAAGTTTTTCTAAAATGTACGAAAAAGAAGTAAATAAAAAGGGTTAAAAGTTTTTATTACAGTGGTTTAAGAGTTACCAAAGGTTACAGTTATTAGTTGGAAAGGTGTGTCCTTTTCTATGTGTGGTAACTGGGGCTGTGTATTGGGAAGGGCCTCACGATACAATACACGTCACGAGACATAAATGATGTTACGATATATTGCAATACAATACATATTCCAGTACTTTCAAAAAAGGTACAACAAATAGCTAAAAACATATTAGGCACTCCTATTTTTTTCCACCATGCTTGTTTCTGAGACACACACACACACACACACACACACCACACACACACACACACACACCTACACATACACCTACACACACACACACACATACATACATACACACACACACACACACACATACATACACACACATACACACACACATACACACACACACACACATACATACATACCTACACACACATACATACAGACATACATACAAACATACATACATACATACATACATACATACACATACATACTACACATACCACATACATACATACACATACCTACATACATACATACATACATACAGACATACATACAAACATACATAGCCCTTACTGAGAAATGAGACTCTTCTTCGGTCATTTGTACTCACCTCATGTTCAGCAGGCTGGATTGCCTCAATGGACGAGAGCTATTAGCACTTAAAGGGCTTTTGTGTTCTTTAATGAAAGGAAGGATAACAGTCAATGACACTAAACTATAAAAGTCTCTCAGTGAGGAGACACTCCAAAGCTCCTGAATTTACTTTAAATGTTAGTATCCAACGTAACACATGGCAGATCTTTAAATAAAAGAAAAAAAAGATGCCTCATGGTGCAGATTTGCCCCAATTCACTTTGACTAATTCTATGACCTGTTACTCAAGAACAGGAATTACTACATTTATTAATAAGATAGATAAAAACACTTCTTAAAAAGCAGCAGAACAGTGACTAGTGTCCAACCTGTGATTTTCTGAGCAGCCCACAGTTTCCCAGTGGTCTCCAGGACCCAGGCTTCTTGGCGGTCAGCCAGCAGGAAGGTATTATGGTAGCTAAAGTGTTCCGGATCCTCTCTACAAGCTCCACCCTGACCATGCTGCTCCAACAGCTCAGTGATCACACACAGAGCAGTCCACGCACTGTCACCACGCTCCAGAGCCAAACTGAACACACACACAAACACAGGACACAAACATTATCATCCGTTCTCACACTCCTAGTCTAAACCCTCAGATGCCATTTATGTATTGGAATACAATAGCGACTAATCACATTTTACTTCCACAGTTATTTTTGAAATATTCCAACATTTTTAACAAAACAGTTAACCTAGGGACAGCACGGTAGCTTAGCGGTGGGCACTGTTGCCTCACAGCAAGAAGGTCCCGGGTACAATTCCCGGGCAGGGGTCTTCCTGTGTGGGGTTTGCTTGTTCTCCTTGTGCTTGCGTGGGTTTACTCCAGGTACTCCGGTTTCCTCTCACAGTCCAAAATTGTCCATAACAATGGCAGGACAAACAACAACGACAGGACTTACCGAACAAGGTCCATGCCGAGCAGGGCGTCCTCTGGATTTACAGGTTCACGGGTCCACACGGCCTCGTTCCCTACACACACGCCGTGTTCATTGGCTCCCATCTCAGCCCCCCACAGCCAGGCAGGTCTGCTCAGCACCACCGCGTGTGTGTGTTCCACTTGCGGGACTGAGATGTATGTACACTGAAGAGGAAAAGTCATGGCTTAGTATACAATATATATATTTTTGATTTTCTGATTATTTCTTACATGCTTATAAAGGATTTTATAATAAAAAGAGTGTAAAGAATTATCAGATTAGCTCCCCATCGTGCTTAGTGATCTCCTCACAGTGTGTTCAGCTGCTTCAAAAGCCTGTGCTAATCCTTAGCCTAGCTCGGCAGATGTCGTATGACAGACGGGCTCATTTAAATAAATAAAAGGTTTTTTTTAATCTAGTAGGAAAATATATGAAAAGATGCACCTACCTCCACTGTGGCTCCGGGGTCATATGACGCGGCAGGAAAATATACCACTTCCTGCACCTCGTCTCTTGGTCGATCCGAATTTTTACCAAATATCACATGGTCGTGTTTTGATCCGGGTGGCAGAGACACAAAACAGTCGCAGGACTGAGGTGGTTCAGACATCCTGAAAAATTATACAATAAACATCTCAAACCACAATCATCACTCATTAAAGTGTGTGTTGCCAGTCTGAGCACTGCATAAATAACACACTATTGCTCTTATATATACACCACTTATATATACAGACACTTAGCAATCCAAGGGCAGTTCCCACTCAAACAGGATCAATAATTTGCTGAATTGTGCATTATTTATGTATCAGTGGTCCTTCAATCGCCTTCAGAAACACACTGAACGGCACAAAATCCTGTGGACACCTGACCATCACAGAACACAACTGTATGCGAGGTCTTCGGATGTTGTAGAATTACATCGTCTTTGCATCTCAGGGGACGTTGGACAAAAAGTGTGCAACACAGAGTAAGGGGTGTCAACCTTTCGCAGGGTAGAGTCACTTTCACATTCACACACTGAGAACAGCAGAAGAGAGATTCAAACCCTCAAAGCCTATAGGAACAGGCAAACGAGCCACCCTGCCAACAATGCCCCTGTGCTCGAAGCCCCCCGATCTCCATGAGGACAGGATGTGGAAGAACTCAGAACCACTGAACACCTTTTGGAAGAACTGGATTTCTGATTGCACCCCAGGTCTCACTAATGTTCTTGACCACAGATCCCCACAGGTGCACTCCAGAATCTGGTGGAAATCCTTCAAAGAAGAGTGGAACTGATATTATTATTATTATTAACAGCAAAAGCGGGAAGAATCAGCCAGAAGGATTTGGAAATGGAGTGTGTACTAGGGCTGTGTATCGGCAACAGCCTCGATATCATACATAGGTGGCGATACAATATATATTTCAATACTTATGTAAAATATGTAAAACAAATAGTTAAAAAAATACAACAAATACAAAGCTGGAGGTGTCCTTATTTTTTCCGCCATGTTTGTTTCTGAGACAACGACCGTATGTGCCAGTGACAACTAGAGGAGCGGAGGAGGAAGTCGTTTCACATACACTAATGGTTTTTAATTAAACATTATTATAAATGAAAATTAATTTATAACAATTTAATCAACACTAAAAGTTAAAATACCGATATCTTAGAGAGAAAAAAATATCATGATATCGATATTTTTACACACAAACATTTAGACATAAGACATTAGTTAACTGATTAACTGAAGGGCAATGTTCACATTCCAGTTCACTTCTTTCCTCATTTCTGAAAGTTATTATTTAATTTATTTGAAATACAACGCTTGAACGCTTAAATGTCTCTTTATAGTCTGTACCTTTTTACAACAAAACTAAAGTTGTGAATGTGATAGTGTGTGTAAAAAAATGTGTGTTTATTACTGAATTAAACACACTGACAGAGATTAGACCTGAGTCTTATCGTTAATTCTACACTTGAGGATTAACCTCAACCAGCAGCACGGACAAACCGTTACGAATAAACTGTTAAAACACAATAATAATTCTTTATTTTTATTATTTCTCAGTTAAACGGCCTGTTTTTGTCAAGTCGCAGCATCTTATTATAGCAAAAACCCCACCGAATGACAGAAGCGCGACAACGATTAGCACAAGCGCTTTACATTTACTGTAGGGACTTCCGGTATAAATGTACAACAAAATGAATGAAGTTTTTACCTTTTTTTCCCCCCAAAAGGATCGCGATCCGGGAGACAGGTGAAAGAGAGGAGACAGAGATCTGTCTGGCAATCTACTACAGATCTGGTATCAAAATAAAAGTCACCTAATATCTCTGCTGACTAGAAATTGTGGAAGATGTCGGTTAGAACTGTCGCAAAAAGAAAAGGGAAGGATGACGTCAGCGGTAAGTGATGGATAAATCATGGATGGGGAAAATAATCAGTGGGTGCTGAGAATTATTTTAAACTAACATCATGTCCTTAAGTGTGTAATTCTTCAGCATCTATAGTAAATGTTCTTTTTATAATGTGGAATATTTACATATCTGTGTAACACACAAACACACACACACACACACACACACACACACAACACTGATCGACTGAGCATTTCATTACCAAGTCATGACCTCCCTTTGCTTTTAAAACAGTCCTTAATCTTCATAGTAAGAATTTAAAATGTCTCATTTATTCATCTGAGAAGTTAAAGGGTTAAGGGCCTTGCTCAGGGGCCCAGCAGTGGCAGCTTGGTGGTGCTGAGACACCTTAAACACTATCACTTGCCCTTTAGGGTTCTGGACTATGATGATAAGATTGTATCCTGAATTTGTCCTGCAGCCCTAATGAAGCTCTACTGCATTCAGTGAAGATGGAAGAAATGAGTAATTATTGCTCATGCAAGGATGCACATGATCAGCAACAATGCTTAAAGAGGTGATGTATTAATAAAATGCGTAAATTTATCAAAGATAAACTGAAATTAAGATACTGTGACAAAAAACACTCCATACCACCATTACACCACCCCCACCAGCCTGGACCTTTAACACAAGGTGGGTTGGGTCCATGAATTCATGCTGTAGGTGCACAATTCTGTCCTTATCCTGCTATTATATGTTGCAGTGCTGCTGCATTGTCGACTGATTAGATAATTGCTGAAATGTGTAAGGCTAAAGGTGTTCCCGCTATGCTGAATGTGTAAAAAAAAATGAGATTGAAAACAGTTTAAAAACCTGTTTACAGTACACCTGACCTGAAGTTCTTCATGGATGTAGAAGACACTGCATCCAAAACATGTCCCAAGAGACTTATTTTTAATACTGATATTTAATAATGATAGATAAAATTGCACTCAACTGCTTTAATTACTATAAATATATTGTTTTTACAAATATCCATAAACATGTACACAACATGTATATTTCTATATATGTTTTTTTTTTACTTTGGCTTGTTAATTATATAATTATATATAATTATATAAAGTGAAGTTCATAATAAAAAAAACAGGTCCGTACACATAAATCAAATAAAAGGTAAACAGAAATGTATTGTTTAGTGCACTAATTTTAATTTTGATAAACTATTTATTTATTACCCCCCCCCAAAACAAAAAAAAAATCTGTATTAGACAGGTTTGTACAGAAAGTTCTATTTTCTTTATATATTATAATGTATATATATAATACCCATAACCCATATATATTTACCCATAACTTTATATATATATATCTATATATAATATATATCTATATATATATATATATCTATAGATCTATAGATATAGATCTATCTATATCGATCTATCTATATCTATTATTCTATATATATCTATAGTATATACTAGATAGATATATATATCTATATATCCTATATCTCATCTTATACAATTCCATATCACTTCTATTCCTCTATCTAGATATCTATAGATATTTATATCTATCTAACGCTTATTCTCTTTATAGTCTATATTTTCATAACAAACGACTAAGTATCTATCTGATAGTCTATAGTAAAAAAATCTATCTTTATCTAGATATATATCCACTACAGATATACTATCTATCTTTATATCTACACTAGATATATATCCATCCAGCAGCACGGACATACCGTTACGAATAAACTATTAAAACACATATATTCTTTATTTATATATATTTCTATCTAGATATCCTATATATATCTATATAACGGCCTATTCTTTATATCAATCGCAGATCTTATATATAAATAACCCAATATCGAATATTATATCTCTCCATATCTCGATTAGCTCTAATCTCTCTTATCATTATATATATATATATATATAATATATTTTTTTTTTTTTTTTTTTTTTGAAATCACAATAACTATGTTTACTGTATCTTACTACTTGTCACATTTGATAAAATTCACTGTGCATGGTTGTGCAAGTGACTGAATTTGAATTGAAAATTTGGTACCATGTACCATCAGTGTTCTGTAGCAGTTACAAACAGACCATTGATTTGTGTCCTTGTTTTTGCTCTTGATACTTGAGATGAGAATGCTGGCTCAGCCTTCCTGAACAAATCCACCTTTTTTTTGGCTCATGGGAAATCAATGCTCTCTCCTTGTAAAGGTTTTGTGTTGCACTGATGGACAGGGCGAAAGCAGGCTGAAACGTCAAAGCTCATCTGTTAAAATGCACAGTCAGGAATCGTTCTCTTAGCCAAGACTTTATCCTGTACTGAGTGAGAGCGCAGATTCAGAAGCGCACAGGACAAACGGCAGACATAATACATGTACATTGTTTTATATAAATTCTACCTCCAGAGGTTTTTTCCCCAGTGGGATATATGATTCTGGAATGATTTAACTACCTATAAAAAAAGAAGAGAAGCCAGAATGACAGGAAAAAAAGTTTTTATTTAGAAATTCACAGTTTCTATTGGCACTACATCACTGTAGTTACAATTACACCTGTTTCCAAAACAAACAAAAAAAAAAAAAAAAAAACAAGACAACTGGTAGACTTTGGTATCTTCTACTGGCCAGATGATGGTCACTAGAGGACACCAAGAAAAGCATGGTGAGAAGAAGCACATAAAAACAAGGGCTAGTGGAAAAAAAAAGGTGGGGGGAGATGAGTATTTCTCCAAAGTGCTGAGGGAGTGAGCGCCTGAGACACCGGGCTCTAATCACCGGGATTATACGGCTAATAAATCCACAGTTTCCAGAGTCTAAAAAAAAAAAAAAAAAAAAAAAAACACACCCATTCACACTTGAAACAAATTACAAATCCATTTGTCCTAAACATTCCAAAGACAATATAGAAAGAAGAACATGATTCATCAGAGAACATTAAAAAACTCCCTCGAATGTGGAATAACTCGGTGAAATCTAATAAACATAATTCACATTCTTTAAAGCGCAGTGAGAAAATGAATGAGAAATAAAATTCGTTAAAAGACGACACATTTCATGGCGTAACTCTAGAGTGGGCTGTTGAGTGGTCCAGTTATCCAGTCAAACAGGGACATGCACAGTAATGCAGAGAGATGGAGATACATAAACAGAAGATGAGAGAGAAAATGGAGGCATGGATTCACGTACAGTGGCGTATTGAGGAATGAGAAAGATAAAGTGTTTTGACAAATATAATAAGAAAATGCAAATGACAAATCAGCAGGAAGGGTCGATTACACACACATTTTTTTTAATTCCAGCTAATACAGTGAGGAACGCATCAGATTAGATCCATCGAAATCACCCAGAAGCACAAAACTTATTCTTTTATCAAATTTATCCATTTATTTATTTTTAGAAAGAGCCGTTTAGTCATCAGTGTCTGTAGTCTGGCTCGTTAGATTAGAAAACACTAAGAATGAGTGAGAGTGAAGACTCTGCGTGATGTCTAGTAGATAAAATTAGGTTCATGCTGAGACTCCAGCTTTCTCTGAATTACATAAAGTAGCAAGAGAGAAACTACAGGCGTACCATTGCAGGTTTCACGACTAAGTGTTAGTATATGTGTACTACAATAATGTGTTAAATAAATACTAAAACACCCACACAATAACATGGTAAGGGCAAACAGACCCCATTAATCTTAAGTGTGAACAGCCCGATAAGGACATTCTAATAAATAAATAAATAAAACAGTACAAACACTGTCTACTCTGCAGAATGATCAAGATGAACAACTCCTACAGAATTAGTCTTTATTTATTTGTACCTGTAACAAATGTACGCATGTACATGTAACTGACCATATGTAAAAAAAAAAAACTTGCCACTGCTCAGAATAGCTTTTCACTCTGGAAGTACAGATGGGAAAACACAAAGGAGTAACTGTATTTCTGTAGTTGTATATTTTAGGTCTATGTATGTGTGTGTATTCCTACAGTGAGCCAGGTTCAGGCCCTGCCTAAACATGTTCAATTACCACTTAAAAATCATTGAGAAATGAAAAAAAAAAAAAAAAAAGAGAGAGAGAGAGTGCACAAATGAAGAGGTCCGGATCTGTTCTTCACTCAGTTCTGCTCACTAAACTGCTGGGTGTTAAAGTGCTAAAGCGCCACTTGCTACGTGATCCACATACACACTTTCTCACACACACACACTGGTCCCACTACACAATGACTAAACTCAACTGGAGTTACACAAAAACGGCGAAGAAGAACAATGCACACAGGAGCCCACTAGAGGGAGTGTGAGAGTAAAAAGAGATATTTTTCAAACACTGAGGAAAATATGAACACTGGTGAGTGGAGGCAACACTGTCTGGACTAAAAGCAAGAGATTTGTAATAGATAGGATGTTAGAAGAAAGTTTGGAGGAAATCCAGCATTGCTGTCTTGCTGGTCCACTTGTGCCATGAAAAACATGGTGGGGGAGGGGCTCGGTTATACTTCTCTCAAAAAGGAAGTTTTTTTTTGTATCCCAAACCTATTAGAAATAAAATAAAATCTCTCCAAACATTGAAAAAAAAATAAGGACCCTTCACCTTTTGACTTCCTTTAGTTTGTTAACAGACAAATAAAGGCACATAAAAGAGGAGAGGATAACAGGATTGAGATACTCAAGTTCTTTCTGTGCTTGAGTGTACGAGTCTGGCTCGGTGAATAGTGTTTAAAAATGTGAGAGAAGAAGAGAGAGAGAGTAACAGTGAAAGGAAAAAAAACAACACAACAACGATGTCCTCTTTCTCCTAGCCGATGGGGAGATCTAGTGCTGAAAAAAAAGGTTCTCAGACATGACCAGTGACGGCTGTTACTCCAAAGGTCCCCATGCCTAGTTCCTGTTTTCCCTTCATCAGCTGCTGAAGCGTCGGCATGACGCATGTTGCCACAGGAATCGGGGTGTGCAGTAACCCCGCCCCATAGTGCCCATGTGACTGTGGCTGCTGTGGCTGATCGGCTATTTTAGACCGCCGGCGCTTAAAAGACCTTTTTTCTGCCTTGCTCTTAGCCATTGGGAGTCGCCCATTATTTAGACTCACACCATGGTCATTAACAGAAGGGGCGCTAGAGCTGGACTCATCCGATGCTGTAGATGAAGAGGATGAGGAAGATGAGCTTTCGGAGCCAACCTCAGCCATGCTTTCTCTGGGGGAGCAGGTGGGGGCAGCAGCGTTGTCACAGGTCGAGGGCAGAAATTGAGGCGCACTTACAGCCTCGCTGTCGGGGCTGCAGTCGGCAACTGTGGCAGATACTTTCTCGCCGCCTTTCATTTTGCAGCGTTTTTTCTGCAAGACGGACAAAAAAAAAAAAGACATCATGAAGAGCGAACGGAATATACATAACTATTTTGAGCTGTAGAAAGAAAGACGAATGGAGCGGATAATACAGGTTAAATTAAATACAAGAGAAGATTTATTCTAATCCTATGACAAAGCGGGATACAGACAAATCTGATTAGAAAGCAAATTCCATATATGTATAGATATCCTTGGAAAAAAAATAGAAATGTATAATGTCAGTTTGTGTTGGTTGCTCCAGACTTATAAACGACAGCTTCTGCCATCATAAATACTGTCCTTATTTAATTATCTACCCTACATCACGGTGTTTTCTACATAAAACTCCAACTGGAGTGATAAAGTTTTACATTCAAACTGCTAGAACTGTTGAAAATGTGTATATAGAGATGTGGCTTACTTGGGGAAAACTTGGGAATTATATAAATATAATATATAAATATGTCAAAATACATTATACCTGTAATTGTGTTCTTGTGCTCAACTGTATTTAATGCAGCCTATTAATGATTATTCTAACTATAATATAGCTATTTTTAACTACTGAATAATTTGTAAGGACATTACACATACATTTTACTTGTCTTTGTAATGTTATGTTGTCTATGTTTTTGTTTTGTTTATGGCTGCAACAACTCATCAATAAAACTAGCAGGCAAAACCGGAGAACTGTACCTTTCTCTCTGGAGAAAACTTTAGAGGTTCTACAATGTACAAGTCATCAGGACCTACTAAAGAGAGAAGAAAGGAGGAAAGGTCAACAGAATGACATGATACAAGTTTACTTTGCAAAAAAAAAAAAGAAAGAAAGAAAAGAAAATGTACGTTATTTCTCTAACATCACCTGTAAAACTAGTCCTGTCCTAATAGGGTTAAAGACAGAGAGAAAGACAGAAAGAGAGTAAAACAGACAGATGGTAAGAAAAACGGTAAAAGACAGAAGGAGAGAAAGAAAGGCAGACATGTAGAAAAAAGCTGCACTGAGAGATGATTGTGGTGCAACAGGACAGACTGGGTGCACATAACTTAGATAAATGGGTTATAAAAAGGCAAGATGGAGGGAAAAATAGAGAAGAGAGCAAAAATAAATAGATAAATAAAAAAGCAACTGGGGTAAAAAAGAATAATAAGGAAAACAGCTTACTATCCGAAGGGGGCAGCTGAAATGACTTGGAACGTATGAGAGGGCAAGAAACTTTCCGCTTTAGACTCATGTCATCATACAAAGAGAAACACCTGGAAAAAAGAGTAAGAAAAAAGGATTGTGTCAGTAGTCATTAATAAGTGGATCAACAGGGACACCCCCCACACACACACACACTGCACATGTAGGAATATGCTTATTCAACAGGCACCATCCAAAATCGCATACTTCCATATTATATAGTATGTGAAACGATGCATGTGAGGTGAGTTACTGTGTGTGAATCCTTAGTACATTAAAATCTGTAGGCGAAACATACCCATGTGATCTTCTACTTTCTTTTGCCCAGATTTTGAAGTACGCATACGATACAAAACACACTTTAATTATCATACGATGCATCATATTCCATAACAGCTTAAAAGTACTTCAAGAAAAAAAAAACATAGTTCATTGTGACTTATTATAAAAAAAAAAAAAAAAAATACTTATTTAACATCAGCCAACTTTACATTTTCACACTGTTGTAACATACACATACATTTACACACTGTTGTCACATGAGCAACAAAGCGCAAATTCCTTCCTACTAACCCATAAGATGATACTTATAGAACATACTATTTTAGCAGTTGGAAAGTATATATACTAACTTAAATGTAGTACTAAAGTAGTATGCGACTTTAGACGGAGGCATTGTATAAAGAAATATTTGCCTAATGCATAATGCCATGACGATGACATGATGCGATGCACAGGAGTGTATGTGTATGGACTTTGTACAGATCTGTATTTAAAGTATAACAGCACTAGATTAAGAGTGTGGGTGTGACTGCATCAGGCAGTGTGTATATATACCTTTTGGGACTGGGGTAGTGGTTGCTCACAGGAATGACAGGGTTTTTGTTATTTGAGGAGGAGCTACAGCAGCACTGCATACACAACAGCAAGCCCAGAGCCAGACACAACAACAGGGACACCACCAAGTAGCTCTGTCTGTCAGACACCTGCAACACAGTGGTACAGTCTAAACTAACAGTTTCAGAAAGACAGACAGGAAACAGTATATGGATATGCATGTATATATATATGTGTGTGTGTGTGTGCGCGCACGTGCGTGTGTGTGTATGCAGACCTCTCTCTGTAACTGGCCCACAGTCACAGACAGGTTTAACATGAGCTTGGTGACATTCTCCAACTGGCTTTGCAACATCTGGATGGCCTCTGTCTGTTTCTGATCCTGCAAAAAAATACACAAACGGGGGGGTTATGCTGTTGCTCATAAGGTTGCAGGTTTAAATCCCAGTCCCTAGGTTTAAACAACTATTTTTTTATTTACATTTCTGGTATTTGGCAGATGCTCTTATTTAGAGTGACAAAAATGCATGGTTTTTTTTTTTTTTCCCAAAAAAAAAAAAAAAAAAAAAAAAAAAAAAAAAGCTTAGGGGTGCTGGGAATTACACCCAGCACTGAGCTATTAACCCCTAAGACATCACTTTTACAAACAATTCAAGTTTTTTAACAACAGCTTATTTCTTTATGCATTTTTTTGCAGTAGGGAAGTGGCAGATTAGCTGCCAAAGGAATCAAGCCCACAAACTTCTGATCTGTTGCCAAGCATCCTGACTGCTGTGGCATTACTACCCTATATGCAATACCACTGACCTGTTCCTCTGCGATTCTGGAGGTGTTCTGCAGTTTAATAATGGTTTTATTGAACGCCCGCTGCATCTCCTCCATTTGCTTACGATACCTGAGTAACAGACCCCCAACAACATTAGTGTGTTAACAATAAACTATCAGCACTTCTAGACAGAATAAACAACAACTTAAAAGGTGCATTACATGCATATGTATCATGTGCCAGGAAGAGTAGGGGTAATATTAAAATACGGCATGGGCAAGTATAAGGTAGGTGTACGTGTGTGTTTTACCTCTGACTGAGCTCCTCCAAGTATCTGCTGCTGAGTGACATGTTCATCTCCAGGGCTTTGATCCTGTTGTTTAGCCTCATGAACACTGACTCTTTCTGATTGGAGCCGTGTACGTGGTTGCCATTTCCATTGGCGTAGCTCGGCTCGCTCGAGTTCTGCAGCTCGGCGTAGAAGTCTGTGGCGGTGCGTAGTAGTGTGCTCTGCACCTCCTCCATAGGCTCTTCCTGAGAAGAGAGTTGAGCAATCTCCTGCTGGACATCCTCCATGCCTGCCGAAGGCTCTGGAACAGGCACAGGCAGCTCCGTGGGAGGTGGGATTTCTGTAGGCTGGATGTGTGTGGGAATGGAATGGACAAACTGCTCTGTGGTGGTAGCAGGGATCTCGGTCGTTTCTGGGATAAGTAATGAAGCAGTGGAAACGAGAATGAAGGAGGTGGTGGAGCTGAAAGAAGAACCAGCAGAGGTACTGGCAAATATGTAAGTCTGTGTGTCGGGTATGTGCTCCGTGTCCCATTGTATGAGTTCTTGGGGCTCATCAGTGGGCAGAGAGTCAGGAATGCCCTCTGTGGGCGTGGCTTTGGAGAGAGATGTCTCAGAGTAGCTATGATGAGGAAGAGAGGAGGTGTGGCTGGGCTCTAATAAAATTGGGGGATCGGTAAATAACTCCGGAGTAACAGGGGTGGTGTCGATAGGCGCAGTTTCTTCATTTTGTGTTGGCTCAATTTCTAAAGATTTTTCAACAAGCACTGACGAAATTTGCGTTGGACTGGGAACCACGGGTTGTGGCGTCGATCGCATGTGCGTCTCGCTATGTGTGTGGCGTGCTCGACGTAGACGCTGCAGAGCTAACGCCGTGGAACAGCAGAGATGAAGGTGCTCATGGAGGCTGGCTAGGCAGGACAAAGTGGAAATGTGAGCGCAGTAAATATCACTCTCTCTAAAGTGTGCCTCCTCACTGAGTCTATCCTCATCACGCTCCTCCTCCAGCAGGGTCACTGTGGGTGGAGTCGGCTCTTCTTCATCATCTTCCATAAGGATGACGATGCGACTTTCCTCAGGTGAAGGAGTAGAGACAGGCTCGGGAATGGGGACTTCGAGATCCGGCGTCACCTGAGTGGAATCCGGCTCTGAAGTTTGCAGCCTGAGAAAACATGATGATTTTAACAACAAATTTTTTTTCCTGACCTTTCAGAGGACTTTTATTCAAGTAATTATTCATTATAATAACATCTGTTTACATACGTGTGCAAGCTTAATTAATTTATTAAACATACATGCATTTATAAATGCAACAAATACACTAGATTACCAAACGTTTGTGGACACCTGACTATCAGATTCATATGTGGTTCCTGTTGTAGCGATGTATTATTCCTTCACAGAAACCAAAAGATCCAAACACTGATCTAGCATGACAGTGTGCACAAAACTCACAAGTTCCATTAAGACATGGTGTGTTTACGATTCAAGTGGAAAAAAGAATTTAATGCTGGACAGTGTCTGATCTCACTAATATTATTGTAGCTAAAGGAACACATCTCACATTCAAGCTCCAAACTGTAATGGAAAGTGTTACTAGAAAAGTGGAGCTCAATCTAACCTTAAATTGGGGAGTTATTCTGGACTAAGATGTTTAACATTACATACGTTTGTGAAGGTCAGGTGTCCACAAACTTTTGTGGTAATTAAATAGAAAAGCATACATTTCTTGTTGTTGCGCGAGTGTCGGGGTTGGTACATGAGTAGTTTCGGTGTCTTCTGTAAAGTTCCTGGTGTCTGATGACATGTTAACTGAATCAAACCAAAAAAAAAAGAAATAGGAGAAAATTAATAAAGGTGTAATAGAGAGGGTAACAGGAAACACAGCCAGCTGAAGCAGCAAGTTGAGCTAGAGAAATATAAATATTGTAAACATTATGTATGTGTCCCCCATCCTCCCACAAGCCACCCTCACACACAGAGGAACTCATTGAACAAAAGCTGCAGCCTCTTCTGGCCAAAATCCATCCACATTTTGATGTTTTACCTTTAACTGGAAACACAAAAAGCTTTGAAACAGTAATTTAAGGCAGTTTGTGAGACTTTCGGTATAAAGTAACAACAAAACATACTACGCACAGAATATACATGATGTTTACAATAATTTAGTGTTTTACATCAAATCACTGTATTGTCACAAAAATATTTTTTCCCCAGAATCAGCTAACAGTAATAAATAAAAAAAATGTACAAATTATGCTCCACTAGAGAGAATACCTAAAATAATCACTATAGGGAAGGGGCAGTTCATAAGAAGAAAAGAAGCTTTGCATTTAATACAACACTAAAAGCAAAAAGTGGGGCTGTGTATATAAAGCTATACGATTAGTTGCATATCATGATACACAGATTACGATACAATATATATCAATATATATATTTGCAATGCAAACAAACAGCTAAAAATACAACAAATACTAAGCGGGAGACGTCCTTATTATTTCTGCCATGCTTGCTAATGAGACAATGGCCATGTGCGTCAGTGACAACTACATAAAATAACCATGTAAATCAGCTTAAAATGTTATTTGAATAGGTATCAATATTAAAAGGTATGAATATCGATACACTTTATATAAAAAAAAAGTTGAAAGACCTCTGATTTAATGTATTATACTATGAGTATGTAGGTATGAAGACATGCATATACCTTCTATCTGATCTCCACCCTCAAGTTCTGGCTTCCCGCCCAGCACGTTTGCTGCAATGTTATTGACCATTGTTAGGATTGCATCTAAAGAAAAAAAGAGAGAGAGAGAGAGAGAGAGAAAGAGCACAATATAATTATAGCAAAGTTCTCGATGTAGTATTGCAAACCTATAAGAATCAGTATAGGTAGTTTATTTGTTGTGCTCTAAGACACGGCTAGATTAGACAAGACCACCAAAATGGTATGTTCCAGTGAGTTCGTAAATCTTCATATATGATTTTAACAGGTACTTCTAAAACACTGATAAACTGATCAACAGATTTAAAAAAAAACACTGAAAAGGTCTTCCTGCACACTGGGTTGAGGAGAGGTTATTTGCGTCATTAAGGAACGGACAGACACTGTACATACAGTGTGAAAAGGGAACAGAGCCACTTATTTATACAGGCTAAACTAGCAGAAAAGTTTAAAATGTTAACCATGTAACTTGGTGTGTGTGTGCGCGTATGTGTGTAGTATTTCTGGTATTCCTATTCAGACAGGACTAGTCTGAAATAAAGAATTATGACAAACAAACTGGTCTGTGCGATAAAGAAATTTACCTGCTTAGTAGTGTGAAATTATACTTTGGTAGTGGTGGTCTACTGTGTGACCTGTGTCTCGGTTGCACTAAGCCATTTTGTCCAATTCCTTTTCCCACAATTCCTAAGTGACGCGCCTACAGATTTATGCACACTTGCTAGTTGAGTTGATGGAAAACGTTTTGATTTAGTGTTTTAAATATTAGAGAAAGGCGAACCACTGTTGGGTCCTTGAGCAAGACCCTTAACCCTTCCTGCTCCAGGGGCGCTGTATCATAGCTGACAAGATGGGATATGCGAAAAACACTGCATTTCATTGGCTCTGTACATTTGCAATGTACAATGACAATAAAGTTGAATATTTATTTATATTTTATTTAAAGCACTGTAATTATGAAGTTTAGAAAAACCAGGACATTTTTTAATTTAACTCTGACTGGATTCGTCTGAAAGAAGAAAGTTAAACACCTAAGATTCCTTGAGGTTGAGTTAATAATGGGTTATTTTACATAAATAAATTTCTTAAACTCTTAATGAGTTTGACTATTACTACGAGAAATAACATTTGACCTAACGCAGTGGCCATGCGATTATAGGAAGTGCTTGCATACATACTTGTCGCAGACCCCAAAATGTTCTTTGAGGCCTTGTCTTCAGAGGGAATGTAGCCGGGGCGGTACTCTAAGAAATTGAGGTCTAGAGTTAAGAGAACACCTTCAGAACATCAGTTTATAATCACACACAAAATCTTATGTCAGAATGTGTAAACACAAAGAAACATGTAAATTCAATTTATCTTACCATATTCCTCATCCAAGTACTCAACCCTCTCGGAGGGATACTGTGAGTCAGCAATCTCATCATATTCCTCCACCATACTGGTACCAAACACCCTACCAACCAAAAATAACACAAATGTGAATTGGGTTGACAAAAACCAAAGAGAAAAAAAACTGACAAAGGAGGATAAAAATATAGAAGTAAAACGTTCTCATGCACCGATATAAAAACTGTGATATAAATCACATCTTTAATATTGAAAGATTTTACTAAATTAAAAAAATAAATAAATAAAACTATATTAAATCTGGTTGTTTTATCTAAGGTGGATTTTACACAAGATTTCTTGTATGATTTTGCAAATCCCTAGTTCATTCCCATATATTTCTATGAGAAGACTCCAGCCTTGAAAATAAAACTGCATATTAAGATTAGTGACTCAAAAAGAAACTATTGTGGTGTTTTTACTCGGGTTTTTTTATGCTGTTTCACTTCTCAAATCAAGCTGTTTTTAGCCCAGTCCTTCTACAGCAAAGAAACTGCCTTATAGAGAGTAGCATGTGTGTGTCTCTTGTTCTGCCACATGCTGAGCCCCTTAACAGGCCTCTAACACACACACACTACTTACTCTGCCAAGTCAAATGCCCCACAATGTTTACACTGGTACTAGAGAAATCTCTAAACCTGAATAACAAATTTTGTGTAGTTCACTAGCAACATAATGGTCATCATGACCACCACGGTGATTGAAAGCTGGATAATAAAGAGACAGAGAAATGAATCAATCTTACCTGATTAAACTAAGCGGGCAAAAATGTTCCGAACCGAAATGGGATAGCAGCTCAACCTACACAGAGTAAAGGTAAACTGTAAGAAAGCATGAATCGACACGGTTTGTACAAATTTCTACTTTCTGATTTAATCTTCAACCAGATTCTGTGCGAAGCATTTGTATTTCTACAAAAAGCCAAAAATAAAAAATAAATTTTGTCTGAGCAAGTGCACCATCGCCATGCTTCGCTATTAAAACTCCCACTATTGTGCATTGAAAACATCTACAACAAGAGAAAGCTAACCTTTATGTACTTGATGAACATCTGATGCGAGTAAGAAGGAGGTGGAGAGGGGGGGGGGGGAGGAGAGAAACATAATCAGTAAAGAGAGACTGGATTCATGCCACAAGCAAGTTCTTTTGCATTCATTTCAGGTAAGGTTTAAAACAGGAATACACACTCCTCTCAGACCAGAGCTGTATATACTGTAAACCTGCATGAAAAATGAGAATGCAGAGAACAAAAGCAGCACAGGTAGTCCGGATAAATCTACACAGGATAATCTGACAGACTCAGTGGAAATAGATAGGAGTTTCGGTAAATTTCGGTAAACCTGATCTTGGAAAGTTATTTAAATTATTTGAAAATTTAGGGAAATTTCTATCACATATGTCATTTTAAAGATCTGCATGTTATTTAGAAATGTGCAGTGCATGCGTAATAGCCCCGCAGTGCTATGGGTATGTGATTGAGAAATATATGCAGGGTAGAAATTCAACTAAAATTGCATTAAATCTAATTGTTCTAACCAAGACTTTTTTTAAACCACATTTATGTTTCCTGTTATAGGCTTATTCACATTTATTCCCAGTAATTCCTATGAAAAGTTTCAAATTCCCAGAATTTTGCCACCTTTTGTATAAAGAAGCTAATCGAAAAATGAAAGTACAAGCCTGAAAGCAAGCACAGAATAACATTTGATCCATGCTTTGAATAACTGGTTCTAAAGAAGAAAAATAATGACTGAATTACAGGTATTTTTCCAAACTTTCCACTAAAAGGCATAGCACCAAGCCAGTTGCGTCTGAAGAAATGGCTCTAAGCAAAACGGAGGGAAATGCGACAAAGAATGAAACACGGTGACGTTCTACAGTGTTGAATGTCTTAAGATTCCTCTATACTGAAATAAGGCGTTTTTTGGCATTTCGACACCTGATGAAATTATTATTATTAGAGTTTGCGTCACTGTTTTAACAGCTTTTTAGTTTATTGTGCAACGCCATATCCCAACTGATTTACAGCACCATGTTTCATCATGCCACGTGTCTATTGAAAGACTTTTACTGTATCAAATAGCATATCTAAAATGGTACTGAGCTACAGACACACGACACCTCGATCAGCAATAATAGGACAGTATCCTTTTCACCTTCACATATTTAGCATACAGCTGTTCATCCAGGGGAAAACTCTGAACCGTGCGCTCGTCACGTGCATGAAAGGTACCAAGCTTGATCCACTTATTGGTCGGGTATCTGTTAGAAAATAAAAAAACATTTTATGAAGAGTGAGTGATTTATCCACATTAAGATCATATAAAATTATATAGAGCTAAAATGCACAGTCCTCATTCTATAAAAAAAAAAAAAAAAAGCTGTACAGAAGCCGAGTCGAACTCATGACTTTATTGAGCTGTCATGTTAAATATTTTGGAATTGAAAATTCTAAATTGTGAATGCAATTTACACAGCTCTATATTATTCAATTTGCTTATTTAGAAACACCTGAAAGTTAGAGATAGATAAATTAAATAACTTTTTTTAATGAAAATTTCCATCGCAGAGGCTCGAATATAGAGTCTGAGAATAGCATCGGCAGTCAAGAGGGCAGAAAGCTGGAGTTTGTTATTTTATTATATGTTAAAAAAAGATAGAAGTGCAAGTCTGTTTATCCTCAGATGTTTCTCCGCTGTGACAATTACTACAAGCAAAAAGGAAGTGATAGCTCAGTGCAGTGGTTAAGTTGTTGGGCTGCTAATCATCATGATCATGGGTTTGATTTCCAGCACTTCCACCAAGCTTCCACTGACGAGCCCTTAACTGCTCAGTTGGGTAGAGAAACGAGCTAAATGTCAGTAACTCCGATTTAGGGCGTCTGCCAAATGCAAATGTAAATGTAGAAATGCAAACAAAGCGCACAAATGTCAAACAGTCACTAGTGACTCCACATTAGTAACCATTGCGAGTGATGTGATGTTTGATTTGGAGTTCTGTTTGGAAACTGGCACACAGCACAGCACCCCTTTTAACAAAGTCTTTTGCTGTTTAGGATCATCAACAGCTTAGAAGCTTAGCTGTGCTATTTACTCAGTTTGAAATGAACTCTAAAGTTCACTACCATGGTGAACGGTTTTCCTGCAGGTAGGTAATCACATTTCAGTGTAAAGAGAAGTAGTTATAACCTATTATGGGTTGTAGAGAGGATATTTTGTTACACAAACTGATTATATATTTATATACATATTTTGTTTAAATATATTAGTGCAAAACCCAAACAATAAATTAAAAAAAAAAAAATAGGCGAGCAAATCTGATGGAGAGGAAAAGAAATATTAAACAAACAGTTATTTAAAAAATAATCTGAAGGTACCACAAGTAGAGATCCCTATGGCTTACCTGTCACTGATGGACACTAGGAAATCTTTTGGCGTGGACGAGAAGAGCTCAAAATTTGCTATGTCCAGCTGCTTCACCTGGATCGGCTCACAGAGCTCAATAACGAACCTAAAAGTATTTACAAACCAATCAGACAATATCAAAAGCCCAGAGGCTGCCCATGCTTTAATATCAGTGTATACTGGGTCATGTGCATCTAAAAAGGCTTCTAAAAAAATATTATCAGTATTTTCAAATATATGTACATGTTCTTTTGTATTTACTCTAAGATTTTAAAATCGCTTTAAAAAAGAGCAAGAAAGGTGTACAGGGTCAAAGCCCATATCTCAGTAAATCATCAAAGCGAAATAAAACTCCATCCTCTCTGTAGCTACCAGACTCTCTTAGTGCTTTGACTCACCAGATCTTATTACTGCACGGGTTGAGCATATAAAGATCCATATTCTCCATCAGAATAGCAGAAGTGCTCTTAAAAAAGAAAGAAAGAACACATACTCATACCAGACCATTGTGCACTGTGCACATAATTACATTTAGATAATTGGATTAATTAGAGTTATGACTATGTCGTACTACAGTTAACCTACTTCTAAGTGAGGGCTAGAATCACATTAAGATGCCTGTAGGCCCCAGGCATGCATTACCTTGGCCTCGTTGTTGGCTGCGAGGATTTTAGCCCCGCATTCCACAGAGGCGTAATTATTCTTAAAGTTCTTCTGGATCTTTTTCGCTGGGTGGGGACTGCTGTTAGATGAGGTGTGCAAAGACTGACCTGGAGAAAGGATCATTTGCTTTAGGCATATTTATTTAGTTAACCTAATTTAAAGCAGCAGAGCTTGTAAAATGTTTCAGGTAACGTTCTACAGCTAACAGACACCTGGAGGTATTAGATCTAAAACAGTGACAGCTTGAATGTAAACAAAAAACAGTGTCTACAGGCGATTGAGTCACAACGGATTTAGCATTAACCCAACCTTGCCTTATCTTAATGAAGGCATGCAAGAGACAGAGGTATGTATATAATCATCATATCTGCCTGATAAACTTTTCTTCGTGGCAAAGTGTGCAGGGTCATCAATTTTCATAAGCTCAAATTACAGCCTTATCCTGCTTGTTTTCTGTTTGTCCTAGAATGTTCTAGGTCAGCCATTTGTGCTTGAAGAACAAGCCGCAGTGGGGAAACATATCTAACCGTACATGTAAATATCAGCTTTTGGTAAAAAAAAAAAAAAGGAGAGAATAAAAAAATGTAAAAATACAGGATAGAAAAAGAACTTTGTCTTTTTACAAAGGTTTTAAAAAGGTTTTAACAGTTTAAGTGGATTATCCTCATATTCTCAAGAAAATCATAAAAAAAATTCACTATTTCTGCCTTATTTGTGCTTAATTTGGCACCACTGAACTCTCACATACGGGTGTCTATCCTTAAAATGCTTTAGCTATGCACTTTAACCCTACTATAACAGCCCTCTTTATTCAGCTACATGACTATTAGTAAGAGAGCCACTCATTTTGAAAAAGGAGGTCTGGAGTGCAGTCGGTGTTTCATTTCATCCCAAAGGTGTTCAGTGGGGTTGAGTCAGAGGCAGGGCTCTGCGCAGGACTGTGGAGTTTCACTCTAACCAGAAAACACCATGTCTTCAGTGTCCAGCCTCTACAATTATCCAGAGCGACTTACATTTATCTCGTTTATGAGGGGTTGAGGGCCTGGCTCAGGGACCCAGCAGTGGTGGTTTGGTGGAGCTGGGAATTGAACTTACAACGTTCGGGGTTTTAGTGGTAGTCCGACACCTCAACCACGAGCCACCACTTTCCAGTAAAGGAAAAACTAACATTATTGCATAAAGAAAATTTCTACATTTCTGTGCTTACACTTGTACAGAAGTAAAATACAGAAGAAGACTGAAAGCATGTACCTGTTAACTAAACTACATGAAACTGCTGCATAAATTGTATTGGTGTGTTTGTGTTAAATATTTGCTTACTCTTCTTTTCCTCCACCTCCATTACTTTCTTTTTCCACTCATCAAATGTAGGGATGTCCTCTTTACCAGGGACAGGGGGATCAGTCCCTCCCTCCGGTTCTGGCACCTACACACAGACAAATTTAGGCAAGAGTTTAACTCGTATCTGATGCCAAAAGGTAAAAGTCAAGGCAAGATTTTACACTGATTGAGCTATAAAGTCCTAGTGGCTGTGAAATTTCCCAGGATTCCAGTTCCCATTTCTGCATGGCAGAGCTTTACACATTAATTTGCACAGAGGCTCGATGCCCAGAAAAAAAAATGGAAGTCTTACATAACTGCATTAAAAAGAGCACTAAAAATTTTGAAGAGCTTTGAAGAGCGTGATCCATCAAAACATATTACTGTAACGTAACTGAAATGGACTGTAATGTTTGCACTGGTGAGAGAAGCTCTGATGCATTTACAAAAAAAGGACACATTTTTGTAAGGAAGAGTTGGCAAAGTTTTCTCCAAATTTGGTAGCCTATGTAAACAAAAGTAGGCAATCAGTAACCAGACCAGCAAGGTTATAAAAGCTTTTTTCCATTTTCTCCAAAGAAAATGTTGTTAACACTGTTACAAAACTACCAAAAACATATAGCCTTAATACCTCCTTGTGTAGTTCATGTACATGAACTACACAAAGAGGTAAAAAGGCAGGTAAAAAGGCAGACTGTTAATACGAACAGGCTAAAAAAAGCTGGGGTTTTTTTATTAATAGAATGCTCAGTCATTTATACAATTCTTCTGGAATGTGCATTTACCTTTTCCTGGTTCTCTGGGGGGTGTGAGGAATTGACTGTGTTCTCAAAATCTGCGTTATCCGGCTCAGCCGAATCCACAGAGGCAGTCAGGTCAGCATTGGTCCCTGGATCCTGATTCTCCACTGAGTCCACCAATACACTGAAAAGAGAGAAAAAAAAAAAGTGAAGAGTGGAGCCAGAGGCAAGGACAAGGCTGAAGGGGTCGAAAGAGGGATGAAGAGCAAAGGTAGAGGAGTGGAAAAAAAATATCCAGGGGTCCAGGCTGGCTTCAGTAAGGACCGGGTACTGACTTTATAAATTTAAAGCTAGCATTGATGTTTATTCACAGAATTTAAAATGTTAAAAAAAAAAAAAATAATAATGTAATCTGGTGTTTTTTCCATCGGTGATTCAATAAACCTTTTTTAGATTTACATTAACACACAACTAACGGTTTTGATAAGTAAACAAACAAAAAAAAATCTGATTGCTAAATAATTCACCTGGAGGGGCTTTCCAATGCAATTTGTGAGGTAGGTGATGCCGGTCCTTGTGCATTTTCGGAATCAGCACTGATGTTCGCGTTAGTGTTTGGGTCTACATGAAGATCTGTAACAGGTTCAGCAGGAGGAGGAGGAGGAGAAAAGTCATCCTCAACAGCAGAAGCAGCAGCCTGGTCTGGCGTTTCAGGTAGCTCCGCCTCCACCTGATGTGGTAGAGGTAATGATGGTGGCGATGACTGAGAAGTTGAAGACAGAGGTTGTGATTCAGGCTCTTGCTGATTAGAGTCGGGAAGCGGCTCTGTTTCCGGAACGATGTGTGCCTCTGCCACCACCTGCTCTACTATATTTACCGCCTTGGAAAAAAGGAAATTTGCTGCGTCAGATTTTTTTTTTACATTAAAAAAAACAACTGAATCCATGAGCTTTCTATCTAATATGTTGCAAAAAATGTTTAGTATCAGTGACCTTAATGTTCAATCCCACTTCAAAAAAGCTGAAGTAGCTCTCTATGGTAATTTAGCTAATTAAAAAGCATTCATCAAGTGCAGTCATTGCTCAAGAATTTGCTAGAACAGTCAGTGTTGAGCAATAGGATTATTTTCAAAAGCACCTTTTCAGCTTTGTCATCTTTTGCTGCATCTTCTGTAAACCGTTTTAACGGTGCAGCTCCCTCGGTTTCTAAACCCACGCTGTACGATAACTGCGATTCCCATTCCTCCTCAACCTGGTGGGAAGATAAAAGCCATGTCAGTTCCACAATAAATAATAAAAATACAGATATATAAATATTTCATCCACTGCAAAAAATGCACAGATTTCGACCTTCGTCTTTTGTATCTATCCAGTCAGAATGATTCAAATTAGGCTTTTTTTTTTTAAATAGGCTTTATTTTTTTTTAATAAAAATTTAGTTTGTGCTACTTTGGTTTTAAAAAATATTACATGGCTGGGTAGAGAGATAGAACTTGACCATCGTTGCAAAATACAGATACATAGCAAATAATTCTGCCAGGAGTGTTCATTTTAAACTGTTTAAATGAACATAAGATGAGATAAGTATGTCAATATGTACATTAATAAATAAAGCTATGTCAGGATGTGAACACAGAGGTACGTGATGTACTTACAAAATGTATTTACAGCATATAAAGTGTTTGGTGTATTTTTATTTTGTGCAAAGTGTGTGCATTATCTACACCATAATTTATGACCAAATGCATTTTATGCTAAAATGCTGATCTTTAGAAATTTCCCAAAACAGTTTCTGGGATTTAACAAAAACATCCAGCAAGAAAAAGGCAGAAACTTTTTGTTATTAAAAATTAAGAAGGAAAATGACCAGAACCACAGCCGACCGTAAGACCACAGCATCGCCAATAAACAACTGTGGTAAGCGGAAAAACATCTCAAAATGCACAGCACATTGAACCTTTTCATTCCTATTATAGCGTTAATACATTTGCAAACATCTTTACCAAGTATTTACGTCACATCACCCGGAATAGCATAGGACTTAACCTTACTTAAGTGTATCCTTTTACTCAAAGTAGAATAAATTATGCTTTGTTCAAATGTGTTTGTTAAAGGAGGCAATATAGATAACAGGACAATGACAAACATCAGCCACGTATCATCAGCGGTTTTGTTTACTGTACAAACGTGCCATATGATTTAGGCCACAAACCGATGCTCATACTGGCTGGTAGCTGTCTAGCAATACACCGAGCGCTACATAGTGGGTAAGAATTTATTTAAAAAAAGGTTTAAATGTTTGTTTTTCACTTAAAGGCTTTAAGATCATTCATTAAGTGACGCAAAGTAAGCCATATATAACGCTTAAAACAATCCCACCAAACAGAGCAAATCAAACAGAGAAGAGCAAACTTAGCCTACAAACTCATGCCAAAGCAAATTAAGTGCTACAGATGAGTGATGAAGCTCGACCTAAACTGAAGACAAGCAAACAAACTCAACCAGTGAAAAAGTAGTTAAAAATAAAAAACAGATGGAGAGAAAAGACGAGGAAAAACAAGATTTCATTCCAGTCTTACTGGAAATAGAATTACGTGTTAGTACTTGTGCTGCAGAAGGGACGTGTTCGATTACTGTGAAGGGAATTCATTGATTAACCTGGTTAAACTGAATCTAGTGAATACCTTACCTTAGAAATAAGTAACAGCTTGAAAATTATTTCGAGTCACAAACCCCAAGTAATTTCTCCCAAATTAAAAAAAAAATTCCCAGTAAATAAATGAATTTTACACGACACATGTATTTCTTTGGGGTGCTTAGTTCTCAGCCAGCAGCTGTTTAGGACCGGTTTGTATTTTGTCTAACTGATTAAGAGTTCTTTCGTTGTACCTGTACATTTTCTTAGATCCGAGACCTGCTTTTCTTGGTTTCTCGACTAGATAAAGATCGAATAACTTCCTAAACTGTTGAAACAGGAGACTTTTCAGCTTTTACATTTCCTGGACAACTCCAAAACTTTTAACATTAATAATAAGAGAAGTGTTCATCCTCGCATGTCAGACATTGGGTTAGATAACCTTTAATACACAGACATCAGCCAGGTTTGAGGTGACTCACTGTCGACTGACCTCCATGTTGCATGCATAAAATTTTCCAGTCAGAGATCTGTAGTGTTTAATTATTTTGGTTGCTTGGTTTAAGCTGTTACCTTGTCATTAGCCCCCGTCTCCTGTGTCGTTTGCGGGCTACCGTCCTCTGCAGAGAGTTCTGGACCTGAAGACGGCTGTTCTGAACATTTGACATTATTACTGGAAGACCTGCAAAACACAGATGCATAGAAGGTAATAAAACTACGAAGTAGAGCATTATTTCTTTTGTTAGAAACTGAATGGCTTGCTTAAAGTGACGAATCTTTAACAGACCACATGGCCACACTTAATACCACCAACCACCAGGCCATGATATTCACTATTACAAAGCATTCCATGAGCTTGTCTCTTATTGGAGAAAACATTAACGTTCCCCACAGCACCTTTTTTAGCACTACAGTGGAGGAGTTCAAAGTTCACGTCTTTCCACAGACCCTTTTATTTGCTTGTGAAACCAACATAACATCACAAACATCTATGCAAATCATTTGGATTTTCTTTATGCTATAAAAAATAGAACACAAGCTGGTGTCACATGCACTGCACAGCTCCACCTGACATGTCTATACGTGATCAGAGTATTAAAGAGTCACTCCTACACCCAGTAGTCACACTTCTCCAGTAAAATACCATACGAGTGTGAAGAACAGCTGGGACCTCTGACTGCAACTGATACACGCAGAGTTTCACCTTTAAATCGGGCCGGAACACATGAGGCCAAACGTTAGCAGGCTGTCAGCACTAAAGTCTATATATGATGTACCTCTTGTATAGATGCTGGGTTCACTTTGGTTCTATCTAATAATATAAATGTTTGTTGTAAAGTTTTGAATAACTACAGCCAGATGAAGGGTGACAATCATGATTGAACGCTAAAAAAGATCTGTTTTTAGACGTTAAATGTTGTACTAGTACAATAGGCAGCCAAGAATGGTTAGCCGTAGCCTGAGGGATCTTATCAACTCAGAGAAATGTGAGCTCATCTGTTCACAATGCCTAAAATATGAGCTTGAGAGACATAAATATAATAAAACGCCACCTAAACACACACATATACATATATATACACATACACACACACATATATATGTATACATATACACATACATACATACATATACATACATATACATACATACATACGCG
This sequence comes from Bagarius yarrelli, assembly GCA_005784505.1. Taxonomy (NCBI): domain Eukaryota; kingdom Metazoa; phylum Chordata; class Actinopteri; order Siluriformes; family Sisoridae; genus Bagarius; species Bagarius yarrelli. The sequence continues at coordinate 4,646,907 of VCAZ01000016.1, forward strand.
CACTTCTTTTACACATTCTAGGGTTAGCTGAAGTGGGAATTTTGCATAACTAAAAGAATAGAAGAAGGAAGAAGGAAATGATAAAAGGAAAAAAAAAACAATGGTGTAGACAAAAAATGTTTAGCACCTGCCACTGGCAAATACGCTGCAAATAATTAAAAAAAAGGAAGAAAAAGAAACCTGATGAATTTAGCCTAAACACAGGTAATACTTTTCAAAGAGTTTAAAATGTCCGGGAAAACTACTTTAACACAATGTTATTACATCTGATATCTTCAACGAAGTAAGGTGAGGTAATGCTCTGGAAATTCCTAAAGTTACTTAACTCCCAGGCATTTCAAATAAAGATAATGACAGGTGACTAGATAAAGCCAGCGGTGACAGCCAGCAAAAAATCTCATTAACAAAAAAAACGTCAGACTCAGCAGGGTGGAAATATTTTTAAAAAATTCATAGTGACAACTTTGCACATGGAGGGCTGCAAACTTTCTTTCACAAAAATTTTAAAAAGGTACAAAAATGAGTGCTTATAATACAAGTAATCTGATAAAACATCTGAAATGAAACCCTTGCAAAACAAGAGAAAATGGCAAGAGATAAACCAGAAAGCCAAACAAATTATCCCACAAAAACATCATACCCTGTCTTTAAAAACACTAGGGATGCACAGATAGTGGGGTTTTTTCCAATTTTTATTTATAGATTTTATTTCGTAGCAGTTCTTTGGACAGTTTTTGAAAAGGTGAGGTAGAGAAGCACTTACTGAACCAGACAGCCTGGATAAGCCGGTAGCCTGTGACAGTAAATGTCATTTAGTCACAGTGCAAAGCATTTGCTTTGTCAAAGTAAGGGCTAAAGGGCACAATGATACCTGAAAAGTTCCTTGTGAACTGCACAGAATCTGATCTTTTCATTTCTAATGTGTGACACTGCTATATGTGGTATTTAATCCGACACAGGTCAGATGTCATGCAATGCAGTGTGAACGGTTATGTCAGAATTTGTGTCACTTTTACGTCATTTTCAACTGAAAAGCATCATCATTCTGCACATCTGCGTAACTATAACAAGTTGATACATAATCGATTTTTGCTGAAGGCTTTTACATCACAGTCCCACGTCCATACACACCTCTATACCGAAGTAGAAGGCACTGCACATTTGGCCTTTTTCCTCCTCATCAACATCTCATTAATTCACTGTTATCCACTGTACATCAACTTATAAACTTAAGCACCTACAGTGTAAATAGAGCTTAAAATGACTGCGGCTCTTGTGCCGTGTCTGACAGAAGATTCTCTCCTAGATGATCATCTGTATATTCTGGTACTTCAACTCTTCTGATGTCTTATATCAAAGTATACCAATATTAATATTATTCATATACATATTACTCTGTTTTACTATCAGTTAAAGTGTTTTATTATGTACTTAGTCTGGGGAAAAAGCTACAAATCTTCCTCCTGCACAAACACTCCCAAGTTCACATGTTAGAAAACACATATCTGGTTACATAAGATAAATAAGGAGAAGCAGCAGCAACCAGCAAACGACAGAAAACGTGTACTCTGAATAAAACTTTAAAGCAAACACAAGCACTGTCCTGCATCTCTGGACTTAGAGATTGAAATCTCTGTTGTTTAAACCTTGATTTAGACCACGATGCATCATCACATTACACTTTTATTCACCAGTAAACAACAGCCCCACACACGCCTATGTTGTTTTTGGTTTTGTACATACAACATTTTACAGAGTTTGAATTTTCTTTTTATAACTGATGTCAACTCCATTGTATCTGAAAGCCATCAGGCTCTGAAGGTCTATCAGCTGAGTCAAGTCCAGATTTAAACAAAGGCTACACAATAACCAAGATCAATTTGATGGGCAGGGTTTATTCTGCAGCTCTGTCTGCCTGAATGGTTCAGAAAAGCAAATACACACAGAAAATCAGTCTGATATTTCTTGTTAGCACTTCCTTTGTTTAGTCTGTCAAACCCACAAACCGAACCAGACAGACGAGTCCAAACCATGAACAGAATGAGGAACACGCTATAGGATGATGTGAAAACATGCAGGGTCATGTTGTTATAGGAAAATAATCAAAAACAGGGTGGTGCATCAAATTGCTTATTTACCCATAACTTGTGCAAGTGTAAATAATTTAATAATAATAAGAACCCAAGAATAATAAAGATGCTTTATTAATTGATTAATTATTATAGATGTATCACAAAGCACTGACACCAGAGACTCCATCTATAATAATTAATCAATTAATAAAGCATCTTTATTATTTTTTTGGTTCTTATTACATTATTAGATCAAGTGTGGCATTTGCTTTTTAAAGCCGTGGTTATAAAAATGCAATTTCTGGACCCAATGTCAATCCTACAATGATTCAAACCACCCTCCTGATTTTCTGCCTTTTATATCTACAATCCTCAATGACTCATTATCATCTGATTAGGTCCTGGCTTCCCTTAAGAGAGCAAAGGTTATTCCCATTCTGACGAAGCCTGCTCTGGACCCCTCAAACTACAGACCTGATATCACGTCTCAAGTTTTCTTTCAAAATTACTCGAACACCTAATCAATAAATCATAGGGAAATAGTAGCGCAGTGGTTAAGGTATTAGCCCGGTTTTATTGCCAGCACCACTACAGTTGGGCCACTAAGCAAAGCCTTTAACCCCCCTATCGATCAGTTGTATATACCAGATAAAAGCAAATCGCTCAGCATAAGGGCGTGTGTCAAATGCTGTAAATGTAAACAGCTGTCTCTCTAACCATTACAAAACAACCGCCAAGATCCCAACTAGTCTGGATTCAAAGCATAACACTCTACAGACACTTTTGGCAGTCATTGAAAAGCTGTCATCTGTCCTGATCCTTCTGGACCTTTCAGCTGCGTTTGACACAGTGAATCACAAGAATCTTCTGTCCACTCCTCAAGAGTCTTTGTATTTGTGGAGCAGCATGGCAGTCTTTTGCTTCCTACTTGGATGATCATTTTTAACATGGTAACAAGTAACATGGAAGGGAAAATATCTGCTTCATGTAGACTCTCCATTGGTGCCCCACAAGGCTCACTACATGGTTCTCTTTTCTTTCATTATATTCTCTCACTTGATAAAGCGAAATGGAAAAAAAAACTATAATCTAAAAAATTAAATACTAATCTAAACTAATCTGTACCTTTTAATTGTCTACCTGTGGACAACTATTTTGTCTTTGTGGAATAAGCAGTGATTTCATGGTCTTGTAAAGCACCAAATCCTGCAGCAAAACATAGTCTCTAATTTAGTCCATAAGGCCAGAAAAGTAGAACCAATCTGTATAAAATGTTACATGACCCTGCATCTAAACTAAATTAGCAAGAACATCTAAGCTTTTTTTTCATCTAGTTTATCACGTTTTTCCACTTATTTTTGTTAAATACATGTGAGCAGAGTATTGGTTTTCTTGGATACCCACTGTGACCTGTTAAACACCCATGTCCAGATAATATTTGTGACTTAAATGCATCCCAGACAGCTACAAAAGCTTGTGTTAAACAAAAATAATAATGATGATACAGTAAAGGAGTTTCGCACAACTGAGTTATTGGTTTTATTGTCATCAGTAAATAAAAGTAGATCTTTTGTTTTATTCTTTGTTTATTTATGAATATTAAGGAGAAAAAAGGGATTTTCCATATAGACTGATGTGGTAAAATTATGTTATAGGCTTGTTTGAAAGATACTGAGAGGTCTGGGGTTACTTACAGCACAAAGTCGTTGTTTTTTTTAACCGCTTGATTAACACAGTAGTCAAATAGGCTGACAGAAGCTCATAAATAAGGACGAGACATGTCTAAGCATGAATAGGTAAAATACAGCTGAATCGAGTATTTGCGCTTCGGATAAATGTTTATATTCAGAAGAGACCTTAAGGTAATCCATGTAGCATGCAGACAGACAGGAAGAATAAAGCACAGCACACCTGCTTGGTTGGCAAGTCATTAAAACCTCTCATCACAGACATATTCTTAAAAACCATTCCACTGTATTTAAGTTAGAAACATGCTCTTTAAATAAGAGGAGGAAGTGAGCTCTTAAACACATTTTTATATACAACACAGGAAAAACAGAAGGATGTTCCAGTCAATGTTTTGTACATTAAATAATGTTGGCTAAATATGTATTACAGCACTTAAATAGAGTTGATTTAACGTCACTGAATTGACGATGTGTACTGAGCCACGTGGAATAGAGCAGCAGTGTGATGTAACACACTTGGAAAGTAGGCCAGGGCTCAAGCCAGAAGGAAACCTAACAATGCTGTCAGGCTGATAAAGAAAACAGTTATTTATGTCTGCCGACACTAACAAATAGACCATTTCGTGCACATTTGGCAAAATTCTACAACAAAATAGCTCTACAACAATAACACTGCAGTCACAGTGTTGGGCAGGATGTCAGATGGAAATTTTACCATGGTTCACAGGTGCAAATCTGCTGTTATTAAAAACTGAAAATATCTCTTATAAAATATCGTATTAATCACATCACGGTTTTTGAGTCACGGACCGGATCATTTTTCAAAAAAGGGGAGAAGACAAACAATTTGTTTTTCATTTATCACAAGAACATTAACATCAAAAACTTTAATTATAACAAAAATAACCCTATAGCACTAGCAAAAAAAATAACAATAACCAAGTTAAGACATCTAAATAAGATAGTTCCTTCTTAATCATTGAAGTGTATCGTGTAAAACAACCTTTCTATTGTGTCTCTAACATTTACTCTTGTGCGACTCTCGGAAACGGGGGTTTGTATGTAGCACAAGAATTCGCATTTCACACTCAGCGATAAACTTCCCGATAGATGTGCTTATCGCTTAAGCCTGTAAAGTCAAAATGCTCCCATACATGGAATTTGAATGATGCGGGAGGCGTTTTAAGTTTTTTTTTCACTCCTTCGCTAACCATCGTTAACTGATTAACAAATGATGATAATATCAATAATAGCCAATAATATCCGGCAGTAAAATTGCCTTTCATTCTGCAATCATTCAAATAAAAAAATAAATTGGCAAGGTAAAAAAAAATAGCAATTAATCTGCGGACCAAGTGCGAGCCGAACCGTAAGCCCCGCTACTAAATAGTAAGCTACCTTTATGATTATTTCACCATCAACCATTTATTAGCTTGGGCTTTTAAACATAGGAGCATTTTATGTCTGCCTGAGCAATGTATACAGCAAAACAGGCTATATAGAAGGAAGGAAAATACATTTTAATGTTTTTGCATTCTCACAAATATAGTTAGGTAATTAATCAATATGTGGGTTATTTAAAAAAAAAACAAAAAAAAAAAAAAAAAACAAAAAAAACAAAAAAAAAACAAAAAAAAAAAAAAAAAAAAAAAAAAAACACACCACCACACACACATTTGAATGCACGCTTAGTTTTTACTTTACTTTAACTGGATAGGGAGCGTCAGTACTGATTTTCCAAGATATTTGTCAGTGACACCTCGGACCAGTTGGATCCAAATAGTTGTATTGATGATTATTTTGTCTTTTTCTTTTTAACTGCCCTTTGGTTGAATTGCGATTCCATGGCAGATTTGACCTGTATGCTTTAAAGGTTTGATGGGAAATACTTCAAAAAAAACCTTACACTCTAAGCTCAATCGGACAAACGTTAGTTAAAAAGCCAGGGAAAAGAAAAACCTGAGAACATGAGGAACACGTCAACAAACACAATCAGCGCTCTAACTGACTGGAACGCTTATCTGACTTTCTAATCAGGCAACGTTCAACTACTAAAGAATCTCCTGATGAAGGAATAGCACAGCCTTGGACTTAGCAGTCCTTTGGGTTTCCATGCCAACCACCATTCTTAAAACGAACGCAAGAAAGGATTTTAGCAGTTGCCGTTGGATACACGAGCGGTCCTGTCTACAAAAGGGACAACGGGGGTTATTTATAACTTGAGGTTATTTTTACTCCCAAGTGGTGCAACAGTAAAGCTGTTCCTCTGTCCTTTCAGTAATCCAGTGTAAAACTGAACGACACCACAATCTGCTGTGTATGTAAAGAAGGAGTTATAGATGGAAAAGCTTTAAGTGTCTTAGAGGAACCAAGTGAGAGTGTGACCAAGGAGTGTGGAATTATTTATTTATCTAATATTTGTACAACAAATTTAATCAGCTGGTTAGACAATAATTACATTGCCATATAAAACTAGCCCAATTTAAACAGTGCTTAAAGAACCACAGATATACCACATAAGCACAAAACAAATACTTTACACCCACATCATTATTACTGCCACACGGTGAGCACACAGATGCATATCAATTCTAAAGAGTACATATCGTGCAGCATATTTATACCCGTTTCAATCTAAACCGACCAGCTCTACGGCGTGAGAGCAGAATTAAATAGAAGACATGCAGTGCTGTGTCATTAGCAATAAATGCTATCTCGCAATTATGACTGTTAGATCAAACTACTAGTCATGATCAGACGGTACAGTTACATTAATCATTTACATTAATTGTACCGGAGCACAAAGGAAAAGTTTACATTTTAATTAGTTTTATTTGATAGGACAATATTTAAAACAAAAAAATGAAATTACATTTTATTTTTGCTTACTTTGAAAGTTTAATATGATCCTGTCCATTTTGTCTTATTAGTAATAAAAACGAAACGCCTTTAACCTGCAAACTCTTTGGTTTGTCTCTACCGCATGCATTATCCACTTCCACTATGCTTTCTTTAATATTGTTGAGTGAATTTTGTTGGGCTTGTGCAAAAAGGCGAGTGCAATGTTTTACATGTATGTAAAATATGTATCTTCTCAGCTAACCTTACACCGATACTTTATAATCTAAAGATCACTCTACCAGCTTTACCTCATCAATCTCTCTCTATACGCAGGGTTGGGCTGAACATTGAAATAAAGCATCCATAGCTGAATACGCCGCAATCTCTCAAACGTAATCAATAACCCCTGCAGCTCGGGTTAATTTATTCAGCTTACTTTTAGCACAGATTAACAGCACAGTTAGAAGTTTGATGGTGTTTTATTGCATGGCCTTAACCACGTCACTCCGTGTCAACTTCAGCTGGTGACGAAGTTTCAACTGACAAATCACGCTGTTAGTAAAGGCTCAAATTTGGCGACGGCTTACAATCACACCCCCACTCTTATTTCTGCCCTTTGTCAAAAGCTTTCCAGCTAAAATATATCATTAGGTTACTAATCCAAACATACAATATGTATTTGCGTTACACTATTACGAGCCAAATACTTTATTTCTAGATTGCAAAAACACAATGCTGTTAACTGTATCCAGTTACACCCAAATACTGCTTATAAACCGTATACAGAGCCAAGCCCACCACAAGCAAACCACCAACACTAAAATGTAACAAGGCAGGAAAAACAGGCCATATAAATTATCGGTTGAACTTCTGTTTCCCGCATTTCCACCCAAAGGTAAAACTACATTTCTGATTATGGATGCACAGTATATTGTTTCAGCATCAAAATCGCAATGTGTGCATCTGCAATAGTCACATTACAGGATGTTCAATATGAATATGATTTGTGGATTAATTGCAAAGTTGAATTATAATGTGAATGTTTAGCCTTGGCACATTGTTTTAAGGCCTTTTACTGTGTAAACATTTTAAGTCCAAGTCCAAAAATTCAGAAACACTAATTTTTGTGGCTTAAAGATTAATTCTTTTCAAAAAGAGTTATTTAAAGTCGTCTGGTAAAACTTTCTTATATCGCAATATACATCGCAAAAAAAACCCATCAAAATATCGCAAAATCAGTTCTTTCCAATATTGTACTTCTTTAGATTTAATCAAGCAAAATGATTTTCACCAAACACTGAAATTATCAGTGACTAAAAGCACTGAATATTAAAAAAAAAAAAAAAAAAAAAAAAAAAAGATAACTAAACCCACTCAAACACTTTAATGTTTACTTATAATTTTACTTATATTTGTGTGTGCAGTTGCTACCTTTTTTGGTTTTTCTAGACTTCCTACCTAAGGGCTGCCCCCAATTCTACCAAACTGATTGTTATAAAGTTTACTAGACAAAAAGTGTGTATAAAAAGGCACTACTACTTAACCTGATTGGTTAAAAGCTGTTCATTTTCCATGTTCCTTGTAACAGCAAATAAAAGCAAACCAATAAAATAATTACTTACTGCTGTTTAGATTTCTCTCAATCCAGGCAAAAATAGCCATGTGTTTTAAGTAATTCTCTCCTGAATACTTTTATCTCATCTTTATTCCAAGTATGAGGAGAGGTCAAAAATATCAGGCAGAATGGTAGAATTGTAAAACTCATCATTTGCATTTAAGGAAAACTAAACAAGTCCTTAACCCCATGTTTAGCAAGTGTCAATCAAAAGAAATCAACAGTAGTCAAAAAACTTCTTACTTCAGAATAAATTATCATTTATGCTAACTAATATACAGACATATTCCAAAATGAAAACACTGACACTTGACTGTTTTGTAAAAGAACATATAGAGTCATTAGACATCGTTGTCTGAGCGCGTAATGTGGTGTAAATGCCTCCATTGTTGTGTAGCAGAAATGCGTAAAGGATGATAAGATGTCAAGATGATGGTAGGCAAGTCAAACTCCTGCATTTTAGCCAATTTAGGCAAAAGGGCCATGGAAAAGGTATGACGGAGCAGTGGCATGACTAGAAGTCTAAAGAAAACGTGCTCAGTGATGATAAATGTGTGATGTATTCTGAGCCTAAAGAGTTTAGGGCTTTTAGTCAGAGAGTGCAGAGATTTGTGCCAGAGCAGCACTAAGCTTTGCCTGTAACAGCAGGCTTTGTATTTCTGCATGACTTGGCTTTTCATTCTCTCATCTGTATTAGAAGTAACCGATGGATCCTAGGAACAATCAACTCTTGCAGATACGACAGAGAGAGAGAAGCGCAAGCTGTCCGGAGATTCTGGAATGTGAGCTCATGTTGGACAGGCTGTGGGTTGGGCCTTGAGGCAGTGTTGGCGATCACGCCGCAGCTAAACAAAGTCCACCTTTGAGATGATGTGAAAAGTTTGATTTATAAAACATTTACCCCATCACTCCTAAAATAACCATCTTGTGGCATCTGGAGAGATCGGATTAATACCAGAGCACTATATGAATGAAGCAATACTACATAACCAAAGGTTTGTGAACACCCATCCCATATATCCTCCTGAGTCTCAAAGAAAAAAAAAAATCATCATGTTGTGTGTTATTTTTCTACTCTTTTTGGGGTTAAACAAACTTTCTGCAATTAATAGTTTTTTAAATTGTATGGTTATTTTTAGTTTAGTTTTTAGTCCACCTTAGTGACCATTTCGGATTGAGTGTAAGGACTAGTACTTTGCATCCAAACCAATCAAATGATACCACCGGAGAGCCCACAATATCCTCTGTACAGTACAGCAGAAATTAATAAAGTTGCTCAAATATAATAATAAAAAAATATTTATGAAAATAAAAGATCCACTACATAGGACACAAGTCAATGGACAGGATCTCAGGAGGATATAACCCTCAAGTTGGATGAGGAGGTCTGGTATTCAGTATGGTTGAGTCAGACTCAGGGCAGATTTTAACACAGGTGGTAATATTGTGTTGTGTTTATTTTAGTAAGTTGTTTTAATTTTTTTCAATGCCAAATGTTTAATCTGTTTTTGTTAATAATAATTAATTAACCATATAGTTATTATAGTGATACTCTTAAAGCTGGCAGCACTGACAAGTTATATATCAAAAATATATATGAAATGTGTTTTCACTGTTCTAAAAACTCTATGGAAAAAAACATTTATTACACTTTTAGTTACTTTTGATACATTTTCTATAAAGCCAGAAGAACCTGACATCTCTGACATTTTTCCTTATTGGCTTTGGAGCGAAACTTTTATGTTTACTTGTAGCAAGTTACAGAATTACAGTCGACCGCTTTCCTCGAATGATTTTGTAATTGTAGCTGAATTAAAGAACAAAGTGTGACACTCACTCACTCACTCACTCACTCACTCACTCACTCACTCACTCACTCACTCACTCACTCACTCACTCACTCACTCACTCACTCACTCACTCACTCAGATAAACAGGCTAAGAATTATCAACCAAGTTTATGAGAAAGTCTACACTTCTGTGCAGGGGTTTAGTGAAGGGTTTAGTCGTCCATTTATATGAAGAATACATCTCTATCCAAAAAGTCACTATGGTTAATAAATCATCAAAAAAAAAAAAAAAAGATCACTACCGTCATGCACATTTCATGGAAATAGATTTTTTTGGATGAATACAATTCTGACTGCTTGTTTGCAGTGCTGACACCTTTGTACTGCAACAGACGAGATCCAGAGAGCAGAAATGACTGCTGTTAGCAAACTGTGAACATGTTCAGGTGTCAAGAGCACAGTGTGTCCTCCGCTTAAAGCTAAAATGAAACCAGTGACGATAACAGTTTTGGTTTTAGTTACATTAAAAAAAAAGTGTTACACAAGATTAAATTTGACTTGTTCACTAATTTCACTCATTCAGTTAAAAAGTAACACATAGTACTGGTTATTAAACAACTGTTTACATTTAAGGTAGCTTAAAGGTGTTGAACAAGTGATCAGAAGATCATAGGTTCGATTCCCAGTAACACCAAGCTAACAATACTGGGCTCTTAACCCTCAACTGCTCAGCTACATAAATGAAACGTATGTCACTTTGGATAAGAGTGTCTGCCAAATGCTGTACATCTTAATGTGAAATGTTTGGAACAAAGTGGTTTCTTTCCACTCTTAGCAGCTATTCATTTTTATTACTTTTTATTTATCTAATTTTGTCATGTGTGACAGTAGAATATCAGCTAGAATTAAGGGGAAGGTGTACAAGACAGTGGTGAGAGCAGCCATGATGTTCGGTTTAGAGACAGTGGTGAGAGCAGCCATGATGTTCGGTTTAGAGACAGTGGTGAGAGCAGCCATGATGTTCGGTTTAGAGACAGTGGTGAGAGCAGCCATGATGTTCGGTTTAGAGACAGTGGTGAGAGCAGCCATGATGTTCGGTTTAGAGACCGTGGTGAGAGCAGCCATGATGTTCGGTTTAGAGACAGTGGTGAGAGCAGCCATGATGTTCGGTTTAGAGACAGTGGTGAGAGCAGCCATGATGTTCGGTTTAGAGACAGTGGTGAGAGCAGCCATGATGTTCGGTTTAGAGACAGTGGTGAGAGCAGCCATGATGTTCGGTTTAGAGACAGTGGTGAGAGCAGCCATGATGTTCGGTTTAGAGACAGTGGTGAGAGCAGCCATGATGTATGGTTTAGAGACAGTGGCGCTGAGGAAGAGAAAGGTGGCAGAGCTGGAAGTAGCAGAGCTGAAGATATTGAGGTTTTCTTTGGGAGTGATGAGGTTGGACAGGATTAGAAACAAGCTCATCAGGTGGACAGCTCATGTTAGATGTTTTGGGGAAAAAGACAGGAAAGCCAGATTAAGGTGGTTTGGACATGTACAGAAGAGGGATAGTGAATATATTGGTAGGAGGATGTTAGAAATAGAGCTACCAGGCAGAAGGCAAAGAGGAAGAGCAAAGAGGAGGTATATGGAGGCGATAAACGAGGACATGAAGTTAGTGGGTGTGAGTGAAGAGGATGTAGAGAATAAGGTTATATGGAGACAGATGATTCGCTGTGGCGACCCCTAAAAAGGGAACAGCCGAAAGGAGAAGACGACTTATGTAACTTCTTGATCACACTGTGTTTCATAAAAGAGATGTATTCATACGGCTTAGAATTAACACGTGTGATTAAATGAGAAACAAAATAAAAGTCAGTTGTGTGTGTTCTAAGCTTCATGTGCACTTTCGCCCTTTTTTAAAAATCTTTTCCTTTTTTTTTTTTTAAATCATTTTCCTGTTGAACTGATCAATTCAACTAATATCTAAAAATAAAGAGAGCTTTACAAACGAGCAAAGATGAAGGGATTTTGGGCACCACATGATCAGAAAATATTAAAACTCTATACTTTTTTCAGTACCTGAACAAGGCAGTTTACTTTCAGCTAAAGTCAAATCCACAAGCAAATATCTCATCAGCAAAGTGTGATACGTGTATGCCACACACACACGCTTCCCAAGTAGAAACAATAACACCTGAGTAATACAAGACAGCAGTCATTAAAGGGTGATGAAGAAACAGTCTAATGCGCAAAAGACACTAAAACGCAAGCACATTGCAAACGTAAGCATTTATTTTAATAAACAAACATTGCTAATACGAAGATCGGGGTTCGATTCCCAGCACCACCATGTTGCCACTGCTGAGTCCCTGAGCAAGGTCCCAATTGCTCAAATGTAAAAATAGGTAAATGTACATCGCTCTGTATAAGGACATCTGCCAAATGCTGTTAAATGTCAAGTAAAGAAAACATAATCCTAATATCAGCACCCGTAATGTGCACAGAACTCTGTAAAGACCTAACTGAGAGACCGTAACACTTTTCTCGCCATTTAATAAAGACAAGACGAGCGTTAATCTGTCATCTGTCCATTCCACAGCGGGACAGACAAACACTAACATACCACAAGTACCATCCACCCCCGTTTATATTACACAACTTTGTGTAATAGCACATATCCAGATTATAGCATGCCGGAGTATAGAGAGAAACAGAGTTTGGTTTTACCTTATTTATGTGACTTAATTAAAGAAAAACCGGAAAATAAACTGGAGGATATTCATTACCAACACGATGAAATACTGAGCTGGGTTTAAACTGAGACAGGGTTCTGAAAATCTGTCCTTTTATAGCCTAAATTTACCTTTATGGTATTTGGCAGGCGTCCTTATCCAGAGCAATTTACATTTTATTTCATTTACATAGCTGAGCTATTTGGATTAAGGGCCTGGTAGCTGCTGAGACTGGAACCCACAATTTTCCGGTTAGCAGTCCAACACCTAAACCATTGAGCTACCACCACCTGACGACAGTGCAAAAGGTAAATCAAATACAATTATCACAAATGACTAGAATTACTACAATTCTTTACTGAAATGATGAAAGAAAGGGTTAAATTATGCCAGACATGGTCGTGTGTTAGTTATAAGTCGAAACACAAAAATAAAAATCCTTGATAACTAACCAAATGGTCCGTCTAATTAAAAGTTATTATATAATGAGAAATGATACTGATCTAATAATCGGTATCGGAATTCCAATATTAGAGAAAACATGTTGAATAAAGCAACAAATGGCGAGAATCAAAATCTGACACTGAAAAACTTTTACATATAAAAGAGAGGAGTTAAATTTCTTCAGTTTAGACGGATTTTATCATAATAAAAATACTTTGTTATATGCTTTTTTTTTAAATCTTAGGTTTTAAAGAAAACAATATCTGATCAGAAAAGCTATCTACATTTATTCAACTCTGAATTCGTCATCGTTTCCAGCAAGAAACTACTGTAATGCAAATATTAGGAAAGATTTCATATTTTATCCATAAAAAGATGCAGTAAGGAAATAAATTCAATATGTAAATATGATGGTACACGTTTACATAATGTGGTTATTATTTAAATGGTCGGAAAAGTCTGAGGAAAGTGTGTGTGTGTGTGTGTGTGATTACATTTAATAATTGCTGTTTATCCGTCTGTATTATTTGTGATTAAGGATAAAACAGCTTCAGTTCATGAAAAAGGGGATTTTAATATAGAAATGCATTACGCTGTAGATGAATTTATTAATATACAATCTAATCTATGTTTATATATTAAATAGAAATATATACGTGTCTGTTTAAAGGGGATGTGATTTACTGAATTAGGCACCAGCTGCTTAATATCTAAGCTTGCAACAACATTTTTCCCCCCTCCTATAACATTTTTTTCCAGAGGCTAATGAATAAATGTTTTAGAAAATGGGGCTAATGAGGCTAATAATGATGTTTGTGTGGAACATTTAAGGGAAAAAAATAGATGATTGGTTATTTATTATTAACGCTACGCTACTAATTAAACCAACATGGCGTCTAGAAGCTATAATAAACAAATGTTTCGCTCGGAAATATTAAACAGCAAATTTCTGGACATGATTGTGTGAGAAAACGTTTAGCTTTTTTATCCTATAGCTATAGCTAGCTATACATTAGCCAAGTGTGATGAAGATTCATCCGGGTGGATTTTCCAACACTCTTTAATGAGTTTAAGAGAATAATTATCATCTGGACAGGTTAGGAGTACAAATACATCATCCAGAATAAATACATAAATACATAAAAAAATAAAAATCTATGCACGTTTTTTCCATCCATCTCTGAACAGTTTGCTAGCTGCGCATGAAGCTTACAGGCCAGCAGGGAGCACGACGTGACACACAGCCAGGTTAGTGCTAGCATTCTAAGGTAAAAGTTACCATGTTCGTTTTTAAATATTAACTCTACTAAAATTATAAATTCAACAACTGGTTGGTTTATTTAAGAAGCGAACTCACCAGCACAGGAGAGCTACAGTGAGGCACAGCAACAACACACACTTCATTATCTTCCCGCGGGGACCAACATCCTCGCTTCTTTATTACGCACAGTCTTCTTTGTTTACACTCAACCTAGAAACACGCTAAAATAAAAAAAAAAGAATGTTGAAATAAACTACAACTTTAAATACAGTGACAGGGGGTGTGTTTCTGGAGCGCCGGGCCCGTTTACACCTCTTCTCAGCCGACCTTTTCCCGCTGTCGCTCTGTTGCTTCTGGTCCGCTTGCTAACGCTAGACCTTTCTGGCTCCTCCCCTCTCTATAGTGGTTATCCGTCTGCACCAATAGGAATCGCGCGTACTGCTGGCCCCACCCACCTGACAGGATGTCAATGATGAGTTGGAAGCTGGATCACCGGCCGCGTCACTACTTCGATAAGCGGCTTTCCGGAAAAATCAGTTATTGTGAAGTAATACTGAAACGCGTACTGATACAGATGTTGATCAGTTGATACCACTGTATGATGTAACAAGGGTAAAAATCAGACTCAACTTTTACCCATGTATCACCAAGCTGCCACTGCTGGGCCCCCTGTGCAAGGCCCCTAACCCCTTAAATGCTCATTTGGATTTAAAAAAAAGTCCGAAATAGAAATGTATAGTTTCTGAATGAGATCCTAATGTCATTTGTCACATATACTTTACATTACAAGGGTTTCCCTTTTTTCACACAAAGAACGCTCTTGAAACACGCCCATATTCAAGACCAGACCATGTGATGGTGGTGGTGTTGTGGATTGAACCCACAACCTTCTCATGAATGACCTATTCATTGCCCTAAGCATGAGACTGCCTTTCGTAATATACAACAACAATGTTGAATGCATAATTTCTCCTCTGGTTTGGGCATTTTATTCTTTTTCCTGCTTCCTGATTCGAGTTAGCTATGTGAGAGTATTTTGTTCTTTAAGTGAGAATCAGACCAAAGAAAACTGATAAGAACTTAATCAAAAAGAGTTTATGGATGACTAACTATAACAGTCACATGTGGTTATTCGCACAGCGTTGGAAACATTAAATTTTTTAGGATTTCTCCGTATGCAATTTTATGCAGCGGTATCCAACGGGCTTCATGATTGGTACAAATCTCTAAACCAATGGTATCTTGGTTTAGAGATTAATGAATATCAATTAGTGAATATCGTACAAAATTATATTGTAGACATGTTGAGCAATAGATGATATATTCCCACTGATTGCATCACATACAACATTCTGCTTTAACAGGATGTTCCTGCTTTATTTAAATATATATATAATTTAATGTTTTGCAGTACTAAATGTGTTAAAATAAAAAGTAGCTAAATAAACCATATTTATTACTGTATTTTTGTAAAATCAAAATTGTCCATTGACATATATTTAAAAAACACTTAAACTACTTCTGGGGGCCCCCTGGTGGCAACAGGTGCCCTAAGCATTCCATTAGTTCGCTTATGACTCGGAGCAAAAAAAAAAAAAAGTAACTGTAAATGGGATAAGATGGCTGTCAGTATAAATAAATATATAAGGACTATAGATAAAGTGTCCTTATAATGATCAAATATGCAAATTAAAAGAATTTTTAAAGAGCCCAAACTGCAACATCAGATACAGTAAATCTGCAAATGAGGTAATGACGAACAAGAAACCTGTTCGGAAGAAATTCACCAGGTCTTTCTGGTTCTGGTCTGTACACCATTAAAATTGCTGAAGGGAGGGGAGGTGGTGGTTCAGTGGTTAAGGTGTTGGCCTACTAACCAAAAGATTGTGAGTTTAATTTCCAGCACCATCATCAGATTCGAGCATTCTGTAACGTTGTTGTATTAACGTAGTTGTTACCTTCAAAGATATACCTGTGTTTATTTATTTATTTTTTTACCCCCACACACACACACACAATAAAATAAAAACAATAAAAAGAGTGCAAAATTTACTCAGTTTCCCATGATGCAACATTATAAGGGTGTCTTGTATTCGCCGGAGTGTATAACTTATTGGTCTATTAAAGTTTATTTAAGCCTCATTTTTAAGATAGTCTGTGTGATTTATTTGAAGGGGAAAAAACCCCCAATAATTTAGCTAAAACAGACTGGGTGGTATTTTATTCTAGATATGGAGTTTTTTTTTTAGAACGGCGGGGTCCTGAAGTAGTTGCTCTACATACATACACACAGCGATAAGTTTCAGAGAAAAGTTGAGATTCTGTAAGAAGCGAGTTGTTCGGCTCTGAGTCGATACTGGTTTCGTTTGGCTAAAACGCTGTTTGTTGTTGGAGGCATTATGCGGATGAGTTGTGAATCTGTGGCGGTGTTTTTGTTGCTGTGTGTGTCGGAATGGGCTGCAGTGACCGGCGCTTTCTCACAGTCTCTTGACAGCGACTTCACCTTCACCCTACCGCCCGGCCATAAGGAGTGTTTCTACCAAAGCATGAAAAAAGACGCCTCCCTGGAAATCGAGTATCAGGTTAATTCACTTCCTGTTTTATTTTTAAGTCTGGTAAAGGGTCTCTGGGGGGGTTTTAGAGAGGGGATTCGTTTAAGAGTCTCAACGTTTGGGTTAAAAGAAAAAAAGGAGCGTGTAGAGCTTTTTAAACACGGGGTGGCAAAAGCCCCTCGTCTCGGGTGGGCAGGATCCGAAAATCACATGTATATTCTTATAATATATATGTATAAAGTTTACACGAGCACAGGCTACAGATAATCAGCTTTACAAGGGTGTGTTTTACTGTATAAGAATTCCAGCAGTTAAAAGTTTATCTACAACACACTGACTATTCCTGATACAAACTAATGACGTGAAAGCTGCTGATTGGCTGTTTGTCATCATTGGGCGGGACCTGCAACTTGATGGAGAAGTTGTTCTACACACAGTTAACAGAAATTTGTTGACTTTTATTATTATTTTTTTGTTCTAGCAATTAACTAAAAATTATTAATTATCACACCTCAGATTTTTATTAATCGGTTGGTTTTTTTGGGTTTTTTTTAAAAGATATTTTCTAGCCTTTATTGATAGGACAGAGAAAGATGAAGTAGTGGGTGGGGCCAGAAGGGACCTGAGCCAGAGTCGAACCCGGGTAACCGGAGCGCAGCTGCATGTTCCTGTTTTCTTGTTTATTATTTATTCACCCGAGATTTCTGTTTATTAGTTTTTGTTTGTTTGATGTGTCCACAGCGTAGATTGGAAGGTGCTACGCTGCCTCTGGCTTCTCTTCCCCAGAGCTATCTGCATGTCTGCTTACAGCTTTCATACACACTTTTACTGTTGCACCTCAGAGACATTCGCGTTTAAAAGAAATGATTATCATGATTATCATTTTATCTGAAATATTCGTTTTAAGGAAGTCTAACTTTTCCTGGAGAAACATTGTTTTATTTGCATCTGCTAGATATGGATAAAATGACAGTAAAGCTTCTTGAACTTGAACACTGGGTGTCAATTCTGTCACAGATTGTCCAGTACTTTTCCTGCCCAGTTTCAATGGGCCTGGATAATTTAATGAAGGTGTGAGTGTTCTAATAAACTGGCCAGTAAGCACACAAATCCAGTTTACACATCGCGCAGACTTGTGGCACAATACAAAAAGGATTATGAAACATGAAGATGAAGCCAGAGTTACAAGAACAGGGGTTATTATTGCACCCTCCTTGGCGAAGTGTTATAAGAATGTAATTTGGGACGCATCCCATGTATGGTACAGAAGAAAGGGGGGATTAAAGTCTGTAACCAGTCCTGTACTTACCTCTTTGTTTTTTCTTTGATCCACCTGACCTGACTGTGTGTTTGTGTGTTATTGAATCTTAGGTCCTGGATGGCGCAGGACTGGATGTGGATTTCTACCTGTCCTCTCCCACGGGTCACATTCTAGCCTCGGATTTCAGGAAGTCTGACGGAGTTCATACGTTAGTGTTTAACTCATCCTTTTTGTCTGTATGTGTTCTTACACTAAATTCTAATTGGCGGCACCCACATACGCAGTTGCGCCCTGGCGACCCGGTCCCACCTTCTCTCTTTATCTCCCCGATTTTATCTGTGTCTGTAAATCCCTTTATTATGTCACATATACTTTTTCACAGCACAGTGAAATTATTTTTTCGCATATCCCATCTTGGAGCAGGAAGTGTTGAGGGTCTTGCTCAAGGACCCAACAGTGGTTGGCTTGCTGGGGGGCTTGAACTCAGGTGTTTCTGGTCTTCAGATCAACAGCTGGCGGTGGTGGGGCTTAAACCCCAGTCCTTCTGGTCTCCAGATCAGCAACTCAGCTGTAACCATTTGAGCTACCAGTGCCCCTACAAACTGTAGTATTAATTGAGACATACTGCCCAGAAAATATCAAAAAAACTCTTTATTGGCATCTGGCAGTGGGGGCTTACAGGATTATGGCTTGGGTTTGTTAATTAGAAGATCTGGAGTTTTATAACCTCAGCGCTGCCATTGTTAGACCCTTAAGTGCGGCCCTTAACCCTCTTTCTGCTCTAGGACCACTGTGCTATAAGTCCAGCATCCAAAACTGGGATATATAAAAAAAAACAAATGTCACTTTGCTGTAATGTGACAAAAAATAAAGGCTTTTTCCTTTTCTTCTCTATCAGAGTGGAGACGGAAGAGGGAGACTACATGTTCTGCTTTGACAACACCTTTAGCTCGGTGTCCGAGAAAATCATTTTCTTTGAGCTCATTTTGGACAACATGGACGACGGTGAGGATCCCGAAAGCTGGAAGGAGTATGTGCAGGGCGCCGACCTGCTGGACATGAAGTTAGAAGACATCATGGTAAGAAAACTCAGCAGTGTAAAACGTTTGACTTAAAAATGTATGAAGCAGCAATCATTAAGCCTACTTAGATTTACATTCACAGCATTTGGCAGACTCTTTAATTTAGAGCGACATACGACATTAATTTAAAGTGTTTATCAACCAGATGACAGACTGATACACATAAGCCTCAAACTCTGTTCTGAAGAGTTGTTTAGTGCTAGTTTAAATATTTGAGGAAGATGTAGCTCTTCATCATCTCGTAAAGAGAGCCAGTAACTCAGGTGTTCTGACATTAATACCTCGCTGAATAGAAGACAGAAGAGTCTTGAGGCAGACCGACCTGACGGATTTAACATCATCACTGTAGAATTGTTTCATATCAACCAGAAAATGAGTGCAGTGATTAAAAGGCATTCCAGAAAAGAATTTTGGTGCTTGCTTTTGTCCCAGAGTTTATAAATAGTTTTATGTCATAAGTTTCAGGAAGTTAAAAGATTAAAACTGCAGCTGTGCAGGAAGTGTTTCTGCAGAAGCAAGTGATGCCTGTTTTATCTCACGCTATAAAGACTTACATTCACCAGAATGTCCTTCTGAATTTTGTTTTTTTGTGAAATTAACTACTTGTAATTTCTACTGTAATGCACAAAGGACATATTTGGCTTTCTAGTGATGTAATTTCATAGGCTGGGATACTAGAAACTAGTTCTTACTTTGCATCCAAAATGGCCACCATAGGATCAAGCACGTTTTATAGAAAGGGCTGTCTTTTTAAACGTGAATAGTTCTGTGGTCCGCTACAGAGGACATGCTGTAAAATTTTAAAATAACTATAAATTTTAAAAGAAAAATCTAAATTGTAGAATGTTTTTAAAGAATAATAATTAATAAATTATTAAATTTATATTATATCTTCAGGATTTTTGTATTTAAAACATTTTTGTGAATTAAGCTCCCGAATATTCAGTTGTCTGCTGGGGTTTTTCTTTTCATTTAAGATCTTCTGCATACACAATCATCACAATCATTGAGTCCTCTTGCATTATGTAAAGTACAGCTCACCTAGAACATCATTACGTACGTGTATTTTAACTCGCAGGAGTTTTAAAGAATTCTGTGCTTGCAGTTTTATCAGTTTAAGTAGTGTTCTGGAAAGTAAATAATTAAATCACAAAAAGTTTCTGCAGTTTTGGTTTCTGCAATCATGAAACCTCGCTGAAATCCTTGAGAAACTGAGTAACAAGTCATTGCTATAAATAGAAGCACAGAAGCAATCGAGCGCTCATGACATTTTTCAGATAGAAGAACATGCATTTCTGACAGTCTGTCTGATTCTACCATGTTGTTTAGCTTTTTTTGTGTAGTAGTTTGTGGTTGTTAATCACTCTGTCTGCTCATGTCCTCTTTAGGACACAATAAACAGCGTGAAGGCCAGATTAGGGAAGAGTCTGCAGATTCAAACACTGCTGAAGGCCTTCGAGGCGCGAGACCGCAACCTGCAGGAGAGCAACTTCGAGCGCGTCAACATCTGGTCCTTGACCAACCTGGTGGTGATGGTGGTGGTGTCCTGCGTGCAGGTCTACATGCTGCGCAGCCTCTTCGACGACAAGCAGAAGACACGCACGTAACCTCTGCACAACAGCTGAGACTAAAAAGAGAATAAGGCTCGTTTTTACCTCATCCGTCTCCTCCTCCGTTCCTCAGCTACTTCTTTTTCTGAGCTGAAAATACCACGGTTTCATTTTTCAGCCTAACAGAGACAAGACACTGATCCTATCCAAGCTGCTTCCGGTGAAAAAAATAACACAAAAAACATTTAATATAGATTTTAACTTGAAGGAATTGACTGTTTCCTAGAACATCGTTTTAGAGGTAATGGACATGCATTTACACTGATATACATAAATAATATTTTTTTATGTCTTTAATTTTTACCCCTAGCCCAGCAGGATGAAATCCGTTTAGTTTACGGAACATCATAAGACATAAGTTTCCAGCCTGCTGTCAATCAACTGTGCCAAAACTTCCCTGTACTTTGAGTGCTTTGATTGTTGTTGTTAGATATTCAGTGCGGATGTGCTGTGTAAGAAAAATATGAGGAATTCTAATTACAACGCTGCTTTCAGACTTTTCAGTAACCTAAATAAAACATAGCTGTGATATGAGATCTGATGACAGGGCTACTTGTTTGAGTGCTCCTCGCTGGATCAGCTACCTTCAGGGCCCATACCCAGCATTGTATTAAGGTCATGTGACATCTTGTTTCCTAGGACCTGTGACCACAGTTAGCTACATCAGAGTTCCCCGGAGTGATTTTTAGAAAATGTTTTTAATCTTAAACTGCAAGAAAAGCGAATGATGTGAAGATAAAACTCTTCTCCTGTAGCATATCTACAGCAAATATTTACACTAAAGGAGACGATTAACCAGTCGGGGTCATTAAACATTATATCTAAAAGATTAATAAAAAAAAGAATGGCTTTATTTACTTTCCAACACGCACCAGATCCTGCTGGATCTCTAATTTAAGCCTTCTTAAAGGAATTTTATTCTTGTTGTCGCCTAATGATGTTTGGTGGTCACACAAAGTTACTGACTCTTTTTTTTGTTAATCAGTATTTGGAAGAAAAACCCCTCAGGAAGTCTATTGCATAGCTTAGACGTGTTCTAGTGTGTGTTTAGAATAGAAACAATCCTTTCTGAAAGATAACAACTAATAATATATTCTTGCTTCCTGCTTTTGGTAAGCAGTGATGTAAATACTGATGTATGCATGAGAACTTTTTATTCCCCACACCTGCTCCTGTACAGATCCTGATGCACACCTTTAAGTTATATTTCAAGTAAGAAGAAATAGAAAATGTTCCTTGATATTACCTACATCGCTCAGTAATGTTTTTTTTTATATATATCTATATCTGTTGGTTATGAGGTTCTGACTGTGCCATAGTCAAGCTATTGTCGGGCAAGGCTCAATCCTCTCTCTCTCTCTCTCTCTCTCTCTCTCTTTCTCTCTCTTTGTCTTCTGGTGATTCTGTGTAATGGCTCATCCTGCGCTCTGACCCCAGCATCCCAAACTGGGATATGCAAAGAAAGAATTTCACTCTGCCATAATGTGCAAAAAGTTCTTTGTAAGTCTCAAATTACAGAAATCATTAATTTTATTTAAAATAAAAATACTTTTGTTCTTATTCTTTGGTTCTAGATCCTCACTGCCATGTATGATGGGGTGTAAAATCAGGTTTATACAGAAAGATGGACTGTGGGTAAACCTGGTAGGCACAGATGCGCTCTGCTAAGTCTAAAATAAAGCATCCACCTTAAAATGCATCTGCATATGAAGTAAAAGAAACGATTCCTATCAATTCCTGGACTTCAGTCTTCCAGATTCACACGCGTTACTCTGTTGTTTTTTCCTGTTTTTCCAGCATCACAATCATAAAAGCAGAGACAGAAGTGTAAAAAATGTACATGGAATTCTGGTAAAATATAGATTTCGATCTTCTGTATTCATGGCTTCCTGTGTGCCTGAGTGGAGATCACAAGTGTCTTTAAGTCTTTCACGCACTTGGGTTAAACCGGGTCTCAGAGGGGGAAAAAAAACGAATAACAGGACTGACGGTATGACGAGAAAAGTTTCAATGCTTAAAAAACTTGATAGGAAAACTGTGAGCTGTCACATGGATGACCAGCCATCCGAAGGGAAAAAGTGTAAGAGAAAAATGCGTTATTTAACGTATATACAGGGTGTCAATAAGTTTCTATACATAGGAAAAAAATATCTTTTTAATAAAAACTATTTTTATTTATCTAATATGTTCTGTATGACTAACAATGCATATCCTCCACTGCTAAAGAACATGTATGGGGATGTGTTGGCTCGGTTGAGGTGTTGGACTTATACCAATAACACCAGGGTTTTATTCCCAGCACCACCAAGCCACCACTGTGGGCCTCTGAGCAAGGCCCTCGACCCCCAATTGCTCAGGATAAGGGCGTCTGCCAAATGCTGTAAATGGAAATATATAAGCACAGCTGGAGTTTTGCTTGTAATGGCATTGGTGATTCGCTCCTTGAGATGATTTACGTTTTATATCTTCTCCTGATACACCATGGCCTTCAAATGGTCCCAAAGATATCAGTCAAGTGAGGTGAAATCTGGGGGTCTGGGAAAATGTTTATTATTTCTCTATGTATGGAAACTTATAGGACAGCCTGTATTATTTTTTATATTTTAACATTTTCCTGCTAAAATGTTTTCAAGGTGCATATATTTACGTTTGATATTTGGAGAATATAAACTCGATATTTATACTAACATTTTGTCTACTTTCATGCTGTACATTTCCACAAAGTACAGCATAAGGTAATGGAATATTTTATGTATATAAAAAAACCCATATACATTCTTATAAATAATATATGTGCTTATTTTATATTTCGATGCGCTGTAATTCTTCAATCTCCCGCCTTCCGCTTTCAGCAGGCGCGCTCTTAATACGTCACTTCCGGGAATTCCTATAGGCGAGGTTTAAAGATTGACGGTGGATTTAAAAAGGTTTTCATCGCTGTTTGTAACGCGTTTAACAAATTAATCGCTTATCAAAATATCGATTTTTAAGCCGTCTTTTAAAAGTATATGAACAGTGAAAGCGGATATAAAAAAATGCCTCAGCTGTCATACACCTCTTCCTCATCCAGGACTTCTGTCAACATGGCGAGGTGTCAGATGATAACACTGTAAATCCCCATTAATCCACCGCAAAAGGTAAAGATATTACTTGCTATTACTACCATTTCTGGCATCTGTTGTCAAGGGTAAGTGCGATGGAATGTTTTATTTGTATAATAAAGGGGAAGTGAGGGTAGTGGTCCTTAAGCAAGGCTCTTAACCCTCAACTATTCAGTTGAAGAAGATAAATTTAATTCTCTTTAAACAAGGATGTCTGCCAAATGTCTGGAAAATGGTGTCTAAAGCTTTGCTCTGTGTTCAGGCAATGGGGGCAGACAGTGATGCGGGGGCTTCTCCAGCCGTGCCTTGGCGTAAAGTGCTGTATGAGCGCCAGCCGTTCCCTGACAACTACGTGGATCGCCGGTTTCTAGAGGAACTTCGACGCAACATCAGAGTGCATCAGTACAGCTACTGGGCGGTAGTTCGAGAAGCCGGGCTCGTCTCTCAGCAGCTGTCTTGTGTGGCGTTGTTCCTCACACTGTGGTCCTACATGGAGCAGGGTGATGTGGCTCCTTCGACGCTGCTTTGGACCGGGCTGGGATGCTCGGTTCTGGGCTACTCGCTGTATGAGGCTCTGGAAGGAGGAAAAGGGCGAGAGCGGACGCATGTCGCCGATTTGCAAAGCGCTGCCGTGTTCATGGCCTTTACATTCGGTTTGTCACCAGTGTTTAAGACATTGACAGAGTCTGTAAGCTCGGACACAGTGTACGCCATGTCCGCTGGCATGCTCATGGCACACCTGGTATTTTTTCCCTACACACAACCAAGCTTGCCGGGCAGCCTTTCTCTCAATGCTGCGCTCTTTGCCTCTGTTTGCCTGGCATCACGTCTACCTGGGACCCTGCACACCTTTGCCATGCTGAGCTGCGCCCTGCTCATCTTTGCGCTCTGGCCGTGTCTGCTGCAGCGACTGAGACAGGCGGCTGAGTGGATGTTCCTCTGGGCAGCCGGGATAGTGTGTGTGTTTGGAGTTGTGGGTGTAGGTACTCTGTGGCCTGCTGGAGGTTTTCTCCTGTTTGTAATTCTAGCGGTACTGACGTTGGTGTGTCCGTTGCTGCTGGTGCGTCTACAGAGACACAAAGACAACATCCACGGGCCATGGGACGAGGCGGAGATTAGAGAGGACCTGTCCCGCTTTTTGAGCTGACATGGTTGATGGATGCATTAAACATTTGCCATTGATACGTCTTTGAATCTCACACTGCCTGTTTTGGATGCTGATGCGAAAGAGGCTGCTGCCGTTGTATGTCAGGCACTTTTAGATGCAATCTCAGGGAGAGCAGTGCTTCAGGAAACGGACTATTAGTTTCGTCTTTAAGGTTTAAAAATTTAAAAAGGCACAACCGATATCTAGACCAGTATTTTTAAAAAGCTGTTAAAATATTATTAATAACGTAGTAATAAATGTTTTATTTATTATTCATATAATAAAGATGATTTTAAGTTCACAGTAAGAACTATTCATTTAAAACTTACTAGATAATGTAACTTTGGACAAAAAGAAAGTGTTAATGACAGGAAAAGATATCTACCTGATTAATCAGAGATTATTTAGGGAGTGACTGATGGAGGAATGATGGCTGGGTTGCACAGACAGCAGGTTTGGTAGAGGAGTGCTGGTAATTAGTGATAAAGAGAGATGATGATCTCATGAGCTGGCCATTACGTCCACTGTGCTTTATAATAATTCGGCTGTAAAAACACATCTAATTTATTTGGTTTAGATAAAAAAGAAAGACTGTCAGAAAATACGTCATTATTAACTCCTAAATTCTAAATTTGATTCAAATGAAACATCACTATGGGCTGCCCTCTCAGCAAGCGCTTCAAGCGAGGGTCATGATAGACCTAGCTGTAGCTCACATAACAAACATTTTTTGATGGAAAAAATTAATTAAGAAGTGACTCACTTACCCAGCTACCTAAACCAACAAAATATTAATTCGATGTAGTAGAATATAAAGAACATTTCAAATCTCCCTCGTTTTGCCTTTTCATTAACCCCGCAACTTTTATCCTCCTTATTTAATTGTTTGTTTTTTTTTATCTTACGGTATTTAACTGCTAATGAAGCACAAACTAGAGATTTTCCACCCAATTCTAGGTTACACCATGTTAATTTCGAGCAATTACATACATTAAAAGCCTTAACTTTAATATAAAAAATTTAAAACAGGTCAAATTTGACCCTAAGACAACATTTTAGCGTGCTAACATTAGCTATAGGAACTAGCTATGAACTAATTTAAACTAAAGTTGTGAGTTAGAGGTTGACCGATCGGAAATTTCTGATGCTGTTTATCAGGTTGAAGTTCACATTCCAACAACAGTTGAATAATCAACCGATTTAACTTGGATACTGAATAAATACCCAGCATAATCCAAATAAAATATTGCTAAATGTTTGAAAGTACTGAACTATGAAAATGGTTGTGAAGGAAATGAACATATGAATATAAATATAAAATAATAAGTACACAGATACAAAAGGAAACAAAAAGTAACTGTATTGATATTAGAGCAGTAAAACCGGACCATGAACATCCACAGTGCATTAATAAACTCAGTTTAACAGATAAACATGTAGACGTGAATAAATAAGGGAAGAGGAGTTTTCACCGGGTAAGACGAACAAATTTTAAAACAGTTATAACAGAAGAATGTACAACATCTACTGGACCAATAGCATCTCTAATTTCAACTAGTATAAAAAGACGAGATAAATGGGGATTGATAGTGAATACATTTTCTCTTCCTGTTTCTCACAGTGACGGTCATGTGTCTCATCATGGACAGAGCTTTATTTAAAGCGTGTTAAAAAAATATTTCCGGTGTTTCAGAGGAAGCATGTGATTAATGGTCATTGTGGCCATTACATTCTTTATCGCAAGTTTTATTTTTTAAAAGCTGCAAAGTAGTTATAAAGACACTAGAGGTCAGTGTTGGCTTTAAGTTTGGGGTGTGTGCGTGTTTACGTGGTAGTTATTAGCAGCAACATGGAATACACTGCATACCATTTCTAACCACTGATCCCAACAGTGTCATATGGGACAATCACTCCGGAGACGAAAGAAAAAACAGTGTGTGTCTTTCCCCTTTTAACTGTCGGATATGATATGTTGAATTGTGTTGCTGCTAAACAAAGAGTAATGATTTAGGATGCCATTGTGTCTGTGCCTGTGTCTGTGGCCACCTCAGAACTCCAGGGTCATGTGCTCACTGGTCTCAACTAATTCAGATTCCCGATCCACCACATCCCTGACCAGGATAAAGCTGTTACACAAGTGACTTTTTCTAAACCTTTAAAAAAAATCAGTATTAAAATAGATGTGATGTAAATGTTAATGTGT
Organism: Bagarius yarrelli; assembly: GCA_005784505.1. Taxonomy (NCBI): domain Eukaryota; kingdom Metazoa; phylum Chordata; class Actinopteri; order Siluriformes; family Sisoridae; genus Bagarius; species Bagarius yarrelli. Next base: position 4,674,291 of record VCAZ01000016.1, read on the forward strand.
ATATTTATATAACGTTCATTTTAATTTTAAAGCTTTGGCATTATTTACAAAACATTTCGGAAACAAACATTCTTTTCTGTCCTACAGAAAATTTGACACAAACCAAAGAAAACTTTGTAAAACAGGTCCGTTTGCAAGTATAAAGTAAATCATATAAAACATTACAGAATAAATGCTCAACAGTGACAACGTGCCAGTGAGGCATCAAATTCACTAACCTGACCAGAGTTTATTCGTAGTGCATCTCGGCTCGTCTAGAACCGTGTTGAAGAGTAAGGGTGTGAAAGTGGTGGACTTCAGGCATCAGCAGAAAACACATACTAACGATGTTGACCAGCACTGAACTGCTACTAGTTTTTTTTCTTTACAGAATGTGAAATGGTTTGGCTGCAGTTCGAGTGTATCACCTCTAAACCCTCATTAAAACGAAGGTAAAAAGAATCCTGGCCCAACATTTGGTACGTTTCTTGGTTAAAGATATATACTTCTCATTCAGTCTTTGTTTCTTTTATATTTGGGATTCACTCGAGTTCGGCCAGTTTTTGCGAAGCCACTGCCGGTGCCTGTCTCCTAAAAGACACACACACACACACACACACAAACAGAATGTCAGAAATCATTCGTACTTTTCTTGCAATCCATTTGACCGTGTGGAATTTAATAATAAACCACGCTGAAATGCATTCTCCAGACGCCGACCTATCAGATTGAGAAAGCGTTTTCGATTTCTGTCAGTCGTATCTGTGGTCAGTATACAGAATTTTATTATTTCACAGTTAAAGAAACATAAAAAATTAAACTTTGTGTTAAACTTTTAAAATTAAAGCAGATTTAAGCCAAGGTGTGTTGTGTGACATGGGCCTCACTTCTAAATATTGATTCAGTGCAAAAAGCTTAAAAATAAAATAAAAAAATAATTCAAAATAAGGTTCACACACCCAGTCTGCTATATTACACATCTTTTTAATCTATCTGGCATATATGTTTGTAGTTTCTTTTTATTTAATCTTACTGATATCACAAAGCACCAGCACACCAAGACAAAATTCCATGTACATGTAAACCATCATGTGAAATTCAGTGACTCTAATCCCGTATCTCCATCTGCTATTAGTTTAAAAACGGAATCCTGTGCTTGTAGTTTTGTATTTTTCTAAAAAAAAAAAAAAAAAAAAAAAACCTACAAAACTGCATCACAAATTAAGCAAAACGTCAGAAAAAATAAATCGAAGCATCTTTGGCTGCAATAGTCAGGAGAAAAAAAGGAACGAACTGCAGAGGAACAGACTGCAGAAAGCTCAGACGCTTGCACAATCATTTAAACATCTGCATGTACTTTTGTTCGAATCTTACATACATTAAAACCACCGACAGCTAGTTAGTTGCATTAATTTAAACTGCCTCACCATTAACATACGCGTTACCTATAAAATAAAAGCCACAGACCTTTTAATAAAAATCTGATAACGCCATCAGGTTTTCTCCTTCAGCCTGTGGTGTTATTGGAAACCGGCTTTTAAATAGCAAGATAGAATAAATAAAGCTAATAACAATTTAAAGCATTTAAGAAAAAATCCCATCATATAATTTAAATTCATATAAAGCTGTTTGTCGTTTCTCAGTTCTTTCTTCCTGAAGGTGCTTTTTGACAAACGGTGTGGAAAAAAAATATTGTTATCCCGTAATAATTCCTCAGTTAGAGCTGTGACACCAAGTTGGCATAAGCTGCTGTGAATGTCTCAGGCAATGTGGGCTGTCAGAGAGGCTGAGAGAGAAACCGTGTGTGTGTGTGTGTGTGTGTGTGTGTGCACCACAAATCCAGGAAAGATCCCTGTGGAGGTTCAGGAATCTCACTCTCTAATGGAGCTGGCAGAGGAAGATGTTTTTTTTTTGCAATGGAATTGAGTAAAGGGGGAGGGGGGGGGGGGGGGGGGGGGTAATTTTTTCCCCCCCAAATCTGCGGCGAGCCCTAAACAATGGAGAGAGAAGATGGAGATGATGGAAAAGAAAGCAAAACAACTTAAAATGGCCAAAAGGATGTAACAGCCTGGAATACCAGAGGCTTATTTTGGTTAATGTTTTTAATTTCTCCCTGAAGGAACTCCCTGAAATGACATGAAAAAAGACACCGGTTCCATCTTTCTCGACAAAAAAGAAACCTTTTCCATTTGGGGGACACGTAATAGTAATATTAGTAGAGTATAATGCTTTATTAATTACCAAGGGAGCATTTGGTACAACAACAGCCACAACAGGGGGGACGCAAACTCAACACAAATGTAGCACAATTGGTTGTTTGCACATGACGTCATTGCTGTCTTGCTAGATGCCTGTGTAGGACCAGAAGTAATTTTTGTATATAGGTATCACTAGCAGAAACTCGAAATGCGCTTTGCATTGTTTACGGATGCATAAACCATTCGAACTGAAAAATGAAGAGCTTTTATCATGAGCTTTTATTTTTGCTTATAACGGAGAAAATTTTCAAACATTTGACTAACAAAAAAAAAAAAAAAAAAAAGTGCTTGAAAAACCTGCATCTGCAGTCAATAGGAGCAGAATCAGGTAACGACTGTGTGTTATATAAATGTAACTTACATATGTTATCTTTATTTTTATATAAAATTAGCTTTTTCATACTTTGTAAAGTAGAAGGTGTCAAAATAGAAATGCTACTCACTCACACTGGTTGAGCTCCTTGGTACCGAGGTCGAGAACCAACAAGTGATGTAAAAATGTAAGCAAAAAATTCACTCCTCTTTATGATGTAAGGACGCTGACCCATAAAATTGGTTAATTTTTGTTTCTATTTTTCCTCTAAAGGACTGTTTAAACAGCTATAATACAAACTTTCCTCTGTGTCTGCCATTTTTTTACTTTGGCCCTTTGTAAGGATTTTTTGCATCATTCAAATCATGTGAATGCAAACAAGCTATAAAGTTACAAAAAAAATCACAAAAAAGAACAAGTGAATATCCACTGATCAGCAATTATCATTGGACAGGTCCGCTTGGTCCACCAAAACAGCTGTCATGTCAAGGCATTGACCTTTCAATTATAGGAAGCAGTTTCTGTAGAATCAAACCAGACGGACCAGCCCTTGCTTCCCACACACAATTAGCCATGGGAGCCCATGAACTCGCTGCTTGTTAACCGGCTGTCCTTTTTTGAAGAACGTTTAATAGGTCCTAACTAAAGCATACCATACATAAACTCCACACAAGACCTCTAGTTTTGGAGATGCACAACTCTGGACTATTTTTCCTGCTTTTAATACAGTGACTTCAAAATATATCCCACCCAATGACAGGGTGCCAGTGTATTCCTAAACTCAGAGCCAGACCAAGGCATAAGCAAAATAAATGGCTGCTTAGAGTATATGAAAATGACAGTATATGAAGAGTATATGAAATGACATCAACAACACAATATTATGTTAACAGGATGCAGGATGCATAGAAGGGTATAAACACTGGTATGATGTAAGCAACACAGTTACAACAAATAAAATTGGTAAGAGGTGTGGCAGATTTATAGGGTGCGAATAATCAAGGATTGACAATACTTATATTGACAGCACTGAAGGGCACACAAATGAAATTCTGCTAGGGGCCCTTTAAAGGCTTGGCTCAGCCCTGCTTCAACATCAATATTATAAAAAATGGATAATTATATATTATTTTGCAACCTAAACCCCTTAAAAAACATTAAAAACAGGCAAATACGAATAGAGGTAAAGGAGATGAGCATACATACAATCAATTCAGCATACAAATTCTACACCTTGACCACAATTATATATTTAAATAATAATACATAAAACTCCTAGACATAAGGGATGATTTTAAAGAGAATTAAAGTAAGCTATAAATATCTTTAAAAACACTGTGGTGTTAATGTTCTGGCTGATTGATGTTTATATAGACACACATCTGTAGATTCTTTTCCTGTATAGTTCTGCATCAATACAGCTTTCAGATTATTATTAAAGATGTAAGCAGCACGGTATGGCTCTTGTTTGACGGTTATTGCAATCTTAGATTCAAGCCAGTACATATAAACTGACCTTAAACCATGAACGACTGCTTCTATTAGCTCGGCTTGTTTTGAAAAACTTTTGTATTTAGATTGAAATAGATCAGAAGTAAAGATTGCAGGATCGGGCAATTAAATGAGCACAGCATTAAAAAAGATCGAAGAGAATTATAGCGCCGTGGAGCCAAACGAGAAAAATCATGCCGCGGAGAATGTGTAATCGGTATAGACTCTAGAGCTGCAAAAGAAATTAAGAGAGCAAAATAAGGGCATGGAAAGGTGGGGGGAATAAAGAGAGAGAGAGAGAGAGAGAGAGAGAGAGAGAGAGAGAAAGAACTTTTAAACATCTTTTATTTTTTAGGTCATTTTAACTGATAACGGGTTGACTTATAAGAAAATTCATCAAAGCATTAAAAAATTTAATCCACATGTCAAAAAAATTATGTAAAAAACAGACACAGTATAAATCTTTGTGGGGTTTTTTTGTAAAGCATTAGTTCTGGTGAAAAGCAGAGTTCTTTACTTAATACAGAACACAGAGTGTTCTCACTGCACCACAATATCTTAAACATATCCATGTCACATATACGCTTTAAAGGTGAAAATCAATTAAAATTCTAGACTTAGTCAGTCTGGAGAAGATTATCTTTAGATCCCATAGGCCATTTTTTTGCCAGCTTGTTCTTTCTGCCTATATAAATTGCCATTTTGGCCCGACCAAAGACATGAGATAGAGAGACAAACAGGGAAAGAGAGAGAGAGAAAAAAAAAAAGAGAGAGAGAGAGAGAGAGAGAAAATGGGTAAAAGAAGGAGAGAGATTGCGAGAGAAGGCGAGAGAAAGAGTAAGCGAGAAAGAGGTAGAGAGAGAATCAAGAGCTGGAATGTGAGATGGAGTGAGGAAAAAGTGAGACAAGAGAGAGAGAGAGAGAACAAGGAGATTCGGGTGGCTGAGAAAAAGCAGTTGAAAAAGGGTGGAGGTCCAAAAGCCGTTTTGGAGTGTAGGGGAAATGGGGCAGAAAGCAAGGGATGACCAAAAAATACAAATACAGAAGGGGTCAGTGCTATGGTGTAGTGCTTATAGGTGCCAGCGACCTGGGTCCTTCTCAGTGCCGCCACCCCCCTCCACCGTTTCATCTGTCAATCTGTACTATCAATAATGCCCCAAAACATATCTTAAAAAAATAACTACAGCAGGGAGAAAGACTGGGATCAGTGACACCCTTAGCGGAGAGCGAATATCATGGCTATATAACAGTAGAAAATAATCCTCATACTTCAGAGTCTAAATGCTTAAACCAACCCTGAGTACACAGCTTTACTGGTTTATTAACTAATCTCAGAATACTTCTACAGCCCATGTAATACATTGACTAACTATACGAAACAGGAGAAGTGTTTATTTACAGCTGGTGGGGACTGAATTCCAACATCCAACGAATGAGAGGGGGAAGGGGATGGAAGGAGGCAGTACTGAAGGTTGAAAAAAAAAGAGCGAGAAAAAAAGAAATATGAAAAACACATTTTCCAGTAGACCCCCACCCAGCTCAAGTAACCTCTGTCCTCACTGTGCCGGCATCTTAATACGGGTGTGTGTGTATGTGTGTGTGGGTTTATAGCCTACCGGAGACCAAACGTCCCCAAAATGACAGAAATATTATACATTTTGGAAGACATTTGTTTCATTCCCATGACTAAAACTTTAAACTTCAATTAAAACTAATTAAAACTTTAAGAGATACAGCTACAATACATCGTCACAGAATGTCCTCACAAGGACGCAAAGACAAGCATCTGTGTGTGTGTTTTTTTGTGTGTGTGTTTTTTTTCTATTTGATTTATAAACATAAATAGTTTTCTGGTTATGAATCTGCATGTGGAGAGCCAACAGTGTCTCTAAACCAGCATTATAATTTCTGGGAACATTACCAGTATGATTGAAAATGTGCAGATAGGTAACTTCATATTTCACTCCCAGAAACCTCGCAGAAAGTCCTTTGAGCATAATGCTACATTTGTCCAAGAAACAGCAAGCTATGCATTTCTCAGAACTTGTAAGCGAGACACGATTTGTCTGTGCTGTAAGTTCTATCGGAACATGTACATCGAAATGTGCTATATACTGTATATGATACAGGGGCAGTTTGGGATGGTGCCAGTTATGGTTATGGGGCCCTAAACAGGACGTTCTACACTCCCTGATCAATTTATTCAGGCGTACTGCAGAGTGATGGAATGCATGTGCTGATGACTGAAAAGTTTTCAGTAAAAACACAAACAAATCTCTGTGAGCTAGCTGTCATAGTTGATGGATATAATTTCAGAGTGCACATGGAAATAAACAAAGAGTGTGCAGGGTTTCCCAAAAGTGTGCTCGAGTTTAACAGAAGTGATGACTGTGTTTTAAAGCTGGGAGTTGGATCGCTGACCAAATATCCGAATAACATTTTAACTATAGCAAGTGGACTACAAAGTAAATATTTTAAGTAGTTTGTGAAATTCCAGCTGCATTAAAATGTGGGTAAAAGACTAACATGCAGAAGTGGATAGTAACGACATATTTACTTTGTTACACTAACTTGAGTGTTTTTTTTTAAATGTAGGGTGGAACAGGGCTAAAGTCACACCTTAAATATTTCCTTTTCATATTTCAATAATGCATAATTGCAATAAAATATCTAAGTATATTCACTGAACATTTAACAACACATTCAGAAAAAGAAATCATTGAATCACTTTGTTTGGATAAAAAAAGACATGCGCATGCCTGAGTGGGGCACAGGCAGGGTAAAAGACACCCCCACGGTATGGGGAAAAAGGCCCACTGGTGCGCTTTTTACCAGAGAGGCCAATATAATATTGAGTAACATATAGTATATAAAATCTGTTTACAATAACCACCTCTGCAAAGGTTATACTGTTTTGTGTTTATTTCAATTTAATAAATAAAACATAAAACAAATTTAGTAAATTAAATAATTTACTTTAAAACATTACAATAGAAATCTAAACATTAGCGGTATTTTTTAGCAACGTTTAGCAAACCGATAGGACATTTTTTATTTATAATGCTTACTTTAAGCATATTTCTCTAGTTAAGCTATAATTTATTGTACCTATTAAAATTATAAACCTATTCAATTTGACTTTTGTTGTTAGCTTTTACATGTTTAAAATGTTTATCTCAATTTACTAATATTATTTTAAGATATATTTTGGGGCAATTCTGTCTTCATCTATAAGATAATAGATAGACAGGAAAGAAGGTAAAAGAGAAAGAGAGAGAGAGAGAGAGAGAGAGAGAGAAATTGGGCAGAATCAGGGAAACGACCCTGAACAGGGAATCAAATTTGCGCATCTTAAAGTGCAATATGACATACCGTATGTCGACACACAATTCACAAGGCTCCCGCGTGACTACTAGATGAAATGTTTAGAGTTAAAAGTATTAAATTTTTCTTTAAAAAATAGTATTGACCAATGAAACATAAGCATGTTGTTAACAAATACAAACGTGCGTTACAAACTGATTGAATCTTTAAGTGCAAACGAAAACCAGATGTATGGACAAGCGCTACATTCGGGTTTTTATGCAATATATATTGCAATTATGCAATATATATATATATATATATATATATATATATATATATATATATATATATATATATATATATATTATATAATGAAGCCTTTTACCCCATGGAGCCTCTTGCCCCATCCTACTCTACTTTTCAGAGTTGGTTCTTACAGTTCTAACTGTTCTCACTTTTACTCTCCCTCAATTAAATTTTTAATCCCATAAATGTACTTTTATTTCACAACATTTGATGGCATTCGCTTGTTAATATCAAAAGATATTTATGGAAATATAGTTTTAATAATCAGTTTCCATCGTGTTGTATATAATGAGATCACAAGTCTCATGATAGGCTGCAGCTGTCTGAAGTACATACTTAAAACCCGCTCATTTTTTTTAAAGAGCACTTAGTTTGAAAAATAATGACTGAAGAGGGAGAAGCGAGCATATCAGTGGGGACCTATGTCCACCTATGACCTCACATCCAATCAATTTATTCACTCCAAAGGGAAAAAGAGAACAGTTACATAAAGTAATGCCTTCTACAGTATGTGCACCAAAACAAGTCGACATAGCAGCGTACAGGAATTCCAGCTCCAACCTGAGAAAACATCTTGCATGGTGAGTTTTATGATAATGACTATTAAACTGCAACTATAGGCACTTTAAACTTACCGTGAATGACTGTAAAATGTCGCAGAGTTACTTCGTGTTTTTTACGTGTATTTTATGTAGTCTATTATTAGTATTTTATAATACTTTTTTTCTCTTACTCAAGAAAATTAAATATTTATAACTAAATGTAGTTATATTTAAGTAAAAGTTTTGGCTACTCGATCCACATGCTGAAAGCGTCTAACACTTTACCTTTTCATACTTAACCAATAGATATTTGTTTGTCCATTTGTTTTGCAATGCACTTTTATAAATTTTATCAAACACTAGACTTTGGATTGTGTTTTTTAAGCATTAAACAAAGACGTCTCCTTATCTGGGGTTTTTTTTGACATCACTAATCAGTCTTTAATATTTAGTTCTGTTTGTGATGAGCTGTCTTCAGCTTCAACAACCCATAGCAGAGCATCAGCCACTAAAGTGATGCTTGAAAATTTTTGTAAAGCATTTATTGAGTGCAAAGTCTAATTTGCTCTAATAGTCCGCACATCATCTGACAATTAACGGCTATTTTTCTGTATCTTTAAGGTTTGACGTTAAAAACCTTGAACCAGTCGACTGGTTTGAATCGTTCCACACAATAAAAATAGTACCACCTTTTCGGTTGTTTACATAAGGGAAGACTTTTTTTTTTGGTAAGCTATGACTATTAATTAGAACCAACCACAGAAACTATGTCCCCTTTTTCCCCTGAAGTGTAGTAACAATCATGACATCACTTTCACCTTCTGATTCCCAGCAGACACTGCAGCCTCCAAACGTGGCCACCTTGGACTACACATGCACACACCCCACTCTCAGTTACCAAACTACTGACCAGACACATCAGAACTGTTTAAAAGTATGTTTATTCAATTTATTTATTTATTTGCTTATCACCTGATTATGGTTTCTGTTTCCAAGTTGACTTGCTTTTACTGTGGTTTGCATATCGTCTCACGCTTTTGATTGTGGCCACTGACTGTAATAATTTGCCTAAGATTCTTAATGAAGATCAAGCTTACCTGTACCTGCATCCTAGTTTGGGACTGTTGAGTGTCGGTGACTGGTGAGACTCCTCTCCTAGTCTTTGTTATTCCACTAGGGGGCAAAAAAGAGCATTTAACTCAGCTGTTAAATGTGCCAATGATATGGAATTCTTTGCTGGTGATCGAACTATGATACTGTAACCAGGTCCTGCTATAAAAACTAAAGCTTAATACACAAAGCTTAATGCACATTCTGAGGAAATATTTTATTACCCACTATTTCTGATTCTATTTTATGTTAATACTGTGAAAATCTAAAGATTTCAGCATGAGTTTTAAACATTTTATAACTGTATAATAAATACATTTTTGATTATTAAGACGTTTACAGAGCTGGGATGAATACCTACACAAACAAAAGAAGTTGACAAGACGGAGGTTCTGGTTCTAGGACCACAGGTAGCTAAAAGTAAGCTTCCTGATCACACCTTAACCCTAGACAGTCTTTCTGTTTCACCAAGTGCAACAGTAAAAGATCTGGGTGTGATTTTAGACTCCAATCTCTCATTCGAGGCCCATGTCGACAATATTACCAGGATAGCGTTCTATCATCTTAGAAATATCGCTAAAATAAGAAATATCTTGTCGTTTACTGATGCTGAAAAATTAGTTCATGCGTTTATCACATCCAGGCTGGATTACTGTAACGCTTTACTGTCTGGATGTTCAACTAGGTGCATTAATAAACTTCAGCTAGTCCAGAACGCAGCAGCGAGAGTCCTTACTGAAACTAAAAGATACGAGCACATCACGCCAGTCCTATCCACACTGCATTGGCTCCCAGTGAGACAGACACCGCATCGATTTTAAAATACTACTGCTAACTTATAAAGCTCTAAATGGTCTCGCACCGCAGTACTTAAGCGAACTTCTAGTGTCTTACGTTCCGTCACGCCTACTTCGATCAAAGGATGCAGGCTGCCTGTCAGTACCGCGTATTATAAAAACTACAGCAGGGGGCAGAGCCTTTTCTTACAGAACCCCAATGCTATGGAATAGCCTCCCTATGTATGTTCGAGAATCAGACACAGTCTCAGTGTTTAAGTCCAGGTTAAAAAGCATTAATCAAGCATTTTGTATTGATTCCCCTTAGATAAAGGAGCAGATATGGGGGACTCATGGGTGTTGAGTATTATGGTGATCTGGTATGTTTAGATGCTGTCTTCCCCTCTCTTATTGATCACGGTGTTGATGATGAGAGCGGCTGGTTGCTTAACATATCAGGGAGCCCTCATGTCTGTGTTTCCCTCTGGTTCTCCTTTTAGTTATGCTGACCTAGTTAGTCTTGCCGGAGTCCATGCTTTACTCTACATTATTCATTTAATCACTCCAAACCGTGTGACTATATTGTCACTTAATTGTTTTCCTTCTTTTTGCCTTCCTTTCTCTCTCTCTCTCTCTCTCTCTCTCTCTCTCTCACTGTTGAGTTACATACGCCACAACGGAGCTGCCGGTGATCCAGACCCCACCTCCAACCAGGTCCTGTTGGACCCTTCCCTGTGACCTGCCCCAGCGGATGATACATCACCAGGGTGACCTAGGACGACCCACTTCGCCATAAAGACGTTCCAGCTGCTCTTTAAGGACTAATGATTTAAGTTGTTCACACACACACAATGTAACCACATAATCCCTGCTACCTGTTTTTTTTCACCCAAATGAGGATGGGTTCTCTGTTGAGTCTGGTTCCCTCTCAAGGTTTCTTGCTATCTCATCTCAGGGAGTTTTTTCCTTACCACCGTCGCCCCCGGGCTTGCTCATCAGGGACAAAAACTGATTTCTGTCTCATTCTGTCTCATAATTTCTTCGATTGTGTAAAGCTGTTTTGTGACAATCACCATTGTAAAAAGCGCTATACAAATAAAACTGAACTGAATAAAACTGAATTGAAAGTTGGCAGTTTAGTGGTTACAGTGGTTAACTTGATCAGAAGGTTGTCTGTTCAATTCCCTGGACCACCAAGCTTTTACTATTAGGCCCCTGAGCAAGGCCCCTAACCTGCAACTGCTTAGCTGTATGAATAAGATCAATGTTAATCACTTTGAATAAGGACGTCTGCTAAAATGTCTTTTTAATAAAATAAACACATTAAAAAAAAGCTTTGGTGAATATTTTCTGTAAACTCTAAAAGCTAGTCGTGTCTGTTTTCACGTCACACAGAATATGTTCTGATTCAGATAGCATAAATTCACTAAGCTCACAGTAAATCATTACCTGGGAATGCTGGGAGCGATTCGGTTGGGGCGTGTCTGAGGGGAATCTTTCTTCTTTAGGCCTTTGGGGACAGATGGAGCAGAGCGAGATGGAAGAAAGAGAGCAGGAGTAGCTGAAGGGGCAGAAGGAGCAGGACCACGAGGCAAAGAATCAGGACAAGAGGCACAGAGGATTGATGTAGATCTGAGAGAGAGAAAGAGAGAGAGAAAGAGAGAGAAGAAGTGCTAAGAAGCTTTCACCTTAAGTTTATGATATCATGTTCAGTTCAGTTTAGCATTTATTTTATCTCCGTAGGGAAATTATGTTTGCAGCCTACACTCGCACAGACATTTGACAATTCACATTATGCATATAGAATACTAACAGGAATTATAACACTCATAAATACAAGAGAAAAAAAATTAGAAACTCAATTGGTGTATAAATGTAAAAATTGTATAAATGATTGTCTGTTATATGAGTTTTATTTCTCCGGGAATATTATTAAATAATGTGTGTGTGTGCTTTGCCATGCTCCTGTTTAGTGTGATTTAACCATAGTCTTGTTAGAGATTTGTATAAATGCTTGTTCTTCTATTACATATAAACTATATTAACTTTAATATATTAACTTTAAAGTTATATTAATATTTTAAAGATCAATGAACACAACTTACAACATACAAAGCCCTTCTTTACTTTACTTCTTTACTTTTTGATAGTTTTAGTTGCCTTTGGCTAAAATAACTTTCCACACTGGCTGTTAACTTTAATCTACCACATCATATCATTTAAACTACCTTAAAATCCAAATTACCCCACCTGGTTTGTAACCTGGGGCCGCCTGCAGAAGCAGGGAGCAAGGTAGACAGTGTAGAGGTGGAGATTTCACGGAGGATGGACAATGCTTCCGTTAGGGCAGAGTGAGTCCGCAATACATGCTCTCTATGCAGAACCTGCTCCGGAGCCTCGTCCATCAGAGCCGAATGCTCTCCTGTAGAGTAAAGCTGAGCCAGCAGCTCCGAGTGGATAAACTCTTTCACCTGTTGGAGGAAGAAAAGAAAAAAAACAGAGTCAGTCGTCATAATGGGTAAACAGAAAAGTAAGGGAGGAGATAAAAGAAAGATGTATATGCCAGAATTTCTTATAAATTATACTTTAACATTTTCTGTTATTTAGAAATGGCACTTTTTAAGCATGACTTGCTATTTAATGTTTTTTTTAACACATCATTATACTAAAATAAATGAAATGAAAATGAATAAATAAATACTAGATAGATTTTTATAGCTATCTTGAGTTTCTTACAAACAAACATTGTATGTCCCCAATGTTTAAAAAATCTCCCCAATGTAGGACAAATAAAGACATATCTTGTTTTATCTTATCTTATATTAACAAAAAAACTAGACATTTGACCTTTCATCGCTTGTGAAGCATTTGGGCACTGAGCACTTTGTGGTGCTGAACTTCTGTACACACTGAAACCCAAATACAATGTGGATCTGTGAATCTGTTTAGTTAGTGTAACACTGAGGTCTTTTAAAACTAAAGCAAACGATTGCACAACTTGTTTGGAAGCACAGTTATTTTTGCTATTTACAGGCTAAATGCCACATTTGTAAATTACACTGTACCGTATCTGTTATGATTTGACTTCCAAGCCTGCTTGTGTTTGCAGAGACTGTATGTTGTGAAAAGCAGAGACCCTCTATAGCACAAACAATTATTACTGCAATTAAAAATCATAGCGATAAATAATAAAATATTACATCTATAAAATTTGGCAGACACTTTAATCGAGAGTGACTTACAATAGCCCTATTTAAATACTTAATTTTAGGTGAAAAGCGAGGAAACGCTTAACTATCACTGACGTTGTTGATCATCAGGTGCATGATGGTTTTGGGAATCATATCTCGAATGCTCTTGTAGACAATGTTCATGTAAGAGTCCACCAGGTTGCGGATGGTCTCCACCTGCCTCTCCAACTGGGGATCCATGGATAAGTTCTCATCCATTGGTAAAACATCATCATCCGCCTCACATGGGGGGAGCAGATGAGAAAAAGAGAGAGAGAGACAGAGAGAAAAAGAGAGAGAGAGAGAAAGAGGTTAGAAAGATTGAAATAATAGTAAAAAAAATATAGAATCAGAGTAACCACAAGGTAGTTTAGGATTATAAAGAGAAACAATAAAAGAATGTGAAAAAGGAGCAGAAGTAAATAATGCATTCGGGGACAGGGAGGGGTTCGTTTATAGACTTAAGTCAAAACAAGTTATAGGGGAACCCTGACAGAACTCTAATATCACTCAACAAGTCCCACCACATCAGAGGGATAAACAGTGAGAGAAAAAACTGAAAAGAGAGACGGAGAGATGGAGATGGAGAAATAGGGTGAAAAAAGAGAGGGGGGCTGATTAGAAACAGACATTAACGCCCCTCTTTCCCCTCTCTTCTCCTCAACACAGTGACACAAGAGCTGAGGAATGCAGGCGGCCTGCTGATGGTGGAGCCGCCAAAAGAGAGCCTAAAGCCTGCTGGCTAAGTGGCAGGCTTACACACTTACGAACCAGGACACCAACAGGCACTTTAGAATTGTCACAGTTACATTAAGAAAGGTCATCATTGGGAAAAGAAACTGTCTTTGGACTGCTTAATCTGAGAGGTGGCAGACTCCAAGAGAGGATTCCAAACAAAAAAGAAAAGAAAAAAAACTTCAGGGAAAAAAAATTTGAGTCTGAGAGAAAACATATGCTCAGTAACTCTCTGGGAAAAGAGTTTAAGTCCTGAACTAGAACAGGAGAGTGTAGTCTTACGGAATTTTGCCAACGACAAAAAAATAAATGCAAACATATGCATTGCACAACCGCACTTCAATTATACTGATAAAATTCTTTTGAGATCAAGAGTAGTTGCAAAATGTTGCTAGAAATGCAACAAATACTAAGTCGGAGACGTCCTTATTCTTTCTCCGGTGTCTTTCTTGTTTCTGGTAAGCAAGGTGCATAGAAGAAGGTAAACAGAAGTATTAATGGAAACAGAAATCAGTTTAAAATGTAATTTAAACATGTATTGATTCTAGAGGTTAGACTATTAATACACTATCGTGAAAATGTGTGTATGCTACAGGTGAGTGCTTTACAGTGGGACAGGTTGTGGATACTGTCGCCTTACTGCTGTTTCCTCAGGATAGACTCCAGCACGCAGCAGTGAGGCCTTCCAGCTGTCTGCTTCCTCCTGCGTGTCACAGGCCAGATCCAGATGCCTGTAGTCCTTATATATGTTCCTATGGCAGCGACAAACACACACGTACACACACGCAAACAAACACTCAAAAAGTTCACCAGTACATCTGGCATCTTTCAGGCTTGCATCTGTCATCCATTCTAGTCATTTATTCACATTCCTAATACTCTGGGTTGCTTGGAATATTTTCATGTTGTACCCATTCCCCAAGTTTTTCCCCCATACACGCTGTCACCTCCTGAGTCTCCATCTTTTGCCTGCATAGCTGTGTGAGGCAGTAATCTGGAGTCCAGCTTCTCCATCTGTTCCACATTCCCCCTAATGAATGTGTTGTTTCTTCCTCTTCTTTTGCCCCCCCCCCAACCCTTCCATACTCTCCCCCACCTTCCTGTTTGTACAGCCTGGTGTTCAGCTTTGTTGCGCCTGTGGGGCGAGAGGCTGTCAGGCTGCTCCGCAACATGGGTCTGTTTGTGGTTGCACCTCAATCCAGCATTGCACAATATGCAAAGCCTGGACACAAACTAAAAGCAAGTGGCCACACACTCTCTCTTTTACACACACACGCGCACTCATGATGAATTAAATGCTGAATGCATTATCTAAACAGCTATTTTGTTCCTCTTCCAAATTTGCTTATTTTTACCCACTTTTTAGTTTGCTTTATCTGTCATACACATGATTACACTTAGCCAAAAAGAAGCTACCCTGCTGCATCAGATGGCAAACTTGGAAAATTGTGCTATCTGCCCTGTTCCACACGCATGAGCTCATAAAGTGTACGATTGACTAGTGTTACCAAATAACAGATAAGAGAGTATATTAGGAAGCGGTAGCTTAGCGGTTAAGGTAATGGATGGCTGATCGAAGGATCGTTGGCTTAGTTCCCAGCATCACCAAGCTGCCACTGATCGGCTCCTAAGCAAGGCCCTTAACCTTCAACTGCTTCGCTGGATAAGAAAAATAAAATAAGGGTTCTGCTCTGGAAAACAGCGTCCGCTGAAGGCCAGAAATGTAAATGTATTTTTTCCACCTCCTTTTTCTCTGACTCTGCCTTTCCTCCATGCAGCACAGTCAATCTCAAGATTCAAATGACAAACATCACAGACTGTCTATGACATAAAAAAGACACTTTGGCAACACTTAGGGGTTATGTTTATTCGTTGAATTGCTTTTAATCATCATGTGTACCATCAGTTGTGCCAAGTGTGCCAATTATCCCGCACAGGGTGACAGGTACCTGGAGGCCTTTTCCTATGCACAAAGTAGAAAACACTCACACCATTTTCATACTTAATTGCTGGAAATTAGCCAACAAAACAAGTCAGTAAACTGGAGAAACTCCTGAAGAAAAATCTACACATATAAGGCAAACATGCTAACCACTAAGCTGACATCTACACCACTACTATCATTTTTCTTTGGTAAGTTTTTGATCATTTTTAGATTGGCAAAGGATTCTTCTGGCAGATACAGCAATATAATAAAACAGTGGCAAAGCCTCGCTGCTTCACAAGGGTCAAGGATCACAGAAAGTTTGATCTGTGAACTCTCTGTAGATATTCAACATGCTTTTCTTGTCAATAGTGGCAGCGGAGGGTTCCTGAACAGCATGAAAAAAAAAATCCAAAAAGCAAATGTAAATTTACAGATGAATTATAGGAAAAATCTACATGATTTTCGTCTCGAAGCTGGCACGTACAGTAGGTATCAAAATCAAATAAAGATGCTGGCGACCTGTAAGCCCACATTAGCTCACATTTTGTGAGACCAGGTAAAACAGAAATAGGTTTTTTGGCAAGTGATTCTTTGAAATTTTATTTAAAACCTTTAGCCATAAAAAGATGTATCTGTTATTCTATATTTAAAGGCCAAAATTGTAATGTAAAAGATTAAGTATGTATTAAATTAAATTTGTATTAAATTTTGATAACTTAGCTGGATAGTTGTGCAGAGTTTTTTTGCTACCCCTTCAAAAATTTCCTCTTTTTAAAAACAAATATGATCACACTAATTTACTTAAACTGCCTACAGAACTTTTATCCTGACCAACTGAGCCAGACAGACGGCTGTGTGCTGTGTTGATTTACATTATGGCTTTGATTTAGCCAAACTTTAAAATACATCTAAATGTGTTATTATGAAGAAAAGCAACGAAACCTTTTATCAGCCGAGAACAGTGTTCTGCACCGTTTCCGAAAGGTGCCGACTTCTCTGAAGCTGAGACGCTTCGACCACAACCAGAGCCATGCAGGCGACAAATGATCACTCTCTCTGACACACACAATTCACAGACACAAAACCACAGACAGCACACACACCCTCCATCATTCTTACATTACTGACACAACACTGAAGGATGACAGTAAAAATTTGGCTTTTTTCCTTGATGTTGGAAACACTTTAAAAAAAATTTTTTTACTACAAAATTTGTGTAAGTGTGTGACTTTGTGAGTCAATATGTATGCTTAACCGAGGTTGTGTGCTGGAGAGTGTGTTTTCCTGTCTGTTAAATTCTCATATGACTTTGACGACAGAGTAAAATCTCCGCTCCTGCATTATCTTTGGCACAGAAAGTACATGTGCCCGTGTGCGCGTATATACCAGAACAGAAGTTACTTAAGTAAAAGTCACTTTATTGTCACATATCCATTATAGCACAGTGAAATTGGTTTCATCACATAATTCATATTAGCTGGGGTCAGAACGCAGGGTCAGCCATGAACCATGGTGAGTTAGGACCTTACTCAAGGACAGTTGTGGTTCCTGAACACTGATCTTTTAGCCAACAACTCTGCACTTTAACCGCAACAACAATCTGGGCCACCACTGCCCCTTAGAGAAAGCAGAGATGCCCTACATGTACTGAAACAAAGGAAGTGAGTAGCAACTCCACTAGCTAATCTGGAGTGCAAGGAGCTCCCTAAGCTTGTGTGCATTTATAAAATATTATGGAAGTTAATCCAAGTGGATTTGTGTTTGCTTACATAGCAATCCCACTAATTAAGCCTCTAATTAGTCTAGGCCACACCCATTATCAGAAACAAAGCTGTGCTGCTTAGCAAAAAGTCTCAGAAAAGGAGCGGAAAAGGGGGAGAGCCACTAGCCAGGAATGTGTCAGCAGGACCTACAGCACTGCCCGTACGTGTGTGTGTGTGTGTGTGTGTGTAAGCATGAGAGGAAATGTATAGCATGTGCTTGCTTTTCCCTGACGTTGATGTGAATCTAAATATCAAACTGCATCCACTTGGCATGTGAATGTGTGTTTTTGACTGTGTGTGTAGGTGATTATGAATATTTATACATTTGCTCTGTTCACCACTTCGAAATCTCTCGCGCTCCCAGTTTGTGTCTAGTATAATGAATGTCCGGGAAACTCCCAAGGAGAGAGCAGCCAAAAGAACAGAGCACAAATTCCACCAGCAAGAGCAGAAATCTTAGCAGCGAGCACAGGACCGCAGACACACACGAGAGAGAGAGAGAGAGAGAGAGAGAGAGCGAGAGAGAGACGGCCCAGGGTGACTCGTAATACTCGCAGCACTGCAGAACTCGGTGGATCGTTTGTCAAACATTGTGTGTCTCAAGTTTTACAGGTTTTCTTATGAATTCAAATCTGCTTTATAACCGCCTGACGATAAATCACAGTGCAGCTGTGAGTGAGTGTCGTGACCTCTTATTAGTGGCAGACACACACATACACACACACGTTGGTCAGTGTGTGCGAGTCTTGAGCTGTGAGTCACTAAAATGTGGTTTGTCTGTAACTAGCTGTGTCTCCATCCTCTATTTTCTGACAACCACACAAATGCAAACCCTCTCAACACAAACTCCTTGTGTGTTTGTGTGTGTGTGTGTATGTGCAAGACACATAAGACATATAACTGACCTCTGATCTGTGTTGAAGATGGAAAAGACATGTTTGCTGGACATGAAAGTCTTCTCCACATAGCGCACTCTCAGGTTGTCCAGAGGCAGCATGTACTTCTTCTCCTTCTCCTGAAAGGGGGGGGGGGGTGTCAAACACAGGGCAGAGGTCAAGGGTGAGAAAAGTCAACCTTTGAAACAGGAGGCCGGGCTCAAGCTGGACCTGTAAACTGTTTAACCAGAACCAGACTACAAATCAATCAATTAGACATGAAGCACCTGCAGGGAAGCATATATTCCCACCTAATATCAGGGAAGGTCCTACTTGATTTTTCTGATGAGGCTTGTGGATCTTAAAAATATGACCCAGAACCAGAGCCATAAATTTGTCATGCTGATGTTATTGCAATGACCTTGTGTGGTCCCGGTTATACTAATGTGCTATTGTGATAGCTTAAGAACATCTTACAGCATAGGATTTCTCTCTCTACCACAATGACAACTCAAGGTTGCTGATTTTCCACCAGTCACCGCATAGTTTCCTAATAGAACATCGGATATTTAGAATAGTGGCTTGTCGGGGCCAGCAGGGCCGTCTCTGCTGTCAATATAAAAAATTGTGTGAAAATGTTTTTCTTGATTAAACTAGAATATCCAACATGTACCATAATTTGTATTACAGACAGAATGATCAGCGAATCAAAATTTGACATTTAATGACATCCCGTCTAGCGGCATGCCCAGTGCTACCCCCAGTGTTTGTCTGGAATTTCCCAGATATAAAAGTGAAACTTAACGGAAAGTAAATAACAGCCACAGTCGCCAGAACTTTATGCAGACGAAGAGAGATTTAGAGAGGAAGACCTACAAACTGAATTCATTTAAAAAGGCCAGCACATGTTTTGTGTGCTATTTCAAAGACTGCAACTACGAGCGCTATGAGTGGCTGACAGCTAGAACCATATGCACATAATATGCACATTAGCTGTAACAGGGATGTGTAAGATGTGTGGATGTGGATTACAGTTGCTTAAAGAAGGTATTTTCGAACCCTTCCATAGCGGATCAACTTTTTATTTGGGACAAAATGGACTGAACTATTTTTTTACCGTCTTAAAAAAGAAATTAAAAGCTTATTGTTTAATGCTTATTTTATATATAAATCTATGCAAAATTAATTTGTTTTAGTAATTACTAATTCATAATACAAGAAATTTGGTTACAAATATTTATGCATGTATGAACCACATGTGGCTGTACTTTCTTACTGAAATCTGGGAATAATCAGGCATGCAAAAAAAACGTGTTTTTTAACTGTCAAATAAAACGTCTGTAGTCGCTTAGGCTGACACAGACCAAAGGTTCGAGCGTCTTTTCTATAAATGTAAACTAAAAAGTAAATGAACATTTTAATAAAGCAAAATATTATATAATATGAAATCATTTTAGTTGACAGAAAGAGAAAAATCCCGTACAATTGCAGAGGTTGGGGTCTTACAAGCATTGGAATTTTCTGGATTATTTCTTCCGTTGAAAACCAACCTGTCCAAACACACGAATTACACAACCTGAATCACATGGAGGCACGTGAAATCATTTAACAGATTCTGCAGTTTTACACCAATCAACTCTAATAACAGCCTGAAAGCAGCGCTGCACCGGTCCTACACAGTCCCACAGCTGGACTGATCTAGATCCATGTAATCAAAGTTAGCATAGCTTGAGGGGAGTTTACTGAAAGACCGGGCACTCAAGGATTCTGTGAGATTTTCAGTGAGTGGCAGAAGGTTTCAGAGAGAGGGAAAAAGAATGAAAGAAGGGATTGAAGGATAGAAAGAGAAAGCCCACATGTGGAAGCCATTATTCGGACTGAACCTCTAAAACACAACATTTCTCAAAAAGAGGGGGCAGCTTTCCCCCTCATGCACCCTCTCCCCCCTCCTTTTGCCAGGAGGGGCTGGGGTCTTAGAAAACGGCTTGGGTTACACTGTGAATAACGGAGCAGCGAAGAGGAGCAGACGCACAAGAGCGAAGACGCAGTGATTTCACAGCACAAATACACATTATAAATTAAATTTTTTTTAAAAAAGGCAAGAGAGGTCAGCTCAGATGTTACACGCTGTGTCCATTTTTTTCTGCTTTTTTACCCCTCACCTCTTCCACCTTTCCTCACTCCCCGCACCTTTTCTATTCTGCACCCCTCTAAAACTTTCTCTTTTTTCCCTTTAGAGGCCCACTTCCTGCTGGAGATTACAGAGGTTGAAAAAAAAGGTCAGAAATGACGAGCTGGCGTTAAGACTACAACATCTGGTACCGCTTTAGGGAGAGCGAGAGAGCAAGAGCGAGGAAGGGGGGGGAGAGAGAAAAAGAGAGAGAGTGAGAGAGAGAGATGGACAAAGGGGGGGGAATAAATGAAACATGCAAAAGAGTGCTTAAAGTACAGAAAGAAGATAGATATAGGAGGAGAAAGAAGAGATCTGGAGATCTGATGAAGGTGTGGACAGAAGAGCATCGTAGCAAAGGATTGAAAAAAGAAAAAAAAAATTGATAGCAACAGACAATCCAAAAAATCAATTCCCCCAGGGTCCTACGAACCCTTATATGGCCAGCAGGTTCCTCCCTCTCTCTCTCTCTCACTCTTTCTCATACTCCGCCTGCTCTCCCTCGTTCTTCTCTCACTTTTTCACCATGCCTTTCCTAAATGCGCTGCCAGACTGCCGGCTACAGGAGTGAAAAGTGCCACGTCAAGACTGGATACTCAAGCAGAGCTAAATGGAAAATGAACAGCGACTCCAGGACCGAGGCGTCTCAGAGGCGATATGTCGAAACAGGAACGGGACAAACGGAGCTCTGGCGTGTGTCTGCTGCCCTCCCTGTTTCCCAACGTCGGGAAGTGACTGAAAGATGGAGAGACAGAAGGGAACTTTTTCCAGCTTTGTTTATTTTTTTTTTATCTTCCACCTCCTCCTGCAAAAATCTGAGCCAGCAAGAGCAACAGATAAGATGAGGAAGAAGAAACGAGGAGTCAAAAAAAGAGAGAGAGAGTGAAAAAAAGTGTGTGTGTGTTTGTGTGTGTGAGAGAGAGAGAGATACAATGTGACAGAAAGGGATGGAACTAACTCCTGCTCCGTCATCCCAGTGTTCAGACTACCTGTTCAGGATCATACTGGTGTACAGTAGTCTGCACATTGGTTAGACTGTGCATGGACCGGCTGCGCGTATGTGTACTTGGACATTCGCTTAGAGACGTCTAAGTAACATGCTTTGCTTTTTTTTTTAAATCTCTAATGTTTTTAGTGGTTTGCACTGTGTCTCAGCTAATCAGTTTGATCATCTCCTGTCACTGTGATGTGAACGTCCAAGTGGTTTGCTTTGATGTGATTTGGTGTTTGCTGATCAGACTGATAAGTTGTTGCGGTTTCAATGGCTGCGTATGCACTTAGCTGACACTAGCGACGAAAAAAAAAAAAAAGTGTGGCGTGTAAGTGTGGGGTTCGTTAAGCGTCCTGCTGAAGCGCCTTATGAGCTTTACAGTAACTTACTTTACTGCTTACACAGAAATTTGTTCAGGTCAGGTAGAACCAGCTCCAACTCATACACATGCAAAGTCTCCACACACATACACACATTTTGCATGTATAGAAATAGTTTGATTATATTATGCATCTATCTATTTATTTATCTATTTATATATCTATCTACACACAGCGTGAGCATAGCGATGTCAGAGGGAGACTTAGCAAGAGTCATCTGTTTCCCCTCATGCAGCACGAGTGTGTGTGTGTGTGTGTGTGTGTGTGAGAGAGAGAAAGAGACTGGAGGAATGTGTGTCTGTTTAGTGTTGGGATGGTTTATCCAAAGACATACCAAGACTGCTATAACAATGGCAGCCTGTAGCTGTACAGCTGCTGAACTATTAGCTAATACCTAGGAAAAGGAGTCAGAGTGTGAGAGATAGAGAGCGATAAAGAGAGAGAAAGAAAAAAAACAATCTGACTATATGTTGGCAAGATGGAGCTCTTTCTTTCTCAGCAGGATCTTGGTGGTTGGTGTTTGTACAAAGCCTTACAATTTTCCAGGCAGGAATGTGTATGGTCCCAGAGAGACTACCAGCCACAGACAGAAAGCGACAGAGAGAGAGAGAGAGAGAGAGAGAGAGAGAGAGAGATTTAAGACACGAGACAAATCGAGTGTGAAATAAAGACAAATGCCAGAAAAAATATACAGGTCACAGCACACTGCAAAAAGCAAGGATTTGAGCACAGACTTGAAGAAAAGTAGATGAGGACAAATTGACAGCACAAAAACTGACAAATAAAACAAAAAAAGAGGGATGTGAAGGCATGTATTTTAAAAATATTTTTTAGAACTTTATTACAGAATTAATTAGATTTGGAAAGGCAGTCGGCACGTAGGATTATAAATAATATCATTTTAGCAAGAATAAGTTCGGCGGACAATTTTTCGTTCTTTCTTTCTTTCTTTTTTTCTTTTTTTTTCTTTTTACTTTCTTATTGTTTTTTTTTCTTGAGTCAGAGATTTTAAATTATAGTGAGGTATTAATTACAAACTGATCCAAGCCGATCTTACTGATCTATCTATCTGCCTGTCTTTTATCTCTTGCTAACGCATTTGCTTAAAGCACATTGCCACAAACATGCAATCAGAACGGCAGTGCATTAGACAATCTGTAACACTTTACTTTACACTGTAATGCTATGTGTAAGTTATTACTTCTGCGTTCCTGTATGTTAGTGAGTTTCATGCTCCAGACTTGCGGTCTGTGTGGTCACATAGGAAAGTCTTTAAGCGCAGAAATATCTGTGCAGCCCATTCTGTGGGTCTGTGATTATACTGCGTCTGTCGCATATGAATTCAAATCACTGTCTGTGATACTATTTGTATATTCATCAATTTGTATTTGGCCCTAACGTTTGTGTGTGTGTGTGTGTGTGTGTGTGTTTGTGTGAGTTTGGCTTGGGAAGAATCCAGCTGTGTCAGGGTGATCTGATCCAAATGCCTCTATTCCCAACAGACAAGGTGGGTGAGAGAGTGTAAGAAAGAGAGAAGGCAAGAAAAGGATTTATTAAGAATCACAGAGGGCAAATGTACAGGACAGAGCAACCCATAGAGAAGTGTAAAATCTGGTGGATGAGGTTGCAAAATAGATCAAGGTTTTCTCTACTGGTTTTTTATACCAAAACTTTCTTTTACTTTTGTATTATACTACACATACTGTTAATCATTGTTGCAATTAGTGATATGCCACATTTCCCAAGGTATTACTGGTATTCCTTTACCAGTGTTTTACAAATGAGCACAACCATACATTACATCATTTGTCTTGTGCTCCAGAACGTGCCACCATTGGCTAAAAGCGTTGTCTGTCTGCCTGTCTACACTTGCTGTGCAGAACTTCCTGCACCTGTACAGCAGGCACAGACAGGCAGACAGATGGCAGCCCACCTGGCAGGCCACCGGGGCATGAGGGGCAACGTCGGATAGCCAATCGCGACTTGCCAAGATAATTAGCGTGCAAATGTTTTTCCAAGAGTCATCTTGTCATAAGTTACCTGAACCAAATTTTGATCCAAATGGAGTAGGTGCACAAAACAAAAGAAGTAAAACAGAAGCA
Source organism: Bagarius yarrelli (assembly GCA_005784505.1). Classification (NCBI taxonomy): domain Eukaryota; kingdom Metazoa; phylum Chordata; class Actinopteri; order Siluriformes; family Sisoridae; genus Bagarius; species Bagarius yarrelli. The sequence continues at coordinate 4,698,545 of VCAZ01000016.1, forward strand.
GGACAAAGCTCACCTCATCATCTTTAAACCAGGAGAGGGTCTCTGTGGTCAGCAGGAACCAGTACTCTTTGGCTCCTCCCTTTATCAGACTAAGATTGTTGATAGTCAGCCAGCCTTTTTTGATCACCTGCAAAGCAGGAAAAAGGTCAGGCCTAAAATGTTAGCGTTTTACTGCAAGGTGGAAAAAAAGATACCAGAGTGTTCTGGAAAACAGAGGAAGAGGGGTGTTATTTAAAGAGAATATAATAAAGTTCTGTGAATGAATACATGTCTGATTAAAATACATGCTGAATATTTTATACTTGTTTTAAAGAAGGTCTAAAATTAAATAAATGTTTTCATTTGGTAAAAAGAAAGTCTAAGTGAAAGAGACAATAAAAATATAGAGCAACTCCAGGCTGTGTGGCTGCAGGATACAAACTGCCCAGCAGAGGAAAAGGAAAGGACTGGTGTTAAAACATAAAGGAAGAAGGGACTAAAATAAGAGTAATGCATGCAGAGGATGAGAGCGATCGGGGGGGATGAGGTGGTGGAGGTGATGAAAGAAAGGGAAGAGTGGTAAAGAGAACCCAAACTTCCTGTCCTATTGTGCCCCGTGTACAGCTGCGACTATTTGTGGGTCAGCATGTAGGCCTAAATTCAAAGCTATTTAGTCAAAGCGCATTTACTCAAACAAAATGAGGTCCTATCAAACCATGAGTCATTCATAGCAGTTTAATCAACTCGTACAAAATCAATAAAACTCACCTACCAACATTTTGGGATCTCAATAAACTGCCCATGAACAAACACAAACACACACACACACACATACAAAATAAGGGGTGTCCAAACTTTTTAAAAATAGAATGGATGGATGGATGGATGGATAGACAGACAAACAGATAGATAGATAGATAGATAGATAGATAGATAGATAGATAGATAGATAGATAGATAGATAGATAGATTTATATTTTGTAATTAATTTTAAATAAAATTATATAAATATGCAATTAAACCTCGTACAAGAATATAAAGAATATAAAGTTTGTGCGACTCGTAGCACAAAACTGCCTATAACAAAAACATCTGTAATTTGACCGAAATTTCATTACTCTTTTACATTACATTCAATATGCCTATATGACATCTACATTAATATAAGAATACCAATAATATAAAAAATATTGATATAAATATCCCAAATTTCTGCCACAATAGCACACTTACAGTTGGTGTTACTACAGAAAATCTATAGTAGGTATTATTGATATATGGATTGGAAAGTATTCTAACAGAAATATTCTCAACGCTGTTCAGTGGTCGGATGATCGATTGATTGAGATTAGTCAGTGAGTAAACACATTTGTTCGGAGCTCGTGCTGTCTTCGGTCAGAGCTTATGGTACGGATGGCAAGGTTCAAACAAGTCGCGCTGTTCCAACTCAATGCGTTTACAAATTCTTGTGCGCTAAACAAATGACAGGGCTTAGGAATTATTAAACTGTTGTCACTGCTAAATTTAGCCTAAAATTTTATGCTGTCACTTGTGTTGACGTTGAGAAACTGCAAAAACCCACATATATTATATTAAAATAGACAAGCTGCCATTTGAAATGTTGACATAACAGATCAGTGAATCAGGAGGAAATATATGTAAAAATGTTCAGTTTGGATAGATAAATCAACAAAAAAAGCTGCATGAATTAACAAAAGAGGTGTGTTTAGCGTACATTAGAAGATACACATAGCTGCGTGAAAGCGGTAGACAGGCGACAGACGGCAGACAGTAAATCTTACAGACACGTAGGGCTCGTACAATTTGACTGGGAGGTGGAGGTGCAGCACCCTAAAAATTTCAGGAAAGGAAATAACACTGTTACAATAGTACAATGGGGCATTCTTTGATCATCAAAATAATAAAGAACAAGACAGGACAGGACAAGACAAGACAAGGAAAGAGAGTAAAGAGGCACAAAGGGTACGTGAGAAATCTTTTTGGTGGTTTAGTAGTGGATGTGATAACAGAGGCTTTATGCTGTGTGCGTGCGCGTGCTGTGTGAGAGTTACTTACCGTTCCCCCTGCAGAACAGGCTGAGTAGTACATGCATGCGAAATAAATAGTGAAGTGGACGAGACATAAAGAAAGGGGAATCGAACAGAAAGCCATTTAGGATGAAATTAATGGAATTAAAAGAAGACATGGAATAGAAATATTGGAAACGTTACATCGTTTATCCTTATGCTTATGAGCATAGAAGAATATAAAAATGATATATTTTGGTTACTGAAGTTTGTTACTACTAAAAATGAATGCCAGTAGCAAAGTAAATAAAAGGAAGTATGTGGTAATAGAAACCAAAAAACAACAAAAAGCCAGATAAATGTAATGCACTGCAAGCTGCAAATTATACATTATAAAAGAAGCTTAACATGTTATACATTAGTGATGAATACTAGCAAATCTGCCATCGCAAAAAAAAGAAAGAAAGAAAGAAAACACAGAAAGAGGACATCAGGTACAATATCACAAATAACTCATGCCTTCATGACTGAATACAGCCTGCAGATGTGGCATGTTTATATTCTTGTAAAGGTTACAAATAAAGATTTGCGAAAGGTAGAGCCGGTAGTATAATATTACAAATGAAAAGCCCAAGCATTTATTTTCTATTTCTATTTTTAAAATCAACTTTATTGATTCCTATTTAAGTGAATCAGCTTTTTTCCTACAGGAATATTACCGTATATCAGTGTTTGGTTTGCCTGCTAAAGCCATGATGAGGCCTGAAACTAAAAAATAAATTCACTGAATGATATGGTGGTGAAACAGGAAACACTGCCAAATTACAGAAAACAGAATCTAGGTTTAATCCTTCAGCACGGGTTCCTGACTGTCTCCTGAGGTTTGCTCTGTGTTTCCAGTTTTCTCTCCACTCCCACAGTAGATGGAATGGTTAAAACAAATAAACCATACTTATGATTATGTCTACAGACGTAGTCCTTTCTTACACCCAGTGTTCTTACGCTAGCCAGCACAAAATGCTTACTAAAACAATGCTGTATTTGCTGCTCAGAAACCTTGGTTGGTTTTGTTTATTTTGTATAACTACCAATTTTTAAACAAGGATCCGTAATTTAATGGTGCGTTCCAAATCATGCACAACTGTACAATACTCTACACGTTTGTATTGAACCAACACAATACAGTGTGCAGCTCTAAATTACACCGTTAACTTCCTTTTAACACTGACTCACCTGGTTCCAGGTAGATGGCTTTCTAGAAATGTGATTATTTCTCTGTTGTGCACTTGAAATACAGAAAAGAGTAACAAAAAGAGAACAGTATGCTTTTTCATTAAATTTCTTAACCTGGTCTGAATTAATATTCGCCCACATGTGTGGATATGAGCACTTACTTGTTAAAACCGATGAAATCTTCATGATTGGTGTTGATGTAGGAAAGCTGAATGTCTATTAAAAGAAAAATCTGTTGAAAGATAATAAAGAGTAAGATTGGAAAAATGGTAGCGCAGTGCTTAATGGGTTGGACTGCTAATTGGAGGATCAGGTTTGATTCCCAGCACCAAGTTGCCACTGCTGGGCCAATGAGCAAGGCCCTTAACCCTCAACTGCTCAGTTGTATAAAAAGGGTAATTGCTCTGGAAAAGATTGTCTGCCAAATGCTGCAAATGTAAATGTAAGATGACAAAACACAAGGCATGAATTCATGATGGATGAAGAGTTTTAACATTTATAAAAATTATGACATTTTTCTCACCTGATTTTTGGTTTGAATTTCCTGCTCCCGAAGGTGTGTGGTCACTATACGTTCAGTCTCTTCCTTTAGCTTTGGAAAAATTCCTAACTAGAAAACAAATAGAGAATATTCCACATTGGTATGCATTTATATCAATATTCGTAGTATCACACACACTATTAATACACACACACAATACCTTGCTGATACACTGCCTCACTGTGGCTATGAGCTCCTGTATCACCATGTCGACACATTTAATACATGGGTCTTTGAGCTTTACTATCTCCTTCTTCACGATGGCCTCAAACGCCATGTCAGGAGTGAACAAGCCTGTCCTAGACAAATGAACATACGAGTAACAGAGCACCACACGCAGCATATGCTCCTATGAGCTGTGTATATAATATAATACACATTCAGACTGAAGGTGAAATAAAGGAACAGGGTTTGAAGAGCCGACCTGATTCCATGAATATTCCTGATAGCATAGCCTATCTCTCGCCGCAACTCTTTTTCATTACACTCCATCTGACGAGCGAACAACAACGTATAAGTGTGGACTATTATAGCGCACAATTTGATTAGTGTAGCGACTGCTTGATGGCTATCACACCTTGATGAGCTCGAATGGAAAGCGTTCATGAAAGATGCAATTTATTTTGGCTCCTCCTGACAGCTGACCAGTGTCCACTTCGTCACCACAGCCCTCAATTATCTTCTCAAAGTCTAGCCCAAAATGCTGGATAAGCCTGAATGGTAGAGACAGAGAGAGAGAAAAGATAAAAGAAAGTGTCTCAATCACTTCCTTATTTAATTGTTAGGGCACCATTTGAAGGGTCTTTCTGTTAATTTCAAGTGCACTAGAAATTACACATACTAAAAAATCCCACAATGTTCCACAAAACATTTGGACATGACGCTATATTTTCTGAAACCTCGTCGCTTTAAAAAAAATGGCAGAAAAATACTCGGCTAATTACAAATAGAAGTACAAAATGTTTTTGTTGTAGCTGTCAAATAATAACCTGCAATAGTGATGTACATTTTTATTTAATCTTGTATATTAATTATTGTCTAATGACATTTAAGTGTTTAATCAATTTTTAACTAACTGAGCCAGTCTATGATCCTGCTTGTAGTAGAATGTTTTACAAGGGAAGAATTTAGACATGTGGTTAAAAATTGAATCAGCAGTTTGCTTCAATAAACCATTCACTCCATTGGAGCTAAAGGGCTAATAAGGCAATAAGGGATTTGTAAGGAAATGTGTTCTACATTAGGGCTGGATTATATGACCTAAAATCAAAATTTTGATAAATTGAACATTTTACCTTAATTACGAATAATTAACGTTTTTTGTATATTTCTTGTGCTTGTATTTCTCTGCGGTTTACTTTGGTACAGCTTCTCCTGTATCACGGTTGCCTTAAGGTTTGAGCTGTAGGTCCTGTCGCCTTAGCGCCACTGACCGGACCAGGCGGAGTCACGTGAATTCACACAAGGAATGAAAACCCCAAATTAACTGACATTTAAAAATTATGTTGTTTAGAGTTTTTAAACTTTGTTTAAGATTATTTTTTTTAATAATCTACTTTAAAGAACGGGCGTTTTAGTGTCAGAACAGAGTTTGTTGGTCTGAACTTGTGTGGTTTTTTTAATCAAGGAGTGTATATGAGGGCCAGGCGAATCTATGCAAGTATGTTTGGTGTCTAAAAATTTTTTTTTAATTTGACTTTTAATTTGACGTCTATGCCACAAAATCTTTGATCATTATTACATTAGAGTTGTAGATCTACGCTCCTTTTTGGAAATTCTTTTCGAAAACTCCTTTATTGCTGAATAATCAGGGGTCACAGGTTGCATGTGCCCTTTTTTACTGTATCGTGTATTCTGACTCACTGCATCAGTGCTTTGGTCTTGCGTGAGTGGTCATCGGGGTTCATGTGTTTGTATTCCTTAGCCTCTTTATCCAGAGAGAACAACTGAGACTGCAGCCGGTTACGGAAAGCTGGAAGTGTGTCCCGAATGTGATTGGTCAATTGCTATAAATACAAAAGAGGTTTTAGATAACACTTAGTGCCATAAAATATTTATATATGTATATATAAATGTATAGATATATATATATATATATATATCTGTATATATATATATATAATCTGTATATATGTATATATAGAAAGCTCTAAGTCTTATATCTTATAAGACTTATGTATATAAGACTTAGAGGGCTTTCCCACTTGCCACTTGCACTTTAGTCTAAAACACAGCTAAAACACAGCATGGTACCAAAACCAAAAGTACCAAGGAGGTGTGTTTGTGTCACCAGAATGTGCTAAAAATATAAGTAAAATGTAAACACAGTTTATACTCAGACTACAGTAAAAGTTTAGGCTGATGATGACATCATTTGTGTCTACAACACATGTGCCATGAGTGGCAGGGACCTTAAGGTCTTAGGGTCTGTTTACATATCATGCCTAAAAATGCATTGAAATCGCTAGGCACACCGTTTCTCCTTCTTTTCAAAGAACTCGGTCGCTGCATTTCAAAGGCGGATTCAAGGACATTTCAACAAGGACACTTCAGCCATGGATTCCCACCCTTGCTGTAACTTTGCTACAAATTTATTTACAAAGAAAATGGAAATAAAAATGCAATGATGAGCTGCTCCTCTATTTTTTTGCTGAGGTTTTACGGTAGTTGACGAGGTGAGGAAGCTGATTGGGTGGTTCTTGTCACATGACCCACGATTCGCTTGGAAAAGTCGAGGTTTTGCTAGCACATCTAACCCTAACTGCTCTAATAAATATTTTTCGTCTTAGCTTTATATTTTACTCTCTTTCAGTCTCTCACTTGGTTGAGGACCCTCTGCAGGTACGGAGTGCCCATTTTATCAGCCATGTGCTTGTAAGCTGGATGCGACAGGAAAAACACCCGCTCAGCAGCTATGGCCGCACTGATGTCCTTCTTCCCCTCGATGTCCTTCTGACTGCGGTTTACCACTCCAATGTAGCCTACATCAATCCAAGACACATACACACAGACATACACATTAGTAGAAAATAAAAAAAATAAAATAATAAATATGTTAATGAAAGATGGCAAGAAAACAGGGATTCAAAATATAAAAATAGCAGTAAAGCATTGTGTAGACAGTCCATACAATACAAAAACACATTGATAGTGTTACAGGGTTACAGTAATCGGCATGGAAATTAAGAAAGTATGAATGACGTGTCTGTGAGAGTGTGTGTATCAAATGCATTAAAGTGCAAGCACGAAGCATGAAGTTTTGGCACTTGTCCCTGCTTATTTCTGCCGTTGAGTCCACAGCCTACGCTGCTTGGCATTGGTTCAGCACCTATAGGCCAGCTTTGGCTGTAACCCTAATCCTGGGGCAGTGGGACTACAGGAAGGGAACTTGGGAACTGGTCTCATATCAACACCATGACCTCATACAGATTTGCTTACAGTTTAAAAGCTTTACGCACTTCCATATGTCTACACATGTCTACATAGACACGACAATATACAAATAGTTGTTTTAGTAACTTTAGACTTAAATCACATTGATTAAATTTTAGCACTACTAGCCTTTTTTAAGAATCAGTTAATTCAGTCACGTTTGTTACTGATTAAAGCACAGTGTACCTCTACATAAGGGCAGTACCCTGTTCTCCAGCACATCTCTGGCATCCGTCCCCTTGTCCATCAAATCTAATTTAGTGATGACGCCGATGGTTCGCTGACCTGAGACGAAAAAATAAAGATTTTGAGGAAACAGGAAACAAAAATCTGACACAAAACAAAACTATTTTGTTGACTTTTACCCTGTGGGTCAACATTTTTGGCCAGTTTGAGGGCATCAGAGTTGGCTAGGTCCATGTTGGCAGGTGTGACAGCCAGGATGAGACAGTTTTCCCGGCAAATGTACTGCATGATCATGTCTCTGATCTGGTATTCGATGTCTGGAGGCTGATCTCCTACTGGGACCTTAGTGATGCCTGGTAAGTCTACAAGAGTTAAGTTGAGCACTGAGTGGGAAAGAAATTCAGAAAAAAAATTATATGTTAGAACTGTATAATGCTCAATAAAGGTAGAATGTTAGGAAATAGGTGTTGGTGGTGGTGTTGGTGGTGACTACCATTTGGTGAGTAAATACGTAGGTTGATAGGTAAGGAAGTAATGCCCTTATTGGTTCCTATACCTCTGTCTGTCTCTGCTTCGATCTCTTGTCTGACCTCATCAAAGTTGATAAACTTCTTGGCTTTACAGTGCAGGAACTCAGCATACTCTACAAATCAGTAAAAACAGTATAAAGACATTAAATAAGATGTTAATTTACTCTTTTTTTTATATTGAAAAGATGGTGGAAACAAATGGGGACACACTGACCCCTGGTGGTAAAAGAAAACATGCAGGTAATCAAACTATCAGCAGTCACGTTTCCTCTCCCCAAGGTGTAATGTTGCAAAGATAAACACTTAGTTGGCAAGTCAGCGCTGCTTGTACACACTGTATACGGAGTACACGTTTGTATGCGTGCATGTACCTGAACTGGAGCTGATTAGCTGTATCACAAGAGGTCTTCGAGTGACAATCCCTGAGCCTCTCGGTAGGAAATCCCTTGGGGGAATAAGGGAATAGAGTCATTTTAACCTTACACACACCTGGAAAAGAGCCAGAATAGGCAGCATTCTTAGACAAGGCTAGGCAAAGTGTCCTGGATAAAAATGAAATAGTAAACATAGAAATTCTTCTGCCTTATTTCAGGCACAGTTATTACCCTTCATACTCCACATATAGGACAGTAATGCTACAGGGTGTAGTGGTTTATATACTGCGGTGCAATATAAAACAATATTAGAGTGATGTAAGGTTTTAATAATTATTAGAATATGGTGTGTATTGAGTTTATAAGGTAAAATGCAATTTGCTAATTTATTTTATTGTTACTAAAGCATCATAACGTGGAAAAAGTTGAAACTATGCAAATATCAAGAGACAAAAGTCAACAATCGACAAAATTTAAAAAGATCTGAGGTTAAAAATATAGTAATGATGAATAATAGCATTTTCCTGCAGGCAAAATCTATGCACACATATCTGTCATTTTAATTAGTCAAAACTTCGATAGTTCTCTAGAGGTCCAATGATGCAAAATAACTAACAAGGGATGTAAGCTAACTGTCAATTATAAAGAAACGCTCCACCACAAACATCCACCTTTTTTCAATATCAATATTTACAATTACTAGCAGTCTTTAGTTGCCCAAGCAGTTCACTTAGACTGTTTTGTGTACCTCTTCATTGACGCCTTAAACTGCCCACATTACCCAAAATGCTGTTCAGTTACCTGCTTATTGTTTCAGTGGGAATTCATCTCAAGCATTTGATGCAGCAGCAATTTATTTTCCTTTATTTTTTTCCATGGTTACCTCAGTTGTACATTCTGATTACACAACAAAAACAGCAGGGGCAAAGAGGCTGTCTGAAGGGCAGGGCAGGACAGGTAAGAAAAGGCAACTATTTACGCAAAAGGACTCCTAGATGGCATATTCAAATCTCACATTGCTCTTGCATTTCTTACATCTTTTATACATCATGTAAAGATTTCTGGTCCACTAAAAAGCACACTTGGGTGGGCACGTTCTTTCTCACATAGGGCCGTCCTTGAGGGCATTTCATCCTTAAGTGTCTGTTTAAAGGGCAGCCATTAGAACATAAGGCCCTTGATCACATTTTATCTTCAAAAAAGAAGGGGTCTAGGTCTAGGGGTCTAGGTCTAGGGGTCTACCTTGCATGTAGACCCCTAGAGGTGTGGCTCTAGGTATGGCAGCACTGTGGATTAGTAATTAGCACAGTTGCCTCACAGCAAGAAGATCCTTCGTTTCCCAGGCAGGGGCCTTTTTGTGTGGAGTTTGCATGCTCTCCCTGTGCTTGCGTGGGTTTACTCCGAGTACTCCGGTTTCCTCCCACAGTCCCAAAAACATGTATATCAGGTCAACGATTGTGAAGTAGTGTAGTGTGTAATCGCCATAAAAATAGCCTCGATGCTGGCATGGTGGTAAAATGTAAATAAATAAATAAATAAGGTGTGGCTCCATCAATCCTACAAGTAAAAGTGACGCAATACATTATAAATTTAGTGTTGCCAATGTACGAGCTTTGCATCGCAGTAATTATATGCAATATGGAACATCACTCATTTTGAACAATCTGTGGCATTTGTTTAATGCAAAAAAAGTGATGCAAGGTAGTTTCGCATGACATAAAGCCCTGATTAGCCTGCCTAAATAAAGTCCAGGTAACACTGCATTCACAATGTATAGCAAGGTTCTGTCCCAGACTATGTAAACGGATTTGCAGTAATGTGCTGTGCTATTTAAATAAGAAAACATGCAAACTCGTTCTGAGCTTTTTTTAACGCAAAAAAAAAATGCCTTTGGCTTGAATAACTTTATTTTATTACTCCATCTGAAGCAAACACACAACAGACTCCCTAACAAAAAGCATACAATAACATGTCTTTCCTTAGGTTATTATAATGTAGTGCATAAGCAAAACTATTTCTAGCAAATCAGATACACAATCGTAAACATAGAGAAACCTTCCTCAGGAAGGCCTAGTTTTACGCACCAGAGAGATAAGCGGACAGAGATATTATTCTGTGTATCACATAGGCTGTAAAGTGGAGATATTTTTCTATTTCTTTGCCCTGTTTAACCAGAAATCAACTCACATTCCTCCTCCACAATGTATCGTATTCTTAGCCTGAACTCTGTTCGTTCCCAACACTTACCCCTGACCTCAACGGTCAATCCATGACAATGCTTTTATTCAGAACACTGTACCTCCTATCTATCACTACACCCATTTCCCCTTATCATACCCTGCACTAAGGAGTGTTTTACTGGAAAATGGTAAGGCACTGATGCTTGGTTAATATTTTGATGAATGCAACGGCACATATAACGAATAGCCCTTTTCTAAAATAAAATATATAGACTCATATCATTTATTCCCTTCTCTGCCATTCTTTTCTTTTTATCTCTATCAGGATCTAGTCCACTGTTCATGTCCGTAGGCCTCTGTAACAGTAGGCAAGAACAGATGGCTTATAGTGGTGATGCGCAGTGATTTTTCTTTTTTTTATATGGCTGCATCAATAAGTTATTATTTTTTAATAATTCGATGCTAAAAAAGCCATCATGTAGCATGCCTGCATAATGCAGACAAAAAAAAAGAGAGCTACTTTAAACCTCATTACATATGAGATATGAGACTCCACCCATTAAACTAAAATAGTCCTGTGATCTAATAAAGTGGACATGCTGGAAATTAAGTCTAAATTGTAGAATGTTTTTAAACCCAAAAGAAGTAAGAAATCATATAAATATGATCAATCAAAAAATATATACATTTTTTCATTTCCTCCTTAGAAAGATATGAAGTAATTATGATGTAAAAACATCTATCATTTAATAATTTATCTTTGGTAACTGGGGTAGCACGGTGGCTTAGTGGTTAGCCTCACAGCAAGGAGGACCGGGTTCGATTCCCGGCCAGGGGTCTTTCTGTGTGGAGTTTGCATCTTCTCCCCGTGCTTAAAGTAGTGGGTTTACTCCGGGTTCTCCGGTTTCCTCCCACAGTCCAAAAACATGTATGTTAGGTTGATTGGTGATTCTAAATTGCCCATAGGGGTGAGTGTGGGAGTGTGTGTGGCCCTGTGATGGACTAGCGACCTGTCCAGGGTGTACCCCCCCTGCCTTTCGCCCTTGCAGAGGCGACTGGGATAGACTCCAGCACATCCCTGTGACCCCGAATTAGGGAATAAGCGGGTATAGAAAATGAATGAATGAATCTTTGGTAACTGATTTATGCTGGTCAGTCTTGGTGTTAAAGTTTATCCCAAGAATAATAAGCATGACTATGGGATGTTAATCCAGGCCAAGGCCATCATACACGTATTTGTACATTTATTCACATCTAGAGTTTATATTCCTATATGATTTTAAAGGTGAAAGAAAAACCGGGAACCTAGAGAAAACCCAGATGGACAAAGTGACAGCATGGCAAAAAGGAAACCAGGTAACGAATCACTGTAAACCCATTTTGCTTTGTGTTGCCAAAAAACCCCGAAATAAAGTACCTGGAGTTACCCTAGCAGCCATAAATATGAGTAATAACAACACGCACACACGTCAGCTTTCTCTCTATGTCAGAAACAGTCATCTGAAACATCTAACCTTCACCTTACTTCCCCACCCTTTGAAAAGCAAGCAGGAAAAACAATAGGCTGGTTTGCAACAACAACCCCGGTTTCCTGCAGACAATCCCAAAACATCAGCGAGGAAACTCTCTTGGCAAGAGAGCATCTTTCACAGAGCAGCTGTCCTCCTTAAAGCAAAGCAACATGGAAGCACCATAGAAATAAATTTCATCTTAAAAGATATAATTTATCTGTTCATGTCACTCGGTTAGTTTACTGTGATTTCCTACATCCTTAACATATATATATATATATAGTGGAATCAAAAAAATGATCAGAATTTCGTTGAGCAAACTCAGGGCTGCTCTGAAGTCAGAGTCTATCCAGTAACCCCGAGCAAACTGCAGAGGAAGAGACATACAACATTTACTGTATGTAGCCCTTATTTACTGTATGTAGCCCTTATAATTTTTATAATTGCAAAGTGGAACAAAAATGATATACAGTTTTCAAAACTTTAAGCAATTAAAAATCTTAAAAGTGTGGCGTGCATTAGTATTCATCCCCCTGCACTCTAATACCCCCCAAATAAAATCCAGTGCAATCAATTGCCTGCAGAAGTAATTAGTTAAGAGTCCACCTGTGTGTACGTTAGTCTCAGTATAAATACACCTGTTCTGTGAAGGCCCCAGTGGTTTGTTAGAGAACACTAGTAAACAAACAGCATCATGAGGACCAAGGAACTCACCAAACAGGTCAGGGATAAAGTTCTGGAGAGGTTTAAAGCAAGGTTAGGTTGTAAAAAAAAATCCTAAGCTTTAAACATCTTAAGGAGGACTGTTCAATTCATCATCCAAAAATGGAAAAAGTATGCCACAACTGCAAACCTTCCAAGTAGGAGACACAGCAAAGACGTGAAAGAAGGTGCTCTAGTCAGCTCTAGTTAAACTTTTTGGCCTAAATGCAGAGCACTACGTGTGGCGGAAATGTAACACTGCTCATCACCCTGAACACAACATCCCCCACTGTAAAACAACATCATGCTGTGGGGAGGCTTTTCTTTAGCAGGGACAGGGAAGCTGGACAGAGTTAATGGGAAGATAGATGGAGCTAAATACAGGGCAATCCTGGAAGAAAACCTGTTGGATGCTGCAAAAGTCTGAAGATTTGCCTTCCAGCAAGACAATGACCCCAAACATCCAGCTAAAGCTACAATGGAATAGTTTGCATCGAAGATGTTATGATGGCCCCAGTCAAAGTCCAGACCTTAATCCCATTGAGTATCTGTGGCAAGATATAAAAATTGCTGTTCACAGGAGCTCCCCATCCAATCTGGCTGAGCTTGAGCTATTTTGCAAAGAAGAATTAGCAAAAATTTCAGCTCATGGATATAAATGTATGTATAGTATTTGCTTTATAGATGACTAAACAATCATTAATTTTTATTAGTAAAGCTGGAGAGGGAGGGGGGGGGCCTAGGCTGGAACCCGGGTTGCGAAATATATATATATATATATTATATATATATATATATATATATATATATATATATATGAATATTTTAATTATATTTATATAACTATAGCAAACAAATGAGTAGTTATTATGTAATGGATATAAATGTATGTATATTTGCTTTATAGATGACTAAACAATCATTAATTTGGCACGATAATAATTTCAGGTTTTTATTAGTAAAGCGTGCCAATATTTTTTTTTAGATAAAGGGTCTTTCAATATACATTTAAATGAAACCCTTCTTGTTTTTCATAAATCAGATCAAATTTTGCTGTTGCATGTTCGGTAAGAAAAAAGGGAAGAAGCCTCTATCACTTTGCATGAATAACGAACATGTTCTTGGCTTCTTCTCATTGCATTTGGCAGGGGAAGAAGATGAAGTGGCTGCAGACTACAGATGAGTGTAGGACCCTCTGCACCTGTAGCCACCACACAACAAATCCTTAACAATCCATCAAGACATTCTGGACCACTAAAGAGCATGAGTAAGTTATATGATCACCTACCTGCCCACAAAGTTCTCAAGGACAGAGGATTTGCCCGCACTTTGTCCTCCTACCACGGCGATCTGCGGCAGCTCCAGACTGCAGCTCCTCCCGAAGACACTGAACGCCTCGTGGAGTCTGTTCACCAGTGGAATAAGCTCCTGCATACCCTGATTCCCCATGATTACACCTAACTAATATCTACTGTGGACAAATCATCCATTAATAAAGTGAAATCTGATAGTAAAAGTGTTTTTCATAAGAGCGACTTTAAAACGTCACAACGTTTTTTTTAAAGGGGTGTGTTTGACAAGCTTGTTGCTGATGGGTTTAAGTTATGCGTTTCCAAATCTTTTACTAAAAGTTGTTGGCCGTTTGGTCCGTTAGAATAAAATGCTGGTAATAACAATTATCTTATTAATAATAATAAAAAAGGGAGAATAATAATGAGTAGTTAGTTCATTAAAAACATGTTAGCTTACCGCGTCCTCACCGTTCAGACTTCGCATCCAGTTCTGGACGCATACACAGAGAAAGTTAGCTATTCTTTGACTTTTAGTCCTTATTTTTCCACAGAACCGACACGAAAAAGATAAAACAACCCTTCCACCTTTAAAAGTCTGTAAATTCAGCTGAACTCGGTTCGGTTCTGTTCTCTCTCTCTCTCAGCTGGAACACTGACAGTTAACGGTGCATTCGCGCATGCGCAGACGCCATCGATCTGTCCGTACAGAGAAACAGAACTGCTAATTCACTTGTATTTTTAACACGTTTTCTTTAATGACATGTCTTTAAAGACATTTAATACGCCTTAAAGTCAAAAATGTAAGAAGTAAAACCCTATTTGAAAGCGTTTAACCGTAAAAAGTGGTTTGTGAAAGAGTGTTCAGAGTGACAGTGTGCAGATACAGTAGACAAGCCCAAGTGCTGTAGTAAAAATAACGAGACTGGACTCTAAGGCATGCTGGGAATTTTATTAGTGTTTTAATCTAACTTTTAAAAAGAAATCTGTGTTTCTTATGGATTACTGCGCGTGAACATTAACACTTTCCAGTGTGATATTATTATTTCATTAAAAACACAATCTAATTTTATTTTTTAGCAGTTTCCATGTCATGCAAACATTTCCCATCCATCGGTTTATACCTGTACACTTTTAGCTAACCGTGTCCCACACTGTCACACAAACTTAATCAGATGCACTACACACTGCCAATGTTTCTATTATTATTTGCATCAAAAAGATGAATAAAAGAAGAGTAAAAGATAAAATGTAATCAATGTGATTTTAACTGTAGCATAGTTGTTGGTATCACATGGACAAGCCTGAGTATTTCAGAACATGCTGATCACTTTGGATTTTCAGACACACACACACACACACACACACACACATCTCTAAAGTAATAATGAAACCAGATAAACTACAAAACAGTTACACTTTCACTTTTAATTAAGCTGCAGGTTTTTACATGTTCCTTTGCTTATGTAATGTTTTTCCCCCATTTTATGTAAATGGTTTGGGACGGCTTTGTAAAAAAAACCAAAAAAAACCAGCTATTATAATCAAACCAGCACCAAAAAAGGAGTGCTGGGATAGACCTTAGCAGATCATCGTGACCACAAATTAGGTAATAAGTAGGTATATTTGATGAATGACTGAATGATGATCAGCTTCCAGGATTCAAACTTATAACCAGCCGATTGGTAGTCCAAAAGCTGTTTATTCTCTACTGGCCCTTGTCATTTCCTTAGCAACAAATCCAAGAGTGTGTGTTGAGTAGATGTACTTCTAGGTTTACTGCTAGGACAAAAACATATAAGAGATGGTATTGCACTGCAACATTTGTGATAAAACATGATGTAAAGAACCAATAAACTGTATAGTATACGTTTGACAACCAGGAAATTTGCTTTTGGTTTTAAAATTGATTTCAATGTTTTAAAAAAATCCTAGTACTATATTAATATAGGAATTTATGTTCCACATTCAGACATGTCCTGACCCAGTTCAAGTTACTCGCAGGTCTTTAAGCATTGCAGTAATGTCTATTTGAGGCTTAAATAGGGCATTTTGACTATGGCTCTGCAGCGCCCCCTGTAGGTTTTTTGCAGCCTGCTGCAGCTCGTGTGGAACTGCCTTGGATTTGTCTTGTACTGCT
The DNA here is from genome assembly GCA_005784505.1 of Bagarius yarrelli. Classification (NCBI taxonomy): domain Eukaryota; kingdom Metazoa; phylum Chordata; class Actinopteri; order Siluriformes; family Sisoridae; genus Bagarius; species Bagarius yarrelli. The sequence continues at coordinate 4,714,669 of VCAZ01000016.1, forward strand.
TCCCCACGGGAACACAGCAGCACCTCGTTCACTTCCCCCTCGATAGGGCGAGAGAGCACGCTTGGGAACACTGTCTGCAAACGCTCCAACACTGACTTCCTCAGAGCTGAGTCACGACACACCAAGTTTAAAATAAAAACCCCTGAGACACAAAAAAAGAGAGAGAACGAGAAAGAGGATTCTTAGCATAATCAGTCTGCAATAACATCCAACTATTATTTACCCGTCAACACAACTATCTTACAAAAAACAAACAAACCCAAAATTAGCCCACCTCGAGGAGTTAACAACTTGCAGACTTTCTCCAGTAGGGAGGTTTCTACAAAAGCAGGCGGAGGACAGCTTATGCCCAGGGAGCGGTCCTTGCTGTCAACATCGAACATGATGACATCATAGGAATGCACTCCTATAAATAGAGATGAAATGAGACATAAAATTGAGAAGACAAGGTAGGGTTGCTTAGTAGTCCATAAGACTTTACCATCTAAGAATAATCTGATTTTTTTTCCCTGCGCATCACAGTTTCAACGAAAAAAAAAATAGAATAGAATAGCTACTTTGTCATTCAGAACACACATTGAAAATTACGATGCAGCTGACTTGCTGTTGGCTTTATCTAAAATATAAAATAAAATATGAAAAGATTAAAAATAAACACACAGATATAAAAAAAAATGCAACCAAAAGAAATAAATAATCAAAATAACAAGGAATAGTGAGCAAACCATGTATTGCACTAGTTCTGCATTTTTTGCATATATTGTAAACATAGTGTAAGTGATTTTGTAATAACTTTATTAAGGCATATAGCACATACTGTACATATTCCCATCGTGGACATGTGATACAGGAGTAGAAGTTACTGTAAGTTCAACAGTTAGATGGCTTGGGGGATGAACCTATTGCAGAATCATACTGTCTGGCTTTCCAGAGGGCAGCAGAAATTATAGCGAGGATGGGTTGAGTATCTAATGTTTCGTGCTCTAGCCAGACAGCATTTGTGCGCAAGTGATTATATAAAGGTTATAAGATATGTTATGCCAACTTAACATGAATTAAACATATACTAAAGCCTATACCTGCATGATTTCCTGTAGTGTGCTGATGCCACATGATTGGCCGATTAGATAACTGCATAAAAGTGCAGGTGTACAGATGTTTATTTTAAAGTCAGCACAACATAATTGCGAATCTTAACTATTTAACGTCATAGCTTACTTACCAAGATACATTACCAAAATTACAACCGCACATATTACTATAAAATAAATAAAAAATTACCTTTGCTCTCCAGTGTGCTGATGTGTTGTAGACCATCTCCAAGTATTACATTCAGTCTGTCATCAGTCCGGAACTCAAACCAGGTCTTTGCTATCTGAAGTACAGCCGGGTCGAGTTCCACGACCTCTACCCGCACACCAGGCACAAAGTCCCGTATGAACTGGGGCAGTCCTCCACCGCCAAGACCCACCACCAAAACTGACACCTGCCCATCTGTGCAACAGAGCAGAAAAACAAAATCTTTTTACTTATTACTTTTGTTAATGCTGAACACTAACAATATAAAGAAGAACTTTGAGACGAACCAAACTAAAATAAATGAAATTGAATGTTTTATAATATTTCATACAAAATAAAATCTCAGTGTTGGGCTCTGTTCCAGATTTTACAGACTTTAGATATTTTGCTTTCCTGCAGTGTGAGTTCTACAACAACCATCAAACCAAAAACCAATAGCGCGACAACTACGAACCGCCTGAAGAGCACATGCAGAGAATGCCCTTTATTTGGAATTCTGGAGGAAAAGTAAGTGTTTGTGTGAAAGAGAGAGAATACGGGTTACTGACTGTGTCACGTATTGGTGACAAACTCCAGACAAGTCTTCTTATGTGCATCTGTATTTACAGTGTAAACCTGGTTTCAGTATCCATACTGCTTTACTGATTCTGTTAAACTCCAGTCCTAAGACTGACTAATCTGTACCACTAATTTGCCAGTCCACAGCACAATTACTACAAAATCATACCTTTATTACTGACTGCCTCTTTTCCCAGCATGGCAAAGCCGGCGATCATCACCTCGTGATGAGTACAACATAGAAATCCTCGATCTACAGTGTGATTTTTGCTTGCTACAGCTGGAGATTCAGCAGCAGGGGGCTTTGTTTTCTTTTTGCTCTTTTTCTTCTGAGCAGAAGCTGTTGGTCCAGCTGGAAAATAGGTATAATAACAAAAATGAAAACAGCGCTACAGATAAAATACTTAACCGGTTATGCAAATGGGACAATTACCTGCCGGGGTGGCTCGCAGGCGGCTTTCTGACTGCACCAGCTGGGGGTTGTTCATGAAGATTAATCTACGATAGACGTGACCGTCCTCTCCACGGACATCTTCAACAGAGTACTCACCCGTAAGGTCACTGACGCCTCGGCCCACCACCTCCCTCCAGCCCAGGTCACCACCTACAGACAAGAATGGCACCTAATCCAGACACATAAGACAAGAGTCAGGAAAATACAGACCGAACTTATATTCTTAATAAGTAACATGAACTATATAAACATCCCATTGTCCCATTTACCTGCTGATTGGCTGGCATTCCAGGGGGAGCCAGTTCCATCACCATAGGAGAGAGCTCAGACTGAACTGCTTGCATGTCTTTATATTCCTGGTCTCGATGCATTGCAACAACGATCAACCGTCTGAAGTTTGCACTAGTGGCCAGTTGACTACGACCCTCAGGAGAACCGTACAACCAATCAGACTCTCGGCCTTGTGGAACTTCACAAGTCAAACCCAATTATTAGCATCACTGTTATAATAGACAAGCACATGTATACGTTTGCTAAATGGCTCTCACCAATGAAGATAGCGAAGTGGTTGGTACGAGGCACTTTGGCTAAAGATGGGCTGTCCTGCACTGTCAGTGTGTATCGGGGACGACCCGTGGCTGCATGGCACAGCGTAAGAGAGGGCGTGCTTGAAGTACTCGTGGATCCCCTCAGCTTCTGGAGCAGAAGTGCATAGGCCTGCCTTTCCTTTACTGCAGCTAATAACTCAGAAACTGACCCCAGTCTACATGGGGCGCCATCCTCCCCCTGGCACATCTCCAGAACTTTGAAAGGAGGTGGCTGTCGGAACTTGGTGCAGACAAGAACGAAAACAGGAAGAGCAAACGAAGAGGAATCTGTGTCCGCGTTCTGTTGGCTCAGGCTGTGGATACGAATAGCAAAGCCAGCTTCGGCAAAATGCCCCACCGCTAGCTTTATCACATGCTCCTGGGCGAGAGTCACGCAGACGTAGCGGCCGGCCACAGCTAAAACCCGGCTCACCTCAGACAGCATTTTGCCTGCTACAAGACCCTCTCCCTCCGAGGCCATGGCATCTAAAGTTCCCTTGTCCAGACAAGCCTGGAAGCTGCCACTTGCATAACCCGTCTGCGTGGCATCTATCTGATGGAAGGTGAGATCGGGGCGGCGCTGCACATTTCGCTGGTTCATATGAGCTACGACTGTCTCGCTAATGTCGATATTGGTTAAGTGTCGGTAGCCGACATCATAAAGCTGTTCACTTAGCTCTGAGTTCCCACAGCCGACCACTAGGACCTGATACAGAGAAAAGTATTCATTAGAATTCACACATGAGGTATGTTTTACTGAACATCCTTTTTAACACACTCAGTACTGTTTAATTTTAAAGTCTTTTTCCAACACCATCACTTTCTGGATGTTTATTTAAGATGTAATCCCATTTACAGAAAACAGGACTGCATTTAATCTTTCACACTTGTAAAAGTTTTTTTTTTCAACTAATGCTAAAAACATATAACACTTATTTCTGAAAGCAATCTCACTTTACAGCATTCTTTCATTTATTCTCTATCCAGAGGGTGTGTGAAAGTAATATGCTCAATACATGAATGTTCCACAAGAATGAGGTATTTAAGTACTGCTTCCACTTTTTTTAAAAAAAAAGAAAGAGGGTAGGAGACAAACAAAAACTCTGGGTTTACAGAAGAAAACCTGCTCATGACCAGATTAGGTTTACAAAGTATAAATGATCTCTCTGTTTATCTGGAAAAACAGGTCTCAAATCTCTGATCTGGCTGATATCGGACTCTGTGTGCAAACAAAAATCTCACTGAATTATTACAATAACTGACAAAATAAATGTTTGGAAATGTAACCTAAGGGGACGTGGTGGCTTAGTGGTAAAGGTGTTGGACTGATACCAGAAAGGCTGCAGTTTAATTCCCAGCACCACCAAGACACCACTGTTGGGCCCCTGAGCAAGGCCCTTAACCCCCCAATTGCTCAGTTGTATAAATGAGATAAATGTAAGTCGCTCTGGATAAGAGTGTCTGCCAAATGCTGCAAATGTAAACTGATATTCCTTCTGACACACTACAGCAAAAGATAGAAAACTTTTAATGACTGGAATACTAGAACTCGAATCATTTGGGTCACCAGTGTAATTTTGTTTCTTGCTGCAATAATAATATATTATTATTACACCCTTATAATTTATCACAACCCTATAAAGACATGGTTTGGAGTTTGTTTTAAAGATCAGTTCTGATTATATTAAAATGTATACACCGTTTTAGTGTTTAATGATAGACTCAGTGAGTATATAGTGTAAGTGTGTGGATCCTGAGGCTGTTTTTACCTTTTCATGGGGTTTAATGTATTTGTGCAGCACGCCACACAGCGAGGTGTAGTCCCCGTACCACTCAAACGCTTTCTCTCCTCGTTTGCGGAAAAATCGCTCCCAATAATCCGCAGAACTGAACTCCTCCGCTGTTCTGGGTAACAAACTCATGTCCTTTCGCTCTCTTTTTTAAATTGTAATATTTTTTAGTGCTGATCTTCAGCAGGCTTTAACATGCCATACGTACTCTATTGCAATCTAAGCACGCACAACCCTCAGCATAACGTTATTGATAATGCTAGTTTAAAACAACAATTATTCTCCAAAACATTATTATTATATATTGTATATTATTATATACATTATTATTATTATTATTTTATTATTCGTATTCTAATTTCTAAACACACGTGAAAGTCGTCTCCCACATGTTTTTCAAGGTTTCGATCCGGACCAATTTCCTTGACGGACGCGCTACATATCTTAGCACTGATTCGACGTTGTGAGGAGGCGGGACCTATACAGCGTTCGTTGATTGGCGGAGAGTTAGGAGTGACTGATTCTATTGGTTAAACATGTGTCACTGAGGCGGTTTATTAAACATGGCAGCACCGGTTGGGAGATCTGTGGTGTTTGTAACTGGAAACGCTAAAAAATTAGAAGAGGTGAGAATAGAAATTAAAATATGCTTACATACAACATAAAGTATGTCGGCAATTACCCCAAATACCCTTAAGACGTGTGTGCATATACAATAAATACAATGTATTGCATTAGTATGTTCCTGCAGTCCAGAATGTGATCTGATTTACTGTAAGACCTCATTCTGTCTTCTTTTTTTTTTAATATCTGCGTTCAGGTTGTTCAAATCCTTGGTGACAAATTTCCCTACAAACTTATTTCTAAAAAGATTGATTGTAAGTATGCACCTGACTATGCATCCATGTTTACATCTGTGACTGAGATATAAACAATCTAAATGGTCATAAGACAGGGGACACCAGTCCATCCCACCCATCCACCTACATCAGCTTGATAAACATCTATTTTCTGTTAGTATATCATCACTGTTTTATTCATCTAAGCCGTCTACTAGATGTTAGAACAGGCTGTGGGGATCATTTACATACAAGAGCTTTAGTGAGATCAGACACTGATGATGGTTAAAGAGGTCTGATGTCTCTGCAGTAGGTGTTCCAGTTCATTCCGAAGGTGTTTACATTTGAGTAGTGGTAGTGCAGTGCAAGGTGTTGGACTGCTAATTTGAAGATTGGGGTTTGATTACCAGCACCCACCAAGCTGCCACAACTGGGCCCCTTTACCCCCAATTGCTCAGGTGTATAAAAGAGATAAATGTAGGTCGCTCTGAATAAGAGTGTCTGCCAAGTGCTGTAAATATAATGTTATTGAAAGATGGGGTTCGTTTCCCAGCACCACCAAGCTCTTGATAAAGGGCATCTATCAAATGCTGTAAATGTAATTAATACTACAGCATACAGTGGCATTGTGTACAATTGTGTGCTAACAGTCTGGGGAAATAATGACTGATGATCACGTGTCCATCAACATTTGACCATATTGTGTTCTAATGTTCTGATTCGCAGTACCTGAATACCAAGGAGAACCTGATGAGATCTCGGTACAGAAGTGTAAAGAGGCAGCCAGACAGGTTGGTTAATTACATTGTCTTTTTTTTCTTTAATAAATAATGAGGGTTTTTTTTACTTTGGTACTTCTTTTATAAAGGTAGATGGACCTGTAATCGTAGAGGACACATGCTTGTGTTTTAAGGCACTCGAAGGTCTCCCAGGGCCATACATGTAAGCATACTCGTGTGTTTACTTGTACATTAGCAACTTGGTGCCTGTTTTTATAACAAACATATTGTTTTCCTCAGAAAATGGTTCCTGGATAAACTAAAGCCAGAGGGAAGACACACTCTAATTTAAATACATTTTTCTTTTTTTTTAAGACATGATGCATTTTTTTTATTTTCTCTGTTGACAGGATTGTATAAGCTTTTAGCAGGGTATGAAGATAAATCAGCTTGGGCTTTATGCACATTTGCCTTTTCTCCTGGCAAAGATGAGCCTGTTCAGCTCTTCAGAGGAACCACAGAAGTTAGTACATTTTGGCATCTCCACATGACGCATGTCAAAGGGTGCATCGGAAATACAGATTTTCCTAGTATGTAGTATACATTAAAATCTATAGCATTCAGAAAACAGTAGGAAAAACGTTTCTGGATGATCTAGAAATGCCCAGATTCTCATCATATTTTAAAATGGTGGACATGACAGTATTTTTAAGTGTAAAAGTACTGCAGAAAAACTTTATTTCTTGTGGTTAAACTGCACTTCTTTAATATCACCCAAGAAAATAATGATTATTTTAAAGGTTTTACGTTTATATGACAATGTAAACATGGTGGATGTACTAGGTTTAAATTCATTGATATTGTCCATAATCATCTGACATAGAACCCACTTTTAAAGTCCAGCAAATAAGTTTAAATGAAATGTATTAACTTACTTAAGCAGTATGTGATTTCAAATGCAGCACAAGTCTGTGTCTTATTATATGCATAAGCTTTACTGCTGGTATGAGTATTTCATTTGCCAGATGAGTGTTTCAAAAAAGGGTTAAAAATTATACAGGTTGATTTGTGTAACGGGAAAGGAAGAGTATCTCGTTATCACTCTTTACAACCACGGTAAACAAAAATGTATAATAGGAGACACACCACAATTAACCTTGAGCTAGTTGAGGTACAGTAGCAGAAGATTACATCAGGTTCCTCTCCTGTCCTCCAGGAACAGGTCAATTCCAAACTCTAAAGCATCATTTTTTTCCCACTTCAAACAAGTTCTAAGAGTAAAATCTGCAGAATCTATACATATTTATAGACAAATGGTTTTATTTTCAACATTATTTACTCCCTTATCTGCGTTTCCACAACTAACCCAATTTCTATACAAGAATGTGCACAATTAATCATTAAATAATGAATCAATCTCATGCAACATGTTCTGTTGTTATCTAGGGCAGGATTGTGGAGCCCAGAGGCCCTCGAGACTTTGGATGGGATCCTTGTTTCCAGCCTGATGGCTATGATAAAACGTGAGGGAATCTGTAGTCATTTCTAGATTTCACCTAAAGGTGGCTATGTTGCATCTATTTTATTAAAAAAAAAAAAACCTTGTGTGAAGAGGAAGACATTTCCCATCTGATTTTAATTTGAAAGAGTAATAATGAAACTGAATTAAATAAGGTCTACCTTTATTATTAGGTAACACTTAAGAAGAACATATGCATTAAAAATAATTTAACAGTGGATGAACATAAAACACAAAATTGAGATTGGTAAAGTTACACTGGTTAAGTTTTACTGCATTTCAGTGAAGTGTGTGTGTGTCACACAGCAAATTTCATCCAAAGAGTCGTTTCTACTTAATAATCAGTGTTTATTATTATTAAATTCTTGGTAGATGTTCGATAAATGGCACAAATTTGCCTGACTGTCTTACCGTTTTATAATTACACATCAATCTGTTTTGTAAAGTCATCAAATTGTTATGCCCCTGAAAATGATTCTGAACAAAAGAAACTCATAATTGGTTGCTGTACGTCAATAAAAGCTGCAGCAATCCGATACGTGTGTATATTCATACTTTACATGTCTATTCGCAATGTCCATGAACAATATCAATGAAGCCTTGTTTAAAATTTATCATCATAAACGTCATACTCACCTATGTCTTCATGATGACCTGTGAAGATGATTTCAGATTTTTACCCATGAACATAAAGATGAGTTTTATGTTTAATAGTATAACCTGATCAGCTACAGTTTTCTACAAATGGATCCAATGCTGTTACAGTCATTTGGTCATTAAAGATTGTAATGAATTTAAATCATCAGTAGTATCATGTCTCTCCTGTTGGTCTGTCTGTCTGTCTGATCTTCTCCTGATCTGTTTGTGCAGTTATGCAGAGCTTCCCAAAGAGGTGAAGAACAGCATCTCTCACCGGTATCGCGCCCTGGCAGCCATGTCAGAACACTTCTCCAAACTGAACGACGGCCCAGACACCAAACGCACCAAACACACCGACTAATTACATACAGGTTTAACAGTTGGAAGATGGTATGTTTTATCACTGTCGGACATTTGACCTAAACTTAAAGCTTGTAAACTGTTTGAAACTCAGTCTGTATAATAACTTTTCCATAAATAAAACCGAAAAAAAACATGCTGTACTATTTTGGTATTTGCCATCTTTTTCAGTGTGCTTTCTCTTAATATGAAAGTCTGCAATTTCGTTCTAAAAGCCATTAACTATATGAATGTCACAGGAATAATTTCATACATGCCAATCTTTAAAGCTCGGAAAGGTTTTCCAATCCCCTGCTGGAGCCTGGGGTCTGGTAAAAAAACAACCAAAAAAATGTTTCCAAAGCTTCATCCTGACATCCTAGTGACTTGAACATTTGAATTATAATGCCAATTCGCAAATTCATTTACTCTTAAATTCTTGCTAATTATGAATAGAAAACAGCAGGGCTTTTAGTGCTGTATGTTATTTTAGTAACAGCTCTCATGAGGGTTAAATAATTTTATGTATTCAACCCAACATATAAATCAAAATGACTGGAATCTTTCATAATATGTAAAAAAGAAAACCTGTCCCTTAAACCCGTCCCTTAAACATAAGAGGGTCATTAGATGGCAGCACAAGGCTGCATGGACACTCCTATAGAGAGCATGACATTGCTTTCAGTCTTGTACTACGAACTGTTGGTGTATCTTAAATCCTTCTGACACCCCTTTGTACACCAGATTAGTTATGAGAGACATCAAAACCTGAGAAATGAGAAAAGTGTTAGACAAAAAAAAAAAATCAATCCTATCTAACAGCCATACAGTCCTCTTTCAGCTCCTAAAGAGCACCAATCTTGGAAAAAAACAAACAAATCCTTTCCAACTTAAAGTAGAAAATCATCTCAACCAGTTGTTCAAAAAAGCAAGCTGGCAAGCAGGACCCTCAAAATTTCCCTTCTAATTTAACACTATAACGAATAAAAAACAACTGGTACAGATGCAACAGGGCTAATAAAAACCCTCGCAATATGACTCTCAGTAGATCATCAATGCCGTGATCTTTCAGAACAAAATATTCCCCTGAATTTATTGTTCATTCCTATGATTCTGATAAGACGATCTACCAAACGTCTGAGCTTTTACCCTCTGAGAGCTGAGAGTCTTAGAGGTCAGCAGATTCTGGACTGATGTTTAAATGATTTACACAAGCGCTCTCTTCAGCTACAGTTTCCCGAAACCCCTGCTGCTACACCGCTACAATATTTTATGCAGTCATAAATGATATTATTCATCAGTGTGCACTTTAACGTTCTACATGTTAAGAATATTTGATGTATAATTTAATAATTATATGGTTTTGCAAAAAACTTTAAAATGCCTTAGAAACCGCATTACTTTAATGATTGACCAAAAATTGAACACATTTATTTTAATGTAACAAGTTTATCATAGTCTTCAAATTCAGAAAAATGGCTAACCACCTGAGATAAAATAAATTAAGATTAAATACTGATGATTTTATTTTTATTATTTTTTTTCCAAAGCCACAGGGAGCCGCAGTGGTAGAATGAATGAGCCACATGTGGCTCCGGAGCTGCGGGTCTAGACATAAAATTTAACTAATTTAGTCCCAGGGTGCATAGTTATACGTATGTAACAGTTTCTTCTCCCAAACCACCCGGCTTCTCAATTTCTACAGACTAGTCTAACAAACACACACAAGCACACAACTGTTCTCTAATGCACTCAAACTATAATATTTACTGCTAAGTATTTGTATCCTGCTGCTGTCATATGTTTTCTAAAATGTTCCCATATGTTCACAATACCGCCGCGTCCCCATCAGCACTACTGTTCTGAGTTTTCCTGTTTGCTATGTAGAGTACTATCCTCTCCTGTGTATTGTACTGCCTGTCTGCTCTGTTGTCAGTTTTAAACTGGTTTGCACATATGGGCTTTATGGAATTTGTAGTCTATGGTTATTTACTTCCAGGTTTAAGTCCTTATGTTGTTTTAATGATCTGTTCTAGTTCCTATATTTTTCTGCTGCCGTAACATGAAAATGTTACGACTTATCTTATTCCTGACTTGTATTTATACACACTCAGGGGCAAGAGTAGGATATACATGTTTTTTTCCCTGAACTTATAAGATTTTACATATCAAATAAAAAGTTTACATAAATATAAATTACTCATGTAAACACTTATACAAACAAGGTACAAATAAAGACTCATACATGTCCAGCTCGATAAATGAGTCCCAGTGTTATTTCAGTCCTTTGTGTGTGGAACAGAATGTAATAAGAACTTCCTCATGTTTGTATACTTGGCATGAAATCTACAGCCCTGGTACAATAATAATCATTAGAGAAAGCACAAGGGTAATTGCCCAGCTAATGCATTCCTGGCAATTAAGAGCTCCTGTTGACTGTCCCTATTGGAGCCACATCAAAACATAAACTACGTCTCCGTCCCGTTTCCTGCTGAGATTATGAGCGTGAGCTGCTAATAGTTGTTCTTTTCCTTAAGATTACTCATTTAAATACAGCAACATTCCTCACCCTGGAGGAAACACACGATATGTTGCATGTCTACAGGTTGGCTGCCCAAAATAATCTTTCCAGACAGCCTTAAAGCATATAACTATATACACAGCATGATTTAGCACTCAGGGTGCTATTTTCTGGCTACTGACCAGTTTTACCTCATATGCCAGTAGCATCAAATTTTTTTTAGATATTTCATTCTCAACATATCATAACCTGCCAGTTCAAAATCTTTTTTTAGCGTAAATAATAAACGAAGGAATTTAAATTTGGCTTTAAATGAACAATACAAGTCCTTTAACTAATGTCACAAGTGATATAGTGACAATTTATTCTCACACAGCAAGGCCCCAGGTACGACACTGTAATCCTTCAGTGTAATAAAAACCCTCATTTAGACATTTAACTATTTCCTGTCCACATATTTTACTATTCCGTAAGCAACCTAAAAAGTGATGCATCCTTCCAAACAGCTGGTCAACATCTGTCTGCCTCCTTTGTTTATTATATTTATAATGCGACTGCTCCAGGTAAAAAAAAAAAAATCTGCCTTTTTTTAACTATACATTTATACATATGTTAAGAAGACATAAACCAGAGGTCTTGGAGTTTTGGAGGGCTGGTGTACAACACCTGCATGTAAGTTTTAAATATACCTAGCAAGATTTTGATAAGCTAGTTTAGGTGTGTTTAATTAGGGTTAGAGCTAAACTCTGCAGGACACCAGCCCTCCAGTACCGAGTCTGGTGATCCCTGAGATAAACAGACCAAGCTGTTCCACAAAGTCTATGTCTTTAATATACATAGCATCTGTGAAACTATATAATTAGCCATGGATGACTAGTTTTGGCTTTACTGTGATTGAAAAAGTACAAAACTGATTAATACACTGATACTGTTGTTATAGTAATCACTGAGTGGAGTAAAAGTAATAATCAGGACAATATTAAAGTGTGATTTCATAACTTGACAAATTTGTTCCATAGCAATCATAAGCTTTCCAGTAAAGACGAAATGTCTTCACAGACTGATTACATTAAATCTGAGTTTTAAGAAACAGGCAATTCAACAGATGAAACCTAAACGAGATTTAATCTGGTATTATTTCATTAATCAAAAACATCTGCACCAGAAATACTGCTAAAGGACAGAATTCTTACTGTCATACAGAAGTGTGGAGTTCTCTCTGAAGAACTGTTCCGTGGCAGCTATTATTTAGCCAATAATTAAGTTTATCAATTTTCAAAATATGTATTTAAAAGTCTATTTATTCCAAGCTGATTGCAGATGTTTTCCAGATGCTTTAGGGATTGTAAGAAGCAACAAATAGCTAATATAATCTAAACTATATCAGCAGACATATTAGTGTGTCTTACCCAAACTGTTACCACAGAGTTAAAAGCACACAGTTGTTTACAATGTTGTAGTAGTACATTAGAACTTCACTAGAACTTAGAGACTCAAACACTCTTCCAGCATGACAATGCCCCTGTGTGAAAAAGTAGAGTGGAGTGAAAGATCTCAAGCCTCCCACACCTTTGGGATGATCATAAAATCTTTAGTATTAGACATTTACTGGAAGATCTACTGACTAGATTAAGATTCCCAGAACTGACATAAAACACATCTTCTAAACAAATCTATCGGAGTGTCTCTCCCTCTCTCTCTCTCTCTCTCTCTCTCTTTCTCCCTCTCTATGAAACACACATAGAGCCCCAAAACATGGCATGCCAATCATGCATACAAAAAGAAAACATTTTAGAAAATATTAGGTGCGTCCAAATTTGTACTTATGTGCTTGCATGGACAAAAAAAATAATTACCCACACATTCTCATGCACACCCTTTAAGTAGTTTACAGGGAGAAGTCAACAGTCACCCTGATTGTTTTTTTGAAGGACACAGAACCTCATCACTCAACTTAGCTGAGCACTTTACTCTCTCAGGAGATACTCAGTCACATCTGCTTAAGCACTCATCATGTAGAATATGAAAATAATCCAGGCTTGTTCTGAAAACCATGTCCTCCTCCCAAAAAAAAAAACAGAGTTGCTGTGTTGGTTTTAATGATTGTTGAAACTCACAAATGAACTTTTTTCTGAACTGAATATTATCACACAAAACTTTTGATCGGAGGAAATAGAGGTACTACATACCTCTGCCTCAACACAACATTTTGTGTTGCGTATATTAGTGTCATTCTATAAAATATGGGCTTCTGTTTCCTATGATTACAGTACAAATTTACTTCATGTTTAAATGCCAATTTTTTTTTTAAAGGTAATTGATATGACAGTAAAGCAGAAACATATTTTTATTCGTTATTTTTATTTATTTAATCCTAAAATGCTTTTGAACGCAATACCGTTACACAGGTTTTTTTTAATTTTCTTTTTGTAATTTAGTTTTCTAGCATTTCTGTTAGAATATTTTAAAATTATGTCAACTAATCATCTATCCATCCATGTTTATACCTGCTTATTCCCTAATTCATAGTCACAGGGATCTGCTGGAGCTTATCCCAGCCATCTCTGAAAGGGTGAAAGGCCAGTCCATCACAGGGCCACACACACACACACACTCCTATGGGCAATTTAGAATCACCAATCAATCTAACATACATGGAAGCACAGGGTGAACATGCGAACTCCACACAGAAAGGCCGCTCCCTGGGAAACCCAACCCGGGCCTTTTTGCAGTGAGGCAACCGTGCCGACCATTGAGCCACCATGCTGCCCTTGTCAACTAATCAGTGTATACAAATATAACAGTAGTACTAAAATAGTAGCATATGAGAAACTATTATTAACAGGCTATCTTACGAAAATTTGATTACATAAATTAAACAGTCTGCAAGGTTTGGTCACAATTTAGTGTGCAATTGAAAAATATATTTACTGAGTTAAATTATTGTAAACAACCTAGATTACAACCTCTATTTTGGTTCGTAGTCTTGGAGAAGAAACTAAACATAGAGACAGGCCCGATGGTGTTGCAGCAGGTATCGCTGCTCTCTTGTAGGTGCCAGAGTTCTGATTTGATCCGCTTGGAGTCGATGCATGTTTATACGTATCACACAAACAACAAACAAACAAACAAACAGGCGGATTAAATATGCCAAAGATGCCCATATAGTGTAAGTAGAGGTTAGTTGTTATGTGTATCATCCTCTTATCATTAGTAACAAGTTTAATTCTCTTAATAATATAATTGACATTAATTGTGTTTTATGATATACTGAAGGTTAAATGAGGTCATTTTTAAAACCTGAAGCGTATCCAGTTGTGTGTGTGTGTGTGTGTATGTATATGTGTGTGTGTTCATGTTCACTTCCTGGTCATATGAGGAGGGAATCACTGCGTTGTATCCCGATCGAACTGCTGCTCCCTACCGCTTTACAGCCCGGCACAAAATTAGCCCTTTTTTTTTTTACAGGTTTGCTTATCTGTAACTGTGTTGTAAACTGAACAACTGACCTACAAGGACAACAAACTAAAGGTACCCACAGATATCATGGCTCTGGTGCTGTTTATTCATTCATAGAGGCCCGTGTGTGTGTGTGTGTGTACTGAGATGCACAGACAGCTGTATTAGCGGCTTGGCTTTTCTCCTAGGTTTTTCCATCTGCTCAATATTTCTATGTCTGTCTGTTTTATCTGTTAAAACAGTGTTTTCTCGTGGCTGCATATGTTTCAGTATCTGCTGTAAAAACAAAAGATAATATAATATAAATAGCTAATTTTGTCATTGTAGCTTTTAAAAACCAGGGTAAGTCTCTAATTCAGAGCGGGGTTGTATACTAGCGTCCTAGTTAGGGCTAGTGTGCTGGCTACGTTTTAGTTTATCTGTTACACACTATGTAGCACCCTAGTATGCTGTTTTAAACACAGCCTGCTTTTGACGCTAACTGGCTAAGTGGTGTCATTTAGGTCGAACTGACACAAATGCTACATCATTTTCTTGAAGGTTGGAAATATTTTTTCTGAAACCTTTTGTTAATGTATAAACAGCGACGTTATTTAAATTTAGTTAAGGTTTGATAGCTAATTTGGCGAACCCGGTTAACGTTTTAGCTTAAGGGAAAGCTATTGACTAGTTAAGCTAACTGTACGAATTCAACAATAAATGAAAAGAAAGTTGTGTTTAGAGAAAGCTTTAACTTTATTTTGTATCAGCGGTGAACAATTATACATGTTATTTTTGTTAAAAAATCCTTCCCATTTGTCACTTTCAATCTGGTGACCAGCCGTCATCATCATCATCATCATCATCATCATTATCGTCTTTGCTTGGTGGCCTTTTCATCCTTGTTTTTCTGAACATTATCTTCAGAAAAAAAATTCAATTCATCCTATACTAGATCATCATCCGGATCTTAACCAGGATTAATATAATCTTGACTTGATGGATCGACTTTATTTTATGTTAATTATGCCTATGAAGATTTATGAATATTAAATATATGTCAGGGTTCATATTGTCGATCATTCACACTTTATTGCTCTTTCTCAACTTGTTGTCTTTCTCTGTTTCTATTTATTTCCCTGCTTTTGACTTCACATCCCCAGTTTGTCTCTTCTCCTGATTTCTGGATTGTTCATCGTGAACGTGGGCCAGAGGGAAGTCTGTTGTCCGTCTACTTTTTCCAACACAAGAAGCAGAAAGCAATTTCAAAAGAGAGGACGGTGGATTCAATGGTACCAGACCTCCATCCTGAATTTGGGTGCAGGGGGGCATTGCCAGAGGAACATCTGCTGGGTTTTTGTTCAATTGTTTGTTGTACTTTAAACCATTTTCTGCTTAATGGTATTTGACGTTTACATCACCTCCACAAACATGTCCTCTGTTGATGAAAGAGGGAAAATTTAGTAGTCTGTATTTTGCGGTTAATTAGACGAGACAGAGTTGCTGAAGTGATGATGGCAAACTGGCAGCTTTCAGATGCTGTATGGGGAAAATGGACCAGTGGTTACTGATGGCCATTTTCTGTTCATGCACCAAGAATGAATTCGGATTGACATGTTAAGAATTGGATATAAAAGAGCAAAGAAATTCTTTAACAGAGCATCTTTATCAGAGTATCATCAGAGCCCTACTGATATCTTCAGTGACTCGTTCTTAGGCTTTCGGATGATTTACATCCGCTGATTTAGGTTCAGGCCATATTATAGGTTCCAATTATAGAATTTTTCAAGGAAAACCTGTTCAGTGAAGAATTGGGTGCAATTGAAATATATCCAAAATAGAATACAATTACCCTTGCCTATATAACTGCCACTGACACATCTTTTGCCAATAACATTTTTTCCCCTGGATCCTCTGTACGATTACCCTTTCCTGGGTAAGCTTGCTTTGTATTTAAATTTTTGTCCATCTCCTGCCTTTGTTTTTATCGAATCCGATGTTTTATAGGGATATAAATTCTGTATATAGAGAAATACCACATACACAGGGGATGCAAACTTTCTTGCACTTTATTAAATAATTTTAATGGCGTTGACTATAGTGGAAAGATAATATATTATCTGGTTTTTTTTCGGTCCTGCAAGAGGGAGCCAGAGAGGGAGGAGCAGACTGACACCAGCATGCCTCCCAAATTTAAGCGGCACCTGAATGATGACGAAGTCACCGGCTCTGTGCGCAGTGAAAGGGTAAGCCATGTCACACCCCAGGGCATTGTGGTACTCTTTAAGTCCTAATGGGGCTTAGTTCCTGGGCTTTAAATAAAATGAAGCACTGTTTTATAGGGGTGGGAATTTTTAGGTACTTTGCGATCTGATCCGATTCTTAATTTACACTTTTTTTTTTTCTGTGTAAATACATGTTTACATCTTTACATTTTAACCAGAATTGAAGTTTCTTTGCTTCTTGTTTGTAGTTAGAATTTTTACATGACATGTATCATATATTATTTATTTAAAAAAAAAGATGATTTGATTAGATAAATTTCTTTTAGTAACAAAGTTGTCTGCAGGATGAACAAGCTCTAAATGAAACATCGAAACGTCAGATTATTATAATTATAATTAAGAGGAACACTTAAATAACGCCGTATGGGCACACTGTACACCTGCAACAGTGTACGAAACCCTCTGGTTATCCACGATGAAGACTGGCACAAATCCTTGGCAGTAAAACCCGCCACAATCGCAATTCGCTTGCAAAGTATTGCCACACAGTGGATTTAAATTTTATGTTGATTTGAATGTTTATTTTTGTTCAAATTAAGTAAATTCGCCAGAATACATACTTGCCTCAGTCAGTGCTTATGTAACAGACTAAACTGTTTATTAAGTTTAGATGTGGTAATTTTGTGTCTGCGCTCATTCTGTGTGTGTGGGTAAATGCATTTTCCCCCGTGGGGCTTGCCGCAGTTTGTTGAGAGTGCATGCGCACAGGGGTGTGAGACAGAAGTAAGACTCACGAATACATGTCTGTATCTAATTAACCAGTTCAGTACATTTTGGACTGCTTGTGTTCTTTGTCGAAACCTGCGACAAACGCTCGCTTACGCTTATAATTTTTCTGTGTCTTGCACTCGCAGGCCTGCACGGTTGCGATCTTATTTCAATTTAGAATCGATTCTGGACTTTTAAGAATCGATTCAGGAATAGATTTTTTTTTTTCCCCACTTCTACTGTTTTAACTGCTTTACTTGTTGTAATAACAAGGAAATTCTGGATTAATCTTGATTATGTGTAATGAGAAGCACAAATGGTGTTAGGTATACACTAAAAGTGTGTGAACACAGCTATAAAAGCATTAGTGAGATACACTTACCCTGATGATGGGTGAGGAGGTCTGGGGTGCAGTCAGTGTCTCAGAGGTGTCTAGTGTGGTTAAGTCGGAGCCAGGGCGCTCGCGTTTTTCCACACCAATCTTAAAACACCATGTGTTTATGGAGCTTGCTTTATGTTGGGGCCGTTTGATTCCAGTGAAGGAAAATGGTAACTATGCAGCATACAGACAATTAAAAAAAATTTTTTTTATATATATATACTGCTCAAAAAAATAAAGGGAACACTAAAATAACACATCCTAGATCTGAATGAATGAAATATTACTTTGTTCTTTGCATAGTTGAATGTGCAGACGACAAAATCACACAAAAATTATTAATGAAAATCACATTTATTAACCCATGGAGGTCTGGATTTGGAGTCACACTCAAAATTGAAGTGGAAAAACGCACTACAGGCTGATCCAACTTTGATGTAATGTCCTTAAAACAAGTCAAAATGAGGCTCAGTAGTGTGTGTGGCCTCCACGTGCCTGTATGACCTCCCTACAACGCCTGGGCATGCTCCTGATGAGGTGGCGGATGGTCTCCTGAGGGATCTCCTCCCAGACCTGGACTAAAGCAATCCGCCAACTCCTGGACAGTCAGTGGTGCAACGTGGCGTTGGTGGATGGAGCGAGACATGATGTCCCAGATGTGCTCAATTGGATTCAGGTCTGGGGAACCAGTCCATAGCATCAATGCCTTCGTCTTGCAGGAACTGTCTTGCATTAGGAGGAACCCAGGGGCAACCGCAACCGGCATATGGTCTCACAAGGGTCGTCTGAGGATCTCAACTCGGTACCTAATGGCAGTCAGGCTACCTCTGGCGAGCAGATGGAGGGCTGTGTGGCCCTCCAAAGAAATGCCACCCCACACCATCACTGACCCACTGCCAAACCGGTCATGCTGGAGGATGTTGCAGGCAGCAGAACGTTCTCCACGGCGTCTCCAGACTCTGTCACGTCTGTCACATGTGCTCAGTGTGAACCTGCTTTCATCTGTGAAGAGCACAGGGCGCCAGTGGCGAATTTGCCAATCTTGGTGTTCTCTGGCAAATGCCAAACGTCCTGCACGGTGTTGGGCTGTAAGCACAACCCCCACCTGTGGACGTCGGCCCTTTCTGACCGTTTGAGCAGACACGTGCACATTTGTGTGGCCTGCTGGAGGTCATTTTGCAGGGCTCTGGCAGTGCTCCTCCTGTTCCTCCTTGCACAAAGGCGGAGGTAGCGGTCCTGCTGCTGGGTTGTTGCCCTTCTACGGCCTCCTCCATGTCTCCTGATGTACTGGCCTGTCTCCTGGTAGCGCCTCCATGCTCTGGACACTACGCTGACAGACACAGCAAACCCTCTTGCCACAGCTCGCATTGATGTGCCATCCTGCACTACATGAGCCACTTGTGTGGGTTGTAGACTCCCGTCTCATGCTACCACTAGAGTGAAAGCACCGCCAGCATTCAAAAGTGACCAAAACATCAGCCAGAAAGAACAGGAACTGAGAAGTGGTCTGTGGTCACCACCTGCAGAACCACTCCTTTATTGGGGGTGTCTTGCTAATTGCCTATAATTTCCACCTGTTGTCTATTCCATTTGCACAACAGCATGTGAAATTGATTGTCAATCAGTGTTGCTTCCTAAGTGGGCAGTTTGATTTCACAGAAGTGTGATTGACTTGGAGTTACATTGTGTTGTTTAAGTGTTCCCTTTATTTTTTTGAGCAGTGTGTGTATGTGTGTATATATAGATATATATATATATATATATATATATATATATAAACTTTGTCATTGTGCGAGGTACATGTACAGAGCTAATGAAATATCCCATATCCCATCCCTCCCAAGTTGGGGGTCAGAGCGCAGGGTCAGCTATGATGCAGCTGGAGCAGGAAGGGTTAAGGGTCTTGCTCAAGGACCCAACAGGTGTTTCTGGTCTTCAGATCAGCAACTTAGCACCCTAACCATTTGAGCCACCACTGCCCCCTGAATTAATGTTATTATAAATTAGATACACTAATAGGGAATTTTGAGGACAAAGATTAAATTGGATAAATATCTGTCACTAAAAGCATAGTTGTCTTAGTAAGCAAAATGTCTATAAATTGTTAAAGCACCTCATTTACTACATTCTCCTGTTTCCTGGTGTGGGAGGATTTTAACGAATTAGGAAGATTAATAGATTTGATCCATGTTTAAGTTTTTTTTTGTTTCATCATTATAAAACAGTCATGCTGGCACACACCCATACACACCCACACATATTTATAGCTCCTTTTCTTCCTCCCAGCATATCACCAGTAATGACTACCAGTTTTGGGTTCTGTTTTTTTTCTAGCATTACTTGGATTATTATTATTATTTTTTTTTATCTTATGCAAAATAAATTTCTAATATACTGTCTGTACATTATTGCTTTATGTGGTCTCAAACAAAACCACAATCATTTAAGAGGCAATTACAAAAATTTGTAAGAAAAGATAGCAGAAGAAAATGCAGGATTAACATAAATATGTTAAAAAACAGCTGTGAGATAAGCGTGATTGAGGATTTGCTGTAAATGAAGATTGATATTATTTTTTTTTACAGGAATAAATACCTTGCTAACTTCATTCACCACTGTTTAGAAAATGTCTGTCTGCCTTATGTCTTGTGTGGAAAATCTCGATACAATGCTGTTCTCATCGCTGTCATCACCGTGTTCAGACAACCAGCTGCAAAATTTTGGCTGACAATAACGAGTGTTACTGTTTAAAAAGAAAAGCCATCTGATGTTTTCATAAATATTCCCATTCCCAACATCTGTAAAGTGAGAACGCCTAACTGGTATTTGTGTAATATGTCCCTCAGGTGGTCGTTACCCAATCACTGTTGATTTTTAACCAGTTTGTTAATAATATTATTGTTTAAAATTCTGTATCAGTGCCATCAAGAAGACAAAACACTCCAGACCTGCATGTGGAGTCTGAATGTGGTTACAGTTTTATGTAGACGTGTTAAACCTTTCCCACCTACTCAAACAACTGTTATCTCTAATGTCAGTCTCTGATAGTACCGATTGTACAGTCAGTTACTGTAGCACTGTGCCAACTTATGTTACGTTATGGACTGAATGTGAAGCATTTAGATCCCAGTAATTTTAAAATGCAGACAGATTTATAATAAATTTACATTTACAGCATTTGGCAGACGTCCTTATCCGAGGCGACTTACATTTATCTCCTTTATACTACTGAGCAATTGAGGGTTAAGGGCCTTGCTCATGGGTGGTGGCTTGGTGGAGCTGGGAATTGAACCCAAAATCTTCGGGTTGGTAGTCCAACACCTTAACCATGCCACCATAAATGAAATTTTGTGAAAAATTGACCAATATGGAATTTATGGTAGAACTAGACTGGTTTCCTGGTTACACAATTGTACTTTTTGACCCTATAGTACACAGTTATGAAATAAAAAAGACTTCTGTTTTACTGGCCCTATCTAAAATCGCATACTTCCATACTATATACTATATACTAGGCAACACTGAGTATTTAAGACAAGTTGTAAATCCAAATCTTTCGTATGTGAAATACAGTATGTGGGTGACCTACTACTCCCTCACAGGTTTTGAAGAATGCTTACAATGAACACTTTATTGTCTCATGAGACACAGTGATGACATCATATGGAGAAGTAGTGTAAAGTGGTGATGCAGCACTTTTTATTAACTTCAAGTGCTTAAAAGGGAAAAAAAACCCTGTTTAACATTATTCAAGTTAAACCTTATCTAACTTTAAATTCACACTTCTCTGACTCGTGTCGTGCGAATGTAGTACATTTTATTTTCATTCATACCTGTAATCGTACTATACTGTAATTATATATTTTATATATAGTATATACCTGTATGAAAATTAACGATCTTTGTCATTAATTTGTATGGTTGGGGATAATGAAAATCTTCTTTTTCAACAGAGGAACTTGTTGGAGGAAGACTCTGATGAGGAAGAAGACTTCTTTTTGTGAGAAACTTGCATACTTATCGACTCACTTAGTTAGAATGTTTGAATCTGTGGGATGACATGTTAAGTAACTTTTTAATTGTGTTAAAATAATTTAAAAATAAGACCCTTTTTTAACAGAAGAGGACCAACTGGACCAAGATTTGGACCCCAGAATGACAAAATCAGACAGTAAGTTATCACAGGTTTCAGGTTTCCTTGTACATTTTTGTTAAACTGAGTAAATACTAGTCCTGAATTGTTAAAAAAATTGACACACACACACACACACTGGAAAAGGTTGTTAGTTCAATAGAAATGTACTTCCTCTTGCACGTGGCTTGAAGTTGGGTCCTGGTGACCTTACATAACTTCTCATAAAAAGATCTCTGAAAACACACTTTTCCAGTAAAGGACACATTTTTCACAGACCTACCCAGCCTGTATTTACACTAATGGTCAGAATAAAGGAAGAGTTTATTATTATTTGGGCTTTTTGCAATAGAATGCAAAATTTTACCAGATCAGAATAATTGTATTTAAAAGTGTGTAATTCAAAACGTTTGATGGGATGGATAAACACCTTTTTGTTTTTGTCCTACTTGAAGACGATGATGTTAGGGATGTGATATCCGTATGTACTTTTTGTTTTGAATTTGGACCACGTCGTAAAGTTCCACTAATCCTCGGGCCTCTGGTGTGGTTTAGCGCACGCAGCCCAGCTACAAATTGTTTAAGTATGGCAATGTGGGGTTTAGAGAGTTGGCTGCCACTCTTGGCCTGACTGGTGTTTTGGTGTATTGGACCATCAGAGCGAGTAGTACAGCTGTGGGTGGTATGATGTAAGGTGCAGGTGGGAGGCTTAGTGGATTGAGATTCATCCACAGTTGGCTTTAAATGGCAGTTTATTCCAATAAGCTCATGTTATTGACTCTAGGAATTTTTGTGCACTTTAATCATTTTAATTTGACCTTTGGCAACACACGGCATAGTTAAAAATATTTTCTTATGCAATTTTAATGTAGTTGCATAAGTTTATTAGTTGAAGGTTTTCTTGAGGTTCTACTAACGTCTTACAACTCTCATTCTTGTCTTTTGTGCTTTAGGGTGCAGTCTCAGGTTGATGAGGTCATTGACGTGATGCAGGAGAACATCTCCAAGGTGATCGAACGTGGAGAGCGCCTAGAAGACCTGCAGGATAAATCAGGTGAGATGTGCAAACTGTTACCAAAGTGAATGCAATCAATAACAAGGGGTGAAGTAGGGCTGGGCAGTATGACGTTGGGATGTTGTATAGTTGACAACTATCACATTAACGCCTTGACCTCTTAAGTTAAAGTGGGTCTAATTCGATATTAAATCTGGCTTGCAGGTTAATTTGTTATAACAATGGATGATTTAGACATATCTCCCTTGGCCCACTGCAGTGTTTGTCTTAGAATAAATTGGCTTATTAATAATAGAGGTTTAGCTTGTTATTACTGATAGTCTGATAGTTATTACTGAAGTATTAACAGTGTCCTACAGTCACCATGACATTATTAGAGAAATTGCATGGTGTTAAATGTTTCTTAAAGAATGAAACCTAGTTCAGTTAGCCCTGATGTATGCATTGTCAACTCTAAATCAATTTGAGAATTCGTGAATGCGAAGATTATCAGCTGTAATTTTACCGGAGGCCACTATAAACATGTGCTTGGACACGGTGCTTTTTTTAACTGGTATTTTAACTGCTTAAGTCTCAGGTCTGATGATTTTTAGCTTTCAAATCGCAGTCTCTTTGTCTACAGTGTGTCGCCTTTATTATTGTACAGCTCTGTATATTGTGGAAATGAATGTAGGCTACTTTCTTGCATTGATTCTGACCCAACTTCTATGCCATTCACAGTCTTTTATTGAATTGTATTAAAATTTGTTTATTGATAAAAGATTCAGCGGTAGACGTAGGTAAATGCGGTAGACGTAGGTAAATGCTGTCGCGTGTGGTCCTTGCATCTGAGAAAATTGGTTCTAAAAAGTCCTTGAAAGGTTCTTGAATGTGATGTTAAGCAAGGTGTGGGGACCCTGGTTAGTGATACTTAGGCTCTGTTGCGCACTAGTTCCGCAGACATTGTCCTGTCTGATTAATAACAAAAACTGTACCGTACTGTTGGAAAAAAAAAATGACTTGCTTTGGTGCCTGGGACAGAGCGTTTGTTTTTTCACATGACGTTGTCTCTGTGTTTTTTGTTTTTTGTTTTTTTTTATCAATTCTTTTACTTTTTCTTGCATGGGTCTTGTATCCTCAGGAGTAAACGGGAGGTTTTTGGGCAACTTCTAACAGGTACATATAGTGACTAAAATCTGTTTTTGAACAGTTTTGACCGTTTAGATATGTTTTAGGTGGCCATAGGTGGCATATGTTCAGTATGATAAGAGATTTAAATGTGTATCTAGGGAAGAGTTTCTCAATATAGTTCACACGGGCTCTTTTCCAGCTACCAACATGCTTGGACCAAACAACAGCAAATAGAAGTATAATTATACTCGGATCTGGGAAAGGCCAAACATTTGTGGCTTAGGAAACACTGATCTAGGTTATTTGAGAAAGCCATGTGTCACTGCTGGTGCAAACTGAATACATCTCCTGCTTTAGTGCTCTTGCTTTGCACTTCAGTCGAAGTCTAAGTTTTTGTGGTTAAGGATCTTGGTGCCAAAGCATTAGCATAGAATTTTGTATCTTAGAAGATAGTGTTCTAAATAACCGAAAGAAGACCTGCCACCTTTTACATGTTACGCATAGGCGCTCTGCTTGAAAATCAGAACGTGTGCTGACATGAGCTCGGAAATACATAGGAAAAATAACTTCCCTTGCTCTTAGTAAAAAGTGCGGATGAGTCAGATAGCATGTATATAACATGATTGACAGCTACCAAACACCTCACCAACAAACTTATCACACAAATCTGGTAGCTGAGGTTGAGCATAAACAGACAAGCGACAGGTCCACTGTAGGCACCTTGTGTTCAAGTTAAGAAGTATTTCTCACATCAAAATTTATTCTTTGGATGAACCATATTGAAACTGTAGTGCATTTTAACCTCAAAATTAGCAGTGTATAATCTTTATAACTCCACGTACTATTTGTTTCTTAATAAAGAGACAAAATTCACATGGTCAAAAATCTGTCCCCAGTGTTTATGACAGAGGAGTACAGTCACAGATATAGGATGTTTTGGAAAACTTGCATATGTACAACATGACCTCATACAGGGCTTGCAAAATCACTATCTCGCTGTCCCGGGGCTTTTGTATCTTCAAGTTAGGCTACTAAAATGTATCCTCACCTGACAGGCTATCTCATAAGAAGGAGAAACATATTACTGTAATTCCATTTGTCTGTAATTTTTGGCCATTGGGGATCCACTATCAATATGTTGGGTATTAAAATTGTTTTCAAATGCACGTTAGCTTTTACATTTACTTTGCGATCTTGCAAACTGTGTATAAGGAGCGACAGTACCGAATTTTCACACCAATTCGTCCTGTCAGTCCTTACAGTCCACGTGACAAGTGAGATCTTGCGCAGCCGGAGTAAACATGTAATGGTGATTTGCATACATTGTGATATAATTACTGTTATTTGCATTACGTTCACAGCAACAGATTTTGCTCTAAAATATTGCAAGGTTTCTACTCGAGACTCAAAGGCGCATAAAGCAAAATGTAGAGCAACATCAGAACAGGGAGACAAACCGTAAAGCAGCATACATACAAGTCGTGATGAGCCTATTAATGTACTGTAGTTTAGGATCATGCATGTGATTTATAAAGCTGATAAAAGGCCACAGAAAATCTAATCTTTAATACAGAAACATGATAAGGCAGTTAAATCAAACAGTTAAATCACATTATATTGTTTAATGTGCAGCTGTATTTTTCTTCAAAAACATAACAGTATCACTATGCTACACAAATGCTACTGTAAGCCATCACAATATATCACATTGTAGCATATATATTTGCTCCTTTGATGCAACGAATGTTATAAGGCACTGATCTCACTCACTAGCACACTACTGCATGTGCCAAGGGCTGCTGTTACTCAGACAGGTTTATATATACATGATTGTTAAAGGAGAAAAACATGGCCTCAACCCACAACTTGTGCAACTCTTTTGACTTGCTGCATCCGTTAACCTAAATGTTTGTGTACTTAGATGGGATAACTATATATCAGCACATTTATTTATTTCGCATATGTTTTTAGGGTTCCATTAAATACAAGTATTTAGTTCTATGTTTTTCTACCGGTCACAGGATCAGCCACAGTGCTGATTCATCTAAACAATGTTCCATGGACTGGTTTAAATAATTGTCCTTGGCCTTGCGTTAAGGAAAACTTGCTGCTGGTTTTGACCCTGTTGTTTATATTTGTACTTTTTTGCCCTCCCGGCAGGCAGAATAAATATCAGCAGGCATCACCAGTACATTCTGCTTATTTTTGCACTCATTAAGAAGCCAATTTTCTCAAGAGACAAAGCCAGAGCATAATAACATCATTATTTTGATGCTCGTTAATGAGAATTGTAGAGAAGTTGAGACACCATAGACAAAGCCATGCGTTCTCTGCCCAGTGAATGTCAACAAGCACCTGGAAACAGACTGGGCCAGTAATCGTGAGCTCAGTAGGGCTGTTACATAAGTTGGGGGGAAAAATAGAGTCCATGCATTTCTCTTTTTCTCTCTTTCACAATTCTTTCCACATCTTCAAAATTTGCCTGATGTTTTGCAGCTCGTCCAGGTGCCACAGGATGTCCAGTGAGCACATGTCTAGACCAAAGTGTTTTTGATCATTTATGCTTTTTGTTCATGCTTTGTTTTCGCTTATGTGATTTTCAGAGATTCTGTCGGACAATGCTTCTGCCTTTAGCAGCCGAGCCAAACAGCTACATCGGAGGATGTGGTGGAAGGACATAAAGGTGCGCCCTCTAGTAAATTTCAGGTTTTATTACAAATGGGTGGGTTGTTGTGGTCGAAAAGTACATTAACCAAGTAGTGTACAACACAACGGTATTTAAAAAGTGAACAACACACAACTTCACAACACAACAAAACCAAGTCACAACACAACAGAAATGCTTCTGGCCAATAGGGGCTGCTGGTCCGCGGAAACGGGAAATTGTGTGCAATTGCTTGATTCTGTTGGGTTTGTTTGCTTTTTAAATGTCATATTGTGCTGTTGTACTGGGCCACCTTAGGAAAAAAAGTCCATAAACAAACTATTTCTGTTTATTTTTTCATTTTTAATAAAAAAAAAATATATATATATTTTTTCTCCCTTTTCCCCTCAGATGAAGATGATTGTGGCATTAGTGGTGGTTGTATTGCTGCTTATTATAATAAGTAAGTATCCAGTCCAGTCTCACAGGTCAATATTCTACATAGCTGAATGCAGAAAAAAAAAACTTATTCTCATTTTCTTTCTCTCGCTAGTCCCTGTGATACTGCGGTATCGCTAGTTTTCCTTCATGAAAGTTCCTTCAAATGCAAATGGGGTGCTGTGAGACCCACTGAACTGTCTCACTAAAGCTTCAGCAGGATCATCAGCAACCCAGCACCAGTGAAGAGTATGTGTGTGTGTGTACAAGTCGACACACTATTGCACAGGGTCCACCTTATACCACATCCAAACCATACTGTATCGTCCTCATGCAGTAATTGTGTATACATCATAGTGTTTTTGTCTTACAGTTTTGGCTAATTTTATTATTATACTGTTGTCCTCAACCATTCCTCACGTGTAGCAACGCGCACACACACAAACACACACACTTCCTTTGTTCATTTAGTGGAATTGGGTCACCCTGTACTGTTGATAAGATTTTTTTTAACAATGTTAATAGAGTTAATTCAACATCTTGGTGAGGAAAAAGAGAGAAATGCGTCCAAACTAAATGATCACAGTTTCTCCAAACGATAACAGTTTTTAGTTTCTTGGCAGGTGTACATAAAAACATTCGATGATCACGGTTAATTGTGGTGAGTTGTGTGTTTATGATTTTCACTGGGCAATTCTTAGAAAGGTTTAAGTTAACGTTACGGCTAGCTTCATTTTTAATAGTTTGCCGAGTGCTCTCGCTGCTTTTTATAAGGTTTATTATAATGTCAGGCAATGCAAACCTGAATACTCATCTAATTACTCCTGCAGCAATGACGCAGCGAAATAAACAGAAATTCTAATCTATAGCTTGGATACTTACTTTTATCACTCCTAAAGCTGGAGACCTTTAACTGTCTCACACCGAATCTCTCCAACAAAGACGGACCAGATAGATTGGCAGTATTTTGTTGGACAGGTCATATGAAAACGATACGCTTGTTACCAGCGCATAGGATTTTAAAAGTCTACATTCTTACTGACGGGAGGAACAAGCTCCAGGTTTACAGAAAGGGGGGTTAGATGAATAATCAGATGTACAGCCTGTAGGTGAGTTTCGTTTATTGGTTTGGTGGTTAACCTGGTTAACAGGTTAATCATGTAAATTTGTATCAACTTGTATTCCTTTAATGACTTACTGTTTTTTTTGTATTTAATTTATATGTAAATATCCATTCCTTAATTAAGGGAAAACTGCATTAATAGACTGTGAACTACTTTTGAGTTTTGAAATAAATTGGTTTTAAAGGTGAGTCTGAGTGGATGTGGATGTGGATGACTTGAGAAGCGGGAGATCTGGCATATCAGCCAGATCTCCACTAATGTCTGACTTCTTTCTTCTCGTTCCACTTGTTTTTTTTTTTTTTCTTTTACAAAATTCCACTGCTCACTAGAGTCACATGTCACTGTTTAACTGCTATGATTTAAAAAAACTCCTCTTGTCATTCCAGTTTTTATTACTTTTTAAATATTTTCTTCCATCTTCCATCCACCTTCTTCTCGTTGCCAGCATGTAGTTGGTTTTGTAGGTCCACAGTGGGCAGCAGCACCAAGCCAACCATGGCAACTGACACAAAGACACATCAAATACTGCAGCAATAAACCCACCTATTTATAGAGAGATAGTGTGGCTGGAACAGTATTCAATTTCTTTGTCACCGTCACTTATTTTTCCATTACACTTTATTTCATCCTTCTCAGCTTTATGTATGAAATTTGTATAAATGTGGTTAATTAAAACTGCCGGGCTTCTGGTTTGAATGTTCTCAAAGTCTAATACAATCTAATTCTAATTTTACCAGCATGCATTTTTTTTTAAAATCCTAAAATAAAAATGTGGTTACTAGTATTTCAGATTTTGTATTTAATATTTCATTAAATATTTCTAATGAGTATACTTTTACAGAAATATATGTTTATATTGGATAACATTAACAAATTATGAGTAGTCAATTAATACACAAAAATGTTATGGAACCCCTGAGGAAACTCAACAAAACATTAATAAATTGATTTAATATTAAATAGTTTTCTTTATTGCTGAAAACATTTTTACAAGTAAATATTCAAAGTAATTATTTTGTTCGAAAATTATTTTATTAAAAAAAAAGAGAAATGTTCACATGCCCTTTCAAGAGCTTTTCGAGTATGTATATACATTTTATTTATCTACACTTTTTTATAAGCTTTTTGTTTCAAACTAAACAAAGCTTGGGATATTTTTTTTATAACCTGACCCTGCTTTAAACTTCTCCACAACTTTATCCCTGACCTGTCTGGTGATTTCTTTGGTCTTCATGCTGCTGTTTGTTCACTAGTGTTCTCTAACAAACCACTGAGGCCTTCACAGAACAGGTGTATTTATACTGAGACTAAATTACACACTATTAACTAATAAGGTGACTTCTGAAGGCAATTAATTGCACTGGATTTTAATTAGGGGTATCAGAGTACCAGAGGGATGAATACTAATGCCCGCCACACTTTTCAGATTTTTATTTGCTTCAAATTTTGAAAACCGTATATCATTTTTGTTCCACTTCACAATTATAGGCTACTTTGTTTTAGTCTTTTACATAAAATCTCGATAAAAATACATTTAAGTTTGTGGTTGTAATGTGACAAAAATGTGAAAAAGTTCAAGGGGTATGAATACTTTTTGAAGGCACTGTATAATAAGACACGAGAAAGTTTATTAAGGATAACAACTCACCAGGATGTGCAACTGGAACCCTTATCAGAATAAAGTGATTACTAAAAAAACAGGAATTTATTTTTAAATAAATGTAGAATAACATTTTTATTCAACATAAGAACTTTGTCTCCTTTTTAAATTCTCATTGCCTGGGATGTTTACTATGCCAGTACAGGATGTTTTTTATCCTGGACGTTTTTCTGAGAAAGGACATTTGGTGGACATCAGTTTAAGTTTGTTTTTGCATGTTTCCAGTTGGAATACAGCTTCCACTAGAAAATGGGAATAAGAGAAATGATAAAACAAGTTCAACAGTTTTTCGATATTAGTGGAAAAAAATATTTACTAATGAACAGTATTGCTCTTTTTTTTTCTAGTTGAGAACATGCGTTTCTTTCATCCACCCCTGATGGATCAATAGTATAGTCCTGTTTCTGGCTCATTAGCCAACATCTATTGCAGTCAGTAAATTTTTCTGACACTGGTGAGTCACAACCAATAAAGCGTCTTTGTTTCTGGGCAGCTACACAAGTCAAAGTTTTTTCTTCTTATTGCTCTCTAGACACGAATTAGTAGGTTGTAAACTCTGCAATGTATAAGAAAGGACAGACAGACTCTTTCTTCTGAGGAGACTAAGGTCTTATAGGGTGCAGAGAGTGCTACTGAAGGCCTTTTTTGACTCTGTGGTTTATTCTATGGAGTGGTCTGTTGGTGAGGCAGCATCTCCACTGAAGACGGGAAGAGATTGGACAAGTTAAACAGAAAGGCCAACTCAGTCTTGGGGATGCCTCCATACAGGATGTGGGAGTAAAGGATGGTAGCTAAGCTGTCATCCTTGTTAAAGAACGACTTTTGGCTCCTGTATGAAACGGTTTAACCTCTGAGCAGCTCCTTTAGTGATGGATTGTTACATCCTTTATGTCTACGAGAGATAATAAAGGTCTTTTCTCGTTGCTATTAGACTTCGCAACCAGAGCTGCTGTCAGCGAACCACACACTCACCATAATATACACCGTTCCTACTGACTGTTACACTGTGCAGTAACATGAAACCATGGTGCATTCTCATTGTTTCATGTAGCTATGATTATTATTGTTTTTCTCGTGCTTATATAGATTTTTCTTCACATTTTCTGCTTCTATACTATGAAAATGTCACCACTACAGGACGAATAAAGGTTTATCTTATTTTATCTTCTAAACTACAAAACAAGTTAGAAACAGAAGCTGGAGTTATGGTGTGTTTTAAGTTTGTACTTTGTGGTGGTAAAATATTTAAAACACATGACCACCTGACAGATGAAAGTTCAGGTTAAAGTGATTAAACATCAGTGTTACCCAACATTAACAAATGTTTTTTTTTGTCTGTGCTGAAACTCCCACAGTGCTAGCTCTGAAGAACATAAAATGATGCAGGTTCTATGTAAACTCTAGAGACTTTCCAGATGTTGCTAGAATATTCAGACCAGCCCATCTGGTACTAACAAAATCATACTTTTTCCTAATTCTGATGTTGAAAAAATGAATTAAAGCTCCTGACTGGTTTCTGCAGGATTTTATGTATTGTACTGCTGCCATATGATTGGCTGGCTAACTGGCATAAAAGATATTTTTTTCTGATAAAATGAACAACAGCTGTATGTGCACACCAGTCAGCCATAATATTAAGATCACTAACATTGATTATCTCGTTATACCTGTCTATAGCTTAGAGAGGAGGTAAACAGTTCTTTTGAGGTGAAGTGGTTATGCAGTTGTTGGTACCCACCCAAACCAACTGCTGTGTACAAGACTGTGTAGCTGATTTCTGTACCTCAGTGAAAGCACCTACAATGGTCACGTGAGCATCAGAACTGGACCGTGAAACAAGCAATGGAGGAAGGTGGCCTGGTGATGATGAATCATGTGGACAGCTGACTGTGCGTCTTTTACATGAATTATAAATGACACGATGCATTATGGAAAGAACAGACTGCCAACTTTAATTCAAGGCCAAAAAATGTTTGGATCTGAGTGTGACATCTTCAATTTAAAGATATGCTGAGTGATAACAGATGAGTAGGAAAAAATGCTATATGAGTTCATTCGTTTGCTCCTTAAAAAACATGGTGAATTAACTTAAATTGGGGTTTTTTTTGTTCCAATGTTTCTTATTCCATCTATAATGCAGACTGAAAAGTGTTAAAGCATTGTTATAAGGTTAGTCATAAATTCTTTTGATGGAATTCACGTCAGGTGGAAACAGTTGATTTGTGTTCCCTCATAACAAAGCTAATAACTTTATATAAGATATAAAGCAGTATTAATTAAATATATGTACACACAGGTACACCCAGTTCATCATAGGGTCCCACACACTCTTACACTCACTCCTATGGGCAATTTAGAATCACCAATCAACCTAACATACATGGACTGTGGCAGGAAACCGGAGTAAACACACAGAAGCACGGGGAGAACATGTAAACTCCACACAGAAAGGCAACAGTTCTAACCACTAAGCCACCAAGCTGCCAGTGTTGGAATTGGTGGAAGGAAAATAGTACCTGTTACCTAACTTTTTTCCCTCAATTTTTTGTCCTCCTTATGCAACTATTATGCAATTCTGGTAACTTTTAAGAAATTCATAAAAATAAAACCATATTTTACAATATAAAAACCTTTTTTTTTTTTTTTTAATTTTGATCAAAGATTAACAGGAAGGTTAAATAATGGGTGATGACATAAGCACACATTCTCCGCCTGGGCTTCATTCTTCTAACACATAATTTTTCAATTAAGGTCAGAAGGGTAATCCTATCTATCCTCACTCTCTCACATAACATATAAAATGACTTACTGCAGGACCCCCAACCCACCGCACCCCACCCACGGTGAGCATCGACAGCAAACTGATAGGGTCACCAAAACCACACAGCACCAGAATTAGAAAACGGCACATGCACACTTACCTCTATTTACTCGTATTGAAACACTTCTACCATTACATTTTAAACTATAGAGATGTTTTAACCCAACACTCATTACATCAGCAAAAACATTCGGTTTTACATGACATTCATATTCTTTCATTTATTACTTGCTCCTGAAGTGTTCCAGCACAATGACAACACACACCTGGCTGTAAAACTGAAACACTTCTAAACTTCATACCAGATGTTAGATAAACTAGCAAGCTGGAACCGGGGCAACCAAAATCACTTATATCACAATATTTTCATATCACAATATTTTTGTCCTTGCTTACATTTTTACACATTTACACCAGAAACAAACAGGACCACCTGAGGAACAGTAACTATAATCGTTCATCACAATAAAAGTACCATAAAAACACATGCATCTAATACAGTGTCTATAAAGAAAGAAAAGAGACAAAAAAAGAGTAATAAATACTTGCTGTTTGAGGAAATCCCTCCCTCGAATGTTCCCTCCCTCGTCCCCACCTTCTGTCCCTCTTTTGGACTGTATAAATAACCCCTGCTGAGGTGCCTGGGCTCAGGGAAATTGCCTCCTGAAACACAAACCGAACCAGGATAACACATTTTTTTCAATTACTAATAAACTTTTGACACCAGAAACAGCAGAAACACCAGGATAGAAAATATCTAGGAAAAAAAAAACAATACCAAGTCAGTCACTTACCCATCTCTTCTTTTGCTTGGAGGACAAGGAAACAAGAGGATCAGTGAGACCACAAAAGTAAAGAAATAGAAAGGGGTGTGGAAATAGGAATCAGTGAGGTATAACCAAGGCAAGAAAGAAGCAGCAATATTCCAGCCATTCACAGTCTGCTTTACAATGCAGTTCCTGGTTGTAATGTGGATCTCCAGCCTCCTGGTAGGCACTCAAGCTCAAAGCACCGCCAGCTTCTCGAGAGGGAATGATCGAAACAAGCGCTGTCAGTATACCTTTATGGTGGACAGCCCTACAGAAGCCAGCTGCCCCGCCACAGCATCCAGTGCTGAGATAGAAGCTCTAAAGTCTCGCCTGGGGCTGGTGGAAGCACTCATATCCCGCCTGGCTGGAGGTGAGGCAACAGATACTGAAGCACAGACGGGACTTCGGACAGCCTACACCCAGGTGATTGGGGACAGAGACAGGTTGCAACAGGAGAACACTAGACTGGGTCAGCAAGTGAAACAGCTCCAGCAGACGGTGGAAGAGCTTCAGCGTGAGGCGGAGAGGTTGAGGAGCAGACCATGCCCACAACAGTCTTCTCAAAGTGTACCACTGTATGATAGCAGTCGTCAAACAGGAACAGGTGGGTACTTTTTTACTGCTCCTTTATTCAATAAGTGGTTCGAAAAAGTTCAGCTGCCCTTGACTCGATCTAGAGTGATTGGATACGAAACGCATACCTACAAAGGATTCTGTGGTTTGAGCCGCAAACCTTTAGTCTTATCCACATTAAACTGGTGCAGCTGCAGACTTTTATTCCAGTCACATAGGAGACATAATAATTGATTAGCAAGATAAACAGATGAAAAGGTGTGGAATGGGGATAAATAACTCAATCTGGGATCCTGATTTAAAAATGTGTTAGTTTAAAAATTGCTAAATTACGAATTTGCACTGGTAATAATGTGTCATAGCCCTTTAGATCTTTTTGCAACACTTACTATCATGCCTGACTAGTGGTTTTAGTCACACACTGAGGTGGGCCAGTGGCCAGCAGGTGCTCCTCTTAAAATTAAAAGGGAGCAAAATAAAAGAACTAAGACTTTTAAATCAATCAGAATTGTGTTTATATCAACTATATATAGCGAAAACAGAGAATATTAAATTAATACCAACCCCTGACTTGAAAAAAATGCATATTTTAGTGTGATGGAGGCAAAAATAAACCCCAAATTTGGTACAAAGGACTAAATTCAATACCGTGACAAGTGAAAGTCTTATCCCGCTTCCTATCCTGCTATGTTATCAAGCTGAAATCAAGCTGGAACAAATTAAGCTATCAGTCTTTTGGGCTAATCACTCCCATGTTTTTGTGAAAGGAAGTACAGATGTTCCTCTCTTTTTTTGGTGCTCATCTTGTCCATCTTCAACATCTGGTTAGCTCCTCATGTTGACACCTATGTTGTTAAGGTCTGCCAAGCCTCGTGCCAAAACAATGAAAAATGCAAATGCTTTAAACAGAGACAGAAGAGATGCACTGAACTGTGATGACACTCATTTGTAAGAGACTGGACAATTCCCTCAGAGTGCTACACAAAAAAAGAGTGAGAGAGAGAGATCGAGGAGAGATCAGAGATCAGAGAGAGGAGAGATGAGAAGCGAGGAGAGAGAGAGAGAGAAAGAGAGTCGAGAGAGAGAGAAAGAGAGAGAGATCGAGAGAGAGACAGAGAGCGAGAGAGAGATCAATGAGATCGGAAATCGAGAGAGAGATTGTGAGGAGAGCGGAGAGAGAGAAGTAAGCGAGAGAGAGAAAGAGAGAGAGAGAGAGAGAGAGAGAGAGAGAGAGAGAGAGAGAGAGAGAGAGAGAGAGAGAGAGAGAGATCGAGAGAGAGAGAGAGAGAGAGAGAGAGAGCGAGATCGAGAGAGCGAGAGATAAGAGCGAGAGAGAGAGAAGAGGAGCGATAGAGGGAAGAGGAAGCGAGGAGAGAGAGAGAGAGAGAGATTGAATGCGAGAGAGAGCGCGAGAGATAGAAGAGGAGCGGGTGAAAAGAGATCAAGAGAGTAGAGAGATGAGAGATCAAGAGAGAGAGAGATTCGAATCGAGAGAGAGAGAGAGAATCCGAGAGAAGATTGAGAGAGAGAGAGAGAGAGGAGAGAGAGAGAAAGAGCGAGCGAGAGAGAGAGAGAGATTCAGAGAGATAGAGAGTGAGAGAGAGAGATCAAGAGAGAGAGAGAGATCGAGAGAGAGAGAGGATCGAGAGAGAGAGAGAGAGAGAGCGAGAGAGAGATCGAGAGAGAGAGAGAGAGAGAGAAAGAGAGAGAGGAGAGAGAGAGAAGAGAGCGAGAGAGAGAGAGAGAGAGAGAGAGAGAGAGAGAGGAGAGAGAGAGAGAGAGAGAGATCGAGAGAGAGAGAGAGAGAGAGAGAGAGAGAGAGGAAGAGAGTTTTTTAGAACCCAAAAATGCATACAAAATAGCTACTTTGGTGGTGGGGTGGAGGGGGCTGAAGGGATTGTAATATATAAAGATAATAATTATTTATTTAGACCTTTTAAAAATAATTGCCAAAATTATAAATATTTATTGTGCTCAATAACTAAAACATCAAAACCGACACCTGAGATAGAATTTCAACATTATAGCTGTAAATGTTTTAATATACAGTCATATTTTCTGCCAAGTTTTAAAATTCACTTACTGTCATTCTTGAATCCAAATGTTTTATATCAAACATGAGGTTAAAACAAGACATCCATCACTGAGGTGGAGGAGGAAAAAACTTGTATAACTAATGTAATAAGTTACGCCAGTTAGCAAGGTCAAAAATCAATGCCTGAATTTCATGGAATAATTGGAACTTAAAGTGGAATACGGTTCTCAGATGAGACCAAAACAAACTTTATGACTAAGAACATTATATTTATGTTTTGGCAATGTTTGGTGGTTGGTATACCAGGACGTCTTATCAATACTTTTATTAATTCCTTTAGGGACAGATATACTGTTACCCGGTAGCTTGTAGCAGAAAGTTACAGTTTGGCCACAGATTCTGAAGACAATTAAAAGGACAGGAACTAAATCACTGCTGGACTAATATGAAAAAAAAAAAACGTGGACGTCCACATATACAAAAAATATAATAACATAAATAAAAAAAGAAAAGAAACTGTTGTGCATCATGAAATGTTTAAAATCCATCTTCAGGTGTCTCCATACATACTGGACAATAGTCAGCGATGTGTCTAATCTTAAGCACCTTAAAAGGTGCCAATAATTTAGCAGTTGACTGGAAATTTAATAAAAAATAACTCATGTTTGGCCGATTTAGCCTTGCAGAATTTTTTTAATTCTATGTATATATTATATATAAGTATTTAAGGTACAAGAATTGGTTTAAAGTTTAAAATAACTTCTACCATAAAACAAACAGCAAATATTAAAATATAGATATTGGTATAGGTAGGTGAAGAAGGTGACCACCAAGATTAACCGAACCCGAACCTCTATTCACAAAACATCTTAAGGCTAAAACTAGCTCCTAACTCGCTGATTTAAGAGAAAATCTTTCAAATAATGGCCGTGTCAGTCTTACATTTAACACCCCTACATTTCTGTTCTCCTGCCCTGTAAACACTCAGCCACAGTGTCTTTACGATGCTCTTAAAGGTGAACAGTCGCAGTGGTTGCTTCAGGTTTCGAACATGGCAGATTCTCAAGCTTACAAAGCCACTTGAAGAAGCAGAAAGATGTGAATGAAGCACAAGAGAGTTCGAAGCACAAGAGAGCGAGTAGCTTCTATATAACAGCTGGGATTCTACTTAGCAATGTTTATTTCCTTCTGTAAGATTCATGTCAGTCACTGAACTCCACCCAGCTTTTATGGGCTCGCTGTTTTTTTTAAGTGAACAGAGGATCAGGTGCGTCCGAGATCAGAGATAGCCCCCCCTCTGGATCTGGTATTCTACAGTGCAGACTGGCTGTCCAGAAAATGTCCCCGTTGCCTTATTTGTTTTAAAAACATTGAGGAAAACATAAGATGGTGTAAAGTGTTCTTTCTTCTCTTCCATCTGGAAATGTGACTTGCTTTTTTTTTTTTTTTTTTTGGCTTTATAGGCACATCCCATTCTCATCTTGTTTCCAGGCCCGGGAGGAAACAGGGAGACATAAGCAGTCTGAGAGGTAAATTAACACTCGTCCCCTTCGGAAACACAAATATTGACCAATTCACACAGACTTTAAACAGTGTGTCCAATTTGTATACGATTTGATACTATTGTATTAAAAGTTAGCATGTCATGTAGGTAAGATAAAGAGGTAATGGACATGTATGGATCTTCTATCCAAACGTCAGTGAAGTGAGAATTAGAGAGCGAAACAGGCCTTGGAATTGTAATTGTGGATCCCTTATTTAATGTAACGTAGGAGAATCTTGGCTCTTTGCATGGGATGACAAAAAATAAAAACATTTTGTTGTTGGTCAGTAGATCTCATCTCAGTAGGAGATGGAGGAACTGTGTATAGCCTGGAGTTGCTGCCCAACCTTTTGTATTTTGTCCACGCTGTCTCACCTCCAGTGTTCTGTTGTTACACCTGCTTAACACTGCATCATTTTTTTCCTTTTGTTTTCATTGATTTGCCTATTTTTTCCCCCACAGATCCTTCTTGGTCCTATGGTAGTCCAGCATACCAGGAGCTGAAGGCTGAAGTGGCTGAATTTCCCGCTCCAAGAACAGAAAATACTGAAAGCATAAGAGGTACAAAAAGCTACACTTGGATCTATTTGCGCACACCAGCATTACCAAAGCATCATCATAGACACCTAATCCAGTGGCCTGAAACCAAGTATTAGTACCGGTACTTCTTATAAGCTGCAAATACCGCATACACGAGTCTTGCTGTCTCAAATACAGCTATTTTTACTCCAGTACATGGAGCCTAAACTGTCCAGCTTGTAAAAGAGCTTGCTGTATGTTTAGCAAGGGACAAAAAAGGAAAGGTTAAGTATAACCCTGATCGCTTACAGTAGAAAGAATTCTCAGATGGTATGGCATGTCTACATTGCAGGCAGTCTCTTTAGACATACTTTGCTAAATTTCAGTTTTAGACCACCAAATAATTTTTGAGTGACATTTTTATCCACAGGTCTAGTAATGGCTTCCGTGCAGGTACACTGGACAACTGTCTACAGTCCACTGTCCCTTCATCCATATCTCACTGTTCCTTTTCAGGCTGTGGTGAGCTGCTGTGGGTGGGAGAGCCAGTTACTCACCGTAAGGCAGACAGCATTGCTGGTAGATATGGTGTGTGGATGCAGGACTCCGCAGAAGCCACAGGTCCTTACGGCCCCAATATGGTGTGGCGAATTGACACAGTCGGAACAGAGGTGCGTCAGCTCTATGGCTACGAAGATATGGATCAGCTCTCTCGTGGATTCCCAGCTAAAGTGCTGCTCTTGCCTGAAGCAGTGGAGAGCACAGGTGCCGCTATGTACCGCGGCTCGCTTTATTACCAGCGGCGTCGTAGCCGTACGCTTATTCGTTACGAGTTAGGGTCAGAGAGCATTGCTGCCCGCAGAGATCTCCCGCATGCCGGCTTCCATGGCCAGTTCCCCTACTCATGGGGCGGCTACACGGACATTGACTTTGCTGTGGATGAGAATGGGCTCTGGGTCATCTACAGCACCAACAAGGCCAAAGGTGCCATTGTGGTCTCCCAGCTGGATCCTCACAGCTTAGAAGTGATGAACAGCTGGGAGACCAACATTCGTAAAGCCACAGTGGCCAATGCCTTTATGATCTGTGGCAGGCTGTACACGGTGGCCAGCTACGGCTCACCCAACACCACGGTCAACTACACCTTTGACACGGCAACCAGCCAAAGCAAAGCCATCGCAGTCCCGTTCCAAAATCGGCACCGTTACAACAGCATGATCGACTATAACCCCGCTCAGAAAAAGCTTTTCGCCTGGGATAATTACCATATGGTGTCTTATGACATCCGGCTGGGAAAGCAGCAGTGAAAAGATGCATAATAGGAGGATAGCTACAGTGCAAAAGGTTAGCAGGTTCGTGACTGCAAAAAAAATAAAAAAAAAATAAAATAAATATATATATATATGCTTTTTATATGCTTACAGTTTGATCACATGTAAGCAAAAGCTGTAGCGGTCATTAAAACGTTTCCGAATTCTAAACATTTGCAGATATTGTAGTTAAATCAGTTTGGATTAATAATGCCATGTATTGCAGGAAAAAAACTAAAATTTACAAATCAATACTTTTCCAACGCAATCAGGATTACAAAATTATGTACAACATTGTGATCTGCTTTCATTTATTACTGAGATTTACAGAAAGCTGCAAATGAAACGGTTTTACATCATTTCTGCATGCGACTCATTTCAGTAAACATGCCTTGGGAAAAAATGTCTATAACAAAAAGGTGGTCTCTAAGAATAAATGTGTCATTCAATCTGTTATTTTCCATAATAGTTTTGTATTCTACCTTGTAGTGGCTTGGCCCACCGGCTGTGTTAACAAAGAAGATATTTTTCTACATTTTTGTTTGTATACAACACTGTAAGGACGCCTGAAAGCACGTTTAAACATATGCCAAAATAAATGCTTGTAAATAAACTTCACAATTGTCATACTTATTCCAGATCATTCAATAACACATGGCACCAATTTTCTGGCTATGAAACTTACTGTGCAAACTAAAAAAAAGGGAATAAAGCTTATTGTGTAATGATTATGACTGACTTTTATTTGAATGTTTGATAAACAACGAAAAAAATATTTCCTGTTAAAAGGAGGGGAAAAAAAAAAAATCGATCAGACTTTTAGATTTTTGACAGCATATTATTTTATTAGTTTCTGTAACCAAACCAATGTAAATAAGACCTTACATATTTTATTACAGCGGATTTTACCCCTGTACAAGTAAAACAAAAACAAAAAAAAAAACCCCGAAATAAATCACTCCCCTCTCCACTCCCTCCTCTCCGGTTTATCATTTGGGAACCACATTTAAACACTTGTATTTCATCAGCAGTCTCCTATTTGCATCAGCAAAAGAAACAAGGCCAAGAGATTGAGGCCTGTGGACATGACAACAGAAAATAAATCCTTTTTGCATTTGAACTAGTTCCATCAGGTTTTAAATCATCTTTTGCCCCTTTTACACTCTTCTAGAAGCTGACTCATTTTGAAATGCATCTTTCAGTTATATATAGTATTAAAAATCAAACACTGGGGTAAATCCCAACCTCAGGTTTCTGTGACCCCTTTTTGCCATGACTGGTGGTCAAAAAAAAAAAAAAAAAAAAAAAAAAAAAAAAAAAAAAAAAAGTGTCCCATCCTCTAGTATAGTCAGCAGCATGATCAGAGTGTGGAATTCCCTGACAAACATTTATCCAACAGTGAAGGGTTAAAGCAAGCAGGACTCTGGAGTAAACTAGTAACCGTTCACTTAAAAAAAAAAAAAATCATACAATAAAAGGGGCTTTCTGATAATGTCTAACCTTTGGCTGAGGATTCCACCTGTAATACACAGCTTACTATGGAAACATATTCAGCAGAGAATGTATAAAGAAAGGATCTCGGTGAGAACAGCCATCAATGAATCAGTCATCAGTAACATATCTGTGACCCTATCTGGGCATCGGCCTCAGGGGAATTAAAAGTATAAAGATATAAGCTGTTATAAGCTGTTCTATACGTGCTTTTGCCACACATTTTGGTCTGGAGAAACTGCTTCACTATAGTGAGAGGAAGTGGCAAGGTGAGCAGTGGTCATACACACGGGTTAAACATGGGGGTGTATGCACTTTTGTGTCAACTGCTTTACAGCAAAGCTGGAAAAAAAAAAATATATAGAAAATTGAACATTTTAAACAAAAGTTTACAAAAATTAGATGAAACTTCTTCAATGAACAGAAGTAAATGACTGCCCTCCTAACGAGATTGCATTTGTGGCAAAAGGGGAAGAAAAATCAATTATAAAAAAATTGTGCACCCAGCAGTACATTTAACTTTTTTTTTTTTTACACCTTCATTGTACATCAGTGATGTACAGTCTTATGTTCTACATTTATATCCACTGGAAAGGGGGTTAAAATAAAAACGCTTCACCAAGAAGAGAACTGAAGATCAGTGGGACGCGGTGCAGAATAAAGGCAGGGTGAAGGCGAGTGATCCACAAAGATTACAGCTTACTTACACGCTACAATTCACCCAGCAATCCCATTTTCCTTTCCACAACTCAAATGACCTCTTCCTCTATAACAATCATCTCCTGACAATCCACTGCATCCAGCCATGTGTCAGTTCAGTTGATGAGTTACTTGCTGTCCTCTGATTTGATAGCCTGAGGCTTTATGGGACCGGTACGGATAGGCTTGGTTGCAGCAATGGGTGCCTGTTTGTCAGGCTCGTTGCGCTCTGGTGGGGCCCCCTGGTGGTTAGGAGCGACACCATCCATTGGCTTGCCTGCCCCATCCATACGGGCAGACTTGGCAGCTGAAGCTTTCATCTGCTGTTGCTGCTCAGAGAAGAACTTATGAGTTGACTGTAGTACCTCTGCTCTTTGTTTAGCCTAGAAGGGGGAAAAAGCAGTGTACATTTATAAAAAAAACAAACAAACAGTTGAATCAAATTTTCATTAAACCTCCCTTTTCCCCGATTGGCACGTTTCTATTACCTTAAGGTCCTGCTCAGCCTTAAGAGCTGCCTGTGTGCCACGGGGCACAAGCGGTGGCCCAGCAGGGCCTCGGGGAGGGTGCTGGGGTCTGGGGTGTGGCATTAGACCTCCACCAAGATTAGAGGACATAGGAGGACCCATAGGGTTTCGCTGAACACCTCCAGGAAAAGAGTTCGCATGAGGGGGGCGAACCAAGGGAGACACCATGTTGGGCTGAGACAACATCTGTATGGAAGACATACAATGAATGCAGTGCTATGTTACTTTGCAATTACTAAAAATCCAATCAGTCAGTGTAATTTAATTCTCCGACATACCTGTGGGTTAAACTGCCCAGGAAAGTGCTGTGGGATTCGTATACCTTGTGACGCAGACTGAAACTGTTTGGGATAGAGCATGCTGTTTAACTTACTGGACTGACTGCTGGGGCTTGTAGAGCTCGCCCTGAGAAAAAGACAAATTTGTTTTCTCTCTTTAGTAACCTCCATAGAACAATTTATTTAATTATTTAAACGTGTTTTTAACATATGGATGTGTCAAATAAAAGGAAACTGCTGCATTAATTCAACTACATAAAATTTACATTTAAAACAATTTTTATACATACCTGTAGGGACTTGAGGTAGGGGTTGTGCTTCTTGCACTGACTGGGGGAGTTCCAGGTTTCACATCCAACCCGGTACCAAACAGCTTTAAGTCCATATCACACATCTGTTACAATCATCACAGACAATATCGTGTCTGATCACACAGTTCTGCCTTGCAAATAACTATTTGATGTCTAATGTAACAGTAACACAACTGTCCTAAAATCATGTGAAGAAGTCTAACTTAATTCAGTTTGTTTTTTTCGGTAACCATAGACTACAATGAGAAAGAGCACACACCTTATTGGAAGGCTGCATCATATGCGTGTTCTGGCCAATAAGGCCACGGTATGGCTGGCTGCTAGGAGGCTGGCGGTTCAGGTTGGGTGGCTGAGTCTGAGGTGGGGTAGGGGGCATGGACTGGGGCAAGGCCAGCAGTGGCTGCCCGCCACCAGAGCCAAAGTTAGGCAATGACAGCTGAGAGCCAGGCATAGGGACAGTCACCTAGCACAAGGAGGGCACAATAATACAAACATGATAAACATATAAATATTAAAGTACATTAGGACCTAAAAATATAATGTGTTCTGCTGATACCTGTTGCATTGCAGAGCTGGGGCTCTGTGTTGAGCTGTAGTAACTGTTCTGTGTATGCTGTTGCACTTGTCCAGAATACAGATTTGAATGCTGACTCATTCCCTGGCGCTGCAATAGAATAAAGTGCAAGTTACAACATCAAACTGCAACAACGTGGAAAACCACATTTGAACGTCTTAATTCTTTAACTTTTTTTTAGAAATAAAATGCAACAATCTTGGCATGTGAACAGATAGCTACCTGCAGTATGTGTGTATCTATAAGCTGGGAGCCACCGATTCCAGAGGGCTGGTTGAGCTGTGGTTCAAACAGAATGGGGATATGCTGTGTGTTTGAGGTCTGCTGGAAGGCCAGGTTGGACTGAGGCTTAGCCAGCTCAGGGGGTTGCACTCCAGGGTAGCTGTGCAGAGCTGTTCCTGACAGCATCATGGGAGAT
This sequence comes from Bagarius yarrelli, assembly GCA_005784505.1. Lineage (NCBI taxonomy): Eukaryota > Metazoa > Chordata > Actinopteri > Siluriformes > Sisoridae > Bagarius > Bagarius yarrelli. Next base: position 4,758,774 of record VCAZ01000016.1, read on the forward strand.
GGCTGGGACAAACTGTTTTGCATGAATGCCTGTTGAGACCTGGTGAAGAAAAAAAAATATATATATATTATGTACCTGACTTTTTCATATATTTTGCACATGTTAAAGGCAGAACAAATAAAGAAGAAAATATTCAGGTCACCTGTAGGGCTGTAATGAGGAGCTGAAGAGATCCTGTGTCTGGGAGACAGGGGGGCCGGTGCTGAGGCCGAGCTGAGCCTGGTGCTGCGGCTGACCCTGGAGAGGAGCGTAGATTGGGATAGGAATCTGCTGCACTGCAGTGGGCTACAAAAACACAATAATTTAAAAACAGGCAATAGTGGCTATGGAAAGTAATGTACTTTTAATTCTACAGTATACAATTTAATAATTTGAAAATTTGATGGTTCTAAACAATTACTTATTTTGTAGGTTTTTATTCATGAGATCCCCCCCACATACACAAATTTACATTCCCAGATTGTGACAGCCACTGCAATATTTTCAATTATATGTATAAAATAATCTTGAAAAAAGGAATACGAAACACTGCCAAGTAATTTAACTATTTTTAACCTTTATTAAGAACTGAACACAATTAACAATTTTGCATTAAATATGTGCAGATATACCTGTGAGAGGCCAGGTTGAAAGCCTTGTTGCTGGGCTATTGAGGGAGGAGGCAGACGAGGATGGGGTGTGCTAAATAGATGGCTCGTATCCATATAGAATGCTGGGATTTGTGCAGCAGAACCTACACACACACACACACACACACACAATTGATCAGCAACTAAATACAGAAATGTGTAAGAAAGTATTTTTTGCTGCAAACAAAACTTTTTCCTGCTGGGACCCTCTTTAGCAGAACTAAAAAACAAAATTTCAATCCCCTACATCAGCACTACTGCAAACAGGAGAAGTATGTGTGTTATTTAAGCGAGTGCTGGGTACATGGAGAGGAAAAAAAAAATTAAGAAAGAAAGAAATAATCACACTATCCTTTCCACACCCCATTATTATAACTCTGCACCCACCAGTTTGGAAACCACTGGTCTAAAGAAGTGTAATCCTGCCCTAACACCAATCAGTTTACCTGCTGCAGACTGGGAGACAAAGACCTGCGGGGTCTGCTGCTGCGGCAACATAGAAGGTACACAGCCAAGTTGGGAGAAGTTGCTGTTGGACATAGTCGAACTCTGCAACTGCTGTGGTTTCACCTTACAGATGTTAGGAGGATCTGATGCAGATGTGGTCTTGGTGCTCAAGGATGATGTGGTGTAAGTAGATGACCCTGTAAGATTTCATACTGTTAATCTCATGTGTTTACCTAATTGATAAGCATAGTTAAAATTTATGATTTTAAGTTTTTTAGGGGGCGAGGAGGGACACACCTGACAACGAGGTACTAGGTGTCACTGACGCAACCGGGATCTGAGGCATTGAGGCGCTGGAGAAAGAGCTGAAGGTGGCATTACCTGCACCTCCTCCACTGGTAATGGGGGAAGAAGAGGAAGTAACAGGAGAACTCTTCTCTACCAGACTAGGGGAGTTCTCCCATGCCTTACGAGCTGATTCCATCTTTTGAGGGACGTGCAAAAAAAAAAAATTTAAATAAATATTTTGAATGTAGAAAATTTATTATGCAAGGCAAAGCAATCTTCATTAAAAATATAAAAAAACCAAGTCATTTGTCGATTAAGTGAATTTAAAAAGTATATTATCCAGTACCAAGCTGAGAAAAATCACCTTCAGTGTGAGGTCCACTGTGGCAGGAGAAACTGTACTCAGGCTAGAGCTCTGCTGTAGGGTCTCTCTACGAGGCAGAGGAAGTGAAGGAGGCAGTGCCACCTAAATGTACAAATAAAATTATGTAAAATTACATGAATACTTACAGGAAACAAAAATTTTGTTAAAAAAAGGGTTTGTGAGAACACAGGCTGCATATTAGATGGGCTAACTGCAGCAGTGGCTTACATTAGCAACTAGACTCTCCTCAATCTTGCTTCCTCCGGTTGGCACAGTGTCAGCCAGTGATGAGGATGGGGATGTGTAGTCAGTCACAGACTCCTACAGTACAGCACCATTACAAAGCAGTCAAATGTTTTATCAAACACATAGTGGGGTAAGAAAACTATCATTAACACAGTGACGCCACATTTTGACGAAAACAGGACATGTATAACTAAAATGGATTTATTTGCAAATTTGTACAAAACATTCTTCTGCTGGAGGCAGATTAAAAACGTAACGTTTGCTGAAAATTTTAAGCAAAACTGAAGTGTTTATTTAAAGGATTAAGTGATTACTTGCACTAATCATCGATCAGTTTGTGATTTCATGGCAGTGTAACTGTTGAATATATAGTTTACATTATTTTTCATTTTCTAACCAAGTTTTTTTTGTTTATATTTAATAAATTAGTACTTTGACTTAAAGGCACAGTTTAAATGCAATTCCTGTTATGCTAATGAAATTGTGATTTGAGATGCTTGGCTGTTTATAGGGAAGATAAAAAAAAAAAAATGAACCTTCCCTTCTTCCAGCACACAACCAACAAGATTTTTTGCTTCATTGGCAGTTTTTTTTAAACTGTTATTCAGTCTGCTGCATTAAGCTACGTTAACGGTGTTTAGCTTTTACAGTAAACTTTGGAAAGAAGTCTTCAAACAAACCAGTAGCAAATAACCCCTTTGTGCTAGGGACTCGCTTAAAAATGCAGCTAGTTCAATAGTCTATGTATTGATTATAATTAAATTATACATTAAGAACTAAATGCTGAACTGTAGTTTGGATATTTGTTAGCAGTTTACCTTGGAACTGCCAGAATATTCAGCTGAGGGCACTGTGATCATGCCTTCAATATCTCCTCCTAGTTCAGGAACTTTGTCTTGAGCAGGGGAGCTGGAGTCTCTGTCCCTGCTACTGCCAGGAACGCCCTTGTCCAACCCATCCCCTTCTGACTGTCGGACATCTTTGGCCTTGCGGTTTTTCAGTGAGCGCTCCTTACCAATTGGGCCAGGCTTGTATTCCTTCTGTTCAGGTGCAGCAATGTCAGGCAGCTGCACAAAAATAAAGCTTCAATGAGAACCTGCTAGAATTTGTCTATAAAAGACTTTATAATTTTAGTTTTTAAATTGCACATATAAAAGCATAGCAATTTAAAATAAGGTGGAGTAAAAAGACAAAAAAAACAAAACAAAAATCACTGTCAGTACCATAACACTCAAAAATCACCTTTTGTGGTTTAATTGGTCCAGCACGGGGTTGTTTTTGTCTCTGTTCTTTGGGTTCAGGTAGTTTATCGGATGATTTTTCTAGCATTGCTGGCACTCCATCGCTGTCTGTACTACCTGCTGAGGAGGGAGCACCAAACTGGATACGTTCCATACCAAGTTCAACGCCGTTGTCCATTGCTGCTTTTACACCCTAAAGATAAAAAAAGTGTTAATTCACGTCAACAAATTGGGAAGAAAAAAGAAAAAAAAAAAAAAGTTTATGCGTGTTACAAAACAGTAAACTGAAGCACTGTGAATAATAAAAACACAAAATGACAGCACACTCACTTCAGAGGTCACAGGCCCAGCAAAAGAGGTAAGAGGTTTGTTCCAGGCACTGACTGAGGGTGGCTGAGGAGGGCTGATTGGCCCAACTGAAATGAAAGCAAATAATCAAAATATTGTTTTGGCATCAAGGTAACCTTGTTTTCCAAAACATTAAGATTATTAAAAAAAATTCCTTTTTATTTAATTTACATAAATAAGTCAACCACAAGGTTTGAAGCCTTACGTTTCTTGACATCTGTAAGGACAGTGGAGCCAGCCACTTTATTCTCCCACAGCTCAGTACCTAGTGTACTGTGTGTCTGGGCTTTAGTCGGGAAGTCGACCGATGCAGACGGCAAAGGAGCCACGGCGCCCTCTAGAGGCTGGGAGGGAGTGGAAGTCTGAGTCTGTGCAGAAAGGCTGTGCTGTGAGACAGATATTGGTGGTTGCGGTTGGGACTGATGAGGTGGCTGAGAAGTGGTTTGTGTTTGATGGGCTGAAGATGAAGCCTGCTGCTGGGATGCTGCTGTCGCCTGCTGCTGTTGCTGTTTTCTGGCAAACCGTGGAGGAAGTTTGGATCCACTTCCACCTCTGCCTTTTTCCCCTGAGCCCTTTTTACCCCAGTTCTATAGAAAAAAAGGATATAATTTCGTTTGAGTGCATGTATTGAGATGCTGTCTGTAGAAAAAAAATTCCCATGAACCCATAACTGACATTTTAAAAATTAACAGTTGCATAAACAAAGGAAAACCAGCAAAACGACCCTTTAGTTTAACATTTTACCAATCGATATACTGACCTGCACAGTCTGCTCCTCCTTTTTTCTTCGCTCCTCATCTTGCAGGCGTTTCTGCTGCTTTCGAGAAACAACCTCTGTGAAGCCATCATCATTAGCGTTGGACTGTGAATCCTCCAATGTAGTCACTTCAGGATGATCATCAATGATTACCACGCCTAAAATCAACAAAAACAAAGTGGAATGAGCCACAGTGTTGTATTTTAAACAACAACAATAATGAGTGTTAAACAGTATTTTATTGACTCACTGGCATAGTTGTTAAGGTCAAACTGGGATAGTGCATTCTCCTTCTCCTTAGGTTTTTTAACAGGTTGCTTGGACTCCTCTTTACGCCGACCAGATGCTGGGTCTTTACTGGATTTTTGACCGGCTCCAACCTGGACAGCATCTGCACTCTGAGCTGCAACACTACGAAGAGAGAATTGTAATCGCTAGCATTAAAACATTGAGAGAAATTTCTAGAAAAAAAAGCATGTAATCATATTTTAGTCATATATCATCATCTTTCAGCCAACCCCATCAGTAATCACCTACCTCCACCTATCCCTATTCTCTGTATCCACTTACACCCACTAACTTCATGTCCATATTTATAACACTTATATACCTCCTTATTGGCCTTCCCCTTTGTCTGGCAGCTCTATTTTCAAAATCCTATCAATATTTCCACTATTTTTCCTCTGCACATATCCGAACCATCTCAATCTGACCTCTCTGACTGTCTGAAATAGTTAAAATAAGGTCATAAAACAAGCCTAGGCTCCTTCACTGCAAAAGCATGTACACCAGCAACCTGATTTTATGCCACTTAAAGAAAGAACCAGGTAAATGAAAATACTCTATGTGGCAAATGGAGTGGTCTAAAAATATAAAAACCTTCTTTTGGACACCTACATAAAATAGCTAATTGCTGCCACATTGCTGTTGAGGCTAGAGGTCAAATAAAGGTCTGTTATATATTCTTGAAGCTGTATTGACAGCAGTACCAGTTTTCTACTTACAGTACTTCTGCTTTTCAAGTGATTTTTAGTCTATCATTTACAGCATTCGGCAGACGCCCTTATCAAGAGCCACTTACATTTACCTCTTTTATACAACCCAATTTGGGGTTAAGAGGCATGCTCGGGGACCCAAAAATTAATTACCAGTCTTTACTAGTTATTAAAAGTATATTTATCAAAAATTTCACACCAGTGGGCTTCAAAACAAAACAAAAAAAAACAACTTTAGGCACAGCTAGCTAGATAATTGCCATCACTGTTATTTGCAATAATTAATTGCCTAATGTAGTAGTCCAATATTGAGTTAAATTGTTGCAATGTTTGCTTTAGAGAAATAGACAGACAGAACTATACGCTAAATGTAAGGTTTAGGCTTGGGTAGGTACTGCCACAGAGTGTCTACCCAGAAAAAACTCCTTATAAGATATCCTTAACACACAACCTATCCTTAAAGTCCACTAGTTTAACTACTTAACAGTATAGCCAAAAGGCACTTACCCCCTGCGACCAGATTTGGCTCCCGAACCTCCTCTGCGCTCACCCTTGCCCCCCGTGTACCCTCTGCCAGTCTTTGCTCCAGCGTTACTCCTGCGGTTTTGTCTGTCCCCTGGCCTTTGACTAGAGAAACTCCTCTTGGCTGCAGGTAGTGCCTCGCGCTTTGAAGTTATCCCTAGATCAGCAGGAGACTTGCTCCGACCTCCTGTGGCTTGAGGGGGTGCGGATGAAGAAGCTGTTGTAACAGCGACTACTGCATCAAGAACACCTCTTCGCTCTTCTCGCTCCCGCCGCTCATTAAAATCACTACTTTCAGAAGCCGTCTCCCACTCTTCATTGGCCTGGTCTGAAGAGTTCTGATTAGACAAGTCAGGTGATTTGCTGCCAGCAGCAACAACTTTGTTGCTTCCTGTCTCAGGAAGTGTAGCCGCTGTTACAGGAACCTCTGCAAGAGTGGAGGCAGTGGTAATGGATGCTGTAGTTGTAATACTGGGACCTTCAGGGGGATAGACAGGCATTCCGGGAGCTTTAGACACCGCTGCAGACACAGATTCAGACACTTGGGCAGACGACTGTGTTGTTGCAACAGCTGCTGCTTCACCTGCTATGATGGCTGCTTCACGTTCTTTCAGCCGTCGAAAGCGTGGTGGTTTGTCCTGTCTGGGGGGTCTGGCTGGTCTTGGCCTCCGAGGTCTTTCTCTAGTGCTTTGGCAAGCCTCTCTTAATTTCTTGCCTTCATGTTTAGGTAAGCGCTGCTCAGAGAATGTGGAATCCATGCGAGATGCCTCAGCTTCCTCTGGCCTAAAGGTCTCCATGGGTTTGGAGGGCCAATTCATGCTCTCTCTTATTCCAGTACGGCGCATAGGAGCAGACCTATTGACAGGGCGCTCTCTACCCCCACCTCTTCGGTTGTAAAGTCCTCCTTTACCACGTCTTGTTGGTTCTCCCTTAGGAAGGAATCCTGGTTTAGGCCGACCCTCATCATCTCGAGGGCCAGATTTGTCTGGTAGATGCCCAGGTCCAAACCCAGAGACAACTTTTGTGGAGGGACGAGCTTCAGGCAGTTCCCGGCGTAAGGGTCTACTAGGTTTAGCAGTAGGCTCACGATCAGAAGGCCCAGTGTCACTTGCAGACTCTCTACCTTCACTTTCAGAGTCTGTGTCTGACCCTCTTCTACGCCTGCGCTTGGGCAGCACCTCAAAATCTGAACTTTCACTACGTGTCTCACTTTCCTCACGGCAGCGAAAACCTGCAGTTCCAGAAGCACTTAGCAGATCGGGGCGAGATCGAGGCTCACGGTAAGGGTACTCGATGCGCTCAACGCGACTGCGCCCTCGGCTACCCCGTCCTCTTCCACTGTAGCTGCCCCGATAACTACGGCCACGTGAGTAGTACTCACCCCGGCCACGCCCTTTGAAGTTTGCATCAGGAGGCCAATCATGCTCTCTATCTGCCTCTTTGTCCCTCTCCCGCTCTCGTTCCCGTTCTCTCTCTTCTCTACGGTTGGCTCTTGACAAAATTGATTCTTTTCGAGATGGTAACTTGGGTTCAGGGCGTTTATCGATAAGTGGGGGTTTGCTTGGCTTTTCTTCCTGTGTGGCAGCAGCTGTAGTACCAATCGGTATCTGAGGCTCTTTTGCTTTGTTGACACCAGGAACTGCTCCTTCTTCAGGTCCAGCCATGTTTTGTTTTTGCCCCTCATTGGAAAACTTCTGACCATCTGACATGCCAGCTGCAGTGGATGACGCGTGTTTAAAAGCTGTGCTTTCTTTTTTAGACCGATCCCCTCGCTCATGACGCTCTTCTTTCTCTCGCCTTTGCTCACGTTCCTCCTTCATATCCCTAAGGATGGGCTTCTTTATTGGACCTGACCTCCTGACTGGTCTCTCTCCACCAGCTCCTTCTCTTCTTCCACCACGCGAACCCCAGCGAAGCTCACCCTTTGGCTTACCAGGTGCTTGAAGGGGCAGCTTGTCTGCTTTGTGAAGGCCATCAGTAGCAGCAGGTGGAGTGGCACGGTTGTTTACCACAGGACCCTGACCAAAAGGCTCTTTTCTAGAACAGTCATCTAATCGTTCTGTGGCTTCAGGAAGATCCATGGTCTTCTGCACCATAGAAACCGCTTCAAACCTGGCTTCCTCTAATTTGAGGGAGTGAGTTGACCCTTGAGAGATAGTCCTCTTCAGTACAGATTGACCAATGGTCTCAACCTCCTCTCCACCAGAGAGATTTGCTATTTCAGATTCAAAAGAAGATATGACAGGTGGCCTGTCTGTATGCAGGAGACCTGTTACCTCCTCTGAAACATGGCTAAAGGTGGAGACAGGCTCAGAAGATTCTCGGAAAAAGTCACTCTTTCCTCTTGGTTCCAATGTACTATGCTCCTGAGGATACACAGATGATAGGCCTCTTTCTAGGTCCAGACCAGCATCCAGTCTTACAATACAAACAATATAGGATGGAAAAAAAAGAAGAGACATTTTTGTTTGTTTACACACTTTCACACATTAAAGAAAGAATTTACACATTTTAATATTTTAAACAAACACACCTTGGCTCCTTGCAGTTCTCCTGGACTTTAGAGGTTGCTGTAGAGGTTAAGGGCTCAGACTGAGGGTAAGGGTCAGAACCCCACACCAGTCGAGGTTCACTGGTCATTCCATGGTCTCTTATTGGTCTGTGATCGAAAGAATCTGAACCAGAACTACTATTATCAGTGGGTTCTCTGCGGACCAACTGTTTCGGCGGCATTCTCCCTGTTAGAAAAACATTATTGAAATTGAAAACTTCTACATATACCTATACATAGCAGCAATTTTTCCAATGTTGACTTTTCTTCAGAAAAATATAGTAAATCCAAAAAGAAATAATCTACCTGGATGCATGGTAGGCATATCCATAGGTGGGCGTCCAGACATCATACGTGGGTCCATATATGACTGCATCATCAGCCAGCGTGGGTCAAAACCCATGGAGGCCAGGTGCTGGTGATGTGGACCTAGTGGCTGATAAAGAGAGCGATGCTGAGGGGGCACTGATCCCCCAGAGGGAGACACTGAGCCTCCACCAGTCTGTTGCTGCTGCTGCTGCTGCCACTGTTGTTGCTTTAACTGCTCCTAAACGAAGAAATCATATGCAATCAAAAAACAGCAAACATATTCTCTTGCATGCTATGTCTATCATCATAGGTAGTTTTAAAAAACTGAAACACCTTCTCTGAGGCTACGTATACATCAACTGCTTAACCCCCCTTAAAGACTAGCTTTCATGCCGGTTTTACAAAACAGTGAAATAATCATGAAGCAGTCTTTACAAAACAGATGATCCTTTGCATAAGAGAAATACCTGCTGTCTTAGAAAGCGAGGTGGCAGAGATTTTTGAAACTGCTTGGAGTAACCAGAGGGAAGCGAAGGGCGAATTGTGGTTCCCACCTCACTCTCGTTCTCTAACTGTGGATGAGGAATATCCTCAGAGTGATCAAGTCGAGGCATCTGTGGCTCCTCTACTGTAGGAACAGTATAATGGAATTATTGTTTTTAAAAAAAAAAAATTCTAATACAAAATCATAAATTTTTTGTATGTATGGTTGTAAGTTCATGTCATACCCTGTTATCAAGGTATTGAAGGGTCTATATTGCAAAACTTTACTAATCAACACTAATCTTGCTCTTAGGGATACAATTGTTGCGTCCTATTCTTACCTCTGCACTCCTCTGGGCTAAAATAATCTCTAATTGGTTGCCTTTCCACCTGCACCTCTTCAACCTTTGCAACATCCACCTCACTTTCCCGCAATTCAGGAACAGTCCTGTGAGCAGGAGGGCTAGGTTGTCTGGTAACAAGCTGTGGCTCCTCTACCACACTTGGCTCTGGCCCATCATGGGAAGGTATGGGCACAGATACAAGGGGTGGGTGTGCAGGGGCAGCCGGAGGAGAAACTTCAGCAGGCAAGATAGGCACTATTTCAGCCTCTGATTCATTGCTTAGCACAGGCATAGTAGATTTTCCAGCTTCTGGAATAGCAGCAGGTCGTAATTTTTCATTAAGCTGTTTAAGTTTCTCAGCACAAGCGGCTAGGCGCTGTTCTTCCATACGTCTTTCCTCCTCCTCACGTCGCCTTCGAGCACGTTCAACAGCTTCAGAAAGTTCAGACTGCTTCTTACGTTTTTGGCGCCAGGCCTCAGGGTCATCCTCACCAGTAGTGTAGGCTGTAGAAGGTTTTGATATACGAACTGTGCCTGGTCCTGCAGATCGGCCAACCTGGGAGAATTAAGAACCTGCCATTAACCTCATTCACAACAGTAGGAACCCTGACATAATGCAACTGAAACGGTGTATTTACACCATACAATTAAAAAAATACAAATAAATTTTTAATCATGTACGTATACATCTATAAACATGTTTACCTGGTAGTCTTGAGGCGGTCCTGTTTTGTTGTACTGAGTTACACTGCCTGGTGAAAGAGCTCTTGGCTCACCACTGTCTACCCATGAGTTCTTGCTCTCACTTCTTTCTTCTCCTCCTTCTTTCCATCCCTCCTGTGCTTCAGTGCTACGTGATCGTATGCGGTCTACCTTATTTACCCACTCCCTGCATGCAAAAAAAAAAGTTTTTAAATTAGAAACTTTAAATTGTCCTTTTAAACACCATAAAAGATGCTTCAGGGACATGTATGGGATAAAAGCATGTAAAATTCATTCACAGTCACTAGGCTACAATATACCACAGGTATAAACAGATAACCGGTTTCCACTTTGTGCTATTTATATGTTCAATTTAGGCACAAATTTTATATCCTTTTTTAATTACATAAGGCATGTCAAAAGGAACTAAAACACACCAGTTATCTCCTTTTTCCTTAGCTGCATGATTATCCTCATCGTCACTAAAGTTCAGTTTCTCTGTGTAGTCAACTTCCATTTGAGCACCTGGGGTAAACAAAACACTTTGTAGTTAAGATATCAACACAAAGTACTGTGAAATTACAGCAAAAACAGTAATTTTACAGTCATTTTTAAAAACTGGTTAGAATCTGTCTTAAAGCTCACAAACTTACCAGCCCAACCCTCATCAGCATCTGTGTCTAAATTGTCGAGCTCCTTTAGTTCAGAAGCACTAACAATTGATGGTCTGTCTGGATCCTGCATCCAGGACTGTGGAGGAGGCTGGGAGGGTCGTCCACCAGGCCGCGGCCCCCTAGAGGTGCGGGAAAAAAAAGGGGGTGGAATAAGCACAAGTGAAAAACAAGCCAATACAAGGTGTTGGAGTACTTTTAAATGCTTTTATACTTAACTTCTAATAAGATGGCAAGCAACTAATTCTATTAAAAAATAAATATATTCTGCTGCTTTAAATCAACTCCTTAAAGGACTGTTGTGTTACTCACTTTGATCCATCTTGCTGCCCAGAGTATCTGAAGTTTCCTTGTATGGGTGCATAAGACATGCGAGAGTAGGCATGGAACATCTACAGAGGAGGGAAACTTATGAAATTCACAAGACTGGCCACATCAGTGTAACTCACTACATATAAAAATTAGTAAAAAGACATGCCAGGTACACTTAGCAGTTTATTCTACATTTATATTTATTTCTAAAAAGAGAAACCCTTGCCATGGAGTTCTATGATTTCTATTTGCGCATGGCAAAGCAAAGATTGCTTTTATTTTATTAAATTTTTGACCACTCGTCAATTCGATGTTTTACTGAATTATGTGCAATAAACAACTTACATAAGGTGGCATTATGCCTCTAAACTGAGCATGAAACTGGGAGGGGTCCCCTCCAGGTGGCTGTTGTCCACCATTGAGTTTGTGCTGTGAGGCTGGAGCAGGAAGCTTATCTCTGGCGTCTCTTTTCTCCCTTCCGTCCCCAGAGGAGGGTTTAACTGCACCATCCACATCCCCTGTTGGGGAAGGAGTTCCACGACCCTGCCCCGCCTCCTCAGCAGCCTTGCTGTCCATCTCAGAAGTCACATTTAGGTTTCTACCACCACCTTCTCTCCAACTGCCAACATCTGGGTAAGAGGCATTCCACATTTAAACATTAACGACTGAATGTTTGGTCTCAATCAAATCTTATTACAATTAAACAAGCGTTTTTTTACTTTGCGGTCTAAGGCTGGGGCCTGGTCCATAGGGCTCCTCCTCCTGCTCGCCTGATTTATCTGCCTCACCCGCTGCTTGCAGACTGGGAAACTCCTGATGAAATTGGCTGCTTACCCTGGGAGCTCCTGATTAGAAAAAAAATTATATTTTATTTACAGCCAAAACTCTGCTCAGAAAGTTTTTTTTTTTTTAAATTAAACTGGTAAAATATTAATCAGCATTCTGCCACAGTAGTGTGTGCTGCATCTAACCATCAACTGGTCCAGACTGCTTGTTATTGGCCCAGGAGCGACTGGCCAGAGGATTGTCGGACACCTGAGAGACAGGAGGCTTTGGCTGAGGGGGAGGAGTCTCCGACTGCCTACAAACACAAACCATTGGAGGTTATACATACTAAAATTAATGATTAATGATTGTAGGAAGGAGTTCAGGATTTTTCACAGACACTCAAATCAATGCCCTTACATCCAAAACACACAAGTGAGGTTAAATAACTTGGCTTATATTATATTTTTTTATTTTTATAATAGTTCCTAACAAGTAACTGAGGAATACAAAACTGTCGCACTCTTTATTTGAAAATAATTGTTTAGATAGCGTTTACTTAATTTTATACCCCTAAAGACTTTGGTAGTATACATGCAATTTTACCTGCGCTTTCATTGAAGACATTGTATACATTTGTATACAAACAACCTCAATTTACGATGAGGTTGAATTCCAAAAAACCCATTAGAAATCAAAATATTGGAAGTCGATATAGGTATACCCCATAATATGCATACTTAAGTAGCTCACAGTAGCTGATAAAAAGTACTGCATGCAAGTTGTTACGGTAAGTAAATTTTTCCACTGGCTATATGACAAAACACTATTAATACCAGCATCACGGTGGGCAGGGTTTCCATATTTTCTTCGCATTTTTAATTAGTTTATTACTTTAAATTGGCGGCACTTTGTCTTGTCAAGTGTTTGAAAGAACAAAGAAAAAAGCCAAAATAACTAATTTATCCTAAAAAATACCCCCAAAAACTTTCATTAAGATTAATATCTTGCGCAATAAATGGAATTTATATCCTGCTGCTGATCAGTAAAGTGACTGTCGCTCGGCGCACCGCATTACGCAGCTGCATTTAAAAACACACTACAATTAAAAATGAACGCAGCTGTGCAATACAGCGCAGGTGTCAGATTTTAATCACCACATAGGATATGCATTATTTTAATCAAAATAGTTTTTTCTTACTTTAAATATTTAATAAAAAAATAAATACTTAAAAATCCAAAATGATGGTGGGGACTGTGCCATGAAGGGCAAGGGACAGTGTTGTGGATTAAAAACGGGAACACAGTCAATACAGACTATTGCAGCAAGCCTAAAGGTAAAGTGCAATGTGACTTTAAAACAAAAAGGGGATTAATATAGAAAAATATGCCAAGTCGCAACAAGGTCATTTAACAAAACTAAGTCATTAACCAAACAAGTGTGCGACTGTGCAGAGTGACCAGTCATAACATAACTCGTTACATTAAAATCATAAGTCGACATTTTAAATCAAGGGTTTTTGTAATGCCTTAAAAACATTTAAACAGTAAATGTCAAAAATGATCTCTTATTATAAAGAATGAGAAATTAAAAACGTTAAAAAAAATTGCGGTTTCACAAGATGAAAGCAAACAGATGCTTAAACAGAATTTCGTGTGTATATCCAACAGATTCTGCATTATATTGTTGTATAATCACGCCGTATTTTACACACCACAATAGTATGCAATATGAAAAACCCTTTACAACCAAAAAAAGATGGATAAGGTACCTTTCATCCCCAGCCTGCTCCTGTTTCGAGGCCCAGCCGCTGCCGTCCTTGGGAACGATGCTGACGTTGGGGTCATTGCCTTTGTTCTCTGCCTTTAGACTGGGCAGGTTAGCTGGCGGGGGCATACGCCGGCTGACTGCCACTTTGCCCAAACTCTGGAGCCCATGTCTGGCAGCAACTAATGAAATAATAAAAAAAAAAAAAGAGAAAGTTAAAAGCAACAGAAAATGTTTTCAAAGAAAAAGCACTAATGAGTGACACCCAATTGTTCGCAAGGAATGCTCAAACTCTCACTTCAGGACTACAGAAATGCATAGTGGTGACCCAAGAGGACATTTCAGTTGAAGTTGCTTTGAAGAAAGGGTGTGGGGTAAAAAAAGTTTGGCCCTTGCAAATTCTAGTTTTTGTGCCAATTTACCCCTGGTTCAGACAACATTTTTACAATAAAATAAATATTCCAGGGGGCTGTCTTACCTGCAGTTTTCTGGGTCTCCAAAGACTTGCCCTTGTAAGTGTTGAAGAGGCTAAGGGTTGCATACTTGGTCTTGCCATCCTTTGCCTTGGTGCTCTGCCCTGACTTCTCTGACATGTCGCTGGAAACTCATTGAGTCTGGTCCTCCGGTCTCACCCCTCAGAACCAGGCTCCTGTTTAACGTTTAGTTATTTAAAAGAAAGAGAAAGCTTAATGCTAACATACCATGAAATAAAGCAAAGTCAGAGAATCCGAAGTGGTGTGTTGTTTTTAACTCATAGGTACGAAACAAGCAAACGCAGTTTACATAAATGTAAAACTTCAGCAGTTATGCTAAACTGCTAATGTTATACCCCAACAACCCATCAGAATATTACAGTGCTAAAAGCTTTGTTAATAGCAATATCAAGGTTATTTTCAATTTTACAACTCCTTGATACCGAGTAAAACCAAAAGCACAAACTGGGTTTATATTAAACAAGCAGCTACAAAGATATGCAAGTTTAGTCCCCATGAATCAGCAATAAAATGTCTTTATAAACCGACAGTGTGAGCAGTCGGTACATCACATGCCAAAACAGAGCAAAAAGTCCAGTGCACTTTCTGTTCCTGCTTACGCGACAGTTATAAAGCAAAGACGTCAAGAAAAGATAAAGCCAGCCGGAAGTACAAAATAAAAATGCAACAATAGAACACTTTTTAGAGCTAAAATGTTAATACAAACGTGGGAAATTAAAAGTTTCGTTTCAAGATTTGTGTTTTCACTTTCTTAGTAAGCTTCTCACACCACATCACTGCATTTGCTCCACATTTTGGTATATTGTGCAAGGTTTCTGGCCAAGCAAATATTGGGACTGGGTTGCATACTGATGTGTTTATATGATATGATTATGATTTGCACTACAAAAAAAAACCAAACAAACTTAATGGCTATTTTTAAACAACTAATAAAACAATAGAATTATATATTATATATCTTTCCTAAAATGCATTAACTATCTATTTGGTAGAAAGGCACACTTCATCTGGAATTTATAAACGTGTGCTACACACTTAAGACTAAATCGCAATTAGATATTTTCCTTAAATAACACAGTCCTACTTTTAAACTAAAACTAGTTTGGTTATGTACATCCCACAGGGCCACAACCTCATGCTTTTTTTTGCAAGTTTGGAAAAGTCTTCAGTGCCTGTGCTGTTTAAGGCAAATGTAAAGATAGATAAAGCTTAAGAACAGGGTAAAAGTCTTTAGAATGGAGTGCTTTGGTTAACTCAGTAACCTAATAAGCTGCAGCTTTTCATAATTAACAGGGGAAAAAAAATTACCATCCTGTCATTCCTCATTTATCACAAGGTTTTTTTCTTCCAAAGAAAACAAAATTTGAGCATTAACCTTTTAAAAGAACAAAGATTTAAGAGGCTCCTTAAAATAAATTGCTCCTTGTTTACCTTCTAAAACCCCCGATACTAACAGCACAATGTTTTATTCATGCTAAATAATCTAGGATAGATAGATAATCCAGAGAACATTTATTTGCATGTCCTGGATGGGATAAGACAAGCAGTCTAAAAGCCTCTTAAGTTAGAACAAGGAGTTTCAGGGATTTAGCGAAAAAGGATAACAGACTACAGGGCCAAAGTGTGTGGACACCTGAGCATCACACCCACATGTGCTTGCTGAACATTACTTTCAACCTTTTATATTTGGTGATCACTACCGCGGGGTCGACTGAATGCTTTATGACTGAAAATTCAAGCTAATTTAGACTACAAGAACATTAGTAAAAATCGGACACCGATGTCAGATGTTCAGTGTTCCAGTTCAGCTGGGATCTCCAAATCACTTCAACAACAAACCAACCATTTCTTCATTTAACACACAAAGGCTTTGTGCACAGGGGCATTGTCATGCTGGAAGTGTCTAAATCTCTCGGTTAGGAAATTGTAATGCTGCAGAGTCTATACAACTGTGTGCCTACAATGTTTGGCAAAAAAAAACCCACATATGATTGCAATTGGCTATAAAATACAGATTTTAAGACCTGCATCCTCCGAGTATGAAACAACAAAATCATTTAAAATATGTATACAATATGTAGCCTTGACGGGGTTCTGATCAGTGAGGAGGGGGTTATCCATTCTCCCACCTCTTAAAAAAATCTGTTACCCACCTTTCAGCACATCTGCCACACACATTAGTGAGCCAATCACAGCACTAACATATTCCCACAAGATTTCAAGCAATTACTACTATTGAGCTAGTGCCCCTAGAGGCCAAGCCAAAGTCAATATCTCTACACTGGCCAGTGTACTTTAATAAGTACCCAGCTTTATAAAAGAGACATGGGAGCAAGCATATAATATTTCTGCCAGAAAGCATGCTGTGTCATGTTTGCCTCTTCTTCCTACTTCCTGGTTAATGTATTTTACCCCTGACAGGTTTTTTTTTACTTATTAAGTAAGAAACAGGCACCTGGTGACGGTTCACCTCAGTGTGTCCCTTATTACAGCAAAAGGAGATGATCATTCAAGTCTGGTCTGTTTCTGCTTGTAGTGACTGATCCTGGATTTACCACTGACTCTGTTTTTAGTCACTGGAAGGGTATTTAAGGCCGAGTGTTTCCTGTACACTGACAGACTGACCCTGTTTTTGGGGTCCATTCATTTGATCGTAACGTTAAATGGCGCGACAAAACAAAAGAGATCAGGTCGTTTACCTGAAGCACAGACCAAACAATGGGACTGCCAGAGAAAAAAAAAAGAATTTCTGGGAAAATACTTGTTAATTATAGCCATTTTATTAAATAAGCTTATTAGAGGTTTTTTTTAATCACACTGCTGCTTTTTAGGCACTTTGGAGCTTTCAGTAATCCAGCAGGGGACATGCGCAGGCTTTAGTCTAAAGCTAAACTTTCGCTTTAAACGCTTGTAAATCCACTATTTTTGCCGTTGGCTATGAGATTTTTAAGCGCCGAACGGCACAAATATCCCAATGCGTGTAAATCAGAGAAAAGGACTCCGTCTAACACGCCTGTGGTGTCGGATGGGTGAAAGCGGCCCGGTGAACTGGCCTCCAGTTCAGAGCCTCATTTCCTAACGCTCAACTTCATAATGCTGAAAGTGACCCTTACTATATCAAACCTACAACTTCAATTCACAACTTAAACTCAACAAAACAATCAAATTAATCACCAAACAGCTTTATATGTTTTTGCTTTGCTCCCCGAGTTGTACTCGACTCTGTCCGGCTCACGAATTCCTGCTAGCTCCAGTTAACCAGCTAACTAGCTAACACACTCCGCATTCTCACAGAAGGGCTATGCGCTTTTTTTTAATTCTTAACGAATAAGTGGTGTAAGACAGAAATATAGCGTCTCAACATACCTGTTTCCGCCGGTCCCGTCGCTGACTTTAAGAAGGCCGCTATGTACGCACGCGTGTACGTGTGTGTTGGATTACAAAAAGCTCCCTATGCTATGCTATGCTACACACTGGTTAGCCAAGAGCTCTACAGCTCCTTCAAAAGCAAAGCTCGTATCGTTCTCTGTCTAGCGGCTCTTCTCTTACTTAACGTGCCCTTGTAAAACTAAAGAAACGTAATAAACCCCGCAGGACCGGTGGTGTCGCTTGGTATATTTTCTTCTTCTTTTCCCCTGTTGTCTCGTCTGAGACGGGTCTGCTTCAGTCGAGCGAGGCCCCCTCTCGCGCAGCCGCGGCCTGTCGTGCAATCAAAGATGGCAGCGCGCCAATCCACGAGCCCGTGACGTTATTACGTAGCGTCATTACGTAATTTAAGAAAACGCGCGTACGCAACACTGC
This sequence comes from Bagarius yarrelli, assembly GCA_005784505.1. NCBI lineage: Eukaryota > Metazoa > Chordata > Actinopteri > Siluriformes > Sisoridae > Bagarius > Bagarius yarrelli. Next base: position 4,776,811 of record VCAZ01000016.1, read on the forward strand.
ACCAGTAGAGGGAGACTGTGAGTCGGCTAAGTTATCCTATACGGCGTACTAACTAACACACTTCTACTTGTACGCCACAAAAGAGGTGTAGAACATAACATAATTATGATTAAGATATACACTTGGTTTCTAAACTAAACACAACTTTTAAAGCTTTATGCTTTTAATACTAGATTCACTTTAATGAAAATCAAAACAAAACCCATCTACCTGTTGTTTGTAAAGAAGGTTAGAATGACTAATTTACTAATTAAAAACTATTTTTTGATTATAATAATGACGTATTATAACGTCACAATAAAAAACCAAACAATTTTAGCTGTCATATCAGATGGTTTTACAAACTTATATACATATAAATGAATGAATACATGTACACACATAGTCTGATGTGTCACAATAGAGAAAGTTAAGCCTGTCCTTTAAAATACTCTTAATAGTGAAATAATGTGTTAGATTAATTGATCTGTTTTGTCATGTTTGGATTGCAGGTGATTGATGTTAATTTATAATCAACAATAATTTCCTAGTGTGTATTAACCTACGGATAAAGCAGTGATAAGCTATGGGATGTTACTGAACCCAGTGTTTATGGGACAAACAAATCTGGACCATTTTTAAAGGCTGATACGATGCTGAAACATGGTAGGATTGTCAGCTTCACGTGGTAGCTTCACATGGTAGGATGAATTCCTGAGGAGTCATGTTAAAGTTTAGTTCTCAAAGCTGGCAATGGCAGAAATAAGGATCTGACAAGATCCCATTAGAATTTTGGAGATTTATTACAAAGTATTTACATGTACTTGACCAGCAGAGGGAGCCAATACCCAGTCTGTAATTAAATTAAAATCATGGACGACTGGGAATTGTAAATTATTGACTTTAATTTTTTAAAATTAATACCAACTTAATGCATACAAAAATATTAAGAAGAAATATTTTGTAAGGTACATTTTAGCGTGATTGCTAATAGTTAGTCATTATATTTACTGTGTATTATTATTATTGTTATTATTTAATAACAGTAGCAACTGAAAAAGCCTTAGCAAATAATGTAGTGCTAAAAGACCCACAAGCGTCATTGGATTATATTGGTTTTTAATAAACATTTGATAAAGGTTTCCCAGACTTTACATGCTTTATTTAAATATCTGCATATACGTGTGGTCAAGTATGAAAAATTTAGACAATTAATATAATCAGTATATTTGAAGTAAACAATACAATAGAAACAAAAGTAATAAAACAATTAGTTTAAAAGTTTAAAAGGTAATCATGTTTTTTTTTCTATAACGTTAGCACCATTGGCAAAATTAAAAATGAAATAAAATAAAACTATGTTTCATTATAAACACAATAATTATTTTATCACTGCATCAGCTGTCACTGCCTTATTAACGGTAAAGGCAGGTGAAATTTTAGCTTCTCCAGGATGGCTGGGACGTCTGAGAGAAAACTCGGGATGTTTGCCCTGGTATAGTAAACAGTAAACAGAGCAGCAGCAGAAACAGACAGCAAGAGAGGAAGGTGGGAGTGATGTGACTCTTGTACTGGGATACCTCGTGTTTTGAATGGCTGGGTTACACGCTCCCACTGGGTAAAGATAGCCTGACGTGCCCCGGCCCACTGCCCCGGCCCGAACAGCCGAAACTGATAGGGCGTGCACGGACCCAACAGAACTCTAAAACCCAACCTGGGATCAGTCAGGAAAAGCCACAACAGTCTGGGAAGTACACCCACTTGCATGGCCAACTCGTCCATGTAGGGTATGTAATCTACCTGGATAGTATGTCTTTGGGAGGTTACATACCTAAAAAACAAAGAGTTATTTATTTTTCTTTAAGAATAATGGTTTAATTAATTTCTTTTACAGAAAGTGTGTTAATCCAAACCAAATTTAGTATATTATATTATTAGTATATTACCTCTTAGCCATGCGGTCTTCTTTTGATTTAATGTCTTTCAGCATGTTGCTTGTTGATGGAAGCTTACTAAGCCCTGGCAAAATTAATGTCACATATCACTAATTTGACAAAAAAAAAAACTCTTGCAATTTATTGCTACTTAATTGCTCAATTACCTTTGAAGACACGTGTGGCCCAGCGAGCTTGCATCTCAGAGATGGGCATGATGGCTCCCAAAGGCTGGATAAGGCCAATAATAGCCAAAGTAGGTTTGTCAAGTTGTGGAGGGAACACATATTTATAGAGTTGTGCCTTGTTTCCTGCGACTGAGGTCACATGGCTTGGTAAGAAGGGAAAAGAGAAAGTGTATCCTGTGGCAAACACCACCAGGTCAATGTTGTCCTCAATGGTGCCATCCTCAAAGACGACACTAGAGCCACGGAATTCACACACATTTGGCTTCACCTTAATCGTGCCAGAAATGATTCGATTTGGCAGATCATCATTTATCATGGGGTGCTGGCTGAGCAATCTGAAATAATGTGCCAGGTAAATCTGTTTAGTTAATTGTGTATAACATGCAGAATTTCCATAAACATCTATACATTATTCATACCTCTTGAACTTTTTCACATTTTGTCACCTTACAACCACAAACTTAAATGTATTTTATTGAGATTTTATGTAACAGACCAACACAAAGTAGCCCATAATTGTGAACTGAAACGAAAATGATAATTGTTTTTCAAAATTTTTAAGCAAATAAAAATCCGAAAAGTGTGATGTGCATTTGTAATCACGAATATTCTTTGATACAAACCATTCCATTGTAGCTTTAGCTGTATGTTTGGGGTCATTGTCTTGCTGGACGGCGAATCTCCTACCCAGTCTCAAGACTTTTGAAGCATCCAACAGGTTTTCTTCCAGGATTGCCCTGCATTTAGCTTCATCTATCTTCCCATCAACTCTGACCAGCTTTTCTGTCCCTTTTGAGGAAAAGCATCCCCACAGCATAGTGGGGGATGTTGTGTTCAGGGTGATGAGCAGTGTTACTTTTCCGCCACACATAGCGCTTTGCATTTAGGCCAAAAATGCAAAGCTTTTTGCAAAACTTTGGTCTCATCTGACCAGAGCACCTTCTTCCACATGTTTGCTGTGTCCCCTACATGGCAAACTGCAAACAGGACTTCTCATGTCTTTCTTTCAACAATGGCTTTCTTCTTGCCATGCTTCCATAAAGCCCAGATTTGTGGAGTACACAACTTATAGTTGTCCTGTGGACAGATTCTCCCACCTTAGATGCGGATTTCTGCAGCTCCTTCAGAGTTATCACAGGCCTTTTGGCTGCTCCTCTGACCAGTGCTCTCCTTGCTTGGTCTGTCAGTTTAGGTGGACGGCCATGTCTTGGTAGGTTTGCATTTGTGGCATGCTTTTTTCCATTTTTGGATAATGGATTGAACAGTGCTCCTTGAGATGTTGCAAGCTTGGAATATTTTTTAAAAACCTAACCCTGCTTTCAACTTCTCCACAACTTTTTCCCTGACCTATTTGTTGAGTTCCTTGGTCTTCATGTTGCTGTTTGTGTTCTCTTACAAACCACTGAGGTCTCCACAGAACAGGTGTATTTATACTAAGACTAAATTACACACAGGTGGAATCTTAACTAATAAGGTGACTTCTAATGGCAATTGATTGCACTGGATTTTATTTAGGGGGTATCAGAGTACAGGGGGCTGAATTCAAATGCATGAAAACTTTTCAGATTTTTATTTGCTTAAAATTTTGAAAACCGTATATCATCTTTGTTCCACTTCACAATTATGGGCTATTTTGTGTTCGTCTATCACATAAAATATCAATAAAATACATTTAAGGTTGTGGTTGTAAGGTGACAGTCAGTCGGGGTGTAAGGTCATGGGGTATGAATATTTTTCAAGGCGCTGTACATGCTGGGTTTAGCAAAACAGGTTATAATAGTATAGTAAAAAAAGGGACTGTGAGACAGATTTTAACAGATTTGTCATTGTACCTGTGTTTTGGTTTCAGCCCGTACATTGCATGGTTAAACCTCTGATTGAGTCTCTTCTCTCCTATGTTGCATAGTAACCCAAAAGGCAGAAAAGTCAAGGCCATTCGAAAAGCCCGGGTAAAAATCATGTCACCCGGAAGACCATTGACTCCTACACGATTCAGGATCCAGGAGCCTCTTCTAGTGCTCAGGAACACCTAAAAGGACAGGAGACAGGAAGGATTTATTTATTAAAGCTAAAACACTTAACCTGATGGGTACAGAATTCTAATTTTCAATCTTGAGACATGTTTTTTCCTAAACATATTGTTTTATGCTAAACAATTTACATGTACTAAATATTTAATTAAAACCATTGCATGTCAAACGGAATTCCTCCCTGTATTTGTCGCTGATACATGGCTGTTGTCTCAGAAGCAAGCATGGTGAAAAAAAATTAGAGCTCCAGTTTTACATTTTTTGCCTATTTATTTGTATTGCAATATATTTTATCGTGACCCATGTATCTTGAAGGACCTTGCGATATCTATCATATCATGAATCCCTTGCCAAAGCACAGCCTTACTCTCTAATAAGCAGTCATCATGATTCCTAGTTATGGAAATGTGTTATATTATTCAGAAACAGGTAATTACAAATTCCTTAAAGACACAAGCTTTAGAGAAGTGTTGCACCAACCTGTTTGGCCACCCTGCTGAGCTCCACTGCAATGTCCCCTCCTGAATTACCGATTCCGATCACAACCACTCTCTTGTTCCGCCATTCATCTGCAGTCTTGTAGTCACGACTGTGAAAGTATTTTCCCTTATATGTCTCTATACCTGAGGTGAAGTAATGATTATTTTAACACCAATACCTAACAACTAATAAGTGAAGGATCAAACTTGTTCACAGTTGTTCAGTTCTCACTCATGGCTCCCAGGAGTTACTTATTTCCACACTTTAGACATGCATGTTAAGACACTCAATGGTGGTAAAAAGCATTCAAAAAGACATATACACACAAGGCCAAATTCTCATTTTGGCACCCTAGGCAAATTACTATTGTCGCCCCATTCCCCCATAGGCAATGCTCTGTCCTCACACCAAACAAACTTCTATAAAAAACACATTATTAAATGTGTGGGTTTTTTTTTTAAAACACATTTAATAATCGTTACGAAATAGCCTGAATGTCTTTAATTTTAATGTTGATCTAATCATGCAATAGCAGATAAAGTCATGTCAAAAATATAATAATGGAGCTGAGAGCATAACTGAAACTTATTTATTATTATTATTTTTTATTAAGGGGTAATTAATAGCTGATATGACTATAAGGCATAAAAATGGATATTATATGTGTTATACTTTAATTCCTGTTAAAGTATTTTGCAGTTTTTGGTCTGTCTGTCTGTCTGTCTGTCTATCTGTCTATCTGTCTATCTGTCTGTCTGTCTGTCTATCTGTCTATCTATCTATCTGTCTATCCAAACCGTATCTCTACAAATCAAACACAAGCAAAAACAGCTATACTTAAACACAGACCTGCAAAATTCATTTAAACATTGCTTTACAGGAGTTTGCAAATAATTTTTTAACACACATGCACAAACTTAAACCAGCACAGTCCAAAGTCTAGCGAGTATTGTATCAGTTATATAACAATACTGCCAAGGCAGTCCTGTTCTGACCTAGTCTACTATGGCAAAGGGCATTCAGTATGTGAAAGTTCAGCTATAGCTGCAGAGGTTTCAGGTATAATTACAAGGCGTGTTGTGAAAAGACAGCCTACTTATAAAAGATCTTTGATACTGTACCTGGGAAGTCTTTCAGAGGAAGATGAGGGTGACAGTGGTGTCCAGTGCACACAAGTACAGCATCAAACACATGTTTCTCTCTTTTTCCATCCCTGTATTCTGTTTCAATGTCCCACTGACCAGTTAGAGCAAAATCTGGTCTTTGTCTGACGGTAAGTACTTTAGTCTGAAACATGCAAACATATCGGCAGTAACAGCAGGGCAGCTTCTTTGCCAGTCTTTAAACCAAGTTCAGTTTACATAAACCAGGGGTGTTTAAAATCTGTACCGTGGATGAATTTTTAATTGGCCCGCATCTTGCCTATTTAAATATATTAAATGTTGCATGCCAAGCATAATTCACAAATCATGCCCTTTTTCAAGGTCAACACAAGTGACGGGACAAAATTTTCAGGTCATGTAGCAGTATCATGCAAGTGACGACAATTTGATTATTCTTAAGCCCTGTCGTTTGTTCAGCGCACAAAAATTTATAAACGCACCAAAAGCAGAACAGTGCAACTCATTAAAATTGTGCCACACGAACCATAAGGTCTCATTAAAGACAGCGCAGCGCAAGATCAAAATAAATGAGTTTACTCACTGACCAGGCTCAATCACATGACTATATTTACGTTAGAATACTTTCTAACATATCACCAATATTTACAATAGATTTACTATAGTATCTATATCTGTGGTTTTGTAGCAGAAATGAAGGATATTCATATCATATTTTATTATATATTTAACAATGTCATATAGGCACATTAACTGTAATTTAAGAAAATAGTAAGAAAATATAGGCCAAATTACAGATGTTTTTGTTATAAGCAATTTTTCCATATACACATAATGGATAAGGAGGGTCCGGCCCTAAGGTCTGTCCTCTGGCCCTAATTAAAAAAAACATTCGGACACCCCAGGCATAAACTGTAAATTTTTTACAGTTAAAACAAATTTTAGTATTTGAATAATGGTCCAATTTTATTCCAAAAATATTTAGTCCCCAAAAAAGTCACTCTAATTGCTTGCTGACCTGCAGGCGGATGTAGCGCTTGAGCTGGAAGTGGTCGGCATACATGTGAAAGTAGTCCATAATATAAGAATTGTGCATGTAGTTTGGGAAATGGGCTGGAATGGGGTAATCGCTGAAACACATCATCTCTTTGGAGGTGTTGATAATGACTGACTGATAGATGCTGGCCCTGTCGGACTCAGCATTCTCCTGGGGGGGTGAAGTGATCACAAAGATTCATTTCCATGTATAAAAACTTGTACAAGTTTAAAAGCAAAAGCAAAAGTCATTTAATCAAACATGCACATATGCAGTGCTTTACAATAAAGTTGGGGGTTAAAAAAATCCTACTTCATTCTACCTTAAACCTCCAAAGTCCTCCGATGTCATCGCTGCTTTCAAAGCACACTGGCTCCAGTCCTTCATCCAAGCAACACTTAATGCAGGTCAGCCCAGAGCTTCCTCCTCCAATCACAGCAACACGCCGAGCCATACTGAGTCTTCTACATGTACATAATACTATTTAATGGTGAAAGGGTGAAAGCAAAGAGCGATAATATTTGTAATAAAAAGCTGATTCCCTAGTCTAAAAGCAGATGCTGATAACTACATAAGAGGGTTATTTAAAATACTGTGCAGAGAAAAAGGTCATAAGTAATGTCTTAGGAGGACAGCATTGGGTCTTTTTAGACAATTAATACAAAAATTGTATATTTGCACTGCATTTGCACGTTATTTACAGAAAATGTAAAAATAATAATAATCATAAAATCGAGCATAATATTTTATTTTTTAAACGTAGGGAAGCATAAGTATGTTTTTTTTTTTTTTTTTTTTATAAATGTAGGCATTAAAAAACGCCTCCGCCTAATAAACACCTGATTTGTGTTTATTAAAGCATTAACAATAAAAAGAGACATACTTACCTTATCTCCAAAAAAACAACTTATTCTTCAAAATCACACTCGAATATGTTTTTGTGTAACTTTCTAAACTCCAAAGGGCAGAGCCAAGAACATGCTGTCTGATTGGTCAAAACTAAAAGCCAAAATCTCGTCCTTTTTAACGCCTTGTACGGTGACCGGGAGTGGACATGTTTGGTTCACTTAATTCTGCAACGTAAGATGATTTGTCTGCGTGCGTCTACCCGAGCTTGCGTGGGTTTACTCCGGGTACTCCAGTTTCCTCCCACAGTTCAAAAACAGTAGTCAGTCTAAGTGTGTGTGTGGCCCTGTAATGGACTGGTGACCTGTCCAGGGTGTACCCCTCCTGCCTTTCGCCCTTTCAGAGACGGCTGGGATAGACTCCAGCACATCCCTGTGACCCCAAATTAGAAAATAAGCAGGTATAAAAATGAAATGAATGAATGAATTTAAAACGCTTTTGATCATTATTTAAAATCAGCTCATGATGCCATTATTTTGAGAGATGCTGTTAAAGACAAATTATTAAAAAAAATGTTTACAGTAAAATTTCCTGATCATTTCATAAAACAAGTCTTCCTTAAGCGAACTGCGCTGGTTGGATTACCTAACTATTCAAAATGCTTTTTAAATAATAAGTAAAATTGCTTGGAATTGCTTTATTTTTTGGAAAAATACAGTGGGTCTTCTTTAAGAAACTAAATTTGTTTTAATTTGTTGAAGACATTTTTAATGATTTAAAATTAGCTCATGATAAGAGGTATGGCGTGACAATTCCACATTTATCAACAATAGCATTATTATGTTTTTATTTGTCTTAAACCGTCTGTCTGTTTATTTCTTATTATATTCATAAAATGTGAAAGATTATGAAAGCGTTTATTTGTACGTAAATACTGTAAATTGTCTTTATTTCCGCGTTCAGTGCCGTTACCGACATGTATGTAAAAGCCGCGCCAGCTGGTTATAAGTGCGGCTTAACTAATTAGTTAAGTTTTCTCAAAATGAGGCTGGTTAAACCACAGATAGACCGTTTAACTGGTCAATAATGAATTTGAGTAGTTTATTTAAAGCTAGTTAATTGTCAACAGCAAAGCCCGTTAAACTCAATAATGCACTTTAGGTGCCTTTCAATTATGACGAACCTGTGTTTTTAATACAAGACACGGCAGCATGTCTTATACCAGGAATTCAAAGTAAAACGATATTTTATCTGGACTGCATCGTACACATAGTTAAGGTCTGTTTTTAACAACTAAAAAGTTGTTCCCTTAACATAAAACATGTGGCCATGACAAAATGATGAACTGATGTCCGCTCCTGTTTACCGTAGTGAACACCCTGTACCAATGGCCAGTGTTTTATCATCAAAGTGCTTTTGATGGACAAAAATTGTGTAACAATAAAAATTCAACATTTAAACATAGCTGGGAATCGCATAGCTTAAAGACAGCTTCCAAACTCTTTTTTTCAGAGATATAATTTATTTTATGTTCTTCTAATATGGGATCATATGAGACATTATCATAATTTTACTTTGAAAATGTCTGGGTTAAAACTCTTTTTATGAACATAATGTATACATTTTAAAGTAAAACTCATAATATTGAATTTTAAACAAACATCTATTTAAAAGAACAAAAACAACTAACTCCAGAACATATTTTTGAACAGCAAATTATTTAATTTGCCACCAAGTCCCTAAAGTAGAGCCTTGTTGTAAATATTCAATTTCATTAGGACTCCAGGTTGAGGCCGGAAACAACACAACAAACAACACTCTGCATGTGTTAGAAACCAAACCCTGCTCAGAAGTCAGGACTCATCACTGTCTTTTTCCTCTCACATATCTTCTGTTGTTAAAACCTCTTTTTTCCATCTTTGTAATATTGTACACCTTTGATCGTCTCTAACTGTATCTGATGCTGCAATCTTGATCCATGCATTAATCATACATGCGTCATGCATTGATCTGCTCAAAAAACTTATTGCAAGGCTACATTATGTTCAAAACTTAGCAGCAAGAGTTGACTGTTGCTCGCTATCGGATGTCCACTGTAGGTCTTAGATCTTCTTCTGTTAATGCTGATAAATTATGGAATGCACTACAAATTTCACTTAGAAATATATCATCTGTGTCCACCTTTAAAACTCAACCAAATCTTATCTGTTTACCATGTATTTTGGATAATGTGGCTTCTTTGGCCTAGTGTGTTGTACTGTCTGTGATGTAATGTAGTAGATAAAGTGACATTGATCAATGTAAAGGTGCTATATATAATTATTAATTACAAAGTACAAATATATAATTATTAAGTACTGAACTCTCAGTTGACTTTGTTTTTAAATAACCTTTTTAAATTATGATTTTTATCCAAGTCATGTCAACATACATATTTCTTTTTTCTTTATACATCTGTGTATAAAGGCCTCCAGAGTACCCTTTCATCTAAATAACCATTTACCTTATAAAACAATACTTGCAAGGTTATAGCGTTTAATTTTTATAACAAGTGTATCTAAATAGATAAGCCTGCTGTGCTAGGGTACATTTTCTGTGTAAGAGGGCACTAATGTACTTGTCAGTAAGTAGGCCACAGTTATAGATAAACATTTTAGCATCTTTGATTAAAAATGTTTTAGTGTTTTCTATCAAACAGTGCAAGTGCAAGATATTTTTTTATAGCTACATCTACCAAATTTCTGCTCTTATTGACCATGTTATAAAAATCCACTAACAGAGTAGATAACTTTTTATATTTAATATTGGTGTATCTATCTGTTTTTATGTACATTTGGTGAGTTCAGCTCATTTTCATGTTGAGTGTGTACAAAAGCTACACAGTATATCGAAATAACTGAAATATCGCAAATGTGCATATCGCAAAGGTTTACAATAAATAAGTGATTTAACACTTCAAATAATAATGTATGGTAAAGGTTTCAGGTTGATGCAGATAGTAATGCAAACGTTAGTCAGGATATGCATGTGCATGCTTTGACGAAAGACAATTAAGAATCCGTGAAGCATTCCTAGTAACATAGACTTGATAAGATGAGCCAGTCTGAGGTGCCCACAGCCGCTGTCATTAATTTAGTGCCCAATTGAAAAAGCACCTAAAATGTGGCAGTATTACGGTTTAAAAGAGATGACCACATGCAGCGGCATGTGTTCTATGAGTTCTCTTAGTGGCACTGCAAAGGGGAAAAACTATAAGTTTTTACAGTCACCTAAAAACCAACCACAATTTGTATCAGCGATGCTTGAGAAAAAAATTCATTCCGTATCACAATATTAAACATCAAATTATTTAGCATGTTATCGCATATCGCAATTATATTCAATATCGTTTAGCCCTAATATGTACCAGCCCAGCACAGATCTATAAAATGGAGAATGACGGCCATATTGTATGTAACTTTATGTTAAAGAAAACTGTGTTTTTATCTTCTGCAAATAAATGAGGGCAGCAATCAGCATCATGCCTCCTGCAAGATCAAGCCAGTAGTGTAGTTTAGAAGTTTTGTGCTGTGGAATGGGACGTGTTTTGAATGGCTGGGTTACACGCTCCCATTGGGTGAGGATGGCCTGACGAGCCCCAGCCCACTGCCCAGGCCCAAACAGCCGAAACTGGTACGGGGTGCAGGGACCAAACATAACCCTAAATCCCAACCCAGGATCAGTCAGAAACAGCCATAAGAAGTTGGGACGCACACCGATTTCCTTTGCTATGGAATCCATATAAGGAATGTAGTCCACATTGAGAGAGGCTTTATTTGGACAGGAATGTCTGTAAAAATTTAAGAGACAAAAAATGAGGCATTCGTTAAGACAACAGACATCTAAAAAGAAGAAAACGGTAATCACCTTTTCAATTTTGCCTTCCAGTCTTTCTCAGAAAGTTTTTGCATTACTGACACAGGAGGAAGTTTGTTTAAACCTAAAGAAAAAAAACACTATCCCATTATATTCATATGCTGAGGACTGAGATAATTCATGAAGCATTGAATTGATTCATTTGACTTTAATCTTGCTATTTTTTGCTAGTGTTTTAATACAACATTAAATAAGTGTATTGCACTGTCCTCTCCCTGTAATACCTGCAAAGACTCGTGTGGTCCATCGTGCCTGCATTTCCACTACAGGCATCACGGGTCCGGTTGCACTGACTAACCCTATAAAAGCCAATGTGTGGTGCTCTAGGGACAGAGGAAAAACATTTTTGTAGAGGCTCACTTTCCCCACAGGGTTGTTAATGTTCGAGGTCAGTAAGAATGGGAAGATTGCCTTGTAGCCTGTACAAAAGACAACTGCATCTATGCCTTCTTCAATTGTCTCGTTAACAAATACAACAGTTGAGCCACGGAACTCCCGCACGTTTGGTTTCACCTGCAGTGCTCCCTGAAGGATACGTCCGGGAAGCTCATCATTAATGACAAAATTCTGGCTGAGTATTCTGCATAAAAATTGATTAAAAGATGTTAACAAAAAAACTGCTTAACCTAATCGTTTACTGTTTATTACGAATTAATGTTAATAAATGCATCTTTATAGCTGCGAGGACCGTGCTGCATTATTAAATAACAACAGTCATCTTTATTATGTAACATTATTCTCTAAAACCTTAGACTTAATGTAAACTGATGGTTTTTTTTTTGGAATGTAGTGCTAATCCATTGAATCCATTTTGTTTCACTTTACCTGTGGCTGGGCTGCAGTCCGTACAACCTGTGGTTATATTTCTGATTGTAGTGTCTTTCCACTGCCCAGTTGAGCAAAGCATGAGGAAGCACTTCAAGGAGAAGGGCATTCAGACGTGTATTTTTGTTAAAGTCTAACGGCAGGCCACCTGTAGACAAGCGGCTGAGAACCCATGCTCCTGTGCGCATGCTCAGAAAAGTCTTTAGGGAAAAATACACAGAAAAAAACATTTAACAATATTTCCATTAAAATATCTATTAAACAAATTTTTTTTTGTCTGTGTATTGTTTTGACCAGTTTTACAGAAGTGTATGTTGAACAAATCTCTGCATGTGCTTACTTTTTCGGCTACTCTGCTGATCTCCACAGCAATATCTCCACCAGAGTTGCCAATGCCAATGATCACCACCTTCTTACCATGGAATATATGTGGATCCTTATAATCCGAACTGTGAAAGCACTTTCCAGGAAATCTGTCTATTCCTGAGGCATAAAAAAATGATCAAACTACGAGGTCTATTAATCTACTAATCCGAATGTGCTTTATAGGTATAAAGAGTAATTATACCAGGAAACGCTGAAAGAGGTTTAACAGGAGATGTAAGGCCTCTGGAACACACAAGCACTCCATCAAACACCTGTGTTTCTTTGTGTCCATCTCTGTCCTCAGTTACCACCTCCCATTGACCTGTGTTTGAGAAGTCATTGCTCTGTCTCACACTAAGGACTGTTGTCTGAAACATACACACATGACCGTTTGCGTGTGCATTTTAACATCCGAGTACAAAAATTAAAAAAATAACAATAAAATAACTAATAATAACCTGAAATTTTATGTACTTGAGCAGGTTAAAGTGCTTAGCATACAGCCGTAAATAGTCCAGCAGTGTGGAGTGGTGCATGTAGTTGGGGTAGTGTCCTGGCATGGGGAAATCACTAAAGCACATCATTTCTTTTGAGGTGTTTACAACCAGTGAGCGGTACAGGCTGGAGCGATCCGCCTCTGGTGTCTCCTGCACATGCAAAGACCGATTGATACTTTTTAAATTGTTTTTATATGTTTTCTGACCACAGTTGCTTACACACAGTGTGACTGCAAAATCTCTGCCATCTGTTTATCACCCAAATGAAGATGGGTTCTCTGTTAAGCCTGGTTCCTCTCAAGATTTCTCCTTATTACCATCTCAGGGAGTTTTTTCTTGCCAAAGTCGCCATTGGCTTACTTATCAAGTACAATCAGGGACAAACTGATTTCTGTTTTATTCACATTTCATCATTATCTTTGATTGTGTAAAGCTTCTTTGAAACAATGACCATTGTAAAAAGCGCTATACAAATAAAATTTAATTAAATTTTATTCTGAAGGACGTATATCTGCCACTTTATTTAAAGGTAAATATTAAGGTCTTTGCCATTTTTTTGGCCAGTTAAAAATATAAATATGACCTCACATTGTGTCAGTCACATTAACACACTGGCTTGTCCATCAATAAAAATCTGTAAACATCTATAAAAAGCTTTTCAAAAGGTGTTTGACAATTTAGAGCCGTCATTCAAGCGAAAGACAAAATCCAGGAAGTCAAACCACAGCTGTAGTTTATTGTATGCTGGATTTAATGCCTGATGATCACCTTTCCGACAGTGTGGTGTGTGTCATAGACTTTATACCTTAGACATACTGCCAGTCTCTGTTCAGAATCGATTGGTTTACAGAAATTGGTGGTCTTCTGTTTTAAATATGTGGCTCCAGTATCGCTGTTAAAGTATCAAACTGAGTCTCTGACCTCCTGAAATAAACTTTATATCTCGGAGAAATTTTTAGGATAATGAGTATGCGAAGAAACATACATGAAAATGTTGGACTTCAGTGTTCAAAGACCTTTAGCTTCTTTTATTTATTACTCTACTCTAAAACTTAGCTATTATAGACAATGCAATGTTAGTTGGAAACTTTCTTATTTTGATACTCCTGATGTTATATACTTGATGTGTGTATTTTAGAATTAGTAGTGTTTTCTTTTGCTTTGTGTTTGCTTTTTTCCCCATCTTTTGTCTTTTCCTGTTTCTTTTATGTTTCATGATTGAGCTCACCTTTTCTTGAGGTGAGGAATTTTGAGTCAATATGAAATCTTTTATATTTTTTATTTGCTCGATGGGATATCTTTTCTGTAAGATTGTATTATTATTATCTAATTCATCACCTTAAACCGCCAGAGTCCTCCAATGTCATCGCTGCTCTCAAAGCACACTGGATCCAGACCCTCATCCAAACAGCACTTGATGCTGGTCAGGCCAGAGGATCCTCCTCCGATCACAGCAATACGTCGAACCATACTATAGATCTAAAATTTAGAGATTGTTTATACGGTACATACAGTCACTTTTTGAACATTGTGTATTGTAAAGCACTTCTTTAGATCAATTCATTTATTGTTAAATGTTCTGATAATGAAAATAAAGTTTAACTTCATACTGGACCTAGCAATGGCCTATCAATTCCTTAGGTTTTTACACTGCCAGGTTGTGCCAGTGATAACATAGTTAATTCCTAGAATTAAAATAGAATAGCAAGTTTATACCATGCACCCTATTAATGAGGGAAGTGGTATTGCAGTGGTGTTGAACTGTCAATTGGAAGCACCAAGCTGTCCCCGCTGAGCCCCCAGTAAAAGAGATAAATGTTAGTTGCTTTGGATAAAAGGTCTGCCAAATGCTGTAAAAGTAATGGCCACACACAAAACTCATATACGTCTATCAGGTTTTGTTCTAGCATGAACTTTTATTTAACTTCTTATTTATTTGTTTGTTTTATTGATGGTGATGTTGACCCTTGATTTTGCTACCCATTTTTATACGATTTGTATATATTTTTAAATAAATCTGCTTTGTATGTTGTTATGAATTTTAAGCATTAAAATAATTGTCACAAATAAATACTAGTTTGAGTGAATTATAGTTCGGATTAATGTCATTATTATAAAAATTTGAGATTCAAAGTTTATTATAGGATGACGGTGTTCGGACTTAACTGGTAGGTAACGGCCATATTTGGTAAATGTCTATAATGAAGTAATAAACTTTAGCAGGGCGGCCCATGGCATGGGCGCCATAGGCGGTTGCCTAGTGCGTAAAATGACTGGGCCGCACGAGTAGGTTTTTTTTGTCGGAGGTGCGCCCTCTTGTGACCATAGTGCGCTTTTACATCCATATATTAGGCAAAAATATTTTTGGCAATTAAACTTTTAGTGCTGAAAAAGCACTGTTTTGTTGATTTGCACTTTGTTTAACTGTTGTGTAAATCTTCTATTGGCAAATTTGTTTGTTATTTAGTATTACAATTTATTTTACTGCACATGCTTAATAATGATTTATGTTATGTTATAGTTAAGGTTCTAAAAATCTACATTTTCTGAGTTTTTTTGTGTATGTAAGTGTGTTAATTGATGGTGGTGTGTGTGTGTGCGTGTGTGTGTGTGTGTGTGTGTGTGTGGGGGGGGGGGGGTTGAAAAGGTGGGCGCAAATCTACAATCTCGCCTAGCGCCTTAAACTTTAGCAATAATCGATTTAACACCAATTTACTGCGAAGATGGTAAAAATTCTAGGACTAATTTAATGTTTTATGCAATTAAAAATAAATTTGCAAAAAAAAAAAAAACCTTATCTTGCTTTGCATCGTCTACTAAATATTCTTCCGTTTATTCGGGTAATAAAATCAAAACGCTGTATAAAACACACCTTTCCCTGAACAGACTAGAACATTTGTCATTGGCAGAACATTTATAAATCATTCATAAATTTTTGGCAGAAAATATATTTTCAAGTTTTATAAATCAGCGCCTAGCACAAAAAACATGCAACTTTTTAAGTTACTGTTAAAGAAAACAGCAAGAGCTATTTCATTATGTCAACATGCCTACAATAAAGTAATAGTTTTAGAAAAGTTTGTTAACGAAATGATAATTATTACCTTCTAAGTGATAAAAGTCTTCCGTGACCAGATCTTTAGACTGACGACAGAAGGTCTGGGAAACTTGGCCGCTTTGAATGAGTAAGACCCGCCCAACAGACCTATGACTGACAGGTGAAGCAACAAATGACGTTACGTTTTGTGCCGTGTCACGTTCAAGACGTAAAAAGTCCCCCATAATAACGGTTTGCACAGGGTAAAATCTTTAAATCATGGCTACACACACACACACACACACGCTCGCGTTTCTGAAATCAGAGGACGACTTTAAAAACTCCTTACGTTTCCACCCAGATAACAGGTAACGTTCCCAGAACATTCAGTAACTTTCTGTAACGTTCTTTAACCTTCTTGTAAGTTTAAGTGAAAGGGTTCTTAGAGCAATGTTATTAAATCATGTACCTGTTATGAATGTTTTTAACATAGTAATAAATACATTATTAGAACATATTTATTGGATCGTACTTGTACTTGATAAATGTTTTAAAAAATTTTCTAGAACAATGTAGCGTCGTTAGGAAAACGTAAAAAGGTAAGGTCTTTAAGACGTTATTTGTTCTTAATGAAGGTTCTTGTAATGGTGACAGAACAAGTATGAAGAACAGCGTTCTCAGAATGTCCTTATAATTTTATATTCTCTGAATGTTTTTATAATGTTATAATAAAATGTTCTGAAAACAACATTAATGGACCATCCATGACATCCATACGAACATGGACATCCATAGCAATGTGTTATACACACATTATGAACAGAACTTTCATAACATAATTAAATAAATATCTTGCCTGGGACCTGACAGACAATTATAATTAAAATATAATTTAAAGGATACAGAGAAAATATTGAGATGACTTGCGTAAGAAACTGATTTTAGCCTTGATGTTCTTTGTACATTGGTTTTGCATCAGGGAGCCTAAAGAGCAGTGTGGATGTCTGAAAATTACAAACAAAAAATGTTCCTTATAATAGAGAAAAGTGGACATTAAAACAGACCTGTCATAATGTATTAACACAGAGAAGGTTAAATTTGATAAATACTAAATAAAAAGAAAGTTTATATTCTTACGTTATGCCTTAATTTAATATAATATAATATTGAAATACCTACTAGTTCAATATCTATTAAAATTATGCAACAATAATAATAATAATAAAATAATATGTATATACAAATTGTGTTCATTTGATGATTATTTCCAAACACTTAACCAAAACGCTCAGCCAAATGTTAGCCTTATTTATTAACAGTGCTGATAAATCATGATGATCAACTTTAGCTTTAATTATTATTATAATTTACAATAAGTGTATTTTGTCAGCTCACTGGGTAGTTTAGTTGGAATTTTCCTTAAAGCTAAAACTGTGCAATGGTTAATAAGTATCAGGGTTTTTCCCCCCAAAATTTCTCTATATGTTGCAACTTAAATTTATCTTTAAACATTATGCCAATATTTTATTGTTTATTATATGTTATTGTTTAAATCAATTAAATGTTTTTATATTTCCAATAGTAAAAATGTATTTTAACATTTGTTACAAATAAAAAGTGTGTTCACTGTAAAAGTAAAAATTCTGCATGATAGGAGCTACACTGATTTCCAATAGCAGAGCAGATATGAAATATTGGTAAAAAATGCACCTCTTGTAACTTAAACAGCACAAGTGTTAAATTCACACTCAGAATGTAAAAAATAACACTTAGTCAGAATTTATATAGGTCCACAGGTTATATAGGTTCATAGTGCATAGTGTTGAACATGTGTGTACCTGTGTTGAAACACTGGGCGTGTCAATAACTTAACATTAATAATATATAATAATAATGTAATTATTAACGTAATGTTGGAAAGTATATTTAAGAAATGTGTGCATATTTAAGAAGTGTGTGCATAAGTCAGTTACAGAATACACAACACCTTGTATCAGTTTAACCTTTAACCTTTTCAACAATCTTAACAGTTAAACCAAGTATGCCAAAGTCTTAACTTTTTCAATTGCAGATGACCCTTTTTGCACCAACTATTTTACATGTGAGAAAAAGTGTGTTGAATAGATATTTGCTGAAATCCCCAAAAGAAATCTCCAGACTGACAGGTGGTTATATGTTCGTAAGTGATAGACACACTCTTCAATACAAAGGCACCAAAATAGTTTGCAGTCATTTTTATATTTATTTAGAAAATACAACCACAGCATAATTGATCACATGTTTAACAACCACACTTGTATATTACTCATAGAACATTCATATTTTCAGCATCTTTTAAGAGATAGACAATACAATTAACATAATACACCAATCAACAGTACATATAGGACGATAATTAGAAATATTATTTTTGTGAATAGCTGGTGAAGTCATTAAAAGAGAAGAAAAACTACAGAGCATGACAGGACTGGATAGCAGCTACAGAAGCCTTTATACAGGCTTCACAATCCAGCCTTGCACTCGTGAAAAATGGTCCCTGGTAAATGAACACATATGAAAAAAAAAATTATTGCAGTTTATATAAAACAAAGTGCAGTCGGCGAGTCTGTGTTTCTTATGCTGCAGACCCGAAGATATACTGAGTGATGAAAACATCAGCTGTTATTGCCAAAAACAGTCAAAAGCACTACACAAACAGTAACAAGACTGACTTCATACCAGTTTCTTGGCATGCAACATCACAGTTAGCAATACATATATTCTCCTCTGGAATATATTCAGAGTGCATCTGTAAATCAATTATTATTTTTTCCAGCATCTTATAACATCAGCAGAAAATGCTGCATGTGAACTGAAAATGCACAAGAGGCACAAAATGAACCAAATAATGCGAAATGATTAACAACTAGAAGTCACATATCTAGTTATGTTGTTCCTGTAGGGAAAATACATCTTTTACCTTCATGACTTTTGAGTGCTGTACTTGGTACGTCATTTAAATCATTGCTCTAGCAGAAAATTTGGAGAAACTACAGCATTAAACTATTAACCCACCTGTATTTATGTAGGTATTAAATGAGATTCTTTTTCATGAAAATATTTTTATTAGGAATACTAAACTCACAAGTAGTTTAATCTTCCTACTTATTAAATGCTACGTATAAACTGTTTGAAGAACACAAATATTATCGTGACAAAATATGGAACGCCACCATAAAAACATACTCTTAATCATATAATTAAATTCATTTAAACCTGCTTTAATTGTCACACAATCATGTGGAGGCAATAGAATACTTAATATCATGCCAATACATGTCAAGATCTCACTCAATCACAACTAGAACTGTGGAATATAAGGCAAAACTGGGGGCAAACCTGGGTTAACCGGACTGATTATGATGATGATGATGATGATGATAATCAGATGTCCAGTTTCTATACGGTTGTAAACATAGTGGATCTTTAAATTATAGCCTTAAACTTGTCTGGCTATTTTTCCTCATTAACGAGTGATTGAACTGATGCTGACTGGATTAATTTGTGGGCATGTAGCTGCATTATGGTATGCCATGCATTTGTCTTACTGGATATTTGCATGAATAAGGTTGTGGTATATATAGACGTTCCTAAGTGGGCAGTGACTTCAATTTTAATATAAAGAAACAGCACATACTACCGACAAAACAGATCCATTTGTATAAAAGAACACAAACGTTGATTAAATGGACATGATGTTTACTGACAGCACACATGCTTCACGTGTGGGATAAATCATGTGATTTTATGGCCGTTTACAGAGAGGACCACGTTAATATAAGCTATTGGCAGCCACTATTAAGCTATTAAGTATTAAACATGTAACCCAGTTAACCATTACTGACTTTAATGACTATCACCATTAAACCATATTACCAATTTAAATAAATATGGGAAATACATCAAAAAAAAAAAAACTCCTGAAAGAAAAAAAAAGTGTTTATTTTTATTTCAGTCACTAACTTAATAACTTAATAAACTAAGGATTGCTTCTGATGAGTTTTAACATTATTTTGAAAGCAATTTGTGATTATGCAAATGAGTGACTACAGTAAACCACAGTAGCATCAGCGAAGATGGATAAGCTTTACAATATTTACACACAAAAAGACACACAATTCAAAACTGTGACACACAAAAACTATTAGTGATGACATTCAATAATTACTATCACAGTGCGTACAGTTCAAGTTTTGTATGCATTATTTATTTATTTTTTTTAACTTCCAATCTCATTGTCTCTACCGCATGCTTCTGAATTTACTCCAGCTGACCCACCATGCTGTGTAGCATCGCTGGTGACAACCACAGGGCCTCCACCAAGTTGTACTGGCAGTAGCCCATGAAAAAGCCAAAAGCCACATCTGTGACATTGTGACGCCCAAGAAGGACCCGCGAGAGGCCAACAAAGACTGCCCAGAGCATAACCAGCACACGCAGTGGAGCGGCAAGAACAAGGTGGGCCAGCAGGAATCGGGCACACATAGCAGCCCGAGTGGCATGGCCTGATGGGAAGGAATATCTGTCTACAGAAAATGTGGCAAACATGTCCATGCGGTTATGAGCAGGGCGCCGGCGTCGCACCACGGCTTTAACTATGGCAACTAGCACCAGGTCCAACACCAAAGCTAAAAAAAAAAGAAAGGCTGAATAGCAGTATAACAACATATAACATCATAACAAATGCTAGCTGGTATTTCATCACTTGTAAAGATCATTTTACTTCACTAGCTTCATCAACATTCCATTTTCTATTTTTACAGATGTTCAAATATGGCACAAATGTTACAGCTGTATTTTTTTTTTTTTTTAGCAAAGCGAAGTATTTATAATATTTATAAGTTTATAGTATTTATAAAATTACAGATTCAATTTTAAGATGAAGTTAAGATGAAATTTCCAACATTTAATGTAATGTTCTGAATTTCTTTATCTTAAAACTTAAATCTGCGTTTTTGAATACTGTATATTTGCTGTCTAAGAATTCAGAAATACATATGTAAAATATTTAAAACTATTTTAAATGCCAAATAATATTAAGTTTCGTTAAATTACACTTGTCTGTAATTCGAATGTTTACAATTCCAAGCCAAATAGTTGTCATATTTCAAGATACATAGAAAACAAATTTTATTAAAAAAAAACCCCACACACAAAGACTGATGCAGCGAAATTTGTCTGTCCTTTGATTGGTTGATCGGAATAAATTCTTTTAGCCCAGTAGTAGTAAAACTCGTCTGTCAAGTTGAATTCTTATGCCCACAATGGCTGACGGAAGAGGGGAAATTAACTCTCAAATCTCTCAACTTTGGCCTTAAAATATACATTTTAAGGCGGAAAAGTTAGACATCATGAGGAGAGGTCGGCTAACCGCAAAGCTAACTAGCTTGTCTCAGCCTGGGAAAGAGTTTGTTCAACACTACCAGACGACCGGTAACGCTGGTTTAAAGTATTTATATGTATTATATATTCTATTTAATTCTGTGTAATTCTGAACTGCTCCAGATGATGTATGTGTTACAGTTGTGGTTGTAGTTTAGAGCTTTGGAGTCTTAAAAGGGTTTCTTGTTTTATTAAAAATGGTTTTCATTCTCAGTACGCGAAATGTCTCTCTCTGTAGTGCCACGTCGTGTTAAATTGCGTTTTTGTATAATATTGATGGGTTCTATAATTGAGACGTTATAGTGGTGGTAGTAAGAGATGTATCAGTTGGCCAAGTCCCCACTGAAGGCCCAGGTACCCAATTGCACCGCCAGCCACTGGTGTGTTCCGAATGGAGTGGAAAAACTTGAGTGCCCTTACTCTGACAGCCCCACTGAACACCTTTGGAATGAAATGTAATACTAACTGCAACTTCTCACCCAACATTAGTGTCTGATCTCACAAACACTATTGTGATGAGCAGAAATTATTCTAACATCAAAAGGGGAACCGCATCCTGAAACTCATGTATAACAACTGCATATGGGTGTGGGGTGCAGACATGAAAACCGTGATGCATTCACAAAAAATGCATGAATAGCCCTGGTAACAAGTCAGGTTACTTTACCCACCCATGAGCAGGTTCAGCATGACTTCCTGCCCCGCGGCGCTGTCGCTCTTAAACATGCAGTACGCGGCGCCGATGAGCCACGGGATACCATGACCGGAAATCTCCACCAGCTTCATGAGAGGGCGCGCGCTACCCCACGACGCCTCTTCATACGCGCACACACCGAGCCGCTTGGAGAGCCACAGGTCCACGGCGAGCAGGGAGCTGAGCGCCACGCTGATGACGGACGGGTTAAGGTGCATGCAGTCCTCTTCAGGCAACTGCTGTCCGCCGCCGGTCGATGACGTGGAGGCGGTAGAGGAAGCAGAACCCCTGCGCAGCCGGTTCGGGCTCTCGGAGACACGGAGCCGTGCGGTTGTTGGGTCCGAGCCCTGTCTTTGAAGGAGGTGCGAAGGAGTGGAAGGAGAAAGTGGAGGCGTCCGAGTCAAAGACATGAACTCGTACCGACCGCTTGCGCCACTGCCGACTCCGGAAGTACTGCTACTGCGTGAGCTGCTGGCTCGGACAGGTTTTGGGGACGGCATCGTGGACCAGTATATCGTTATCACTTATAATTTTTTATTATTTTTAAAATCCGTTCAACCTCCACAAAGTTTCAGTTTATCATTTTACACACAACACCTGTGCTCGCATTCATCCGTACCGTACAGGACCGCCATCTTTAAAAACCTGTTCAACGATGTGTACAGCAGAGACCAAATCCGAACCACGTGACCAAACTGTGGGTGCGTTGCAAACTATATCGCTATATAGTGCGTACTAAAGTAAGTACTGACGTACTCGGCTTGACGTTTGACTCGGAATATTTAGGGGACTAGCATGCGGTTTGGGATGTAGTCGCAGTGACTTTTTAATTATTATATTAAATATTCAAAATAAATAATATAGGCATTAACAATAATTATAAAAATATTAGTGATGTTAATGATTTTTTAATAATAATTAAATTCAATTAGATTTTTTTGTCGATATAACTTATTAACAAATGACGAGGCTGAAGTTTAATAGTTAGTGTTGAAGATTAAATGATCAATCTTGATAATTATAAAACACGCACACATATATTATACACACACACACATATACATATATGTGTGTGTGTGTGTGTGTGTATATATATATATATATATATATATATATATCGTAATGTGTGTGTGTGTGTGTGTATATATATATATATATATATATATATATATATATATATATATATATATATATAATATATATATTATATAGTGTGTGTGTGTGTGTGTGTGTGTGTGTGTGTGTGTGTGTGTGTAATTGATAAATCAAAAAATAATGATAGAAATGAAATTCTGCAAATTCGTATGCGCAAATCGAGCGCAGTGTTGGTCATGTATAAAGCCGGGAGCGCTTTCCTTTTTAGAGACTTACAGAACTGGAAACGGAAAGGTTTAGTTCCTACAGACGGCGTGTCCACATTGACGCGCACAGCTTGCGGCATCTGCAAAAAGAAAGCGATTGAAGATTGTCATCATGCCTGGGGTACTGTTAGGAGACGTCTTACCTAACTTCGAAGCGGACACGACTATCGGAAAGATCAAATTTCACGATTTCTTAGGCGACTCGTAAGTAGCATGTTTTGATCGTACAGACGGCGCGTTATGTAAAATTGTCAGCCATAATACGACACAACACATCCCTGATCCGGTTATAGAACAAATGTTCTATACAGTCTGTCTAGGAAGTTAACTAACACTGTAGGGTTTTAATACACACTTTATCCAGCTGTAGTTAATTAAAAACAGGTCAGCTCGGTTAGTTAAGCGCGTTCTTTCCGTAAGGGAAGTCAGGTTTAGAACAGTGTTTCAGGGAAATGTATTAATTCTGTTTACTGTGAAGGGTTTGGTAAGAGAGTTCTTACAGAAGAGAATTATTGCACTGTCACCATGACTAGACTGAGAAATACAGGGTAAAAGGTGTTTCCTATTGATGGAAATCATTAGTTTTTGCCCACATATGGAGCTGGTGGATTCCTGCATCTTATGCAACGTGAAAATCAGATGATTCTCAGATGGTTGAAACGTAATAAGTGTGAAAAACAACAACCCAAGCGTAGAGACCGTGGAAAAGAAGGGAAGGCTGTGGAACATGGATAGACTTCATATTGGAAAGAATGTACTGGGAAGTGGTGGTTTAGGGGTTAAAGTGTTGGACTAATACCAGAAAGACCCTCCCAGCACCACCAAGCCACCATTGTGGGCCCCTTAACTCAACCCCGAATTGCTCGGGTGTATAAAAGAGATAAATATAAGTCGCTCTGGATAAGAACGTCTGCCAAATGCTGTTAATGTACTTTTTTTTTTTTTTTTTTATCTAAAATGAAGCAATAGCACATAAGCAAGAGTGCTCTTCTACTGACTAACTACTAACTTACCAGTTTTTATTAGCTACCATTTTAGACACACAGATTTTGCAGATAATTGCAATAATAAACTACAACAGAAGAACAAAATTGAGCTTGGCTCTTTGTAGTAAATCTTTAGTCAAACTATTATTAGTTGCAGTAATAACAATATTCTTCTATGTAATAATCACACTTTGGAACAGAAGCGATGGTTGATTCGGTGGTTTGAATCACTTCCTTATTATTCTGCAAGTAGTTACAGCGTTAAATTGAAGAAGTGAAAGTTTATAGCAGAAAGTCACTGTGTTACCAGGACTTTGCTTTACCAAAAGAATGCATATCCTAATTTAAAAAAATACATATGGTTTACAAAAGTCAAACATGATGTCGTCACCTCCAAAATCACCTCCTTTTTTGTGTGGTTGTTGTTTCTTCAAATTCAAGTTCAAGGAGGTTTATTGTTATTTCAACCATATATAGCAGATGCAGTACACAGTGAGATGAAATAACGTTTCTTCAGGACCCCCTGGTGCTACACAAAACATAGAATTCCACAAAACAACAAAGAGCCACCAAACAGGATAGACATAAAGACATTCTTGTTGTATCTGCTTTGAACATTAATTCACTTGTGAATATATAAAAATTTCAAAAATTAAATTCTCTCTCCCTCTCTATTTTTTTTTTTTTTTTAAAACAATACAAAGCATTTGTTTGCCTTGCAATGACATGCAGCTCCTTTAGAATGAACTTGTCTAAATATTACACGCGGCTCTTACAATGCAGGAAATGAGAACGGGCTAAAAGCTTTTGGCAATTAAAGCGTGTTGTTTTCCTAAAAAAGATTTTTATAGTTTTTGGTTTGTTAAATAAACACTGCTCCCTAGCGCACAGGTTCCAGTTATGTAACTGTTGCACATCGATGGCAGATGCAGAACAATAAATTAACCCCAGTGGGAAAAGGTTAAGTAACGTCTTGTGGTGCACTTCTGCTTGACTACAAGGTGTCATTTATTAAGCAACTCTGTTGACTGCAGTGCCTTTTTTACTGACCAAAGTTAAACAATGCAGTCCTTTTATTATTTTTTTAATAAAAGGTCTGCATTGATTAAATAAATTTTTTTTTTCTTAATTCTTGGTAAAATATATTTGTTCTTGTGATATTATATTGCAGGCTAAAATTTTAGCCTGTCTCTCTGTGCGAGGCTTTTGTGGAATTTAAGCGTAAATCTGTGAACAAATCAGCAGGAATTTCCTGTGTAGTGATGCAATGATTCAACAGATTCTTAAACTTCTTCTCTTTTCTGTCCTTTGTAGATGGGGTATCCTGTTCTCTCACCCTCGTGACTTCACCCCTGTTTGTACAACCGAGCTGGCCTGTGCTGCTAGACTCACCGATGAGTTTAAAAAGCGTGATGTGAAAATGATTGCGCTGTCTATAGACAGCGTGGCGGACCACTGTGCATGGAGCAAGGTGTGGTTCAGGCTGATAAATATTTTTTTTTTTTGCTAATGGCCAGTGGATTATTCATTATTGTTGCAGCTAAATTGTCGCTGTGCTTCTACTAAGCCACTCTCTCATTTTAGGTAAATAGAAAATGGGCAGAAACAGTGTTGCTCTAACAGATGCCTTGTTTTGGCAGCTGAAACCATTACACTGCTCTCTGGTTGGTGGATACAGCTCCACCTCCGAGTGGTCTCAAAGGGCAACGGGAAAAAGAAAAACAAAAAACAGTCTGACACACTGCACTGCTACAATTCCCATTATAAGACTTTAAATAAATTGATTAGCTTTAGATATGAAGGCAATTTGGTACCGAAGCATCGATCAGACACATGGACAAATACTTTCTGAAAACCACCTTACATTATTTTTCCTAGATATATTATTTAAAATGACTATAATATTGCTATTACGTTTATTGTAATAAGGCAGAATCATATGTAAAACTAGTAAAATACATCATTAACATAAGTAATATCTCTTGCACTGATGTAGGTTAGAGCTAAAGCAGAGCTTGCATTGTGTGTGTTTTTTTTTAGATAGATTGAAAGGTCGTGCCCAGAAATAAAGCAGAACATTGTCAGATAAGAATCTATGTTAGGGTTAGTGTTAATACTCGATTTTGAAAAGTGGTCTGGGTAATACTTGACGCTATGGTTGGGCTGTATGACACATTCTGGTTTAAGTTATGAATAACTCCATTTCACGGTATATAAGAATATATTTCACAATATAGTTATTTAAATAGATAGGGTTATTCTGGAAAATCAATTAAATGAGGTTTCTATAATAAATAAACTTGAATACTTGAGAAATAAAAAGAACTTTACCTTATTTAATTACTTTTTTACCTTTTATTTGGGCCCTCATAAAGTATGGTAAATAAAATATGAGCCTGGATTAACCTTACTATAACAACAAAATCTCTGTTAATGAGTGGAAAGTATTTGACCGCTTTTGCAAACCAAGACTTTGCAATTACAGACGTTTAGGAGACCCTTTGAGAGTGCTCCTAATCTCAGCTCGTTACATTTATAAAAGGAAAATCTTGCTGATTTATAGATATCAGACTTTTTTTTGTTTAGTTATTAAAAACAAATCAGATCAATGTATAGCTACGTTTCAAATCCTACCATTAACATTATAGACTGATTATTACTATGTCAGTAGGAAAACTTACAAAATCAGCAGGGGATCGAATAATTTGTTCCCCACTGTAACTTTTTAAAGCAATTTTATAGTATTAAGATCAGACAGTGATGTTGGGTGAGAAGGTCTGGGGTGTAGTCAGTGTTCCAGTTGAACCCAAAGGTCTTGAGTAGGGTTGAATGCCCACTGATGTTTATAGCCACTTGGGAGTTTGTAAAATAGACATTAAATTAGAACAGTGTTTGGTTCTCCAAGTTCGAATAAAAGTAACCTAATATTTTATAGCACATAGACATTTTAGACAATTGTGTGTTTACATATTTATGGCAATACATTGGAGATAAACCACATCTGGGTTTGAAAAAGTGTCCACACAACTTTTGCCTATATATTGTAATTGGTTATTGAAGCGATTTTGTAGCCTTGTTTTGTTCCCATTAAGTATTTCAGTGTAAGATGAGTATCCTGCCTTACTCTGATTTCACATCCACAGACACAAACATTTGGCTGATAGTGTGGGAACAGGAAAAAAAGTTAATCTTTCCCACTGTATATTATTGTTTTTCGGAGCTCCAGTAGCTTTTAAAGATAAACAGCTCACGTTTATTCCATCATAATCACGCTTTTTTACATGATTAAAGAAAACCTCTAGATAGAAAAACTCACTTTTTCCACTTTTCTCTCTGTGTGATTTTTGTAGGATGTGGTGGCTTTTCATCCAGAAACTGCAGCCAGTCCTCTGCCGTTCCCTATTATAGCAGATGATAAACGGGAGCTCTCGGTTCTTCTGGGAATGCTGGACCCTGATGAGAGAGACAAAGATGGCATGCCCCTAACTGCTCGCTGTGTAGGTTTCCCTAGTAATAACCTAGATCTATTCTTTATATGTGCTTAAGATCAAGTTTACATAGAACACCTGACAAGGGAATTCTATGCCAATAGTGTTTAATCTTATTGTCAAGAGGATGAAGGTTTTCACTGCAGCTGAGCAGGAGACTAGCTGACTGAGCTGATTTCACCGCTTAACCATTCATGTGAGAAGAATAGCGCTAGCTGCTGCACCATTAGCAAGACTGTATTCTAGCTGCCTTCCACCACATGCATGAGATTATAGATGCAATGATTGATGCATACCCGACCCATCTGATTTATACTTATCTTTGTGCATTTACTGATGCGTTTACAGTACACCTTAGAAGGTTAAGTAGGCAAAACAGCAGTGCTGGAATTTGAACTCATAATCTTCTGATAACTGGCTTGGAGCCTTTCACTAGCAGCAAGGCCACATTCTGCTCTATTGTATCTATCATATTAAAGATAAGTTAAAAATAGTCTAAAACCTCTTTACTATTTTTGTGGTGGAAGTGGTAGCTCAGTGGTTGGGGCGTTGGACTGCTGACCAGAGGAGCATGTGTTCGATTCCCAGCACCAGTGATGGGCCTCTAAGCAGTGTCTGTAACTCTTGACTGCTCAATTAAAGAATGAATAAGGGTGAGAAAGGCCGTCTGGATAATTTATAGAAACTTTTATAGAGTTGTTCATGTTTATTTACCTCTATATTTGTACATAAAAGATGGAATCTTACCGAACCATCACAAGTAATGGAATATCTTTCTGTTACACAGTTCGGTGGCCATAAATAAGTAGTTACAATTGTACAAGTGTTGATTGTGAAATAAAGGTTTACCCTCATGGTTTAATATTACTACCTTACTTACCATGAAGATAAGGCTGTTGTAATGTGCCTGGCTAAACCTTCTCAAATGACTGGAATGTTTACTGTTTCGGTTCAGTGTTTAACAGCAGAAACTAAACATGCACAGTTTCAGTTGTTATGAGGAAAAAACACCCAACAAGCGTATTTATGGTTGCGGGAACTTTTCACTACATGCAGACCATCAAAATTGTTAGCATGGTGAACAGTAGTCCATAAACCTTACTCTGAAAGATTGCCATTATTATACAGGTGTTTGTTGTTGGGCCTGATAAGAGGTTGAAGCTGTCCATCCTCTATCCTGCCACCACGGGGCGCAATTTCACTGAAATCCTTCGAGTCATCGACTCCCTGCAGCTCACGGCAAACAAAAAGGTGGCTACACCCGTAGACTGGAAGGTATGAATAACTGTCAACATTATTATTATCATCATTATAATAAGTCATTATTGTTGTTCTTTATATAATAAATAGTTTTCATGGTTGTGTGTCATTTTGTCTTTTTTTCATAAGCCTGGGGATGACGTGATGGTTATCCCCTCTCTCTCAGACGAAGAGGCCAAGAAGATTTTTCCTGCTGGATTCACCACCAAGGAACTGCCTTCTGGGAAAAACTATCTGCGCTACACCCCACAGCCATAAACAAACAGGCAGTGTTTGAGACAAAGTTTTTCAATCTTTCTTACCTAATTTAATTGACTCAACTTTCAGAAGCCTGCAGTTTCTAACACTAAGTAAAATGTGGATAGGCTAAGGCATTAATAAACACTCAACATACATTCAAATTATGTAGAATGTACCCTCAAATATAGTGCCTTATAAAATAAAGATGTCTTTTGGCAATAATGGCTCTTGTATTATTTTTTTTCAGTCTTTGATACTAATGTATAACAAAAGTCATGGCGCTATAATAAAAGTAGAACATTTAAGCTATCATCTTTGTGTTTAGTATGTTGTTTTTGGATTCGGAAAGTAATCCTAATCTTAATTAAGATGACTGATCTGATTTCACCGCTTCTTCTTCTTCAATCTTCTTTATGAAGGGCCTTAAAAAGTCTTAAATTTCCGATTCTAGTTGTATTACTGGAAAAAAAAAATCCTGCAAAAAAAAAAATTAACAGGTCATAACTAATCTTTACGAAAAAGGGGCTTGAGATTGAATTCTGTATGTGTGTCTATTTTCATCGCAGATTTGATGGTATTAAATTTCTTAAATGTTGGTATTAAAAAGGGCTTAAAAAGTCTTTGATTCAACTTGTTAAACTCTGTAGATACTGTGTTTAAAGGTGCTTGGTATAATATACATTTGTTTAATTTGAACACTGTATAATTTTGTATGTGTTTTTTAACATCCTAGTCTAGAGTTAGTCTCACACTTAATCACTATAATAAACTCCACACTTCTGGAAATGGCCCTTACTCCCCTTAGTGAAGTACAAATGTAGAGATTTTTACATTCAGCCACTATAGTATTAATGAAAAAGACACTTGTGCAGTCTGGTGTGCAGTTCAATGGGGTTAAACTGCAGGACACTATTTTCACTCCAACCAGAACACATGGTGGAGTTCAGGGGTCATGTTAGGGCAATGATTGGGCCTTTTAATTTTGGTGGATAGGAAGACCTACATGCTACAGTATATAAAGAGATTCTGAACAACTGTGTGATTCCAACTTGTGACAATTTGGGGAAAGCCACACTTTAAAGTGTGCACAAAAGTTTGGACATAAAGTGGATGTTAGTAATACATTTCTTTATTAATTGTTTACATTTTGGTTTAAAGTGATGCCTGACGTCCAAAATATATACTCATATTAAAGTTATGTAGCATTTCTTACACAGTCTGAGGAAAAAAAATATGTATTTAATAGTGCACATTATTATTTTTAACTTTTTTGTTTACTTGCTACCGGATCAGCTATGTCATTTAATACTATAGCCACTAGATGGCAGCATTAGTTAATTGAATGCCCAACAATTTTACAACTAGCCTAATAACAAATAGCCAACTTTATTTAACCACTTAAGCATTTAGTTATTTATAATTGTTATAAATAAATGCTATTTCCTATTTGGATGTATTTCCATTCTGTATTGGCACATGGGGAAAAGGTAGTCGGTTGCATGGTGTGTCGTTGAGGTGTTTATAACTAGCATTTCATTCGTCCAGTGAAAAATCAAAGATTGCCCTCCAGTCTGACACTTGGCTAGGTAAAATTTGACACACAATTTTTAGTCATCCTATTAGTCTAGGAAGCACTGTCTGCCTTTAGCTTTAAGCCCTCCGGTGCAGGTGATCGGGACAGGGTTCAAAGTGCGGGTTGTGGGTTGATAGAGCTGAACAACCCACATAACCATGTCCCAAATAACACTTTGAAGCTATGTGGCTCAGTGGTTTTGGGTCAGTTACTCAGGTAGTTTCCAGATCTAGTTGCTCTTTCTCTCCTTCAGAAAGTAATGAACACAGTCAGAAATTCCCCTGTTTGTCTACTGAATATTTTAGTGTGTAGCTGGAATGTGTTTAGTTTTTGGGAAAACAAACTACACACAAACAAACAAATGTGACTGGTGAGACACCGCTCCCCTAAAACGCTCATTGGAGAACAGACGAGAGCCTAACCTAGGTTCAGCTTGTGAGTTATTTCCTTTAGAAAACTCACACCCACTAGATGTCAGTAATGCCTCGTTGCAAATTAAGAACCTTTTCATGTCCACACAAACTTAGCAAGCCTGACCTTTTCTGTAGTACAGTTAAGGCTACTCTTTGTTTGAACTCCCTTTCCTGGCACAATAACATATAATTACTGGACATCAAAACAGCGGCTTGTGCACAACTAATGGCAGCCATCAGGAAAGGAATTTACTGTCCAACAGGCCTGGCCATGTTTGGTTTCGTAACATCAGTCTACATTTTACGACTCAGCTAATAGTATGTTAGATGTCAAAAAGGAAACATAATCGCTTTTTATTTTAAGGTTATACATCCTAAAAATAATGCTAAAGTTGATACATGGGGTGTAAAGCAAATCTAACATTTTTGCATCACTGAAAAAGAATCGTAATAAAGCCTATTTCGTGTTGTGTTTTATAGTTGTGCTTTATTTGCCCGGATCTCGTTTTTGAGATATTATACCAGGTATATGTTAATTTTCTGCTTAAATTGTAAACTGGGGAAGTGGTGGCTCATGGTTAAGGTGTTGGACTACCAACCCAAGATTGTGGGTTTGATTCCCTGCTCCAAACAGTCATGACTGTTGGGCCCCTGAGCAAGGCCCTTAACCCCCAATTGCTCAGTTGTATAAATGGGATAAATGTAAGTCGCTGCAGCGTAGCTTCCCAATCTGCACATAATACTCAATACTAAAAATTAAAAGAAAAAACAGATCACTTAGACTAAAACAACTAACTCTATTTACTAAAGTGTACTCAGGAGTAGTTACGTTAAAGTACAATACACATAATATTTGTAAAATTCTATATAGATTTCATTCAGTAGCCTTTCGAAAAAGCCTGCAGTTAAAGAACATTTACAAGGTTCACACAAAGCCAACATTAAAAAGCTGCTTGCTTCCTGACGTAGCAGTGCCTAAACCTAACACTTCACACCTGACACAGGGCTTTAGTTTATACCCTTTGAGTTAATGATCTGACAACTGGCTAAAAAAGACCTTAGTCTTCAAACATCCTTAAAAGTATTTAAATAGTGGTTAAAATTTTCAGGGTTTTTGTGTTGAAGCATATATATGACCCCTGATTTATGAGTGTACTGCTATATATGTGTGTGTGTCTTATAACACAGACAGGGCTGCCAGGACCACTTCTCACGATAAGCAGCCACACAGACAGGGTGACAGATGAGCAAAGCCTTTACGAGGTCTGAGATTATATACAGACTACAGGCACACACACACACACACACACACACACACACACACAGCATCGCAGCAAAGCTATCATGCAACAGAGTCCATGGATCAAACAAATTTCTCAAATACCAGACTAAAGCAATGGCTGTCAAAATCTTTATTAGCAACAGACACTGACTCCTATTTGTAAACCCTGCCACATTGAGACCGTGCCTGCCGGTCTGACCTAGAATGGGCCTGAGGGTCTGGGTAAGTGTTGTAAGTTTGTGTGCATGTCTATGTGTGTCTATGCATATATTTACTATATGTAATTTTTTTTTTACATTCGTGGCTATTGCAACTGCTCTTACACCACTTTTTTATTGTTTGGTTTTAATATTTTTGTAATAAATGTCATGAATGTACATGCTTATGTACACAAATCAACCACAACATTAAAACCATTGACATGTAAAGTCAATAACATTGATCATCTTGTTACAGTGGAAGCTGTCAAGGAGTGGAACATATTGGGCATGCAGTCAAAAAGGTTAGACAAATAAACCGTCAGTTCTCAGTAGAAAATATAAAAATCGGCAAAGTGTTACATTTTAAAAGGGTCCTACACAAGTAGATCAACCGCGTCTTCCACGCAAGTTCACAAATATCAACTTGAGCCAATCAGCGAAGTGGTTATTGCCACGTCCGTTGTAACAAACAATGAAGTTGAGCATTATTGTAGCCGTATTTGGGCACCTGGAAATTTATATTTTACGAATAACAAATTTGTATAAATGAGGCAAAAAACATCCCAGTATGAGACATGACGCGTCAATTCGTTTTCCGTTTGGTGTGAACGCAGTATAAACTGGGACCTACATAGAACCTCCATGTGAGCATTAGAATTGGATCATAGGAATAAAAGAAAGGGTTGCATTTTTGTTTGCATCATGTGGACAGCCAGGTAAGTGAGTGAAAACCATATACTGCAAACATTTTCCAGTTATACTTCAAGAAATTATGTTTATGGTGTTAAATTGACTTCCAAATTTCTAATTGATTCAAACAAGCATTTGTGGATTGAGCTAGACAAAGAATTGGGGACCTATTTCAAAACATACAGGACATAACGCATCTGTTGCTAATGACTTTGTGCCAGATACCACAGCACACCTTTAGAGGTCTTTTGTAGTCCATGCCCTAATGGGTCTGAGCTGATTTATCTGCACAATGGGAACTTACACAATATTAGGCAGGTGGTTTTAATGTTGTGTGTATGCGTGTAGGCATATCCCACATGTACAAAATGTGTTCCATTACTCCAGGGGTCTGATTGGGTTCCACATGTCAACTGCTTTTACATATCAGCCTTATTCTTCCATGTATAAAATACACTCGGCACACTGAGCTAAAAAAGAGCAACCAGAGACACATAGCAAGAAGCAATACTACTTTTGATCAGTACTACGTATAATGAAAAAACGAGAGCAGCTATGGCTAGAAGATGTGATGCTATCCAAATATTTTTTAAACTGCAACCTTCTGTATTAATGTGGTTGCTTTGATCAACTCATAGTTTTCTGGCGGCCTGCTTATTGTGTTTTAGGGCACATAATTGGGCAGTAATCACAAGGCAGCTCTGATATTTTCAAAGAGTTTATGGAACTTCATTGCATGCTTTCTATTTGGTCTGACACAGAGGGAAAGGGCCAAAGCAACTGATAAAGAGCCTGGGAAAGTTATATGTCGGTTAGAAGCATTCCCCATATGCCACAGGTCTTTAAAACCCATGAATCTGAATGCTACTAAAATTACTGTAACAAATCACTACATCTGCTTGTTGCTAGGAGTTTTATTTTGTTAGCCATATGGGTTCCCAATCTAGTATTCTCAAATAATGACTACTAGAAAGGAAGGACGGAAGAGAGGAAGAAAGAGGAAAGGAAATCCATGCATTAGGGGAAAAAATGGACTCTTAGGTTTTTTGGGGTTATGTTCTTCTTTATTTATCATAGTTTTTCTGTAAAACTTAAAAAAATATTTTATAATCGAATAGAGGTTTCAGTTGGGCAACTGCTTTAGTCAGACTTAATTCAGTTCCTGAGAAATGCCCTACAAACATAGATGTCTAAGTTCAAACAATGTAAACGCACCAAATTCATAACCTTTAAGACTTTTGTATGTATTACACACATGGTCATGAGTAACAAGGTGAGCATATAACGTGTGTGTGTGTGTGTGTGTGTGTGTGTGTGTGTGTATGAAATCTCTGAAATATCTACTGACTGTTTTAACTTTTTCCAGCCAATATAACAGAGCCATTGTGGGTTTTTTTAATCACTGAAAACCTCAAGTGACTGAAACTTAATATTGGCCTTGTATTGTTTAATACACATAAGATAAGAGTTGTTAAATATGGTAATTATTATTGCTATTTGTTCTAAAACCAAATCTTAAACTGTCTCACGTCTTAATTTGAATGTGTGCTGTTTTTTGGTATGGAAACTATCAAAACTAATCTACAGCCTCTCCAGACATGATATTCACCAGACACACACATACTCTCCCTTTTGGCATTTTTTTCTTTCGCTTGCCCTTGATCTGCCTTCTACATACTCACTAGCCCACATTCTCACACCCTTCTACAGAAAAACATGCACTGACCCTTTTCAAGGGTCAAGAAGAAGTCTAGAGCATCAGCACTGACAGAACTTAAAAGGTTAAAGCAGTGGGAATGCTCTAGGTCTGTTTTAGTGTTTCAGGTTTATTTTGACAGAACAGGACCTTAAGAACACGGGCCTTAAAAAATCAGATCCTATGTGCCTGATCTATTGGGGTCTGAACCCTTAACTCTCTCATATTAGCTGAAATGACCTTTCAGTACTCCAGTCACACACACATACACATATATGTGATTCAGCAGCATAAGGCTACTGCAGCTAATGGCATTTTTATACAACTGAGCCGGGGAAAAAAGCTTACATTTTAACTGCCTCGTTTAAATTTCCCCTCAAACGTTTTATTTACTTGCTTTATTAAAAAAAAACAGTCTGATTTCTACTTACTGCATTTCATTTTTTTTGCAACAATCACTTTTGCTATATAAACACTACTTAGTTCTCTTAACAGCTTTATGTTGTGTAATGATAGCTAAGTAAAACAGTAAGTGTGAAAAAAAAGAGAGAAAATAAAAATGACTTGACATTCAAAAGATAGTCAACTTAGATGCACATCCAATCAGTGCTCTTTTTACATATTTTAAACGTCTCTCATTTTCTCATTCAGACCTCCTCTTTGGCTCCTTATACAATAGGGCTGTGTATAAGAGGGGGCCTCATATTAAATTGCACAAGAAGTTTAACACACTGACGGTTGTAATTAAATATTAATGTCAACATTGATCACTTTTAAATGAAATGTAAATATATATCTATACTAAAGGTTAGAATATCGAAACACTATAAAAATATTGCAATAGTTAGCTGTACCCTATTCTACACTTTGGGGTTTCTTTCTTGTTTCTCCTCCCTGTGGCCATGTAGGAAAAGCAATGGGTTATGTGTTGTATAACAACATTATGCATACATGGTGCTCGATGACATGCAAAACACTATAGATTAAACAGAATACTGCAGATAACAGCTCAGTCACATTCAGGTAGCATACATCATACATAAAGCAGGGTTTCACACAGACTGGGGTTCGTGAACCCTTGGGGTTGACAAGGGAATTGCAGGGGGTTCGAGAGTTGATGACAAGCATATAATTAAATTATAATTATAAAAAAGATTAAAAATATAAAAGATTTAGTTCATTTGTGTCATGTGACAACGAAAACAATATCAGAAAACCGTGAAGTCACACAAAATAGACAGGTTTAAAATGGACAGGACCAAAGCAAGAAAAGCACTATAAGTACAATGAGGATTTCATAAAATTTGGATTTACATGCATAGATGGTGCTAATGCATGCTAATGTTTGCATTATATGTCTGGAGAAACTGACAAATAAATGTATGAAACCAGCTTTTTTTTTTTTTTCGGAAGTCATTTGGAAAAAAAACATGCAAATTTGTAAAT
Organism: Bagarius yarrelli; assembly: GCA_005784505.1. Taxonomy (NCBI): domain Eukaryota; kingdom Metazoa; phylum Chordata; class Actinopteri; order Siluriformes; family Sisoridae; genus Bagarius; species Bagarius yarrelli. The sequence continues at coordinate 4,813,815 of VCAZ01000016.1, forward strand.
GTAAAATCTTAAATGTATAACAAGAATCCCCCACTTGAAAATCCCTGTATTAAGAGATTTCAAAATTATAAACCAGTATGAAAAAGAGTAATGTGTAAAAAAGTTCTTTTACATTATTTGTTATTTGCATTGTACTAATATGAAATTTTATATGTTAAAATGTGTAATAACAGTGAATACTACTGATTAAATCTTTAAAAAGGATAAATAATAAATGTTTTTAAAGTAAACATGCAAATGTGTTATTTAATTATTGAAATATATACTTAAAACCTTTCAGTGAATGATTCGGTCAAAATAATGCTATAAAGATATGATAGGATAGGATATAAAAATTATTCAATACTAATCTGATTTTTATACAAAATCTGTTCTGTAAAGTTTTCATGAACAATTTAGGAAAAGTCGCCTCACATTGGAACATGTTTAACCCTGTTAAACCCTGTGTTGTTCAGTGTTTTGTTTAATTAAAATCTAAAAGATAAAATTTTCAATAAAATAAATTATACTACAGTATCATATAGTTGTATTGCTGAATTTCACAACCCAAAGACAACAGACAAAACTTGCATAGGGAATTTATGTGGACCCTTTTCTCATTAAATGATCCTCCTTGAGGTACTCACCTCTACACATTCACCTACCATCCCCCCCTCCCACACACACACACACACACACACAAAGTCTGGGGCAATCGGTTCATCCGTTTCTGTCTTGAGCGCATTACTGTGCCAATATAAATCAGCGGCTGGTTGCATCTAACATGAGTAATGAAAACAGGCATGACAGATTAAAACACTCTCTATCCATCTATCTCTCCCTTTCTCTCTCCCTCTCGCTCTCTCTCTCTCTCTCTCTCTCTCTCTCTCTCTCTCTCTCTTACTCTCTCTCTCTCTCTCTCTCTCTCTCTCTCTCTCTCTCTCTTACTTAGTCTCTGTTACACACAAACACACACTCTATCCTCTACTCCACTTGCCAGCACTCCACTCAGCCCCCAATGCAAATGGCACACACTCCATAATAATGACAAAAAGGTTTTGGCTATTAAACACAGAACATCAAACAAGAGAGCAATAAGGCAGCCTGTTCCAGTGCCAGAGAGCTAAGAGCCAGAAAAAAGCTTTTAGAACCCACATGGCCTTATTGTTCTTCTTATTACTTATTGCTGAACAGCTGCAGAAACATGGAAGAATATAAAATGCAGGTTTTCTCAGGGTGTATGGGGTGACCGGTGGCCACACGGCATTAGTGACGCAGGGAATGATACATATACAGCATGAACCTAAAATATAATGACCCGATTTATTTTGACTGATTGATTTTAGATCAAATCGGGGAACTAAGTGACAGCAAAGTCGAACCACGCTGTGTTCATATTAATATTAATGTGTCTGGAATGGATATTGGTTAAAGATGAAAAACACGAGGGATAAATTACACTGAGTTTCCTTTGCCTACAGAAAGAAAGAATAGCTGTTGGACATGAAGGCTTGACTCCAGGTAAACCTGCTGTGCTACATAATTTATTTCCATAATTATCTGCTTATTATTCAATAAGCGTGAGCCTGTGTATGAAAGCAGATGGCTGTGGGTGTATGTGAGGTTGTGTGAGGGTTTTATCATTTATATTGCCCAAAGGTTGGCTTTTTAAAATCAACCACAGTATATGAAGTCACATACAGAAGTGATTAGCAGTGTGTGTGTGCATGCACACATGTGGCCATGTGTATGTATATGAGGGCAAAGGGGCAAGAAAAAATTTCCCACAAAAATGGTTGCTATGGTTTCTTTTTAGGGCTTGGATCGGATTCCTGACTACGGCAGAGCCATTTGGCTCATAAACCACAGAGTGTACTAATGAAAACGACATGGTTCTCCTGGCTGTGTGTGTGTAGAAAAAAATAGGGGAAACTTAGGAGAAAGGGAGGGATTGGGAAAAATGTCCAGTTGTGTCCTTGTGTGCGCCTGTCCTTTTATTTTCTGTATGTGTGTGTGTGTGTGTGGGTTAGTACTCAGCTTAATACTCAGCTAATCCACATGGTCATGTGACCGGACATTGTTTTAGTGCTAAACAAGATGGTGCTAAGAGAAGCACATGTTTTTTTAATAGTTATGCTTGTGTAACATTATAAGTGAATTTATATGCAGAGATTAAAATTAAAAAAAAATTATTGGCAAGTGATCACCTGTATAATTTACGAAGAGTAAATAATAGGAGAGAAGAAAAATTTTGAAAATCTATGAGTATAAATAATAATAAATGTAATAAAAGGACATTTTATTGTATAAATACGCACAGTGTTGTTCGTACGGATAGCAGTCTTTGGAACAGTGAAATTTTTCCACTGCATTAATATGAAAAATGGTCAATCATCACATCACTGGAACTCCAGTCAAGCTTGCAGGACTCGACAGGGGGTCAGTAAGTGTGTGCGGTGTGGGTGTGTGTGAGAGTCAGTGTTATGGATGTTAATTGCTGACTAACCGTATGCTTTTTGTGTGTATATTTTTATTGAATTTCCCAATTATAGTAAAGCAACTTTGGTAAGTGTGTGTGTGCGCTTGTATGTGTGTGCATATCTGTACTGAACATGTACTTGACCTTAATTAGTTCCCTGGGGCCACCACTATTTGACATTTCTGCGTCAAGCCTCCAATCTACTGTTTATTTAGTTTGAGAGGCATGGGGTAGCACTCAACAAGGTCTGTTTTTTTTTTCTTCCACTGCTGCTGATAAAACAAGCTCAACTTTTTGGGTTAAATCACTGGATCAGTTCAGCTATTACCATTAGATGGTAAACAAGATACATTCATTAGTTAATCAGCTTACATCGGACTTACTGAGAGTTACACATATATTGCAAACAGGAACAAAGATTTTATTAAGAATGATATATTTAAGCCTTAGATAAATAAAAACACTTACTAAAAACATTTACTAATCTGAGATTATTGACTCTTTGCTGAAAAGAAAGAACAAACTTTAAACAAAAATAGGGGTCTAAGACCAACTATTGGAACCGTAGGACATTCAGGAATTATTTTTTTAAAGTGCATGTTGTATGCAAAATAATTTTAAGATTTTTTTCTATAACTTGTTTTTTCCATAGCTAGATCTAAAAATGAATCAAATTATTTAAGTTAGAATGAAACAATGCGACCTAACAGAAATTAAAGATGCTGTTACCACACTGACGGCACTGTTTTATTATACCATATTAAAGTTTTCTAAAAACTTTCAATGTGTCGGCCATACCAGTGTGTATAGAGAAAATTATAACACATACATACAAATACAGAGAAAGATCTGTTATGCATCAAAAACGTATTTTATTCTCTCATGCTGCTGTATATTTGTGTTTGTGTGTACATACATTATATGGTAAAAAATTGACCATCATCCACCTGTGTCTGTTAAACATCCCATTCCATATTTAATCCCACTCTTCTGGGAAGGCCCTTCTGAGGAGGTCTGAGGTCGGCGTACCAATTTATCCCAAAGGTGTTCAGTAGAGTTAAGTGTCGGAGAAGGACGCTCTGCGCAGGATACGCAAGTTAATCCAATTCAATGACCTCACCCAATTATTACTCTATTCTAATACAGCTCTTAAATTCCACATTAAGATTTTTCCCGTCTAGTATGGTTAACTTGAAGTTGTATTTATTTTTAAGTACTGGGAAGCATATCTTGATTTTCTTTGTAGTGATTGCATATACACTTAAGACCATAACTTAAGGGGGGCATGTGGCTTCTTGGGGGAAGAACAACAAGCCATAAAAACAACCAATACAGTGCAAGAACACACTCGTACAACTGGTACAGGCAATCAATAATAATCAATATAAATAATGGAGCAACAAAAACAAAACAGGTTGGCGATTATATGCTTAAACTTACTTATTATAAACGTACTTTAAAAAAAGCTAAAGTCTTAACTCATCGCATACACATCACTATGCATATACTTCAGGCATGCACATCATATGCGTAATGACATAATAGCGTATAAGACGCAACGCAACCAACAGTTTTTTTTATTAACATAAACCAGAGAAACAGGTTTATTTTAATAAAAAAAACAACAACAATAACAGTAATGTCTCATTATATTACAATAAAAATCATGCAACATAAAGTTTAGTTTTATCTTAATTATTCTTGATATTTATTTAATAAATGAAAACTGTTGGGAGGGACCAACCACGTTGACCTTGGGCTGCAGTGTTCTGTCTCGTTTCGACATTTTGTGTTTTTTAGGACGTTTAAGAAAATTTTTCCAACAGTAAAGCTAAAGATAAAACAAGATTTATAATAAAATAAAACCTAGCAGGTGTTTTCATAAAAGTTTAACAGGTAAAAATAAAAGAATGCATGGCGGACAATCAACATCAAATGTCATCTGTAGTTGAGTCCAGTGACTTCATCTCTGTGCTGAACTTCAATTTACTGTTCAATCTGGACAAAAAAAATTCAGAGGGATTGGACTTCAGAAAGCATAAAGCCGCAAAGGTCCTGCTTATACAACCTTGCGCAATCACCGAAAGCCATGCATGCCACTTTGTTGATAAAATCTAAAGAGAAGCAAACAAAGTAGAAAAAAATTAGCACACGCATATTTTGTTCAGATTTAAATTCAATATCAGAGCTACGAAACCCAATGCGAGGCCAAGAGGGTGGAGGCTCTTCGATGTGAACCAGATGTTTCTCAAACACAGATGTTGCACACACGAAGACAAAAAGACAGACACTTTGCCTTTTTTTTTAGTTAGAACAATGCAAAATGAAAAGCAATGAAAAGAATCTATAAAAAAGTTATCCTTTAACATCTCTGCTAATTTATACAACTAACCAATTGCACAAGCACGCAAAAAGAGCTTTGCCTTTTGCAAACTCCAATGATGACACCAAAATACTTGCCAAGTTTTTCTCCAGCAGCACACTCTAGAAAAACAGACATGCTAAACAACCTATCTTACTATGTTAGCTTACAGTTACAGTTAATACATTTTTGGTCACATATCTCAGGCTTTAAAAATGGGGTCAGATTGAAAATAGGATCAGATTGTTTGCCATAAAATAGCATCCCTATGGATTATATTATTAATTAAGGGTCTTTCTAGAGGACCGGAGAACTATGTTAGATAGGAGAAACTGGGGCTTGAACCTACAGCCTTCTGCACAGCTAATCTGCTAAAGGCAATTAGCCATATCAAAATCTTATGACTAATGTAAAAAATTAATCTGTATAAAAAAATCCATGTAGACCTTTGGGAAAAACTGGAACCCAGACTTTTTCTTTCAACATAGGTGTCTGATCTCATTTTGTAGGTAAATGAGACATGTTTTAAAAAGCTTTTTCCAGAAGTGTAAAGGTTATTATAAAAGTAAGTGTGAAACCAAATCTGGAATAGGATGATTAAAAAAACACATATAGCTGAGATGGTCAGGTGTGTCCCTTATATTGGGACCATATACTGTTTTAAGCTGGTACAGATGTCCTAAAAATTATTCTAGATAGTTTGCTGTGATATTGTTACTAAAGTGGTATCTTGACTTACGGGTGTCCCAACTAACTAGTTTTTTGAAATACGTGCTGTCTCTCTGTCATATTTTTTTTCTTTGAGTTGCGAGCTAAAATTCAGGTTACAAGCCAGCTTCATACACCCAACCGCTAGTTGGCGTAGCGAATGCCACAGTGAACACCTTCACATCCCCCCAGCATTCCGTGTCTTACTCGATAGCTAGTCGGACATGCGCGTTAGCAAATGCGTTAGCAAGTGGAGTCGTCTGATCTCCAATGTAAATGCTGTACATTATACTTAATAAAACAAGTTTATTGCAGTACATTCTATTGTATTTTGAAATACAATATTCATTATTTATAAGTATATTTTTTTATTTAAAAACATGTGACAAAATATTGTGGTGTTTTTTTTGGGGACCCCGAACGGATTAATGGCATTTCAGTTCATTTTAATGGGGAAATTTAATTTGACAGTAATTTGAGTTACGAGCTCCGTCACGAAACAAATTAAATTCGTAAGTCAAGGCACCACTGTATATGCATATGATGTTATACAAAATATTTTTATCACTAAGAACCCAAACAGATAATAGTCTAAAAAAAAAATCAATGTGTCAATGTATTATCACACTTGAGCAGCACTGAGCACTTTTTATTTCTGCAAGTTAACAAAACGAAAACAGCCTTGCTTTAAATTACAGAGCTTAGCTAAGTTATATATAGTTCAATTATATAGGAGCTTGGCTGAGAAAGGAAGAGGAATTTTTCGTTACTTTCTATAAGCTGGCAAACACACAGATCCCAGCTGGCACAAGCCTTTTAGGCCCTTAAATGTTGCCCATTTTACTGGTCTTCATGTGGCTTTAAGCCTCTATTACCCTGTCCACTGAGACCAGCACAGCCACAGCTATTAACGTCCACTTTGTTAGAATCAGGTCTAACAGACGCTCTGGCTCTCTCATTACCCAGTTCTCATTAGTCCCCACCAAAGCGTCTCTCTCTCTCTCTCTCTCTCTCTCCCTCTCTTTTTCTCCTTCATACACACACATGCACAGAGTGTCCTTTGTTGTACAAGTTTATGAGGTTTTGGGAGGGTTCTGTACTGTTTGTTGTCTATAAAAACCTCTCAGCTAAACACAAATGCCTGGTTTGAAGGACAGGGAAACAGTAACCTTTTTTTTTTTTTTAGGACAAACAACAGGGCAGAGTCAATGATATACCTGTATACAGTTTGTACACATTTGGGCTTTTTAATGAATCTACCAGCATCTGTTGCTCTTGTCATTGGGTCACAAAGGGCAGGTTGTTTTTTTGTTATCAGCTTCAACAGTTATAACCACAAGAAGAAACATACAGAGATGCTAGATCGATTAAAGATATGTACAGTATCTTCCACATACAGGCCTTTCTTTGGCAAAACTATGTAAGACAACTGTAGACCTCAGTGTTCTGGGTGGTGATCTGGCAATGTAGCTGTTGTGTTAATGGCATTGGGGAATTAGATAGGCATGCTGCCTGAGAAGATAGAGACTCAATTTATCTGACACTGATATAACAGAGTTCAGACAACAAGAAAGAGATAGACCGTGCCAAAATATGTGGATATTGAATTTCTGAAAATGTCTGAATGCTTAAACATGTGCATGTATAAATAAACAGATATGTAATTTATGTAAAAGTAAAAATTCAACTAAATGAAAATAACTTTTTAAAACTATTTTATTTTAGAAAAATTGGAGAATACTAGCTGTCTGTTAAGTGAGTAGTAAACAGCAGGGTGTGATATACAGTATATGATAAAATCAAGATGACTGAGAAGTAAGACTTGAGGCACACCCGGACTGACACAGGAAGTAAAGAATATGATCTCTTTTAAATTGACTGTATTCAGTACTGTTTCAGAACTTTTAAGAACGTTTTAAGAACTAGGGATTAAGCGATTTAAGACCTGTTATATTCAGTGATATTCTGTCATTTTGTTTTTCAATATGTTTTGAGGCTGATACACCCGCCAGCTGTTTTTTTAACAAAAATGTGATTAAAATTTTTTTCTAAATAAAATAATAAAATAATATTTAAATCAAAATAAATAAATAAATAAAAATTGTTAATGCCAGCCCCAGGCAATTACACCCCACAGCATAGTTTATTCTGATCGGATTATAATTGCCTGATGGTTTATCACAGACCACAATGAGGTTTTTTAACTGTTTCTGGATACTGTACTAAATACACAATCTTCTGCTTTTCATCTTTTTTCTGAATTACTCATTATCGTATGCAATGAGTTCCCATCTTGAAAACATTCTGCATTTTGCATTTTATTGAATTTATTCATAAATATCCTGGTCATTCATGAGTCAGGGTGTATGTGTAATGTATTGTGTTGCTTGTGTATGTCTTTTATCACAAAAGACCTCCAACAGACTGTATTTACTTTGCTGAGCTAAAAAAACATTCCTGTTTCTTTCCTTGCCCTCCTCATTTCTCTGCTTAGTCTCTTTCTTTATGTTTGGCGATGTAGGAGTGTGTGAGGTGGGGCTAAATTACAGGTTAAAGTCTGCAAGGCACCAGCAGTTGAACATCAGTCCAGTCCCCCTCCCAACTCCACACACTCAGCAAGTCTCTTTCGCTCTCCCTCCCTTGTTCACTCGAACACTCCCCTCTACCAGCCCAAGATGAAGAGATAAGTATACACAATGCAGGCCTGTGTATCTGAGTATGTGTGGGTGGTGTATGATAGACAGGCAGTGATTTTAGAGCGATCACTTATCTTTATGGGGTCAGGCCAGGAAATTCACTCTAATGACACTTGTCTATGTCTCTTCTCTTGAGTTATCAGAAAAGTGATACCTCTGGTTGTCAGTACAAAGCGTAACAATAAAAAACACAAACTCTTTCAAAAACTGAAAACCTTCACATTGAGGACAACTTAATACCTGTTAATGACAGACTCTGATCTTTTAAAATGGTACATAAACGTTGTGCTGGGTGTGTGTTTGTGAGAGAGAGGGGGGGGAGATAAAAAGAGAAACAGAGATAGTGGGATTTTTTTTCAAGGTTGTTCCTGGCTCACAAGGCACTTTGTTGTATAAATAGTTACCACACTAGATTAAACATCAGATGTAAGTCCTCATTTGAAGGGGCAGTAGTGGCTTAAATGGTTAAGGTGCTGAGTTGTTGATCTGAAGACCCGGAAGACCTGAGTTTGCGCTACACCACTGCCAGCCACTGGGACCTTGAGCAAGACCCTTAACCCTTCCTGCTCCAGGAGCGCTGTATCATAGCTGACCCTGTGTTCTGACCCCCAACTTACTAAGATGGGATATGCAAAGAAACAAATTTCACTGTGCTGTAAAAAAGTATATGTAACAAAATAAAGCCATTTACTTTACTTTTTACTTACTGGTCACTGGCTGATCCTGTGTTAAGATATGGGCTCTATTTTCCTCTAAGAAACAATTTCGCTGGACAGACATACAGTACGTGCACAAAATAGATAAAAAATTAAGGTAAAGGAAGACATTGCAAAAAGTGATAATGAGATAAAGATATCTTTGTAGATAAGTGTTTACTGTGTAAGGCTGACTTTATGGCCACATTTGTTGTTGGAAAAAAACGGACATAGCCCCGAGGATGGGCCTGATGGGCACAGGCCCACCCGCTTTATGACACTTATATTTATTAAATTATCGTTATGTTATTGTGTTTAATATAATTACAATCATGACCGAAATCCTGAAATAATAAAACGTGGATTTGGATGATGCTGGTTGCATTCGATCTGCGTTAAGCAATTAGCGGTTATCTTGCCTGCGCTATTTTGTGTGTGAGTTTATGTTTCTATGCATTGTACTTTGCTATAAATACAAAAATAAATAAGTAAAATAAAAATACTCTAGAAAGTAGCATTTTGCTAAATGCAGTTTTTATATATTCATTATATTTTACCTACCCTGTTAGTGATGTAGCCTGTTTGATATTTATTGTTTGGGTAAATCTATTAAATCATTGTTAAAATAGTTATATTTTAACAACAAATTTGAGTAGAACACAATTTGATTAACTAATTAATTAAATAAGCACTGTATTGGACTTAAAATATTTTATTATTTTGTTTCAATGTTGATTATTAAATAAAATAATAAAATAAAAAAAGCGCTATTTTCATGACCATTAACATGAAAGTGGCAACTTATTTTTGCTCAGGCCTGGCGAGAAATAAAATTCTCCCCATGCCACTGGTGAAACATTAAAAAATACACATAATGACCTGAAGTAAAGAAAATATGTGATACTTTCACACGTCCTCCTATTTTACAGGATACATGCAGCATGTTACAGTATATATTTCCCAGTAACATGACCAGTGTAATATAGTAAATACCATTTATGTTTTCAGTAGAAGGTTGATAGATAGAAAGTGAGATAATGAAGGGAGTAAAAAGCACTGGCCATGTTTTTTTGCAGGCTGAAGCCCAAGCAATTATGAGAAAATCAATTTATCTTAAGGCTATGCATGACAGCAGCATCTGGCAACGTGAAATGGGAGACGGCACCAGAGGCCAGCTGCAAGGGCACACACGCCTTTCATCTCTCACTGTGTGTGTGTGTGTATGCGTGTGTAAAAAGAAACTGAAATAAAAGTGAACGTGTATATGCTCATGTTTTTTTGCATAATGTGAATGATGGCAGTAAAAACTTTTCCGTCTTAGGTCAGAATTGTCCAAATCTTTAATTTACATGCACTGCGTGCTTAACCAATCATGTATGATTTAACATATGACTCATAGAGATTATTCATTAACAAATGTCAACGAAACAGCACGCACAGAACCCTAATCTAAAGATTCAGGGACTTAGATTTTTTGGATATGTAAAGTCATTTACATCTACAGAAATATAATTTTAAAATGCATGGCTGCACTATCAACATTAATGTGTGTGTTGGGGGCCCTGTACACTAACAATGTATGCAACACTGCTGCAAAACCCAAGCCCCATGAAGCGTGAGAGACACACTCAGGAAACCACTTCCTCTAAATCACACAATTTTTTCTCTCGTTTTTATTTTGTTTTTCCATTTTGAGTGGGCGTTTGATGTTTAGACCTGCACCATGCTCACGCTCTTCTCTTTGATGTAACAGCACGTGCAGCATAGACACTAATAGCCGAGTTTCTCCTCTGTTCTTTTGCCTCCACACTAGTCTTATTTTTCACCGATGCTTTGTAATCTTCCTAACCACCTGTTGCTTCGGTAACACCTCTGTTGTTTGGCTATGACAGTTAGACACTCACCTGCTCTTAAAATCTTTTACACACTCTAGAGGCTCCTGCAGGCATGGCGTAGTTACGATATGTGTTTATGTATTTATTGTTAACTTTTCTTACTTCGGAAGTTTTGCAGATAAAGCATAGACTTTTTAAGAATTGTCGTCAATCAGGTTGGGATCCCTTTTGAGTTTCCTCTCAAGGTTTCATACTGACCTTTAGGCATAATTGATTAAAATGTTTAATTTTATTAAAATTAAAAGTTGTGACAATTTTCACTGTTAAGTAAAAGAACCCCACTGAAATACATTTATTAGCATCAGGAACCTTCTATTGATGCTACAATATGTTTTTAAAATTTTTTCCTCACCATTGGATTGGTGAATGATATTTTTGGCCATTCTTTGCCTTTATTGATAGGACAGATGACTGAAATGGGGGAGACAGAGATAGGAGTGGGACCAGAAAGGACCTGAGCCAGAATCAAACCTGGGTTGCTGAAGCACAACAACTTGCACATGTGGGTACCAGCCCCTTAACCCTCTACACCACGGTGCTGGCCTTGATGAAATTTTTAACGATTTTTAACATTTGGCTTAGATGTAAACAGCAGTGTGATTTTTACTGTATACTATTAAACATAAAAGGGAGTCTGTATTGTTCTTTAAGGATATAAATACATAAATACATACAGTCCATGACACAGGACAGTAACAGAATTTAGCAAGATGACATCCATTTACATCACAACTAATGACTAGCTCTAAATCCTAAAGCTGGATTTTAATGTTTTGTATAATATATCTGAGCATTCATTAGGAGAGTATAAAGAAACAGAAAAGTACACATCTGAGCATGTGTGTTATGGTCGAATGAATATACACATTAGTATTGATCACAGACAGAGAAAAAGAGAGCGAGAGAGAGAGAGAGATTGGGGTATTGTAATGAAGATGCTGGTATCAGATGGACTTATTTCTTTGAGCAATGCTAAAAGCCTAGTGGCATTAGATACTAATGGAGTTTTAGACAGCTGGGCCCCACACATCCCCGCCCTTCTCTCTCTCTCTCTCTCTCTCTCTCTGTCACACCACACACACACACACACACACACACACACACACACACAGCCCTTATCTTATCTTCACTCTCTGGAAGTAGACAGGGTCAAGGTCTCACATTTTTCTTCCAAACCAGTTGCAATTATACTCATTCCCCCTAAAAGCCATCCAACTCCTCCAACACTATCCTAGCCCCCCCCCCCCATTCTTGGCAGTTGAAAAAGTTGGGAATTCCTCTTGCAGTGCGAAACAAAAGCAGTCTGATCTGGGCAGCTTGGACAGACACTCTGATTGTTCCTTTAAATAGATTAAAAGGGGTGTGGGGCTGTTGCAATAGGGGCAGAATCAAAAATCCCCTGATATTATAATTAATCATAGTCGGATGTCAGAGAAAGAAAATGAAAAAAAAAACTACAAGGAAATACACTTCCTTTTGCTTTCTTCTTTCTATATGCCTTTCTCTTGAAATAAAGATGACATGGACTGGTCGAGGTGGCCAAATATTTTATGGTAGTTTTCAATTAACCTTTGAACCCTGACCTGAGGTGGGGTGTTATAAAACCACACATGCACGCACATGGGCCCACACAAACACACACACGCACACACACACACACACACACACACACACACACACACACACACACACACACACACACTTTTTAAGACAAAAACCAACTTGAATTAGTCTTTAATATGTGAACATCAATAGCAGGTATTTGTATCACATTCATGGTACTTCATGATCAGCAGTGTTTTAGCAAATAAACTAAAACCGTTTGTGCTTTGTGTCCTAATGTCACTAATTCAGTGCAGCAGAAATCTCCGGAAGACTAATCAATCGATCAATACATTATAAGGAAAATGTATTTGTGCATTATTACAAATATAAAAGCTCTATAAGTATCTAAACTGCAGCAAAGTCTATCATACATGACCATTACAGCTATTACAGTAGGCGGGTAAGTACCAGACATTCACACTGTTAATGCTAGTTATACACATGATAGTAGGACATCTTGGAAAATGCCAAATGTCCCCACCAAGTCATCCAAGCCAATAGAATCCATTTGTGAAGCTTAGGTTCTACAGGAATTGTCAGAGATCATAATTTAGAAATAAATTATTAGCTTCTGTAGAAAAAACTGTGGAAAAAATGTGTTGCAATGTAAATTATAATTATATAACAGGATATTTAAGAATTGCAGTCTAAGCAGAGCAACCAGAAAAAAAAGGAAAAATGAAAGAAAGGCAATTCTTATTGTAAAACTGATTGATATTTACTAATGGGGTAAAATTGGGTTATATAGTGAAGAACAGGGACGACGTGTCTTATTTATCTCCTTAACTTCTCATAACCAGTCATGATTTTCCATAGACAGAGACTAATCCTTTTTGAAGGGAGGAAATGCAAATATTTGCCACCACACACACCTACACAGTTACTTTTTGCATACAGAAAATTAGAAATGTAATTATTAATCATGGTCTTCCATCTCCATCTGCGATTTTCCGAGCATTCAATTTGAACACTAAGATGTACCATTTTCCATCCGTTCCCACTTGGTATAAATTCCCATAAATCACTGTCATTACCTCCATACGGCTGGGGGTGATTAGTCGTGCTCTCCTTTAGAGAGAAAGTCACTGCTTACACAGCCATCAATGTCCGACTCCCTGGATCTTCCTGGTGGTAAACTGATTCCTCTTAGACCACAGCAGGAATGTGAAGCTGTGTGGGTGGACCTTGTGGTGCAGGTCCATGGTAGGAAATGTGGTGATGCATCTTAGGAAATATGTTAAAAGTAATAAAATTCAAATGGCAACTCTTATGACCTTTCTTTGACTTCAGCGTGCCAGTTGCTGTCAGTTATCTGTCTAACCTCGAAAAGCTTCTTAAAACCACAGTTGTGCTTTTCAAAAATACTGATCTTAAAGAGCAAAACCCTGTAGTTTTCCAAGCGTCATCTCACAGTCATCATTTAGTGTTAGTGCAGTTGACATAGAGAACTGAAAACACTGCTGCAGTCATGATGACTGAATGTGTATATGTTTATAACACAAAAGCCAGTTTAAACCCGAGGCACGTCAGGTGTTACCTATCCTGGTTTTATTATAATCTTTGACAGCTGTATTAAATGTCATCAAAGCCATTCTTCCCTCCAGCTAAACTTTGTATAAACTCTCTTTCGAACCTCATAAATCACATAATATAAATTATATAGATATGTCCTGCAGTTATATCCTACTAACATTTATATTGCTAAACGTTCAGGCCAGGTTTTGTTCTAATCACCAAATAAAGGCCTTAACCACATCCTATAGAAACATAAACCATGAATCTATCAAACTGTACTTTGCTGGTGGGTTAATTTTTGTTTAAATTTCCTGGACTGGACATTGACTGTGAAAACAGACACAAATGTGTTTCATTACTTTGTTGGTGTAGTAAAACAAACTAGTCCACTTTTCCCTAAACGAGCACTGCTGGGAGATCCATCACAGGCCACAGACTCAATCAACGATGACTGTATCCCAACACATGCTCCAGAGCTCCGGTTTCACTCTAGTGTCTTACACAAACAGCACCTTAAAAGCCATGTGGGAGGTTTACATCAAGGCATAATGATTAATTTTTAACATACGGTACAGTGTAATTGAAATGCTGAGATGCGTTTTTTATATTTGGTCTGTTACAGTAAAGAATATTAGTAGAATTAGTACAGAATTTATCAAGATTGATCTTATACTATTCTACAATATAAAATATGTACAGTACAGGCATTTCTTTTGATTGAAAAAGGGAAATTTTAAAAACTGCGTAGATTAAGAAGTTTATATTGAGTAAGTGTATGTTTATGTGCTAAGTTTATGTGCAGGCAGTATAATAGTGCTGGTGTACCATTGCTTTTTGCACTTGTGAATACAGACAACCACATAGATTCACAACCAATTTTCACTGACCACCTATTAATTTATGCTCATCAACCAATTTATTATAAGATCCATGTGCTATGGGAACCCATGTGCAAACCATTTTCTTTTCCAGATGTAAGTGCAAAAATGGTGTCATAACAAAAAATTAAAATGATATATTAAGAAAGACGATACTCAAATGTCATATGCCACATGATGTCGTATGCACTAGGTCCTATAAGTAAAATAAAATAATAATAAAAAAAGCTTAACTGATAAACAAACAATTTGCCAAATTTACCTATTTTTCGTTAATACGTTTCTTTATAGTTTATTGTCATTTCTCATAAACCAATTTATTACATTTTAATTTACTTGTAAGTAAATCAGTTCCACACTATTCCTAAAATTCTTAAAAAGTTTACATTCTCCTTAATTTCTTTGCCTGTACATTTCATTAAGATGTTCTGCATTTCTTCTGCATTCATGCAATTTCTCAAAATTTTAGTCCCTCTCTCTGCCACTTCCTTCCTCTCTTCTTTCCCTATGCTATGGTAATCACCCTGGCTCTGAGGTCAGTTCGGCCAGATTAAAGAGAAAATGATGAACGTAGAAACTGGAAAAATTGTGAGGAATGTCTGTGAAAGGCCTTGCCCTGGGCATTTCCCCAAATGTCTCCAATACAATGGAGCCAATTTGCACCCACATTGCTCCCAAGAGCATAGAAAAAGAAAAAACTAATCCACGAAAATTTTTAAGTATTTTATGACTAATACCCACAAAAAGCAAATGAAATTTCAAAAGAATTGCATTTTTCCAGCTGAATTTAAAGCTCTGTATGGCCAAAATGCCAGTATCATATTTAACTGATCCCAAATCTACTTCGGATTACCATTTTATGTCTTTTCAGAGCTACAAAAACGAATGATTTGGGGTAAAAAGGAGTATTTAACTCCCAAGCATAGAAAGTGAAAAGAATTTACAAAAAACATCTAGAACATCATCCTAAAAGCCATAAAAAAATGAGGAAAGAGCAAACTTGCTTGCCCTGTGGGGACTAGACTAAAAGCACAAGCAGAGTAAAGATTTCTGAATGTTATTTACCTTTAGAGGAGAGAAAGAGAGGGGGGGGGATGATTTGTTAGCACCTTGGATTCAGTAAACATAGGGTGGAGATGTTAGGTAACATTTAGAATATTTAAACTAGGCTTTCAGTGTGAGCTGCTATTATACTAAATAGGCAAGAAGCTTGTTGCACCAGTCCCTAAGAGGTTGGCATGTGTATGGGTTGGGTGGTGCTTTAGGTCATTAAGGTCTATTTGTCAAAGTTCTAGGGATCCCCACCCATGAACCTCTGCTCTCTGAACAATGTCTAATTCTCTAGACACAAGCATATACGTATATCAGAATATTCACAGAAGGTTGATTCTAAAACCATTACACTAAAAGGCAAAGATCTATTAAAGATCAACACACAAGCCCAAAAACATTAGCTGTAAGGTTGCCTGTTATTAACAGTTTAACAGCTCAGAATATGATTTAAAGCTTCACAGAGTCAACAATTTAAAGTAATTTAGTGAACATAATATTCCTCTAAACTTTTTAGATTCAAGTCAAACCATGGAAAGCACATGCAGGCTTCTTTACAATGGATAAGCATTTTTTTCCAGGCCAATTTCCTGAATTGGGCCGCTCAACTAGTTAGACAGCAGCAGTTAAGTGGGTGGATTGGGAATTTTAAGATTTGTAATTGAACTCTTGACCTGGTTAAGACTGAAAGATGGTACAATCAAGAGGGGTTGACCGATTCCTGCAGGCGCCGTAAGGAGCAGGGAAGGCGATGGTGTCTGGATCAGTGTTGATGTTTGTCAGGATGGACATAACCAGCCTTTGTGGATGTGGATGAATGTGGTTTATTGTGCTTTTTAAGAATCTCCATTCAGCCATTCAACCCAGACAAGGCTAGACAGGCATTCAGAAAGGGAGGGATGAGGGATGACATATCTTAATCAAAGACACTAGTGGGGCCAAAGATCAGTGTGTGTGTGTGTGTGTGTGTGCGTGTGTGCGCACGTGTGTGTGTGTGTGTGTGTGTGTGTGTGTGTGTGTGGAGGTTTACTGTAACTTTATCTGTGTATCTGATAAGAACAAGCTAGGGAAGGTCAATGGTTTAAGCATAACAATGATATGTCTGTATTTTGTTATCCTGACACATAAAGAAACTAACACAAAAACACACAAACACACACAGCTATTCATATATAAAAGGTTTTCTTTTTCTGTATCCATCTATCCAACCATCCATCCATCCATCCATCCATCCAATAGTTTATAACTAGTTAGTTTAATCTATGCGTCATAAACTTGCAGGTTGTTCTTGCTACTCAAATCATTAGATATAATAGTAAACTATGTCTTGGTTAGAACATCAAATAATTAAACAGTTTTAAACTCCTTGTTGGCTATATGTCTAGTATCAACATTCTGTGTCTGTCCTAAGAAAACTTTAACTCTATATATTTTCTATGGATTTTATATACATATGACATATGTATATACACAAGTCATTTGGCTTTTACTGTCATTTTACTCGTTGGATACAATAGTGCTATTTTCTTTTAACTTTGATGTATAATAATGTAAATGCTCTAAATCATTAGAGCATTAAAGCATTTAAGTATGTCTGAGACAAAGTCAATTTGTCCTCCGTCAGCTATTGTGGGCATAAAAATTCTAATTCAACTGTACAGAAAAGTTTTGTTAGTCTGTGTTAGGCTAAGAATTTACTCTGATCAACCAATCAGAGGATGGAAATATTCTGACGTCATCGTGGGCCAGCTAGAATTCGATTGGTTAAAGAAACAGTTTTTAACCAATTAGCAATCTGACACTGCTAATATAGTTTAAGTTTCATGTGCAGCAATGCTGATTCTGAAGGACCAGGGCAGATTAGATTAACATGGCAGCACATAGAAACTGAAATATGATTAGACAAAACATTTAACATCCACATACACGTACCGGAAGCAGTGCAGCATAGGAAATGCTATGAAATAAAGAGAATAAACTGTTGGGAATAAATTAATACATTTTCATGGAACAAATATTAGAATTTAGTTTGTAAATGTAGGTCAGCTTCTGATAGTGTTTAGGCAGCAGAGAAGGCCTTGCTGGCCCTTTACTGCACACCACTGATTTTGGTGTTTTGGATAAATATGAACTTGGAACATCGTTTATAAAAATGGGTTCATAATGAATATTTGAGCTAGAATAAGCAAATTAACAAATAAACACATCCTCCATTTTTCTCACGGAACGTTTTCTACTAAGCAACTACAGCAAAAAACGTAAGACAATTTCTTTTATTTTAAATGATTAGAAATAAAAGGGTGAGACAGACACCAGTAGGGTTCATGTTTGGTGTTCTGTGCTTTATCAAACCCTATAAAAGATTCATAACTCACAGTTAACCACAGTCTCTATATTACAGAAAATCTTTTTGAGGCTCCCCATGCCCTTCATCTCTTTTCATACATTCTGTCATTCTTTTTTATCCTGAGATTTTCCCAGAGCCACAGAGTTCCGGCTCACTTTTACACAGCTAAATCCAATCAGGAAAATCAACAGCTTTCCCTTTTAGCCTCTTTAATTTGGGGAACAGGGTGGATTTCCAAGGTGCCTGATGGCCTTGTTTTGGTTAGAAAGGGGGGCTGTTCTCAAAAAAGGGGCAGAAAAGAGAGGGATTAACTCTGCTGAACTTCAGGAAGAAAAGAAAAAGCTGCCGACAGTTGGAACAAATTTGGACCTGGACTAGGTTTCAGGGAATGTGGGAAACATAGAGAAAGGGTTTTTTTTGCTCAAACATACAGTTATTTACATGATTGCATTTATTTTGTTACTGTATTGTGTAAAGCGTTAGCAAATAAATCAGTAAAGTTTTGTCGGAATTGTTTGTCTGAAAGAAAGATTGTTTAAGTATTAAAAAACTTTTATACAAAATTGGAGGTACAGAAAATTAGGACTTTTTGCCCATATGTTGAATAAATATTTCGACATTCATTTAACTATGGCTGGTGTCAAAAATTTTAGAGACACACCAACAGATGGTAGCACAAAGCTGCACACAACCCTGTGCTCCCTGTAAGTGTGCGTGCAGCCTGCAGCCTTGTCCTGCCATCTGTTGGTGTGTCTCGAAATTTTTCAATAGCCCCTCATAATTATCTGAAAGCAGTGATATTTCAAGCTGTATAGTTGCTGCTAAACATTAAACCAATTTAATAATTAGTTTTGCCATCTGTAAAAACAAATTTACTTACTCAAAATGTAACATTATGACATAATAAGTCAATCAATTATGCAGCAAATGTCATAATAAAATTAACATGGCCATTTCTGATTTTTACTTTGCAATTTTTATCCTTAATTGCTTGTATGGTTTCTAAACAGAACTAAACAGGAGAATACTTGATATTAACTCAGAACTTTTCTTATGTATCTACACATTTGCACATGTCAGCATTAATTCTGGTAGTTCAATAATTATGAGAGACTATTCAGAATCGATGTCTCTACAACTCAGTATCCATGCTCTTAAGTGTGTTTTTTTTCTCAGCATATACGAAACCAGCCGCAAGACAGCAAGTTTGAAAAAAAGAATATAAGAGTCTGTGTAAATGTCAGTTGTGAAACAGCGAAGTGTGGGTGAGTGGTACAGAGGCGAACGGCTTTCCCAGTGATGCTCACACACACTCACACACATGCACACAGATACACCGAACACATTTGTTTGTGGTTTCGCTCACAACCTTATCGACTTACTCTGATGCATTCTGCGTTGCTCTTTGCAGCATGTTATTTCACACCTACCCCCCCCCCCCCACACACACACTGATGTAGTGGGGGACACCTTCACACTACACTGCAAAAAAATGAGACAGTGATTAAAAATTGGTTGGAGCATTTAAACCATGTGTCCCTGTTTAGTGTCCCAACTGCAACTTTTTTTTTAACAGGGAAGGAATTGCATTGAAATGTATGTGATGACACTTTAAAATTTGTGACAGCATGGGCTTCCACACTGAGGTAAATATCAGAGCATAAGTAAAAGGGAACAAGGATACTTAAATCCTCTGTGACTTGTCTAACCAAACACATCGCTTTTATTGATGATGTGTTAATGATTAGGATATTTATCGCTGGCTCATAATTATTACAAGACTGTAAACAAGCCCTAAATTTCAACCTGATTTAATAGAAATTCTAATAAGATACAATGGCTATGTCTAAAAACGCATTTTCCTCTATTATACAGTACAAAAAACGCAGTACACGAGACGAATAGTATTCCAGGAAAAAAATTCCTGGATGTCCTACTACTTTCAATCACATGAATCGAAATGAGTTGCTCAGTTGTATAAAAAAGAGAAATGTAAGTCGCTCTTGTAAAAAAAATTATTCTGTGTTTTATTAAGGTGGGGGTCTGATGCAAGGCAAGAGAAGCATGGTATACAGAGAGGAGGTATTCACTCATCAACCAGAAGATGAAATGTCATCTATAAACCACTAGCCCATGTCTAATTCTGTTGAAAAGCAAAAAAAAAAATCCAGATAATGTAAAAATCATTTTTGAGAAAGAGCAAGAGGGGAAAGGGGGATACAGACAACAGCATTAGAGGGCAGGACTACACAGAAACGAAACAATGAATGCACCACACGTAAGTGTGCAAAGCCACAAGCGAGGGCGATGTGAAAAACCACCTTTTAAGAGAGCAAAAAATGGGGTCTGGGAATCCCTCACACCTCGAAGATTCAGCCCACGTCACAGCCATGTTAACCTTAACAGTGGGACAGACCACAGCAAGCTCTGCACTCTTAGCCGTGGGGGATTCAGACTCACAGCTGCAAAGTTTAAGGGTCAAACCACTAAGCCATCACATTGACAAGAGCTTACATTTCAGGTTTGCAGCGGGTTTTTAGTTCGAGTATCTGTATCTGAACAGTTCTTCTTAGACTTTAGTTTCTTTAGAATATGATAATGATTGAATCTGGGTTTAAAATAAGCAAAAATATGTTGTTATTATTAGTGAGAAAATGTCTCCTCTGGCTTTCCTAACATTCTTCTCACTATAGACACCAGAGAAGCATGTGAGTTACTACAGCAAATGCAGATGACACCCTTCAGAGACCTGCAGCTTTAAACGTAAGATTATATCCACATGCCTATGCTTTTTACATTACTGATCATGTTACATATAAGCACGGAAATCCTGTTAGGTAAGACTTTGAGCACATAAAACAAGATTATAATTATGTGAGAATTCCATATGTTCAGGAAGAAAATAGGCTTTAATGTTTTTAATAAGTAGAAGACAGCAGAGAGGTAGAGGTGCAGCTATAATACTAAGCTTCACTGATTGAGCTGGGGAGAGGCACAGAGTGGAGCGAGGCCAAAGGGCACTTTATTCCAAACTTTTTTTCCCCCTTTGGACATAGATCTTAGGCATGACACACTACACCTGCAGCCTGGATTCAGTCAGATTGCACCCATGTATGATGTAGGAACATAAGAAAACACACACACACACACACACATACACACTCTCACCCAGCCATCACACAGCCAGGGTGAAAGCTGATTCTGATTCTGATGGAGGTTTTGCAGCCATCTGGAGATGATTAAACAGGTCAGGTAGGATCGACTCATATGTAGTTCTTTATTGATGGCCATCCTAACCTCCATCCTAACATCAATTTACCTCCTGGAGAAGACAGAACATATGGCCAGACTGTAAAATAAACACGTACAGAGAAAGAAAGAATAAATAAGAAAGAGAAAGAGAGAGAAAGAAAGCGAGAGAGTGAGTGAGAGAGAGAGAGAGAGAGAGAGAGAGAGAGAGAGAGAGAGAGAGAGAGAGAGAGAGAGAGAGAGAAAGCTTTACTGTAATACAGACTTTGCTGAACTTACTGTTCAGGGAAAAACACAGTGTCTGTAGCAACAGCAAGGATGAGAAGACACTGCACTTCTATACAATCATAAAACATGAGTTTAGCCGTTCTGAGATCCTGCAATGAATTTGCTATATTGAAATATTATATGTCATTCACATTTTAAAATTTTACTTTATACTTATAAATATATATAAAGAATTAGATTGTTGTGTCTATTAGAACTCACATTTATAGATAAAAATCACAAAAATTCTAAAAATTTTAATCCATCGAGTCACTTTCAAAACACAGTGTTCTATGTCTCCTATGGTGTCTATTGGTGACCTTTTCTGCCCTTTTCGTGTTTTCTCAAAGCACAGCACATGTATAACTAGTCATGCATGCTTGATTTTATGTTATGAGTCTGGAACTAATAAACTGCTACACCATTCACTTGATTTCATACTAAAGCTAAACAGGATATACTTCTAAATACTACCCAAACCCAAAACAAAACAAGACAGCAAATCTTAGCCAAAATGTACAACATTGGGACGCTTTTAACATTCGAATAAAAACTAAATGACTTTCACATCACATAAGCCAAAATATTAAATGAGCTCATTTCAAATTTGATGCCTGCTATATGTTTTAAAACATGATGTGACTGGGCATGTTTACCATGGTGTAGCATCTCCTCTTTTTTTAAAACAAATTGGTCTCATTCTTGCCTGATACAGGTTTCAAACTGCTGAAGAGTTTATGGCCGTCTTCGACATATTTTTCGTTTAATGATGCACCAAATGTTCTCAAAGACATACATGTTTCTTTACCTTTCAGCATTTAGAGTGACTTCTGAAACATGCAAGCTGCCCAGACCGTATGCACTTACGCACCCCAACATCAGAGATGCTAGCTTTTGAACTGAATGCTGATAACATTCTGGAGCGTCCCCCTCCTCTTTAGCCTGGAGAACACGGTGTACGTGATTTCAAACAAAAAATGTCAAATTTAGACTCGTCTGACACTTTTTTACTTTAAATCAGTCCATTTTAAGTCTTGGCTCAAAGCACGCAATGGTGCTCCTGGACCATGTTCACATATGGCTTCCTTTTGTATGATAGAGCTTTAGTTGGCATGTGCTGATGGCACAACGGATTGTGTTTATCTACAGTGGTTTCTGAAAGTATTCCTGGGCCCTTTTAGTAATTTAAATCACAGAATTATGCCGATGAGTGATGCAGTGTCATCTGAGGGCCCGAAAACCACAGGCATTCAAGAAACGTTTTTGTTTCTTACGCACAGAGATTTCTCCAGTTTCTCTGAATCTTTTGATAATGTTAAGCCCTGTAGATAATGAGATTCGCAAAGCCATTGCAATTTGAGGTTGAGGAACATTTTTAAAAAATTCCACAATCTTTTAACGCACTCTTTCACAGATTGGAGAGACTCTGCCCATATTTACTTCTGGGAGACTCTGCCTCCTCTAAGACATCAATTTTATAGCTAATCATGTTACAGACCTGATGTCAATTAACTTAATTAGTTTCTAAATGCTCTCTCAGCTGAATCTTTTCAAAAAACATTTAACCCTTTGTTGTCCATGTGCAATTTTTTTAAAAACCTGTAGTAGACATAATATTTGAAATGAGTTAATTTAGTGGATAAAAGTGTAAAATTAGATTAGATTAGATTCAACTTTATTGTCATTGTGCAAGGTACATGTACAGAGCCAATGAAATGCAGTTAGCATCAAACCAGAAGTGCATAAGTGGCTTATTTACAATAAATAGCAGTGTAATAAATAAGGGAATGAGGTTGATAATTACAGAGGTGGGTAAATAATGTACAGAAGGTGCAGTAGTTTGTATATATGGTATCTATGGTATCTATAAGTATGATACGGTTTAGCAGGCAAAGAATGACATAATAGGTATATACATATGGATATGCACATTTACAAGTGTTTGTATGATACAGTAAATACAGAGTAAATATGGATGGAATATACAGAAGTGTAATGATAGATGATTATGGATGTATTAAACAGTAAATACAAAGGAAATATGGACAGAATATAGAGGTGTAACAATAGATAGTTATGGATGCTGCAAAGATGCATAATGATAAAGTAGTGCAAAGTACAGAGAGTGGCAGTGCAGTAGTAATTAACACTGTATAATCAGCTGTTTAGTGCAG
Source organism: Bagarius yarrelli (assembly GCA_005784505.1). Lineage (NCBI taxonomy): Eukaryota > Metazoa > Chordata > Actinopteri > Siluriformes > Sisoridae > Bagarius > Bagarius yarrelli. The sequence continues at coordinate 4,837,714 of VCAZ01000016.1, forward strand.
AAACAGCCACAGGAAAGAAGCTGTTTTTCAGTCTGTTTGTGCGGCTCTGAGGCATCGGTAGTAGTGCCTGATGGGAGGAGTGTAAACAGTCTGTGGTTGAGGTGTAAGGGGTCTTTGATTATGCCTTTCGCCCTTTGCAGGCAGCGTTTTTGTGTATGTCATCCAGGGTGGGTAGCTGAGTGCTGATGATTCGTTGGGCGGTTGCAGTGCAGCTGCTGTACCACACTGAGATGCAGTCTGTGAGGATGCTCTCAATGGTACTGCGGTAAAGGTTCTTTAGTATTCTTTAGTATGCACTATGTATTTAAAGTTTTAGGTGAACCACTGACTGTCATGTAGAGGTCAATTATCCAGCTGAGAGGTGGCTTTCTTTGCGTGTGAGAAAGAGCAATAGTCATTTCAATGATGGCGAGTAAGTCCCACAGTGTTAATCATCGTGGTGCATAGGCCTAACACACACACAATCACCCAAACCCAAAGCATTGTGAGAAAACACTAACTGGTCAAAGGTTTTTTTAGTCAGCGTTTCAATTCAACCCATAGATGTTCAGCATTGTTAAGGTTACAGCTTTTTGCAGAACAATTAAATTTATCACTTTAATTATAACACACTACACCCCTTTATTTAGGGGCTTTGTGCACAGGGGCATTGTCATGTTTTAACAGTGTTTTGGTCTCCTAGTTCCTGTAAAGGAAAACTGTAATACCACAACATATAAGGACATTTAAGACAACTGCGTTCTTTCAAACTTGTAGCAACATTTTTAAGTGGATGGTCAGCTGTCCACAATTATTTGGCAAAATAGTCTAACTCTGAATGATTTTTAAGTCCAATGTATTTATATTTAGTTGTTGAATTAGAGTATGTAAAGGTAACTGTAGAACTACTTTCTAAATTGATAACCTAATGTACATGGTAATTGAAGGAGTTTTATGCTTATCAGCTTATACGCTGGTCATATGCTTTCCACAAAAATATATAAATACTTATATAGACCGCTTAACCTGTTTTTGGGATGTGAAAAGACTTTTAACCAACAGGACAAAAATGTTCATAAAGACAATCACTTATTGTACCTTTAAGCAAGTTTCTTATCGACTTACATGAACATTATGACCTCTCCTTAATTGATGTTTTAACGGTTGCATCTCTAATGATATAGATTATGACTGGTGTCCCTTTTATCTTGTCACACCAGAATACTCTGACCTGCCAAATGTTCATCCTGTGTAGACGGTAAAAACACTTGTTAATGATTAGATAATCTTGTGTATTTTATTACTAATACATCAATTACTTATTCTATTAATGTTTTTCTTGTTTTTCCTACCCGAGCTATTGGTTTCATCTTGGGAAAAAAATTGATATCTACATATTGTGTTTGTAAGCATGTGTCATGTGAGGTTTTTTGTTTGGATATGAAAGTTGGTGAGGATCTAGAGTTGTTATCTAAACTTTGAGAGATAAAAACTGTATGCATTTTATTTTCTTATAACAGTAAATTACAAAACCTACATGGGACTTAGTCTACACAGTGATTACTTAAATGAAATACAGCATTTGAAAGCACCGCCTGGCTGTAACTTAGCTGCAATATGACCATGACCACCTTAAATCTGATCAATAAAGGGTCATGAATCTCCTTCACTACAGATTGACTTGATGACTGTTGCTGCTCCGTGTCCATTTTATACACTCAAGATTTTCACCTTTGACCTTGTCCCGCACAGCAATATCATTTTATGAAATTGTGTGAGCTAAAATGGGTTAAATTGAAACATGGTTTCAGATTACAGATATGTTGTTCTGTGGCTTAACAAAGATTACTAAAATAGACTACAATTAAACTCTGAAACCAAGAAACTCTTAAAACTATTGATTTTTTAAAATTTGGTCATCATTGATTTTTTTTGATTAGGTTTGGTGTAATTTGAATTACTTTACGCAGGGGTAGACTGGCCATCTGGCAGACAGGGCATTTTTCAGGGCTGAAACATCTTATAAGAGTTTTATGGGCTGATCAGACATTATCAGCCTATTCATTTTTTTTGCTTAATTATTTTACAGCACTGGGGTTTTTGCGGCAGTAAAATAAAATGTGTCAAAAAAAGTTTTGTCCCAGACACACCTATGACACTGGGTTAACACAATCACAATTTTAAACAACTTGTGTATTTGTGAATAGTTAAGGGCATACAAAGATGGGTAGTATTTGTAGTGGGCCGGGCTAAACCAAAATTCCATTACTGTTTTCATTTTTTTTGTCCCAGTCCAGCCCTGACTTCACGTGTGCAAGCATATGTTGGTGCTATGTGACTGTTGTTGTCTTTGAAGGCAGCTGAATGACTGCTGAAAAGGTGTCAAGTGTTCAGCTAGCAATAGATCATATAACAGACAAGCTGTATTACAAGCTTAGCCAGGCTATGGTTTGTTTTGTGACTTTAAAAACAAGGATAAATCACTGTTGCTTTGGCTTAAAATTTTTTTAGTCCTCATCTAAATACCAGTGTGCACTTTTTGAAAAAAAAAATAAGAATAACAGATGAACAACATAGCCTACCACCTTTGATAAAAGACTCAAAGGCACATGCTGCTGTCTCTCTAAAGATTATCTGTTTAGTGGCGCCAGTGTCGAAGAAGTGTTTGTGAGGATAGCAGTATTACGAATAGTGAATATCAGGCTGCAAGTCTGTGCTGTGACTATGCAGAGGCAACTGCTAATCTATTAAGTGGTAAGGACAGAGTATGGTAGGCATCTCAGAAGTTCATTAATTCTTGTGGCTTTTTGACTTCATATACTTTTTGCCACATGCTTTTTGATAAAGACCAATAACATACACTATATTGCCAGTTTGTGGACATAACTGGAGTGAATAAACTTGAGTGTCCTGCTCAAAGCCCTAAACTTAACACCACTGAACACCGGTGGGATAAACTGGCACCTTTGGGATGAATTGGCACTTTTGTAATGAACTGAAACACCTTTGGGATGAACTGGAACGGAAAAGTGGTAGCGCAGTGGTTAAGGTGTTGGACTGCTAATTGAAAGATTAAGGTTTAATTCCCAGCACCACCAAGTTACCACCGCTGGGCCCCTGAGCATAGCCCCTAACTCCCAATTGCTTGGTTGTATAAAATAGATAAATGTAACTCGCTCTGGATAAGGGCGTCTGCACCACAGATCTTACCAGACATTAGTGCCTGACTTCAGTAATACTATTGTAACTGAATAAACACATATCTCACATTCACACTCCAAATTCTAGTGGAAAGCCTTACTAGAAGAGTGGAGCTTAATGGAACATCAAAATAGGGAGTAAATTTGGAATAAGATTAAAATCACATATGTTTGTGATGATTGGGTGTCCAAAAACTTTTGGCAGTATAGGGTATGTCAAGAATGATTGTAATGTACATATGCTTGAAGTAGAATATTTGAATCTTTTTCTAAGATATACAGCTGACAAGATGTTAATTTACATCGGTAAATCAATGCTGACAAACAGATCTAGGTTACCAGATTTCACATGTTCTTTTCATTTCTAAAACATTCTTAGGTTTTTCTCCAAAATCCCCAAATATTCCAGCCCGTTGCTTGGCTATGCTAAATTGCCCCTAGGTTTAAACAAGTTAGTGCAATATAATAATATTTGTATGGACCGATCCCATCTAGAGTGTTTTTCTTTTTAAACCCAGCCTTTCTGGAATAGTATTCAGGACAATAAAGGTTTACTGAAAAGGAATGAATAACTCATGTGACAATATTTACATTAAATACAGAAAAACATACCCATGACTCAATGTATCTATGTATATTTGGTTCTCTATCATTTCCAGCTCAGTCAGGAACATAGATGGAATAGATGGAAATAGTCTAAGCAGTGCAACTTGTCTCAACCTTATTCTGTATATCTTATCATAAATCTTTTGACATAATTGTGTAAATCATTATACCATGATTATGTCCGACTGTGATTAAGAGAGCTCTGCTTCATATAGAACAGACTTGAGCTGGAAGTAAGTCAGACAATAGATATCAGCAACCTGACTCTTGCAATATCGATATACACGAGAGCAGACATAACATGCAGCTATGTTTGTTTTTCTACTCGATGGTCACTCGGCTCTTCCTGCTCCAACAATTGTTTCTCCATTTCAGATGAAAGGGAGAGAAAGAGAAAAAAGGAATCACAGGAAAAGGAAACAGGAGATGAGAAGAGGGATGTTGGGAAAAGATGGAGTAAATCCCCAAGACCAGATAACAACAGTGAAACAAATAGCTTGTATAGAAAGTCTGTGGATTCAGAACATAGATTCCTATTTTAACCTGGCTGTGTGCCAAATAAATGGATAATACAGCTTAAAGAGCTATGCATGATAAACACTGGTGACAGGCTGGATTGGTAGCCTCACGTTTACTAAATAAACATATGCACTCACCCGACTAGGCTATGCTATACTGCATATACTATTATGTGGTTCTGCAATCAGTTAATCATAATCAACACCACTAACCTTTAACCTGACCTTACTATTTTTCCAGCAGAAAATTACCATTAAAAGGACTGGTTAAACCCCATATTGTCATGACACACATACACACACACACATTTGTGGGAAGAGGTAAGATTTGGCTGTTGATAGAGTTGTGTGTGTGTTTAAAAATAGAGATATAGAGAGCCTGTCTAAGAGGGAAATCAAAAATTGTGAATGATTTTAGGTGGAAGAAAAATGGCGTATCCTTCTTTTAAAGAATTATGGGTGATCATTTCTATCTCTGAATAAAAAGCATATATTTAAATGTCACCTGTTATAACCAGGAGATACCAGTGTTGTTTAATATTTTATTACATTAAAGTTTGGCACATTGCCTACATAAACTTTGCTGCCCAAAAAGCATGCTCTTTTTGTAGGGGAGCAGGTCATGCTAACCTTCTCAAGAAATAGTGAGAACCATAACAAATTCTGGTCACCCGCATAGATGGCAAACACACCCACTCAAATTACAAATGTCTTGAGTTAGTAGAATACACAGAGAGTATATGATACTCCCTGGTGGTTTCAGTAAAAGTGGGAGCTGACCTACGTCCTATTTGTACAATTCTAGACATAGCTGAACTCAATCAAGCTCCACTGTTTCTTCCCTCTTCAACATATTCTGTATTTAGGAACACAACTTGTCACAAATTCTGTTGTAAAAGTATATTTTTGTATATTTTTTCTTTGTACCATTTGCCAGGGTGATGCGCTGTACCAGTGGTACCATCTCACACACATATTGTACTTAAGCATAGGCTTCAGAGTAAACAAATGCCTGGCACTGAACCGCTGCAGTAAAGACCGACCCACACATAGTCTTAAACATAAACATAACAAAGTGAATTAGCCACTGGAGGTTTATGTATCAGATTTATCAAACTGTTTTGTTTTAAGGCAGAGCACTAATTGACAGATCTGTATTGTACATTAGACTTAAACTAAAAGCGTAATCATTATAAATAGGATTATTTTTAATATGAAAGTGTGTACAGTAAGGATGAGCTAATTATTCTTTTCATAAATTCATTCTTTTTCGTTTTCAAAATATTTAGTTGTTCTAAGTAGTTGTTAGATGGAAACCAAGTTGTTGAAACTTAAAATTGCAAATACTGATGCATGTGATTCATCTAAATTGTATTCAGCAGATCTGTCAGACTCGTAGCACAGAGAATTATGAGTCCTAGGATTTGGTGGATTCTATCTTGTCTATCTTATCTAGCGGAAGTATCATGGCAGAGGTCAGAATCCCTGACTAAAGTGAGTCAAATGCCTTGTGAGACTCAAATCCTTTTAATGAGTAATTCAGAGGGATATCAAATATCACATCTCTATAGTGTACTGGATGTGTTTTATCCCAAATACAAGGTAAGACTTGTACAGAGTCTAAGTAGACACAGCAACTTAATCTTTCACTACTGGTCTTACACATTTCTTGGCCAGATCACAACATAAGATGAAAAAAATGTATCTGAAACATACATGGCATGGCAGTCTCAGAACCACTAGAACAGCATGCTTACCACCATTTACATGCGGTCATTGACGTTCCTGTGTAAAACATTAGGGCCAAGTCCATTTATTGTGCTGACACAATTAGGAATTATTTACATCAATTTACATAACATTTACAGCATATGTCATACACTCTTATCCAAATGACTTATATTTAATTCATTTTTAATGGATGTACGATTTGATTTCTCAATTAATAAGTAGTCCAACACCCTAACCCCTGAGATACCACTGCTGATCTTCACTGGCTCCTAATAAAATAAATGTATAAGCATTATTATTATATTATTATTATTATTATTATTATATAAGTATTTTGGTTTAACAATTAGCTTGTTGGCGTCACACCTTTACATTTACATAATTAGGCAGATGCCCTTATCCAGAGCGACATACAAAAGTGCTTTGAGTCTCATCATTAAACAGATCAATGCTGGTACACCAGATCATAAAAGCCTCTAAATTGTTGAAAAGAGTTCAGCAGCATAGAATAAAGCTTTTAACATGGGAATAACGTCTATATTTAAATATTCAGTATTAAGAGTCACTTTAGTGTGGTCACAGTGTGTTTGTCTAGTACTTCTGTCTACCTTTTTGTCTACAGCATGCTTTTGAAGATTGAAGCAAAAAAGTAGTATCTTAACAATTAGCTGCAGTATAGTATATATATATATATATATATATATATATATATATATATATATATATATATATTAATAATATCTATATATATATAGTACTCCGACTTATACTCTTTGCAATACCTTCTGCGTACTGCTAAAACATTTTCACTTTTGAACCTTTCATACATTCCTGGGCAGAATAGGGTGATGTTTAGTCTGCCAAGCCCTGATGGCACTGCCAAGCCCTCAGTGGTGTGCAAAAGCTGCAAAAATACTGATGTTCTTCAACACTGCAGTCCACAGCAAGGAATCAAATGAACATTGTATACAGTGCCGTGATAAAAGACAGCCAGAAAGAGAAAGGTAACCTTAACCACACTGCAGTGTCAGGAACAAAAGTAGCCAAGAGACTCAAATTAAATAGACGGCAATGAAATTCATTTTTTGACAGGTTTATGTTCATGTTTAACAGAAAAAAAATGTTTTCACGTCCTCGAGGTTTAAAATTTGAATCGTGGCAGGTTGGGCTGTGACTAAGAATATAGGTGATTTGTCATGCCTCATTATCACTCATGAGTCTTAGTTTGGTAACGCATTTGTCATGAAGATACTCTGTGCTTAACCTAGCCTTCTAAAAGCCTCAAGCTCAAACAGTGAAACAAATGACTCAGTTGTGCAATTCTGCTATATTTTTATTTAAATATATCAAACAGTACTTTTGTGAAATTTGTGACAAAAGTTAAATATTAAGTGCAACTTTGTGCTCTTTGTGCAAGTATAATTCAAGTATCAAATACTCAACCTTAGGTGTACCTTCGATAAGTATATAAGTCTTTCTATGTCTATGCGCTTTCCAATTAACCTTTTTAACAAATGAAACATTAATTGCTGCAATTCCTAATTGCGGGCCTTTTAATTTTCTTTCATACCCCTTAATAAAAAAAAAACCTTTTATTTTGACAACACAATCTAAACATCATGTTTTTGAACATCATTTAGTCATTTTGGCTAGTATCGCACTAATTTCCGATCCGTTCAGCCCTAATAGATAGATAGATATCTAGATAGATAGATAGACAGATAGACAGACAGACAGACAGATAGATAGATAGATAGATAGATAGATAGATAGACAGACAGACAGACAGACGACAGATTAGATAGAGATAGATAGATAGATAGATAGATAGATAGATAGATAGATAGATAGATAGATAGATAGATAGATTTTCTGTAGTCCAGTGTCTGTCAGTGCATTCACGTACTGTGGTAAAAAGGGCTGGATCAAGAAAGAGTGGAAAACCTGAATTAATATTGGTGTTGCATTTCTTCGCTGGAGTTAACTACAGGTGTCAAAGGGTCTAAAAGATAATATCACGGTTGCAGTATTTCTTTTGGATAGATGGGAAAATTGTGTGATTTGATATGTAGTTTGTGTCCCTTTACGAACTAGTTCAACCACAGCAGCAGCATGAAATCAGATACTATTTGTATGTTTAGTATTTTAGTACTGTTACTAACTGTACTATAAGGTTTTCTCCCCGGTGATTTACGCATGAGGTATTGTAGTAATTTTGGTCGTCTAGTCTGTTAATGATGCATGGTTTTAGATGGTGTTTTGCACGGAGGGCTGGACAAACACTTTTAGTACTATCAGGCTACAGTTAGTATTTTTCCATTCAAAAAAATTCTGAGGTAGGCTTGACTAAAAAAAGGGGGTTTTATTACCCTTTAAGGTACATAATAAACTTTAGTGTGTTTTATTTTTTCCTGTTTTCTTTTATTTTATATTTTATAGATTTTATTAAGAAAAGTAAATATGTATAAAGCATTTATGTATTCGTGAAAATTTAACATATTCTCTATGCTGCATTTTGTATTAGGGTGATATGTCCATTCTGTTCCTGTCTTTTCAGTCCACTGTATGGCAACATGACTGTCAAAGCATCTACAAAAGTATTCCAATCTTCAGAGCTTTAGCTTGCACCAGTGAACTAAATGCCACTGGCATCTTTGTGGAAAGCCCTGGCTAGGTATAAGGCTTAAGGAGAAAATTTTTTTTCTCTTCCTGCCAAATGTGTGGCTGGAAAAGAATTGTCTCTTTGCCCTATGCTGGAGCAGGATTTAAGGTTCCAGGAAATTTAGCTTGGACTTCAGAATCGAAAAAGCTACCACAAATAACCAAGTTTCCACACTTATCCACTATATTATAAGTTATGGTCCAAACCTCTTATGTCTTACTGGTTTTCGTCTTATATAAGTGTTCAGTTTTGTGTGTTATGTTCCTGCTAAACCAAGTCTTTGATGTGGTTATCATATCTCTGGATTGGCTGTGACCCATATAAGATTATTGCATTTATTATCTCGACTTAATTAAATTGAAACTAATTTATGCAGTTGATATTTTGATTTACAGCTCTTACCTTTTATTTAAGTGGCCTAAAAAGAAACAAATCTGTCACTGCACTTTATAGTCCCCTATTTTGTATCTCTGGACAAATGAATAGTGAGGATTAAACGTAGAAATAAAGATTAAAATGTGTTAAGTGATTGTAATAAACATCCATGCTAAGTCAGCGGTAAATCATTATCACAAGGCACTTTATAAAGCAGATGTTTAAACATTTCCAAACCTGTGTGCATGTGAATGTTTGCTTTAATAAGAAAGGTCTTTATCTTAGGTCAGATCAGTCAATGGCTACATTACATGTGGAGAGGATCTGTAGGGACATCACCATAGCTGGACTGTTATACGGATACCACTGGGTTACATGGGACCATGGGGCCGAAATTCAAACAGAATGTATAAGTGTGAACTAAGCTCTAATCTCATCAATGTACAAAACAAACGTGTTGTGTTTTTTTTTTTATTATTAGCTAAGTATATATTCTGCCCTGATCCTATTTACCTCACTCTGTTCTTGACAGTTAAATTACTTTAATTTAGTCTTAACCACATTCAGATTGGTATACAATGATGTATTATTCAGCTGTGTTTTATATGTAGTGTGTATATATAGTAAATTATGTGTTAACTGTGTACTTTAATAATATTGGACAGGTAAAAAATTTGAGCACGGCAGTGGATGGCAGCAAGAATAATAAAGAAAAGATTTAAAAAAAGCCAAAAGAATACATTCTTGTTTCCAAGAATACTTTGTTCTAAACTGAAAAACATTTTTAAAAAATCATAAAGCTCAGAAGTGGCATATAGAAAAAAAATGCTTTTTTTTTTATTGTGAAAAGCCAGAAAAATACGGAATCGGAGGTTATTCAGTTAAACCAAACCCACTACACAAATACAGATCAGACAGAAAGAATACTGTTAAACCAGATGTACAGCCGTTTGTGTAGTTCTTTTGAACCAGTGACCAGGGCACATAGCCTTAACAGGAAAGACTGGCTTTTCTGCCCAGAAGGAATTTGTCTGATACACACCGACGACTGCTGTGTTTCCTATAATTGAGTTCTACAAAATCTGGTTAGGCATTATTGCAACTTAGTTTGTTAGTTCTACGTTAATAATTAAAATAACAGCCAGCCTTAAGTTCTTAATTCCTTCTAATTGTCCCCTAGAATATACTTTGTCATTTAGAGATAGTATAACAAAATTTTTTTTTGCCAAAACAGATATAACCAACCAGCATTTAGCAAGAGCCAGATGGAGACATGGCTATATTTAAAACAAATAAAAGGCTTTATTTTAGAGCCACACATACATTATTGGGTGCCAAGACATCTTCCTGTGTTTGTAAAGAAAAAAAATCAAGTGTGATCATGTGTGTGTTTTTTTAAAAGCATAAGCAGAAAACGAGTGTCCATTTTCCCATTGGGTAAGCAGTTAGAGCTGCTGAGGCTTTATTGAGGGCTTCATGAATGTTGTGCTTGGCAGAAAGGAAGACATTTCTTCAAGCAGAATTATGGACCAAGGAAACCAACAGAGGAGCTTAAATAGCTTCTGTTTTTTCTCAAAGCCATAGGCCTGGTAAACAGGAGCAGATAACTGTAAAAGTAACAGTTTCATGGTTCTTTGAGTATCCGCAGTCTGCACACAAAGTAGCATACAATTGAATGACTATTAAAAGTGGTGAATATGAGACTTTGCAGCAGGAATTCCTTTAAGACGTTGCATTGGAGTGGGTGAAACAGAATAAGTGTGACATTTAGGAAACCTGGATACTACAGCCTTCACACAGACAAATAAAAAAAGGCACATTATATTAAAAATATAAAAATAAAAATTCTGTCATTTGCTTTGTATTCCCATTGCCCTGTGTGTGGAGTTTTCATGTTCCTGTGGATGTGTTTGTTGGTTTCCCCGGGTACTTTTTTTAAATCTTCAGTCCAAAGAAATATGCTGTAGGCTGATTGACGTATCTAATTTGTTCAGATTGTGTGAATTGGAGTGTGATTATGTGTGTGATCAAATCGTGAGATAAGCTGGCACTTTTTCCTGGATCTTACAACTCTGGGTTTCACCCTTTTCCTATCTCCCTTTGTAATATAAGAGGTACAGAAATATGATCTATGGATAAATGATAGATTGATGTTTCTTTTATTTATTACGTAAATATACAGTGCTGAATATCATTATATTTTTATTTCTTGAGAAGGACTGGAACATTTTTAAAAACAGCTAAAGGCAATACAATGATGCAAATAATATAATAAACTTACTGCAACCCAGAATTACCCAGCTTATAGCCCATTTCTTTTAATAACACAAAACACACAGATATCAGAAATTCAGCTAGCAGCATAGCGATGACTAGCACTGCTGCACCCTTTTGCAACATGCAAAAATGCTTTTCATTCCTTTTTAATAAATAGATGTAGATGTTTTTCTAGAGCACAAAGTAAGTAATATAAACACAAAACTTTTGGAAAAAATTTCGACTAAAAAAAAAAAAAGGATTTAATTCAATTATTGTAACCATGTGTATAGATTAACTGTGAACTGGTGTCCTATCTTTAGTTGATTCTTCTGGATTTACCTAAAGTTCCTAGAATAAGATTTGACCAAGAAAAAGCAGATGGTGAAGATAAATGAATGTAAGTATAAAAACATTTAAATTAAATTACTTATACCAATTTTTTTTTGGTCACACATTTGGCCATGTACGCGTTTGTAATCTGAAAGTAGTGCTGGTTCTGGAACACGCCCAGGTCTGGTGTGTAACATGCTCAGGTTAGAGGAGCCTGAAAAACCTAAAAAAAAAAATCATATAAATACACGATGTTGCTTAGCCTGCCTGTTTGATATTAGCTTAACAGACACGTTGCTACATGTAGATGGAGACAGGTCTTGAACATTCCATTCAATTTAGAGGGTGCGGAGCTTTGGAGATTAAATAATAATTGTACAACAAGACTCTGCCTTGGCTATTTATCCACACCAAATATTTAAACATGATGTTCAGAGAAATGACGTAAATAAAAACAAGCATTTAATACTATAATTTATAAATCTATGTGCAAATTATCATGAGTACTTTATAATATAAAACACTATGTTTGTGTCACTTAATGTTAAACAAAATGCATTTATGAGAATCTCCTATAGTAAATAAGAAAAAAATAAAATACACAGGTTAATATCTATAAAGAGTACAATTCAACAGTCTTAGCTCACTATTAAAAATGCTTCAAACTCGCATTTCTCTTTGACTTAATACCGTTTTTACTACAAATTATACTTTTGCCTACAACTAGTGGAATCTGTAAAATATTTTAAACACCCAATTTTGCTTCATTAAAAATGCTCTTAAACTGCACCCACTTTTATAGAAGAGATTATAATCTTGAGTAAAAAGTATGGCCTTTTATGCAAAGCAGTTAACATGCCCCAAATCATTGTAATTAAATTATACAGGGAGCCAAAAATAATGCAGAATTCTAAGTAGTAAATATTCAATATTTCGAACTCTTTGATTTAAAATAGCTTTCCCATATGTATTGACTTGATAAATGTCTTTGGGTTGATTTATCAAACTTTATTGGTATGTTTTTATTGTTTATGTTATTTTCTGGCATTTTTTTAAAGTTTAAATTTAGGTCTCTTTTAATATACTTGTTTAGCACATTAGGCAACAAAGTTGTGTTTAAATAATAATATTCAACTTCATTGTGCAAGGTACATTATGTCAATGAAATGCATTTTTTGCATATCCCATTTTAGTAAGTTGGGGGTCAGAGTGCAGGGTCAGCTATGATACAGTGCCCCTGGAGCAGGAAGGGTTAAGGGTCTTTCTCAAGGACCCAACGGTGGTTGACTTGCCGGTGGTGGGGCTAGAACCATGTGCTATATGTTCAAATGAATGAGTTTTAAATAAAATACAAGTCCCCAAAGTCTCAGACTTTAAAACTTCACTGTATGTGACAATCTTATAAATAGGATTAAAAAACCACTATTAAGGTACAGTATAGCAATCACTCAAAATAAGCAAAAAGGTAAATTTGTGCATTTTCTACATTCCGCTTGTGCACATTTGTTTATAAATGTTCATGTGGTTTAACATTTGTTCAATAAATGCCAAAATTGCAACAAGCACTAATACCCAGCAACAACAAACTTAAGCATAAACTACAGCATCTTAACTATTTTACTACACCAACATCTGTTTGGCGGATAAAAAATATTGTCTATACTGGAACTATTCAGCAGAATTAACAGCAACCTGCTGTTTTGCATTTCAAATTCAGAAGAAGGTTTCAGTACCGCCAGTCAGTATTGATATTGAAGTTTTTGATATTGGGAGACACAATTGATATGAAATTTGTTTACAAGTAAAAAATTTTTGCCCACTTTTTTGGTTAATTAATCACTGAATCAATTTCAAAGGGACAAAAATCTTTTTCATAGTAGCTACAAAGTCTAGCTACAAAGTGCAGAACCTCATGTTTTAGCAGAAAAGTATGGCAAATTATTTAAAATAAGGGATTTAAAGTAATTAACTTAAGAATTTAAATGAACATTTGTGTAATTTTTTTATTGTTAGAGATGCCTGATTTTAACAAAGTATGTTAAATCAATGTCAAGTTTTACTTTTGCCTAAAAAGAATTTGGTTTTCTTGGAAGGTTTGAAATCTTAATGTAATAAAATCATAGCTATGCCTAAAGCAACAATTATCTGTGAGGGTTTTGCTGTGAGTATTGTTCAGTTGCCTGTAGTACACAAACCCACTGGATGTATTGCAGCTTTATCTGATCTAATATGTGGCACAATATTGGTATCTGAAATATTATCATAATACAGTCTCATTGGGTTAGACTGACACATACTTATAGATAATTTAGAGGCTGTGGGGAGAAATTTGGTATGAGGGTATGTGACTAAAAGGTGGGGGGGGGCTTCTTACTGGCCTAGACTGTTAAAAAAAGAGGATGTTAACTCTGCAAAGTTCTCATGGTAAATTTTATTAGTAAGTGTGTAGTGCTTCTCTCTTTTTTGCTTTCTCTCTCTCTCTCTCTCTCTCTCTCTCTCGCTCTCTCTTTCGATGTCCTCTGTAATTACTATAATTGTTTGGCCAGTTGCCAGTCAGCCTGTAATTTGTGTTTAATGCCCTAGACAGACTATGTGACGACCCCTGTGTGTGAGATGGGGGTAGTAGTGGTGGTGGTGGTGGTGGGGGGGGTTTGGTGGGGTGTTAAGGTTGGTGTCCCTGTATGGCCCAGCCAATCTGGAGCTTATTCGGTTTTGATCTCTCTTGGGAAGACACAGGTGGTACAGCCCAGAGGGGCCTGACTTGTTCGTCCTAAAAGTATCATTTACTAAGCAGTGGCCTCATTGGACAACTATAACACACAGAATTGAGGCTACAGGCTACTTTCCCCAAATATTTATACGCAGCATTTCCTAAATTAAAAAAAGTGTTAAACAATAAGGCGAATACAACAAAGCCACAATGTCTATTGAATACACACACAGTATTATACAGTGTTAATAAATCAGAATGCAAAAAATTGTTACACAAAATGTAGGCAGCTTCAGTTATTAGATCAACTGTTTAATAAAAAAAAATCTGTTTATTATAGAAAATATTGTTATAAAAAATTGAATACATTATAAGATACCTGCTTTTTCTGGCAGCTGTGCTAACACTACAAAATCCCTACCCAACTGATGACACATTAGAGGTTGCTCTAATGCCTGCAGGTCCAGGATCAGTCTGAGGTCTATCACTATGCCCAGCAATTAATGATGATATCAGCCCAGTTCTTCAATCAATTAAAGCAGTACTGCTCTAATGAGTCATAGTGTGATGATCTCAGATCTAAATAAATATATAATTCTATTAAAGGTACCATCTGTCCCAATTTCTGTGTGAATACTTCACAACATTTTTTCCTTTTTAGACTCCACCACTTAGTTTTCATCTACACACTTCTTCCTGAAGACCATCACAGTCATCCTACACACCTCCATCTGATGCTGTCTGGCTACAGTCTCTCCCACCATCACTTTGCAGTCACTAATCTCTTTCAGATTGCTTTATCCACATAGGATGTAGTTCACCTCTGTGCTCCCACCTTTACGCTTATATATATATTATATATATATATAGAGTATATATATATATATATATATATATATATATATATATATATATATATAAGGAAATAGTATTCACCACAGCCATTTCTATCCTTATAGCAAAGTCTAACTGTCCTTCTAGGTCCCATTTCAAGACTACAACCCTGACCATCACCTTCTCATTACCCTTGTTTCCCTTACCAACATGACAAATAAAATTTGCTCCAGTCACCACTCTCTTACCTCTGGAAATACTATCCATCCCAGCATCTCACTCAAACCCAAATTTATCTATATATTAAAGGATAATATAAAGTATATAACCACATAACATAACATAAAAATAAACTTTATACTATGAGCTTTGCTGCCATTCTTCTGTAAGCAGAGTCTACCTTCCTTCTCTCCATCATATTGTTTCAATTCTCAGTCCTTCACTTTTGCTTTTCCTTTTCTCCCTCTGTCTACCAACATGTCTACCTCCTCTGTTTTTTCAACCAACTGTAGCCCAATTTCTGTCGGCACCGTTAAGGTCAACGATGCTGGTGGTGGTCGTTGTTAACCTGGGCCTCAATTGATCCGGTAGTGACAGTCACTAGACTGGATTAGTACCAAATCCAACCATTGTGGTCAACTGAAATGTATTACGAATGATAGCCATCATTTGGAGAACATCATGCTTGCAAGGTAAAATGGTTCAGCAGATATAGGTGGTTCTGGCATTTGATCCAAACGAAGCTTTCTTTAAAACTACTTCAATCTCTGACTTACCATCAAATACCACAAATACTGTTGACTCTCTGAAAAAAAGGCTACAATCTCCAATTCTTTGAAGAGCACAACATTCCGACCTAAAAAGAGACACTTTGCATACATTTAACCCCCTTCAAATATTTTGCCAACAGAATAGGACATATCATATGAACACATACCATGAAATGTATTATTCTGCTATTACAATATGTTAGAAAAATAATACATTTTTAAAAACAAACGCTGTCTAGGAAAACCTATTAAACCAAACATGAACACTGAATTTAAATGCCTGCCAAATTGTATTAGAGATGTTCAGCCGAGTCGAGTTCAATTTAAATGTTTCTTTTGAGTTTTCTATTAATTATTCAGCTAGTTATTGCATAATGATAGATAAAATTGGTAATAGGTGATTGTTTTTTGTTCTGCATTTTATTTTCCCCTCACCCATATTACCTCTGTGCCCTCCAGGTGGACTTGGACACTTTACAGAATAATGAAAGCGCCACTTCTTGATAAGAGTAAAAAAATATTAGTATTATTTGTTTCTTCCACTACTAATTTTAACATATCAAAACAATAATATTCCTTCTTTAATCGCTTTTGTGCATTTATTTGTACAGTTTGGTACTGTGGTTTAATGTGATTAAAACAAGTATACTTCATGTTACAGTATTAAATAAATCCCAGTCACACTTTTTTAGAATTAAACAAAGTTGTATTTGTAACACATTTTTTCTGCATGACTGGGCATTTGCTAATAAAAATATTTAAAAAATCTTCACATAACACTGAACCACATATTCCTTCAGTAATGCATCTGAACAAAATCAATAATAAATAATTAGTGTTGAAAACAGCCTACTGTTTTACTGCCTTTAGAAAGGTTGAGCTTTTGCCTCAAGATTACTTTGGAGGCTCTAGAGTTGAACGGTGTTCCCTTAAGTGAAGATCATCTTGCATAAAAGAAATGTTGGCAGATAAAAGAGTAGTCTGTCATTTTCACTGGATAGAGCAAATGGCTAAGTGATAGTTAATTTAAGATAAGAGAAAGAGAGAGAAAGAGAGAGAGAGCATTTCAGGTTTGGTCTATGGTGAGTGGCCTGATTCTGTCTGGCTGGCTGGGCCAGGCTTTGAATAACAGCACTCTACATTATTGATGAGTGGTGATGTGAGACTGCTTCGGGAACGCTATACTCTCTGAGCTTTGCTAATTAGCAGAAACCTGCTGGCCTGCTTCTACCGGCTTTGTGTCCGCTTTACTTGATGCTGCTTGATGCACTTTTTAGAAATAAAGTCTGTTTAAAGTACTAATTTATAAGTGAAAATAGATTTGGGGGTGCAAAGTGATGTTTCTATTATCACATACTGTATATATATATATAATCTCATATTTTGTAAGATATATTTTCAAAAACACACTGAATACAAAAATATTTTCCTCCCCCAATTTGTTACCACATGATAACTTAATGCTTCCTTACTCAGTTATTTTAACCAAACCAAATGAGACCACAGCCTTAAAAGACATGCAATAATTATTTGAGAAGACTATATCTTCTAATCACATAACTTGTAATTGATGTAATATGATATATAGCTAAATGTGCATTTGTTATGGTGATTCAAAACACAGATTTAAAAAGCCAAGGCGTCCAAGTGGAAAAACTTCCCTATTTGGCCTATGGAAAATGTTCTGACTCTGTATGTGTATTTTTGTCTCTAAAAGTAAGGGAGAACTGTAATTCAGAAAGGGTTATTAAGTCAATCAACAGTCGTAATTACTACAGTCTCCATTACCAGACTGTTTGCCCAAATCAACTTATTTCTAAAAATAGGCCATGCGGTGTGACTGGGTACTGTTGTAAAACAAAGATTTAACATATGGGTGAAAATAAACTGTACAGGGAAAACAAAACATCCAGAAAATTACTAAATCTCATTAGGAACTACAGTGTCAGTGTTACAGTATTACACACAGCAAAATGTACTTTTTAAAAAAAAAAAAATGCAACATTTAAAAAAAACAATTTACTGTAAATGCAAAAACAAAAAAAAAAACAACAACAGAGAAAACCCCAGCCTTCTACAAAATCTGCATACCACTTTCAGTAAGTGTAAACCAATAAAGCATGAGGAATTACCACAAGTGGGATGGGTTTATTGAAAGGATTTACCCAGTGTGTTGTAGTGATTTCTAAGAGAGGTCAGGAAAAGATCAAAGGTCATGAATTTACCCAAGCAGTACTTGACTTGTATCTTAATAGAATGGTCTCCAATTAAACTGGATATTAATTTAATGTTGTAATAGAGCTGTCAAAAGATGCATTTTATAAAAGATCTGTATGTAGTTATAACTTTGGCTTATTTACTGTCAAACAATATGCTCTTATTGTTTATTTTATGATATTATAATTTTATATAGTTATAACAAGGTATATGAACACTAGAGTTGCCTGATAGCGTTGCTATAGTGTGATATTGCATTTTTAAATATAAGCAATTCTTTTACTGTGACTTAACCGTGTGAACTGTGATGGTAATTTTCTGGTACTGGATGCAGTCACAATAAGTTTTTATTATTAATAGTGCTAAATATTAAAAGAAGGTAGGTATTTTAATTAAAGTAAAATGTATAGTATTAAATCCAAACTGTTTAAAACTTAAGTCTTAAATTATGTTAATAATTAAATTATTGTAATAATTATTTTAATTATTTTAATTTTGCTAGAAAAGAGATAATTGTTTGGATAATTAGAGTAGACTGTTTAAACAGTCTGCTTTTCTGTATTGTACAGAAATCTTTGAGTTAGACTCCTGCATCTTAATAGTGCTGGCAATCACAGATCCAGTGACACTTGCTATGCCCTCTCGTGTCTTGGCTTGGGTTACTTGGAAACCAGCTTTAGAAGAAGAGGATGTTCCAGGCAGTCATGTGACCCTGCTCTAGCGGGACCTCCCGATGGTCACATGATATGCTTTCTTTGCTGAATAATCATACCATCGTTTTAGCACTGACCGAGAATCAGAGGAGAGAATTGGGACGGGAATGAAAGGGAGGGGAGGGAGGGGGAAAGCTTTCAGTCCAGCACTAATATTAAGGGAAACCACCTGACTTGCTGGCAGTTTCTCTCTTTCTCCGTGCCTCTCCCACTATTTCACTTTCTTTTTTAAAATTGTCTTAGCTAGCTCATCTTAGATTAAGCATGTGAAATAGTGCATGTGTGTGTGTTTGTGAAAGATGTGATTAATAAGAGATGCCTGTATATTATTTGGATTGTGTGGGAGGAATTTGTGAGCTGTTACGATGAGGGGCTTTCTACTACAGAGTGGTCTGAATTTCCCCCAACACCTGATACACACACAAGTTCTGGTGTAACACTAAGCCTCAGTCATGCTTATTTTGACCTCGCAATAACAATACAATCACTACTAGAATGTAATAGCTATGTAAACTTTCATAAAGGGGATTGGATGGGGCTTTTTTTCAGTTATAATTTTTACATTAAAAAATTCTATTGTGATTGCAAATCTTCTCCCTCAAATTTTTAATAAATCAATTTCTAAGGTTTTTAGTTGAAGTAAATTGTTTCTTTTTCATCTTTTTCTTCTTTTTATTATTCTTATTTTGTTTTTGATATATTTCCCTGCATTACATTGTGGTCTTTTGCCTGGAAGTAGACACTGCATGTGTTGTTGGTATTTAAAGTTGTTAGCTGAAGTCATACAACAAACTGTACTTTCCAATACTAACCACATATCAAGTTAAGTGACTATTTTTCAATGATAACTAGAAAAAATGGTGTGCTTCCTACAGTTGTGTACATTTGTGCTATAGATGATCAATAAGAATAGAATAAAATTAGATGCACAATGGGGGGAATGCATAACTGTTTATAAGGTAAATTGCCTGTGGGAAAAAACTGTTATTGTGTCGAAATGTCCTGGTATTCAGGGGTTCTGTAGCACCGACCAAATGGCAAAATTTGTATGTGAGGGATCTAAAGTGATTTTCTGAGCCCTTTTCCTCATTTTGGATGTTTACAGTTCTTGAAGGGTGGGCAGGGTAAAACCAACAAGCCTCTCAGAAGTCTGGGCCAATCTCCATAATCTTCTGGTGTCTGATTTTGTAGCTAAACCAAACCAGACAGTTGCTGATGTGCACAGAACCGACTCAAGGACCACTGAGTAGAACTGTTTTCAGAAGGTCCTGTGGCAGGTTGATAGTGATAGTTAAGCCCAGCAATCCGAATGCCTTCATTGCAGCCACAATGCTGTCCATGATGGTGACTGGGAGGAGTATACGAGGACTGTCTCCTTAAAACCACAATCATCTCCATTTTTAAGTTCCACCAAACAACCAGCTGATGCAGTCTTTAGTGTAGAGAATGGAGAGGACACAACCCTGAAGTGCACCGGTGTCGGTGTGTGGCTGTTTGATATGAATTTTCCAAGATGTTGTCTATCTGTCAGAAAGCTGGCGATCCCGTGAGAGATAGAGTTAGGGACAGAGAGCTGGTTTGGTGAATGTTGTGTGAAGAGTGTTGAAATTATGATGTTAAAGACTGAAATGAAACCACAAAAAGCATCCTTACACAATCCCCTTATTTATCCAGCCATGATCTAACCTAGTATACAATATGTAAGGCAAAAATGATGACTATGAATCACTGAGGTCCTGGCCTTCTGTCATTAGATTTGTGAGGTTTTCTTTTAAATAATTGATCAGTCAAGTAAAAGGAAGAAGAGAATCAATATTCCTGGATTAAGCACTCCTCATACCCTCTGTGTGTTCAGTGATTTGCTGAAATCATCATGCTGTGACTCAGAGAAAATCTGCTTGAGCTGATCTTAGACCTGTGCTGATGTCATCAACCTTCCAGAACTACGCTAAATTTTAGATTGAGAATGATCCTGGGGTTCAACGATGTGATGTGATGCGATGAACCTGCAATGAGTCATCAAGGGGCTGTAATCACCTAGTTGGCAAGAACGAGAATTTAAATTGCAACCCTCAACCTACTAAGAATTTTATATCACTTGGATTTCTGTATAGATCATTGGCTTTTAGCTTCTACAGGGTGTCCCATAAGTTTCCATACATTGGAAAAAAAATAAAATTTTTTTCCCAAATTCCCAGATCTCACCCCACTCAATTTTTATCTTCGGGAGTATTTGAAGGCTATGGTTTATCAGGAAAAGATACAAAACATAAATCATCTCAAGGAACTATCACCCATATCATTACAAGCAAAACTCCAGCTGTGTTATATGTGTTCTTCAGCAGTGGAGTTAGAAATTATTGCGAAATGTCTTGTTATACATAACAACAGTAATAGTTCTGAGAAAAGCTTTAAGACATCATTAAATTCTTAAACATCTCAACACATCTCAAGGTCTAGGAATGCTGTGAGATTTAATTTATGTTATAAAAACGTTCCTACACACACACACACACACACACACACACACACACACACACATCTCTTTATAAATCTTTATATTTCAAAGACACCCTGAAAAAGTTTTTTTTAATTGATATCAAATAAGATAGAAAAATACGTCTAACTACATCTCTTCTAGGCCAAATACTGTCCATGGTTTCTCTATAGCGGTCCAGAGATAATAGAAGGTCCAAAAGCCCACGTTACTAAATGCTATAACGTTAAATTAATAGGTATCTGTTTCATGAAAAGAGGAGAATGAGAGACAAAGGGGCAGTTATGAACGTTAACAAACGTTATGAGCTATCAGTAATAGTATTAGATGTGTTTATTTTAAAAAGGGGATGTGTTACATGCCAGAATCAAGTGACAAGTTGATGGTAAGCAGAGTTTCCATTTACACTCAAAGCAAGTTATAACTCTCTCTCTCTTTCTCTCTCTTACACACACACACACACACACACACACCAGAACTTACAAAACTGAGGTGAACTAAGAATTCACATGCTTATTCTTTTTAAAACACTTTCAATCACATTTCATCACCCTTCTAATTCGTCAATTTGCTTGCCAATGTATGGATTTCATCTGAGACGTTATTTATCTCCTTCTTTCCTCTTTTTTTTTTAGAAATTTGACAGTGATGCATGTTGATACTGAAAACAAAACACATAAAAGTACTGTATATTAACATAACCTTTTATCACTTTAGATTATTATACAAGTTATTGCTTTGTGTCGGAAACCTCTTTTAACGATTATGAAAGCCCCATCAATTGAACAGATAATACTGCTTTACAACCCTGTTTTACAAAGCCGAGAACAATGCTAATCTTCACTTGCAAATGTTCAACAATTACAATATATAAGGTTAAGCATATACCTTAACAAAGCTAACTCGAACCCGGAGAGCATCACTTTACCTGCTTTTTGCCCTTACATGCTCAAATACATAAACATATTATACTTAATAGCAAATATCTGGAAAATAGTTAGGCATGTCTTTGAAAAAAATACTTTTAAAACAGACAGTAAAATTAAAAACAGTTTTTGGGCCATAATGAGAGATTGTATATATAAATATATGTAAATTTCCTGGATTTACAGACTATATTTATGTTTTTATGGTTTTCACTGGTTGGAAAAAAAGGTTTAATTGCCACTAGACTGACAGGGAAAAGAGAAAGAGAGAAAAAAAAAAGACTCCCCCACTCATTTACCTATTAGTCTAAATGCAGCCCCAGACAGAGCATGACTCTTTCTGGGCTGGAGGTCTGGAAATTGTGCATTTTGTGACACACAGACAGAAATCCACATCATACTAACATTAACCAGACTTTAGCTCTTTCGAGACTGTCATTCTCACTCACTCATTGCCAATGCTCACTTACAACACTGAGACTCTACAGCTTCAGTACCACTGGCATGTTGTTCCCAGAGTTCATGTTGTTTTCCCACCATCCCAAACTGAGCCCGTGCATCATGTTATCAGATCTATTTTCATGGCAGGAAGTCCTTGTACAAGTCTTTCATTTAATTGGAAAAACGTGAGTGTTGATGTGCCATTTCATATAATTTGACCTGAATATCCAACTCTTTCTATTTAAGTGTGTCCTTTAAGAGTCGATTACCACTCAACATGTCTTGGTATGTTTAAGATTCTTTAAAAATATGTAATCTTTAAAAAAACTATGAAGATCTGCGTGTGGAATTATATAGCATAAATAATCCTTGCCTGTCCAAATTGAATTATTTAGACCAACCAATATGTGATTGTGTAGTTAGTATCAGGTATTATGTTGATCATTTTAGTGTTTTGCAGTATCACACTCACAATATGAAACAGACCTCCCTTCTGTCACACACCTAAACTAGAATTCAGGATATTGTAAGTTTTGTAAAAAAACAGACTTTCTTTTAGATACGTTATTCTGACTTTCTGTAAACGACTACTATTTTTATTCTGTCTCTTTATTTGTCTATTGCCCCCCCCCCAACATTCAACATTATATTTAACATGGGGGGAAGTGGTAACAATTGGTAGTGAATGAGTGTTGGACTGCTGGTAAGAAAATCATGTGTTTAATTCCTAGTATCACCAAGCTGAAACTATTGGGCCCCTAAGCAAGGCCCTTCACCCTTAACTTCTATACACAAGAAATAAATTACATGTAAGTCACTCTGGATAAGGTCATCTGACAAAATGTAAGAATCCCTTTACATTCTCATTAAAAATAAATAAGAAAGAGAAGATCATGTTTTAAAAATATGACATGACCTTTAATGAACTCTTAGCAGCAGTGAGTGGAATACCCTAAGCACATACGGAGAGAGAGAGAGAGAGAGAGAGAGAGAGAGAGAGAGAGAGAGAGAGAGAGAGAGAGAGAGCATCCACTCTATGGAGTTGGATCAAACAACTGTGGGGTTGGATTTCCCTACTAAAGTATCATGTTAAACATTTGGCCAGAGTGGCTTAGAATTACAGCTCAGCATCACGCCTGCAGCTGCTGTGCTGTTTGGCAGGTCACCGCCAGATAGAAAAAGAACAGAAAACTAAAGCGAGTAAAAAGATAAATAGGCTATAGGAACAAAAGTTTTTGAGGACACCTGATCATGACATTTGTATGTGTTGTTCCTAAACAACCTATTACAGATTTAGTCTCACTTCTACCTCTATAATAACCTCTAAACTTCTGGAAAGTCTTTCCTCTAAATGTGGGAGCTGGCTGTGGGGATTGATTTTCTTCAGCCACAATAGTATTAGATGAGGCACCAATGTTGGGTGAGGAGGTCTGGGGTGAAGTCTGTGTTTCTGTTCATCCCAAAGGTGTTCAGTTGGGTTGAGTCAGAATCAGGGTTCTTGTACTCCAACCAAAACACACTATGTCTTCATGGAGCTCAGGGGTTTTGTGCACATGCCGGAACAGTGTTTGGGTCCCTTCGTTTTAGTGTTTGCTTCCAAATTTTTAACTACAGTCCATGACTGTACTAGGTGTGGTTGCCAAAACACGTCCAAACAAATTAGCCTCAACGAAAGGTGCCTGAGCATATTAACACTCTACCCTCTACACCACCATATTCTGATACAAGTAACGCTGTCTGATGTCATCTAAATGTAATCAACACACATTTCATAAACTACATTTTAATATATCAGCTACAAGTATACATTGTTAACATTTAACTTTTAGACAATGTTAACTCATATTTTTGGGACCTATAAAATAATTTCTATTACATTAGTACTAGTACTGTTACTACAAATAAAACAGATCTCTGGAGGTCCCCCAAAGTACACAAACCTTTAGATTCATCCTAACTTTTGTCCCATTAGCAGCGCCCTGGGTGACTGTAATCCTCTAATGGACAGTACGATTACTTTTGGTACAACCACTTGTACTGCTTCTTCTCAGCTAAAGGAGCTCTGCTGGTTAAGCAGTAGGTTATAAAGGGATTCAGTTTTTTTGTCCAGGATGACTGAGCTAATCAAGTGTCCTCTATTTTAGCACCACTCTAAAACCGTTTAGAGCCTTTCCCAGGACCAAGCCAATCTTTGTGTTTAGTTTGCAACAAAAAAGATTGAACTGGTTTTTAAAGACCGGAAAAGACTTCTAACACCTTGTAGCAAGTTAGTCAGGTATATTCAACGATTTACTGTTTACAGCCTCTGACTTTTCTCTAAGTAAATAAAAGTCATAATACAAAATATATTAAAACTGTATTTTCAATAAAAATTGATTCTTTAGCTTCTGTGTTATAAAACAACTCAGCTTTTACTTTTTATATCATCATACTGCTTAGTCATTATCCCTTGTGTCTTACTTTAGCTCAAATATTTACCACATTTAGCAACCTAAAGCAAGCTCTAGTCTCAGTTTCAAGTAGTACATAGTAAATCAAGCTTGTATGGGTTTTTTATAGACAGCATCTCAGTGGTGGGCTTGAAACGAATTAGTTTCCCTCTCGTTCCTAATCAGATTTCTGTGTTTGGACATGCTTTTGGCAAAGAATTAAATGCTCTTTAAAAACCTGCACTGGTATATTGGAGCTTTCTGGCAAGTGCTACTGAACATTCCACTGCCCCAGGGGACATATAGCATCGCTCTGACAAGCATTGTCTATTAATAGTGGAGTGTGTATACCTTGCAGCCAGAAACACTCGTGCTAAATATGCCATTTTCCTACATGTCTGTAACAACAAGTCTGAACCAAGAGCAGGTCTGTGCATATACTATATCATGTGTCTGTAAGAACAAATACGTTTTTATTGTACCCTCTGTAAACTTTGTGTATATGACATTTAAGGTGTATGTAGGGTATTATTAAAGTTAATAACCTCTAGAGCAAATGCATTTCTGTAATAGTGTTCTTGTGCTAATCTCCTTTTGCCAGGCCCATACAAATCTTTACCTTCAGAGCTCACCTCTTATGCTTGTTTACTTTTTGTTATTCATCTACCTTTTCCCCTCATCTTCTTCATGAAGCCTTCTGTATATCCCTTCTTTGCTTCTGTCATATAGATGTTTATCAT
The DNA here is from genome assembly GCA_005784505.1 of Bagarius yarrelli. Classification (NCBI taxonomy): domain Eukaryota; kingdom Metazoa; phylum Chordata; class Actinopteri; order Siluriformes; family Sisoridae; genus Bagarius; species Bagarius yarrelli. The sequence goes on from VCAZ01000016.1 coordinate 4,863,651, forward strand.
GTCAAAGCTGATTTACCAATGAATCACATCTGTTTTAGCAAGTGCACCGGAGCTTCACCCAGAGCCATGCTGACATTTGAGCTATTTGTCTTACTAAAAGGGTTGCAATTACTTGGTTTAGCAGCTACATTTGGGGATATGAAGACTTGAAAATGTCCTACTGGTAGAGGACTATTATTACTTACTGTATGCTGATTTTATGTGACAAGTCAAAACATATTGTAACATATTGTATACATAATGTATGCTAATGTTTCGTAATAGCTAACAGTGTATATTTATTAGCTAACCATGTTTTGGTACAGGAAAGGGAATAGTAGGTACATAGTAATAGTTAAATGGTATATAGTAAAAGGGTTAAAGTATACTTATATGTGGTAAAATGAATAGGGAACTTTTCTAAAAACTGCAGCTTTTTATAATCTATGTCTCCCACCAAATCACAGCCAACAGTTCAGATTGTGAATAAATTTAAGTCTTTCCACTAAACTGGGTTTTAATTCAATAGAAAAAACCCCGCTAAAATGCAGCTTAATCATTTATGTTTACAGCAAATTGAGTAGTGGATACAAAAACGCAGAGTGGGCTCAGTGTTTGCTGATGTAAGTGTGTTTGAACAGAACGAGGTCATTGAAAGGGGAATTCACTTGGCTTCATATGAAAATAGGGATTAGTTATCCATTAACAGCTTGGAGATTTGTGCAATATATTTTACAAACTCAGCACTTGTGTATATGGGTATATATACTGTATGTGTAATGAGCAGTTTGGTTTAAAGCTATGATGGGTCAGAGAGAATATCAAAGCCAGTTGGACTAAAAATTAGGTTTTGCTTTGAAAATTATTATTATTAGCGGTGCTCCTAAGGAGGCTGATTAAACAGACAAATGAAAAAAGTATACTGTGATTAACTAGCTTATTAAAACAATAACGATGTTATGGCATGCAAAAAAATTAAATTCTGATTATATAAATTCTATAGATAATTTGCATGAGGGGAAATCACATTTTGCTCTGTGCAGTTTTTGGTAGGATGGAAAGAGGAGACATAGCATAAACATGCTTATCTAGTACGACACAGTTTCTGGTTTTATCACTAAAACAACATATGCACACCAAAACACACACACACACACATGCACACACACACACACACACACACACACTGATTCAGAGGTTCACAAAACTCTTGGAGAGTGTATCTGAGTTAGCCACTCCTCAGGTAGATGTGTGTTGCTTTTTCTCTCACACACACCTGGAATGCAATATTACAGCTAAGGTAATACTTTCTGCTCTTATCTCACCGTCTTAAACCCTGCTATCTTAAATAAACCTTGTCTTCTTTGTGTCTTGCGCCTAGGGATAAAATGGTTGCACAAGGAGTTAAACATTATTCACCAAAAAAGCTCAGGGTGTGGATAGGGGGAGCTGCACAGCTTTCCTGGAAGTCAGCAAGATAGCGGACAAGAAAACATTCTGTGGACACTTGTTTAAAAAGATAGCGAGAGAAGAAGCCTGAGAAAATTTGATGAACCCAAACACACAGATTTTTGAGACCTTCTTGGATACAGATGATGCGTTTTTTTAGTACAGTACAAAGCGTGTATATTTTAATTCGTGACCCGAACCTTCAGCTATGTGTGTCTTTGCATTCGTGTGTGTGTTTTAAGTAGGGAAGGTCATGTTTGTAAAATAAATGGCCAAGCATGGTTACACAGCGGAAGAATTAAACAAACTCATGTGTAGACACATTCGCACATGCAGACACTCATATACATATACAGAAATGCATATACGCTCTTGCTACAATTTCATTCTGTACTATGTAGGTTCAGATATGACAAATAGGCTGGGGTGTTAGGAGGAATGGTTGGGTGAAAGAGAGGGCAATGGTGGGTTAATAGGTGGTTGAAAAGCTGTAAGCGGTGTTTTAGACTGTGTGAGTCAGCCATCAAGCCTGTAAGGCACAGGAGAAGGGAAATCCCCAGTGCCGCTTATCACTGGCATGCACACACGAACAAAAAAACACTCAGACACACACTCAAAAACACAGATTGAGAGGCTAAGTGAAGAGTTAAAGGCTGATTAGTTTTTTTTCAGGCTGCTTGCTTTTGTTCTTTTCATCACAATATGACCATAAACCTAAAATTTTCAGAATATAGTTTCTTTTCATTTAAACAAATTTTTGCTACACAACACAATAACTTAATTTTTACATAATTACTAATAACTGAAATAAACCACAATATTAAACACCACACTTAGTAAATAAAATGACTCTGTTGAGTCATACACAGTTCCTAAATTTGTCAATTCAGAAGCATGAATTATTACTAATTTAATTTGCTCCGATGATGTATTGTTTAGTCAAGTCAACTCATGTTATTGATAGTGGTTGCTCACCTGGTTAAGGTGTTGAACTGCTGATCAGAAGCTGCCAATGTTTGGACCCTGAGCAAGACCCTTAGCCCTCAACTGTTTAGGTGGATTAGGTGGACATCTGCCAAATGCCAGACATGTAATGTAAATGTATGACAGCATTCCATGTCTTAATCCTGAATGTAATAAATGACAATGTTAAAAATGTATAATAATTAGTAAGTTTGCTCACCCAGTTAAACTGACAAAAATTGCAACTTGTCTTCCAATTTTGAATAATAGTTTTACTAGGATAAGGGCTGAAAATGGTAGCATTTTATTTATAAATGCTTGTGGGTGATCTATTCATTATTAACGTTTGTAGGAATACTTTCTTATCACTTTCTCCATCTATTCTCAGTCAATACTAAAGAGCTTCCATGGTATGCTTCATTACTCGGTGCTATGTGAGAAAGTTTTATCAAGCAAACGTATAGTAAAATTTTTACCAATGTTGGCATCCATTTTTAGAGATATGTCATCTTCTACACACACATACATTCCAGACTACCTTGAAGACCAAATACATGCCCATAATGCAAACAGTGTATGTACATGTGTATATAAAACAGACAGATGGATAAAGAGAGAAAGAAAAAGAGGTAGATACACATTCCACAATCTCCACACTTTTAATTTAGACAGAGAAAACAACATAAAGCTGGAAAGTGTGTGTGTTCGGAGAATGTACATGTGGGGTATCAGGGCATGGTGTAGTCTTGGTGCTGGGGTTCTGAAGCTAATATTAACTTAAAGCAAACACCTGTGGAACGGCCTGCTTTCAATGAATGCAGGAAAAACTCCTCTATATTATCTTGCTTACCCATAACTCCTCACTACTCACGGTATTGTTTTTCAAACTTTTGCGATTCTCCGGCTTAAACAAGCCTGGCTCAGTGCACGACCGGGCCTGTGTTTATGTTTTGGTCGTTTCCTAGCTGCAGAACTGTTTTTGCTTATGAAGCCCCTCCGCCCTGGGGCAGAACAACCTCTGGGTGCGTTCTCGACTCCACTTTCTCTCTTCTCTCTCTCTCTCTTCACTTTCTACACAGGCCATCTGCCTCTTTTTGAGGAAAACCCAAGATCACTAAAAGCTTTTCCACGTTACTTGCTACAAGACTGTAAAACCTGCAGCCGAGCAAAGAAAAGAAAAGAAACAATCCACTAGACTCGAGTCCGAAGGCATTTAAAATGTTTTTTTTGTTTGCACGTGCAGTCAAAATGTGACTTAGAATAAAACACTCAGACAGGCTTGAAAATCAGAGGAATAAAAAAACAGAAGGAACGAGTGGGTTGAGGATATAAAATGCAGAGCGAGTCTGATTGCTTTACAAGGCTGGTCATGTTTCTTTTTTACAGCCTGGCAGGTCAGTGTTTTAGGAAGTCAAAAAAAAGTCCCACAGAATTAGTAGGATCTCTCTTTACTAATTCAATGTTAAAATCAAATCTCATTTACATATCATCTTGATACCCTGAAGATTTAGCCAATCACGGCTTTTATATGCAATCACACCATGCAATGTGACAGTTACTTTTTGAATAGGAATTCCAAAGGGGAATTCCTAATCCAAATCTGTCACCAAATACCAAACTGTATTGTTATGCATTATCAGTGTCACATTAAAGACATACCCCAGTGTCATAGATTACAAGACTAATGCAATGATTAAAACATGAATTACTGCTTCTGCTGCAAGAACTAACAAAAATTAGACATGGTAAAATGTGTGGAAGTAGTGTTTGCATTTCCAGGTTTTCCAACCAGAGCTGAGTATTAGTAATAACCTAGTAATAACTTTATAACTACACTAATGGCATAAAATCGGAGACAGAGAGACAGCGAGAAATCGAGAGAGAGTGAGAGAGAGAGAAAGAGAGAGAGCGCAAGACAGAAAATAGGAGACCAGACTAATCTTTGTCTTAGCACTGAGTTTGTTGGCATTTCCTAGGCTAAGCACTGTAAACTGTAAACGCTCCCTTAACAGTTTTTTTTTTCATTTTAACTTCAGAGTAACAACAGAGTACAGAGTAACAACACTTCACTGCATACTTTACATACACTCTTGTACAATTTATTAACAGGATTATCTGAAGGAGTAAATGTTACAAGCATTATACTTTCAGCTATAATAGTTGCACTCCTGGCCATGCTAAACTGGCTAAACTAAACCCATGCATACACATTTAAGCATACCTGCGCCTAAATAAAGCTGTGTATCGAGTAAGACTGTAGATGTGTAACTATTTCCATCATCCACTTACTGCTCCTATTTGTTTTTACCTTTCCTCCTCCCCTCTTTTACCACACATCCTCTACCTTCTACCTTTTCTCTCACTTCTTTATCTTCTTCACGTTACCTACCTCACTTTCAAATAATATCAATAATGTATTAGAATGACACCCATGAAAGATTCTAATTACAAATACATTAACCAAAATCAATTAGCTGTAAAAGGCAAATGTACCCATGTAAGCAACACGTCTGAGGACAGTCATATTGTGATGTCTTATAAACTGCCTCAGTGTGACTGCAGGAATGTTCTCAAACCCACAAAACTGTCAGTCACCACACTATTACCATGTAAAGCAGCTGACAGATTGGAGTGTAACTAATTGCTAATAAGAAAACAGCATGTCTGTGTTCAACAATGCTGCCTGCTGTAAAACGGCACCGTGTCCGAAAAACCAGCGATAACTTCAGGGATGCAGTGAGGAAAAGGGGTATGAGAGTAAAAAAGGACACAGACATGTTGTATATTTTCAATCATAGCTATAAAGTAGTATTAAAAAGCAAGCCTTTTAAAGCCATTCTTCTGTTGGAAGAATGGAAAGCAGTTATTTGTCTTTTTCAATCAGTGTAAACAATTAAATTATTTTAACACATCTTAACTAATCAGGAAACTGTTAGCAGTTTGGAATTTTTTTATCTAACCTTTTTTAATGGTCTCAAACCAGTTTTTGTGGTTGAAGTTATGATCTCCAAATTTTACGTATAAACAATGATTGTTTATTATTGATGGAAAATAACTATTAATAAATTTAAACAGTGTATCATAATGACAGTTTACTGATGTTGTCCCTGGACTATCATAAATCATTTTATTATAGTTTGTCTAATATCCAGTTATTATTATTGTCAGTAGATTGTTCTAGAATCAATAAATTATCAGTCTCAATAAACCAATATTAACACATATTAATGACATCAGATGGTAATGATTTGTTGATTGAAATGTTGTTTTAGAGGTAACAAAGGATGTTAATCCAGAATCACATCCTATTTGTCAAAATCAAAATATCACCTCTTTTGTCATCATTATGTTACACAGTTAATTTTGACATCATATCTATATGGTATTCCTGCCTCATGCTGCTGTAAACCAGACCAGGATAAATCAGTTTGTGTCAACTCTTGTCTGATTCTCTTTCATCCAATTTCATAATCAGAACAACTTTCATTATCAACTTTTTTTTTATTTGGCATGTGCTTCCTTTTCTAGTTTTCCGGATACTAAATATAAACTATTGCAACATGAAAAGCAGAAGCACATAAAATCACGTTTTGTGGACAACAGGTACAAGTAAAACACACTGGTAAATGGGTTTATCTGAGGCATGCATAAAAAAGTGTCAGAGACTAATATGTAGCACAGGTCAGTAACAGCAACAGAAGCAGAGTAATGCCTAAGAAAAAGCAATGCCAAGACTTTTTGTTGGGAGAGTGTGTGGCTTGTTTATATAGCCCTCAAATGAAAGTCTTTACTGAGTCACAGCTGACTAGTAGCATGGAGGTTGGGAGTGAGGTAATGCATGGACTGCCTCAGGAAAGGAGTTTGTGCTCCTGATGGAGAGACTTACAGGTTTATGGTTCCTCCCTAACTGGTTTGTTTATTTAAATCCACTGGGTTTCCCTTGGTGTTTGTAAAATCTTGTTCTCTGTTAATGTCAGTTCCAAACAGTATGTTCTTTTGTTTGAACTTTGTATTTACTGGGTTTAACTATTGCAGAATTATCAGTTTTATTGCATTAGTCTTACCTTGTAAACCTGTGTTTTGAGCAGCTCCCTGACTTGTTACTCAGATGGCTGTGACTCATCAAGTCACAACCTTGACAGATTTCTTTACTGCATAGTTTAGTCCTGCACCGTTATGATTTTTTGTGATATTACAGGTATATCCAAACAGGTACCGCATATCAGGCGCATGTGAGTAACTGTTCAAAGGTGTGATTTGTAAAAAAATGAAGTTTCATGACCACTGGAAAGGTGAAATGGGCGGGACACTGTGGTGAAATGGGCGGGACAGGCAACAAGGGACTTGTGCAAATCTATCGAAAGAAGGGATTAGACATGCGAAAAGTTTTGTTAACACTATGAACACAACCAAACACATATATACATGACAAATACGCTTATGGATACACAAATTCCTTGCACTTCAGCCTGAACTTTATTAACACATTGACACTGTATTTTTTATTATGGTCCCACAACATGGTTTACAGTTACTAGAAAAATACCTAAAGGCCAATGGTCTTTAACCTAACTATCAGGGTAGTTTAACAATGTGTGTTTGTTTTGGGTAGGGGGGCATTAAAACTTGATAATTTAATAACTGAAAGGTTAATAACCCGCATCTCAAGTAAGTGAAACAGAACACAGTAAAGCACCTGAGTTAAAGTTCAAAACCCTTTGGGCTAAAAGCCCTTTATATTTTTGTCTTCACAGACACCATGACCAGACCCCTTGACTTTATAATAACAATAGCTGCAGATGGTGATAAAGATAAAGAGTAAAATGGATTTAAGAAAAAAAATCAAGCAACAGCCGAACCATTCCATTATTCCATTACCCAGAATTACTATCATCTGAGCACACTACTGACTGTTACTCTGTCTGTTCCCCAGTGACACGCTCAACTGACTGACTGCTGCTCCACAGCTCCCTCTCAATCAATAAACTAAATGGACATAGTGCACTTTATCGTTTCACGGACACAATTAGCATAAAATCTGTTTTATTTTATTACACTCCCCCACTCGCTCTCTCTCTTTTACTTTCTCTCTGGGGGCTAAACCTTTAAATTAAGTCGAAAATGATCTACAAGCCTGTTATTCAACTTAGCAAAAGTAGTGAACAATGTTGGTCTTACTGGAAAACATGCATTTCTGCATCAGTAGGAGCTGCCTGGAAGTGAAGGCTAAAGTAATCTAATTCTGAGGAGCTTGTGACTCAGGCATTGCCGTGCACTTTCTCAGAATGTAATGAGACCTTGAGGTGAGCCACATTTAGTGTATATGTATGTGACCATGCGTTAGTATATTGAAGCTGATCACCTGGACTCCATACCAAATTTACAGACCTTTAATCGCAGCTCCTGTAACTAAACAAAACCAATGGATGAGAATGTTTTGCTGACACAAGACGAATCACTTCCGGTAGCAGTTCCAAAGCATACACAAGTGCAAATCTGTCTTAATGTTGGCTTACTTGCAGTATGTGTTTTACATTCTATGTGAATAACCAGAGTTTAATATATTTGCTGTGAGCCTGTGGTTTGAGCCACATACTCAAAATCTGCCTGTCTAGTCAAAGAAGTAAATAAGAAATACTGGCTAGACTGCTGCATTTCATTATGTATTCATTGGCAAACACATTTCTTTTCCTTCTCCAAGTAGCGCTTCAGAGCCAGTAATAATGGATAATGGTATAGGATCTATTTTTGGCAGTTTATAGTGGCTTCTGGTTGTGTTTGGTTCTTTCTAACTTTTTTACCCAGTGTAGGACCACACAGTGGAAATTAACAGATTGTTGCTGTTTGCATTTTTCAGAAGGGTAATTCCAAGTGCCCAAATAAGGTTGGGTAAATTGGGTAAATCCCACCTACACGTACTCTTAAAATTATTAATTATTGTAGCTTTTAAAAACAATGGCAGACATTTTCTGCTATAATCCCTATAATGTTCTCCCGTTGTGCTAAATTAGTGTTGGCACTTTAGGAACATTGCTGGTATGAGATTAAGCACAGAAAGACAGACAGATAAATAAAAATAGGGTTTATACAGTACTCTGCCAAAAACACACCCCAAATTTGCCTGTCAAAGCTTCTAAACAAAAATGACAGTAGCAAGCCTGAACAGCAGGTTACACAAGAACCAGGATCCAAAACGTTTTGTTGCCAGTTTGGGATTTAAAATTTTAGCACTGGTAAAATAGTTTGCTTTTAGGTAGAACAGGCAAAAAAATATTATTCATTTATATTTTTAATCACTGTACCTTAAATGGCCCTGATCCAGCTTTTCCAAATATTTGGCAAATTTAATGGAAAAAACAGCCGGCTGATAATCAATATTTTGGGGAACCTAGGTCCAAATTTGTTTGTTTCTTAAAAATACAGTATATTCACACCAAATATTTATATGCTTCTAAAATAATTTTTTTTTTGGAAATTTAATTGGAAGTAAAAAAGGGGGAAAAAACTATTAGAACAGATGTAGTATTAATCTTATTAAAACAAAATATATTGTCAAGTATGCAGACCAGCTGTGTTCAATAGCTGCTTTATATAAATCACTTGAATACAGGTTCTTTATTATTTGTTAGCTATTTTTTTTTTTTACAGTCGGGTAATTTGACTGCTGCATGACTGCAGACTGTAACTGAGTTCAGACAGAGGAGGACAAACCCCTCAGGGTCACGATAGTCACTTTAATTAGTGCCTCAGTAAAGATGCCATCTTCACTAAGCTCTTGAATAAATGCTGCTCTCACTCTCGCTCACACACATACACATTTGGACACACGCAAACAAATACACAGTCACACCCTACTTACTAGTGAACCCGTTGACACGGGTAAGTGAGAACTTCAGGCCCAGAACAGAACTTCTACACATCGTCTAGGGCAGCTTTCACATCCATATGACAAATGACATCATAAATGTGCGATATCATTCAGAGCTGACTAATGTGTTGTGGAGGTTATTGTTAAAAACACTTTAAATGAACAACAACCTTGCAGTAAATAAAGTCTTGTATTAAAGTCAGTGCATCATAAGTGCTCGTTTTGGCTGACTTATCGGCCGATAACCTTGAAAGATTGTGTACAATTTATGGCAATTTATTGAGTTTTTTGGATATTTGTCTATCACATTAATTTCTGCAGGTTTAACATCCCATTCCAGATTTATTTTATCTCTTTTAAGTTATATTAAGCTTCACTTTTCTAGGAAAGCTTTCTCTTGCATTTTAAAATATGGCTGTTGGGATTTGTCTTTATTCTGCTATACTGTAAGGGTGTGAAAGTCAAGGGTGCAGAGTTCAGACTTCATTGAGATGTTCGGTGGGGTTGAGTCAGAGCTTTGCGCAGGACACTTGAGGTCTTCCACACCAACCAGAACACCATGTTTTAATAAAGCTTGCTTTGTGCACAAGTGCATTGTCATGTTCAGGCCTTTTCATTTCAGTGAGAAAAGTAATTGTAATGCTGCATTACATAGACATTGTTTACAAGTGTGTGCTTCCAAATTTGTGACAATTATAGTTAGGTCTCTACAAACAATTTGCTGTGTTGTATATATTTTGGATATGTGTATACAGTTTGTGTATAATTTTGCTAACAGTGCCATTTGTGATTCTTAATATTGACCTTTGACTCAATAATAAAGTCTTTGTCATGGACATCATATAGTATGAGTTCATGGAGAGTGGAATGCATATGTCTCTTTTCACATTTTGTTAATCTGGTCTAGAAACTGTCAGTTTACTGAATCCAGATCTTGTATTTGGGAAATATAGGAAAACCAGATCAGTGTAGCAAACTTTTTAAATCAATACTCCCAATACTCTTCATCAGTACATTAATTTAGTTCTTGTGTAACCTTAGCCCTGTCTTTCTGCTTTTTAATATTTCCTTTTTTCACCAATTAGCCAACTTACTTTACCAATTAAGTTTACCCCCTAAGTAGCATAGTTAAAGGTGATTGTCTTCAAAAACATTTTTGTTCTGCTGGTTGAAAGTTTCTTCACATACCAATAGCAATTATGAAGTGTTTTAATGTATTTATATGTATGTAGGACCAATAAATAATTGTCAATCAAAATGTCCGGTCCGATTATAATGTTAGGCTCTCCCACCTGCCAACCAGTCAACATATTTACTGGTGATGTATCCTGTCTGAGTAAACAGGGTCAACAAAGGTTTGCAAATACATAACACGCGATGTTTTATAGCATTGTTGCCTCTGGTTGTATATTTTGTGCCTGTTCAGGAGGCGTAGCTTTAAATGGCGTTTTGCAAGGAGGGTACGACTTACACTTTCAGCACTATCAGCCTACTTTTCCAAGATGCTCTATTGCACATTTAAACTAAGTGCATTTACACATATATGTACACACTTTTCTAACCTTGCTTAAATGATTGGATCTGTAACTATGTATGAGTGAGATGAAAAAATTAAATTTGTTTTGTTATTGAGAAGGCTTTGTTCTCTGCTTTCAACTGCAAGAGATCTCGGAAAAAAAGAGTACAAAGTGTAGCCTCCCTATTTTGTGCAGGTTTAAGCCACAAAAAATGGTCAAAATTCAACATTTACATGTGTTAATCTCTTGTAAATACTATAAGAGACAAAGTGAAACAGTGAGAAAGACAATCGAAAGAAAAGGTCAGGTGGACAAACACATTAAAAAGACATGTGATTTGTTAGTCAGAGTCAACATGCAGGTCGAGATGAACAGAACACGAGGGTGGGCCGGACAGAAGAAAAACAAGCGAGACTGAAACAAATGAGGAGCAGATGTTTCATAGAAAACATGGTAGATGGGTTTGGGAACCCTGCTTCCTCTCTGGAGAAGAAAACAGTGCCACATCCCTACACACTCAGACTTTTCTCTAAACTGGCTCTTCTAAAACTCTGTAGTACAATAGATTGGGACGTTTTTTCCCCAAAGCATTACACAGTTAAAACATCAAAAAAATGGGACGCATCCCCCTCCACACACACACACACACACACGCACACACACACAAACACACACACACACACACACACACACACACACACACACGCACACACACACAAACACATAAAGGTCAGTCTTGCCAAACCAAACCCCTAGGTAGCAAACACACCAAACCCTACCAGGTTAATAGAAATAGAAAAAATAACTAATGGTCTGATTCAGGGTATAAGGTTTAAAAAGCAAAAAAGGAGAGAAAGGAAGAACATGTCCTAAAATGATCACAAGATAAATTGGCCAACATACAGACATATCAGTTAAAACAGATTATCACACAGATTAGTAACAATAATGTCTTGTCCCTAATTTCCTATTGGCAGTTTTTTGATATTCCTTAGTTTTATATGTAAAAGAGGGTTTAAAATGTTAGACACGTATGGTTTAAAGGTACACACACACACACACACACACACACACACACACACACACACACAGTTGTACTATTGTTGACAACTAGGGAAAGCTTTATATATTTCCCCGTTTTGCACTCTGTCTCTGGTTAGAGAAGGAAACAGCTGGATGGTGGTTAAGCAGCTAAAGATACTGTCTAAAAGGCCACATCGAAAGCTGGTAACCTGGGACCGGAAGTGACTCCGGTTTAGAATGACAATTTAAATTAAGCAGAAAAGCAGACATATAAAAGAATAAGGAAAGGAAAAGGAGACTTTTGGACAAAAAAGTAAAATTACAAGTTACAGCATTGACGTGAAAATGAGATGGATGGCAACAATAAATGACATAGGATTTTTTAATCCTATAGTTTAGCTTTTACCGCATAATAATGTTTTTCAATATGTAATACAAAAGCATCTGTTCTGTCTCTTTCGCTCTTTCTCTCTCTCTCTCTCTTTCTCTTTCGGTGTATCACTCTCCCTGTGTCTCTTTCTCGCTCTTTGTGTGTGCGCATTTGTCTGTTTGTGGGTGTGTCCAAGTGTGTTTTCCAGAACTTTCACAATCTTAAGCACCCTTTCTATGGGGCAAGAACCTCTCTGACACACTCCAGGCAATTTTCCACCATTATAAATGTCTCATAGCAAGCACACTATACGTTAAGATGTACAAGTGTATACAGACTAAACATAAGAAAACAGCTGTGGGTTGCCATCATTAACCAAAAAGGGTTAGAAGTGTTTTTGTTAATTTTGTGGGGGGCTGGGTGGCCAATGATTTTGTACTTGTACATTTGCCATATACATTTAAATGGTAAAGAAAACCATGTTTGCATCAAATGAATCCATTTGTGAAGGTAATGCAGTGGTTTAATTAATACAACACAGCTGTCAATGTGTAGCTTTGCCAAACATTCACCTACACTTTCATGTGGCTGAAAGTGGCTTAGTGTCTAATAAAAAACCCTCTTAAATCTGCCACCTGCTACACCTGTTTCAGTGAAAAACAAACACATTTGTAACACATGCTCCAGGCCTGCCCATGATCTCCTAATGATGGTTAATTATAACATACCTGAAGTGCTAATAGCACTTTTAGAAAAGACTTCGGGCCGAGAGAGAGAGAGATACACAGCCAGATACACAGAAAAACTTACTCCAAAAGCCTCAAAACACACTCAGGAAGGATTTGTGTACTATGCATGCCTGACACAACAAATTTCACACTAGATTTAAACTTAAGTTTAAGCGAAAAATGCAGAAAAAATAATAAGGGAAAGAAGCAAATAATCTCTGACAAAATGCAAATACTTTGATGTGAATACTAAAAATACACTCATGGCCGTGTTGTACTGGGTTTAATTCCGGCTCGGGTCCCTTCCGGTTCCACTCCTATCTCTCTTTCTGTCTCCCCCATTTTATCTCTGTCTGTCCTATAAATAAAGGCAAAATACCCCAAAAATATCTTTAAAAATACACTGACAAATATGACAAAATGTCTTGTTGTAGTTCACCACATTGAATACGATTGCTATGTAGCTAATACTTGTCTTATAGTTCAAGTTCAAGAAGCTTTATTGTCATTTCAACCATATACTACATATGCTAAACACAGAACTATACGAAACAACCAAAAGCCACATAATATAAAAACAACACAGAGCTAAAGACTAAAGAATAAGTTGTCTTAGCAACATAAAATGCATGTGTGCAAACTAGTGCAAAACAGACAGTGCAAATAACAATACAAACATTACGCCAGACAGTGCAAACAGACATTACAAAAACCAAACAAAACAAAACACTGCACGGTACATTAAATAACACCGACCAGATTATAAATGATGTGCAGATAGGCAGAAAAGGTGCACATAAGCAGCAAGATTATTGTGCAAACAGTATTTAACTTGACTGTGCTTATGTGTGAATGTTTTTACGTGTTTATGTAGTGCTGTTGAGTAAGTGTGTGTCAGTTGAAGTAGTTCAATTTAGTTCAGTTCTGTGTGTTGAGGAGCCTGATGGCTTGAGGAAAGAAACTTGTGAGGGCCCGAATGCTACGATACCTTTTTTCCAGATAGTAGGAGTGTGAAAAGTGAGTCTGAGAGGTGTGTGGGGTCGTCAACAATGTTTTAGTTTTGTGGATGCACATGTGGTGTAAATGTCTGTTAGAGGGGGAAGAGAGACTCCGATGATCTTTTCAAATGTTCTCACTATTCTCTGCAGGGTCTTGCGGTCTGAAACGGTGCAGTTCCCAAACCAGGCATTGATGCAGCTGCTTAGAATGCTCTTAATGGTCTCTCTGTAGACCATGTTGTGATGTGTAATATGGACTTTCCTCAGTCTTCACAGGAAGTAAAGGTGCTGCTGGGCTTTTTTGCTGATGGAGCTGGTGTTAAGTGACCTTTATAATCTCTATGAAAATTTGTCGATGTTCACCACGGTTGTCTCATCAGCAAACTTAATAATGTGATTTGAGCTGTGCATTGCTACACAGAAATAAGTCAGCAGAATGAACAGCAGTGCTCTGAGCGCACAGCCCTACAGAGCCCCAGTGCTCAGTGTGGTGCTGCTTTTAATTCGGACTGACTGTCTCGCAGTCAGAAAGTCCAGGATTCTTTTGAAGAGATGTTTAGGCCCAACTGGCTTAGCTTCTTAATCAGCACCATTTTGGATCTGGAGTGGCCGCTGCGTGCTACTGCCACGCTGCTATTTCGGATCAATATATTAATATAATATAATGAAGCTCTAAATACTATATGGCTTATATTTGGCTATTATAATATAATCCGGAGTGCAGTTAGCGTTCACTAGAGCTGAATCAAAGTTAGGGGTTTTGTGCAGTTTCATTCTTTTAAAAAATTCCTAAAACAGGTCACACAATTTGAAAGGCAAAGAAAGAAAACACTCCTGTAGATTTAAATGTTGGTAAATGTCATTGGGTGTGTAAGCAGTGGGGTTGAAACTGTGACGTGCTCTAAAAGAAAAGTTTCTCTTCTCTCTTTTAAAAACTCTCGCTATGCTTAACCAACTTCAACTGAAGAGGGGGGAATATGTGCTTAACAGCAGTGGAATCCCACCATGCTCTGACATCACAGCTTTACAGAAGACACCTCCAAACATACACACACTTTGTCACACAGTCACACACATACATACATACACACATACATACATAGACATATAGCAAGTATAAGACACACAGAACAGAATTAGACAGTTGGTATGTGTTTTGTATGTCTGCAAGATCCTACATTTAACTGAACATGATGTCTGTCTTTTCTTCCAAATGTGTTTATTAGTTTCCAAAAACATATATACTCACGACACACACAGACATGCGCTGTGAGAACAAAAATATTTTACCAACCATTACACAGACAGGTCTAATCATACATGTGTCATCTTTGGTGTCAGTAAAGTCAAGTGCACACATACCACACACACAATCCCTGTTGACCTTTTCATCAGTAAAATGGCGTTTTCTGGGTTATTTAAACTAATGATTTCCTTACCGCAGAAAATGGCCCATCACCGCACTAATAGCAAGTGTAGATTGTCATGTTGATTGCTGGAGTTTGACATTCGCCAGATTAAGAAAACAAATCTTTATTCACTCACCAGACCCCCAATTATTCCTTTCTATTAATAATTACTTAGTCTGTCAATCAACTAAACACAGCCTATATATACCAGACCTGGTGTTTCTTGTGATCTATGTTTCTTTCTTTTACATGTTTCAGCCATAAATAAAGCATTTTAATATCACAGACAATCAGTAGCTGATTAGTAACATATCTTTTGTCAGTTTGACTACAAAGTGTGAGTATGTAAGAGGAAATTACACTTTTCTAGCAATATTCTGGCATAATGTTTTTGCTTACCTAAACCATATCCATATGTGTTTTCTGAACATCTAATTCTAGATTCAATTTTGGTCTTGCTCCTATAATAACCTACACACTTCCAGAAAGGCTTTTTACTATATTGTAGAGCGTGACTGTGGAGATTTGCTTATTTAGCTACAATACTATTAGTAACATTTTACACTAATATTAAGGTAAGGAGGTCTGGGGTGCAGTCAGTGTTCTACTTTAGAGTCAGTACTCCAAACCAACCAATAACACCATCTTTCCATAAAGCTTAGGGGCTTTGTGCACAGGTGCATTGCCATATTGGAACAGTGTTTGGAGCTCTTACGTCTAGTGATAGAAAGCATTTCAGAAAACCATATTAGCCTATAGAAAGACAGCTTTGCTTTGGTTTAAATGTTAATTAATCCAAAGCATCCAAAAGTAGACTAATTGCTTTCACTATTGTGTTTGTTAAACTGTCTCAACACAGTATAGATTAGTATATATAGGATTTTTTCTGAAATATACTATGAATTATTTTCTAATTTAAGAAGATGTTGGTAGGTTACAAGCAGAAGAAAATAAAATTTGTTAAAAACACTTGTTTGGTTAGACATGGATCAAGCCTGCAGGTTTTCCTCAGCTATTAGTCTAAATATAGTCAATATAGGCTACTTTTATTTTTGTGTCAGATAAAATGACTTGCCTCATATGTTTTGTTTGCTGACCTGCCTAACCTGCATAAATCATCCATTCATCCTTCCATCCATCCATCCATACATTTTTTGTCTATGCCTGCTTATTCTTAATCAGGTAACAGGGATTTGCTGGAGTCTATCCCAGCTGTTTGGGGAAAGTCAGGGGTACACCCTGAACAGGTTGCTAGTCCTTTGCCGGGCCTATTCAGACAAACAACCACACCACACAAACCACACAAAGTTTTTGGACTGTGGGAGAAAACCGGGGTACCCGAACAATAAACCCACGCAAGCACAAAAACATAACCCCTGCTGGGCATATGAACCTTCTTGCCACATACATTAAAGTCTTACGAACAGTTTTAAATCCCATAATGCTAACCGGCAAACACATTTATGCTTTTTTTTACCTTGCCAAAATCTTACTTAGCTGTTTTTGTAAATGATTAAAAGAAATAAGCAAGATTACCAAATATTATCTTCTTAAGCTGCTTACGTTGCCTTTTAATACAATTAGATGGAAACATCCATCAAACATGGCATATGGCAACCTTTAACATCAAATACCACACTGATAAGATCGGCATGACTGTAAACAGTAGTGCATTTTACTAGAAAACAAATTCATACATCTACAACTGTTTGTAGGTTTCACTTCCTTACAAGTGAAACCTACAAGACCTCTGCATCTACAGACCATGAAGGTGACTGCAGCAAAAGAAATTCAAGAGAAACTAAACTAGAAATGACTTTATCATGATTGGTTAGTTACAGTAAGGCAACCTTTTTAAGTTTTGCCCTCTTACTTTCAGTAAATGTAACTACAGGACAGGGCAAAAGCAGGAACATGCACAGGAAACAGGATATCTTTCTGAAATAATGATCAGAGAGATAGGACATAAAAATTAGCATATCCAACCTGATCCTACTAAAACAACATCCCCTAGTTGTCCAGCTGGGATTCAAACCAACAACCTTCTGAGTACTGTTGTTTAACCTTTGGCTGTTAAGGCATGACCCAGACATCCCACAGACAACCATCCTAGAATCACAAAGTTAACAATGGTCATAAATTTTGTCCTTGGTCTTGCTAACAGGAAATGAAAATAAGGGCATTGCGGTGGGGCATTCCATACTGTAGTTCGCTACACATGAAAGGGCACAGTGGCACATACCACTGTTTAGAGGCTACACAAGCAGACGAACATGTAGTAAAGGGGTAAAGATGTGTTACCCAGATTGCTGCCTTAGGCGTAAATTTTAACAGCAGCAACTAGGGTTTCATTTCAACCTCAGAGATGTTTCAAGTTCCCACATGAACAAATGCATCGAGGTGTGAAAACTATTTCATCTGCTTAAGCTAACTCTGTATTATTATTAACCGTAAAACATCTCTTACATAAATTGATGGTGTGTAAATACAACTTGGATTTGTAATTTCATGAGATTTGGCATAGATCACATTGACGCCTTAAGTCGTTCCATACCTCTTTATGCAAATCAAGTTCCTTGTGTTTGTCAACAATTTTTACTGTTACCTCTTAAAACTCTTACAGTTTTCTGGTTTTTCTGGTTAGTGATGTCAATACTTATGGCCTCAGGCTGTTTGTGATGCAGTCATGATTCATGTTTGCTATATATGGATTGGCTTGCTAATCTTGGGTGCCTTCCAAACTTTAGCTCACCAGGCCTGTTTTGGTATTGTAATATCTTTCATGTGCACAACATGCTCTGCCCATTATTTCTGAATCTCAGAAATCAGATCTGGCTTCCTGCTTTGACAATTATAATTACAATCACAGGTAATTCACATGTTTTTTTAAAGACTGAAATGGCCCCTAAACATGTATGAGCAAGTGTCTCGTGTGGAGATTAGATGTCAAAACAAAGGAAAAAAAGTCAACAGACACCGATCAAAATGTCATCATTTAAAGCATATTAGAATATAAAAAGCCTTAGACAGAAGACAGACAGATAGACAGACTTCATATGAGTCTGTATTTGGATGAGACTGCAGTTCAACTGGTTCAGCAAGGATGGGAAAAATCCACCCGAAACTCACCTTGGACTGCATGGGGTGAAATACCGAACTGTGTGGAATGAACACACATTTGCACACGCATGTTCATACAGACACACACGCACACTAACGTTCTAGAATATGTGCTGACTATCGAAGTGAAGGTTCTAATTGTTATCACTCACAACATACTCCTGACTACCACACTACAGCTGACATTATCATCATTGTATCGACGTTTAAAGAAGTATCTCTCCCTGGTTAGTGCGATATCCTTTTGGCAATATATTTCACTCAGGGTGTTCTGTGTTTAAATTTAACTCATGACCTTTCCTGATTCCACATTATTGTCTCTGTCTGCCACCTAAGTAACTGTCCTATCTGCTTAATAAAGCTGCTAAATAAATACCTTCTATCGGGTTAGACATTTAAGAAAGACAACAATTCAACCTTTCTCTTTTTGTCTCTTTTTTTTGTTCATGAGAAAGCATGTACACACACACTTTTAAACCTACAAAGAAAGCATAAATGGGAGAATCGAGGAGAAAAGAACATTATTATGATTTTTATGATCATTATTATGATATATACTCTGATTTTTATAACCCAAGGCTTTATGGCATGCCAAACAAAGTAAACATTTCAGCAGCATTAAAATGTTCCAACTAAAGAACATCGTTCTTTTTTTTTTCCAAATAACTTTAACAAAAACATCAGGGACTCAATAAAAGAAAATATTGAGTGCAAAAATCCAGGGAAGATTATTTTGTCATTCAGTTATGGATTTTTTCCAGTTTGGCATTCATCTGAAATGTTATGTTACGACAAAGTAATATTTACAATCCTCTATTTAAAAAGTTTTACCCATGTAAAGCCCTGACTAACAGACTAAACAGAGAACCTAAAACCTCAGGCAGTGCAGAGTTGTGTGAATGCATATTAACCAGAAAATTATCTTCAAACCACTACAACTCACCATGATAAAACTAGAGAGAAACTAATAAAAGTATGTGAGTAGGTAAACGTATAAAGCACATTTAAATCATACACACACACACACCTAAAAAAAAGATAGGAGTCCCTTTCCCTGGCTGCTCTGTAAACAATTCATCAACACAGCACATCATGCAGTGGCCCTGAATAACAATACACAAACTGACCTAAACACAGCACCACACTAATAAAGTACAGACTCATTTTATTCAGACCATGAAGATGCACAGATTTACAGTTCCTAAGTGATGAGCGTGTCAGCACACATACACGCAGCCATACACTCAGACCTGGCTGGGACAGAGACACAGAGCAGGCTGAAAAATATAGGATGAAAGATATACATGTATATATATGTGTATGTATGTAGAGAGAAAGAGAGAGAGGGAGAGAGACAGAGAGAGAGAGAGAGAGAGAGAGAGAGAGAGAGAGAGAGAGAGAGAGAGTGTTGAGTGAAAACCCTGCACACCTTGGCAGTGTTTTCAAGTTCACTACCACCGGACAAAGGCACCATTCTAGTGACAAGGGGAAAAAAATAGAAGTGGGTTTTGACAACAAGAGAACTTTCCAGATGATTGGAGCCTGGAAATGGAATTTTGATAGAAGGTGTTACATAGCTATAAATATTTGTTGTTTCAGTTGGCATGGTAACCAATGCTTGGCCAAGCAGTTTGACAACAAAAATCTCTCTCTCTCTCTCTCTCTCTCTCTCTGTTTCCTTAGCTGCTGTACCTTAAATCAATAATAAGGACACACTAACATGCTGCCTGTCACTAAAATATTCACTAGATCTCTCCCTCCTTTTTTTAATGTATGAACTCTAAGATAAGTGCACGCACCATCATGCACACAAAACCCACACCTGATGTGTGATCTGATAAGGAGAGGTTATGTACTGGAATAGGATCATCATCATAACCCCATTTCTTTTTAGAAGAATTGTGATTATAATCTTTTTATCACATTAATTGCAACATTTAAAAGTGTTATCGAATTAAATTTCAACCTGTAATCTGTTAAAAATCTGTGAGGATCAATATTAAATACAAACTACGTTACCCAAGACATTTGATCCTGTAAGGTATCATGAAATGTGCTCTTCTTTCAGCCTGTGTGGTGTGTGTATGCGTGTGAGTGTATGTGTGTTTAAGCGATTCTTTGGTCTGGTGATAGCACAGGTCTCAAGAGACAGCGAGAGAACTCTAGAGTGTGAGAGTAGGTAAGCGCGCTGCTCCGAGCCAGTGTGTATCAGATTGAACCTAACAGCTATGAAATGTGATCACTGATCAATATTATACATCACTCAAAAGGGAGGACAAAAGAAAAGAGAGAGAGATTGAGAGAGCACTGATACAAGAGCAGGAGGCCATGTTACTTGAGCTAGTTCTTGGCAGAAGAAAAACAAATGTCACTTGAGGTGAAGCAGAGCCCTTTTTTTGCTGTTTTCAGACACGCATCATTTTATTCAGGCTACACACATATTACACACACTCACACAGGGTTAACAACCAGATGTTAATTTCAGACTGGGGTGAAATTTTTACAGGCGTTATGTGAGATATTGCCTTTACATTTTCAAATCCCTAAACATGACGCTGAACAAAATGAACTCTAATTGGTTAATTCATATGTCAATTTTATGGCGTTTAGGGGGTGCAAACAAACTTTACAAATTAAACTGTTAGTAATGCAGAACTGTAAATAGTCGATGATGTATTGTTACTGCTAGCTAAAATATTGAAAATGTTAATGTTAATGTCAACTGTTAAAGAATAAAATACATGCACCATCAATCAGTGAACTTAAATTTCATGTAATTAAATAGTTAATGTAGTTATTCAAATAATTTAGCCATTTAATTTTAAACTAGAGGAAAAAATGTCCAATTACATGAGGCCAAAAATATAAAAACAATATTGATTTGCTAACAACAAAAGTGGGAGGTTTTGGGGAATCAATTAGAGCTCCCTGCTCAAAACATGTTTAGTAATTTGTGATATTGTTAAAAGAGTAGGTAGTTTTCTTCTCTGGGGATGATTACCAACTCCCCACCTTTGAACAGCCACCACTTTGACTATGTCATGTATAACTTGTATCAGTATCAAGAGAAAGATTGGGCATGGTTAGGCAACAAAAGGTCATAAGTGTGTGGAAAAAAAGAACCAAAATCCATCCAGCTATCCATCGTCTGTACCCACTTGTTTCTAATCAGGCTCACAGGGATCTGCTGGAGCCTATTTCAGCCATCACTGGGCAAAAGACAGGGGTACAACCTAGACAGCTCCCCAGACCATTGCAGGGCCACATACAGACAAACAACCATAAACACTCACACTCACTACTATGGGCAATTTAGAATCAACCTAACATACATGTTTCTGGACTGTGGGAAGAAACCAGAGTGCCCCACACAAGCATGAGGAGAACATGCAAACTCCACACAGTAAGACCCCTGCTGGATATATGAACCTGGGACCTTCTTGCTGTGAGGCAATGATGCTAACCACTAAGACATTGTGCTTCCTAATAAGCTAAATAATAACCTGATTCAACCACTTAATGTACAAAATTTTTGATTTTATAGCATATTTGCCCACAGAACAAAAGAGGTCTATCTTTAAGACTGGTTCTACTGACACACAGGAAAAAAGGTATGGGGGAACAATTATCCAATTTGTTGCTTTGGTCAGCAAAAACCATAAGACAAGATCAAAGACTATTTTCGATCCATGGTCAGTATAATTCATATTAAGTGGTACTTAGTCAATTTACCCATCACTTATGTGTTTGCCAATGTCTGCACAAATCTTGCACATAATGCCATCTGGACCAATTACAGCATTAATAATTCATTAATAATTGACCAGATCGAACTCAAAACACAGCTGTGTACATTACAGTAGCCATGCTTTGCTAAAATCATTAAATACTTAATGGTGGGGTAAGTATTAATGTACTCATCTCCACAAAGTTAAAGTTTAGAAACATAATATAAAGTATACATAGTTTAATGTTTAAAACATTTTTTGCTTTCAAAATAAATCAGTAAAAAGACATATGCACAATTAGCAGTGACATTTTTTTCATTTCTAAGCATGTGTATATACTACACAATGCACAAAGAACTGACAAGGTCATAATGTTCATCTCTAATTTGTTAGATGGAGGCAACAGTACAAGTTATCGCCATATTTATACAACACAACTAAGTGACCTCTTTGTGTGTCTGGAGCACAGACACAAATACACATTCACCTTTAATTTAACTGTCTGTGTAAAAGAGAGGGAAAGTCATAAAATTCTCAGATGTGTGTGTTGATTGGTGCAAGGGGGTTTTAAAGATGACTGCCACCATACACCATACAGGGGGCATATGGGCTGGAAAAGCTTCAGTGCAGAGCAACACATTGTTGGGCACCTGTGCAAACAGCACAGCCCATTTAAGCTCAGCGACACGGTGCTGTGTAATAACTATTGATCATTCCCTCGAATGAGTCATACATTACACACATTTCTCTTAAAGGTTTTGACACAGCCTTCCAGCAAAAAGAAATCAAACAGTACCCCTGAATTCTTTTCCGTTAGTTAAGGGCTAACCTGTCTGTCACATGTCAGATTTAGGCCCAAATAAGCGTCTGGTTCACGGCTGGACGTCGGCAACCCAAAGAGTTGGTTCACCTGTGAGCAGACAGGTTGGAGTGGTGGTCAATTAAAGACCTTGGCAGCTTCACAAAGCAGCCACATTGTGGCCAGAAGAACCTGTTTCTGTGTGTGTGTATGTGTGTGTGTGTACACAGTCCTCTAAATAGACCTGCATAACCTTAACAGGCTGCCAACATTAGGGCGTGGGTGATTTCACATAAATGTTAACGGACACATTTGATTTCATAAGGTAAATTGGCTGGAAAGAGAGCAGACACATGAACACATGCATTTGCAAGCTTAAGGCCATAAATTATCCACTCCCTACTGCAAACAGATTGCTTATCCTCTAAAGCCATGGAGAACAAATTAAATATTACACCTTAAGTAATATGGTACAGGGTCTCTAGCACTTTTATACATACCAGCCATGTTCGGCTAAAGTATGTACACTAACGATACTTTAAACAGGTAAGTTATCAACATTTACGGATTTTAAACTGCCTTCTTATAGAATTGAAAAGCACACATCTCTATCACAATATTCTGCAGTTTTCATAGTGATGCCATAAACTGCTTCTCAATCTAAATAATCACTTACAGGCAATAAGCACAATCAACGAGTCCCTGTATTTCCTAGGCTATTTGTACAAGCAGTTAATCAACATGCTTCAATGGCAATTAATTAACAGTGCTAATAAACTCAGAAAGGTGCCCCACCTCCCTCCGCATTGGAAGACTTTTGGGAATCACTGTCTGCGCTTTCTTTTTCTTTACAGCTACATTAATTAAAGGAGCTCTGGGAGATAACTCCCTACATGTCATCGAACAAGGCGAAGCATTTCTTTTTGCTAAGGTGAAGGGCAATATGGTGATAGATGAACAGCTAAACCAGACAGAGGCAATATTGATAATGTAATTCTACCGTCTGCAGCCATAAAAAGACATAAAACTGACAGCCCTGAGTTGGCAAAGGCTGTAAAAGTGTATGCACAACAATAGCTGAATGATTTGACATGATATTTCAACTCTTTACTACCATGCCATCAATCAGGAGGTAAAAGGCTGCTCTGACATTTAGTTCCAGCCTGTCTTATTTTGAAGTGATGCTAAAAATTAAATGTACATAAAGTGCTTAGTGAGGGGTCTTAATAATTTTGCCTTAACCCGGACAAAAATTATGAAAGCATACCTATGACTAGAATTAGATGAGTATTAATAAGACAGATCTTATTGCAATCATGTGCCATGTCTATAAACTAAAGAAAGAAATGATCATTGATAACTTTTTTTAAAAAACCTTAACAAGTGCTTCTGTCTCAATCTTAAAAGCTGAAATAATATAGGTCTATTTTTACAGAGAATGAGATGACATTTGCCAAATTAGCCATAGCAGACAGCAGACATTTAAGAATGGCTTTTGACACCTATATAACAGAACTAAGGCGCCGCACACATCGTATTCAATTATGCGACTAGGTCGCGGTCAGCAGTTCAGGGTCACAGCACTGCTTCAATGACAGGTTTGTTTTAAAGAGTCGAGGCTAGCAGGTGACATCTTGGGTGACACGGAACATTTAGTGCAGCTCACATGAGCACAATGGCAGCATTATGATAGCCTGCATGAGTGCTGATTTTATTTGGAAATTATACAGTTTTCAGCACTACTTACTTCAGCCCTCAAATGCTTAATTTTATAATCACATGCTCACTCTTTCACTCCTTCTCAATATATTACTCACCTACTTGCTCACTCATCTAACTATTCAATTAGGAAGCGAACCTATTAAGCACTATGCACTTTATAATCCTATGCTATGCTATGCTAGTGAGATGTTCTTTTAGTCTCGCACAAGACCAAATAGACGCAACTTGAAGAACATACATTAAGAATTATTCACTAGGAAAAAAAATACATACCTGGTTTTAATGATCAATCTGAAATATCTGGGGGCCTATTACTAAATGTTCTTTCTTTCCACACAAAAAAATATATGTAAAAAAAGAAAAAGAATAACATTAATGAAATAATAATTTAGCCTAAATGCTAGATATCAGATATAAAGTAGTTAATTATTCTGTGGAATCTATTTCTGCTGTTTTTAGATGAAGATTTAATAATTCTGTCTGGGTTCTATCTGGGCTCTACACTACATATGGTGAATACCTGGCCTTTATGAATGCTTTAACTACAGACCAACAGGGACATATAGCTGATCCCAATACATCAGCTGATCCCAATACAGAATTATATTGTATTTCTTGATTTAAATAAACAAGCAGAATTACTGATTTTCCTTAAAACCAATTGCATCTGTTTGCTTAAAACACATCAAATTCCTAAGAATCCAGCAATTTTATACTGACCTTCCTGGTATTATGCACAAGGTAGCGATAGTGGCTATAAAGGAAAAAATATGCATATTGTCCACAAGGACACAGCTGGCTGAGCAAACAGCTTGTTGAGGAACAGGATTTTTTTGCCTACTCCTTCTTCCTTAACAGCTGAAACAACAACAGTTTTGGAGGGGAAAACCTCTGTGGAATTAGTGATCTTGTTGATATTAAGCCAAGGAAAAGGACATTAGGCAGAATTATAGAAAGTCCCAATCTCTCCCAACATACAGTACAACAGTACACACACTATTCTCGTTCTTACACACGACCGGAGCAATGACAATGTAATGTGCCTGTTATGATATGTAATGATCTGAATTGGATATTAAGCATTTTTGGATAATTGATTTCCTGCTGAAAAAAGAGAAATTAACATAAAGGGTACAATATGTGCATTTTTAACACTTTTACTATTATGAAAATAATTCCAATGGTGTGTAGAATGCATACCTGGGTGTGTATATGCCTGTATATATGTAAGGGTGTGAATGTCTGTGTTGGGTGGTTTCATTACTGTATGTGTGTTGCCAGTGAGTGAGCTCAGGAAGTTGACCCCTCTCACGTGTGCACTCAGCTCTTCTGGAAAGAACACCATACAATGGAGCCCCACTAAAAACTTGTTTTCAAGGTAACGGATTTCCTGCCTGTACTAGTAGTAAGGACAGACGTAGAAAGACTGGTGTGTGTGCGTGTGTGTTTTTACTTTGTGCAGACCATGGGCAGCATATAATACAATCGCACAGGTCCCACCCCCGTTTATGTTGACTTTTGCTGGGCTGTTGAGGGACTGGTGGAAAATAGGGAAAACATTAGAAGAAAAAAAAAACAGCTATATTAACACTGATGCTTTCTAAGACTTCAGCTTCACCACTTTAGCTGACTAGCTGTTAATATAAAACCACATAGCTTAACTGTATGAACACATTTCCCTTTTTGTAAATATTCATTGCTCTCTCAGTAAAGGCACTAAAAGAAAATGATCGTGATGAAATCTGGATAATTATAAGAGTCACAGCTCCATAAAATCAGACCTATTTTTTTTATTTTTAAGCATTTTACTTCACTAGTCACAAAAGCCACAAAAAATAGCCTTCACTCCTGCATCTCAGAACAATCAGTGCTGCAAGAATAAATCTCAGCATACTTCTGGCTTCCAACTCCTGCGGCTTCCAGATTAGCGGTGGGCATGAAACACGCTGGACGGGTCTGTCTGTCTGTATTTTCTCAGCCCCTGATAAAGTACAACTAGAACAAATACATTCTCTAAAACATCCAACCACTGAGCACCATATGGCTGACCTCAGGGCTATAAATTACGCTTTTTAAACAGACTCTCTAAACCGCACATTGACCTCAGGCATCCAGAGATGGATGGCAAAAATCAAATGGATTTAGATAGATTTTTTTGAGCTAATAAAATATCTGTTGTCGTTTCTAGTGGCAGTTGCACTGAAGTAGTTGTTGATGTCTAAAGATGTCTTTGTCTCAAGCCTTCAGTAGTGTCTTTTCTCTCTTCCTCTGTCCAGCTACAGCGCCAGGATTTTGATTTACTCTTGGGCAAGTCTGGAGATGGTCATTAAGATTGCCGCCACACCCAAGCAATGAACATACGTTTGACAGGATGGCTTGGTGATCTTTGACCTCTTGTCCATTAGAATCTAGGTGATTTCTTATAACAGGCTAAAGTGCAAAGAACTGCAATGGTACAGGCACTAACAGAGTGTTGGGACTATACTTGGCTTGTAAAAGGGTTAAAGACAGACACTAGGCTAGACTGAGAGAGTGCCAGTCACTATGACTACATATTTTCCCAAATTTAATATCAAATTTTGTT
This sequence comes from Bagarius yarrelli, assembly GCA_005784505.1. NCBI lineage: Eukaryota > Metazoa > Chordata > Actinopteri > Siluriformes > Sisoridae > Bagarius > Bagarius yarrelli. Next base: position 4,890,908 of record VCAZ01000016.1, read on the forward strand.
TATATATTGTTTTATATTTATGGTTAAAAATATGTTCATATATTGTTTTATTTATCATTGGAATCCTTTTATTACAATTTTTGTAAACTATTCATTTTATTAATTCTATATTAACATAAATACGTCCTTTCATATCATACAATACCTGTTTTAAATTACAAGTTGTAAAAAAAAAAATACTTAAATCACCTAATTGAATCATAAATAATCTTTACTAGGCAGGAAACATAAAATGTGTGGGTTCTGCCTATTCAGAAATAATAATAAGAATGACTGGATCATGTCCAGGTTTATGACAATATAAAACTGAAAAAACTGTAATGCACCTGTTACTACACCATGTTTTTCTATGCCTTATAAAGGGGCTTAAATACTTAGTTCACACACAGTTAAACTTTTAAAATAATTAGCATATAAGAGGAAGGTGTCACCATGAGAACACAGTAGATCCTTGTCTGTAGTCTAGAGACAAAAGATATAAGTCTAAGATTCTATGTTGCAGTGGACTGTATACTAGACATTCAAGTTTCTGTTGAAAAAGCAGGATAAAATATTTACATTGTATTATTTTACCTTTGTCTCACAAATCAAATAAACCTAAACTTTGTAAGGTAATCGTGTTTTACATACTAGGTTATATGAACTAAATAGTAAGATAAATTAGGATTGTTAGAAATAATCTAAAATAATACTGAGACACTTATAGGCAAAGAATTTTGTGCTTCACTTGACTGAATCCTTAAGCAAACTAAATTAAAGTAACCATAGACACCCAAAACGATTAACATTTAGGTTTCTTTAGCTTTACAACATTCTGGTGTTCGTAAACAATCAATACAATCAAGGCATGTTTAGAAAAAGCTGAGATCTTGTTTTTGTCTTACATGACACAAAGCTAAGCAATATTATACTTCCTTTCTGTAATCCTTGATTAAAATCTGTCAACAGACCCATTTTAAAGAAGGAAATATAATTTCTAACTCTCTTGTTGTATTTTTCCCCTGGGCTCAACCAGTTGGTATTTAGCAGTAATTATTTGTGATGACAAAGGGGTAATTTAGGACTAAGTGGCATTGCTAAGTCTGCTTTAGTGTCTCAAACTCTTCTTTACCTCTTTATAAGAAACACTTGTGTCACAAGTGTCAGTCAGTCAAACAAGTCTGTAGTTACAGAGCAACAGTTTTAGTGTTCTAACTGGACATAAGAAATGAAAGAAATATTATATTAATGACTGACTGGTTTTAGTTATTCTATAACTGCTTAAATTTCTAAAGTACTTGCTGATGAGAGAGGTCAGAGAAGATAGCTCTGTTTAATAACTGCTCTTTACAGCCACTTTACAGAAAAGCTTCTTCTGCAAAAATATATACCACTTTATATGACTTAATTAAATATTTTTTTTAGATTAGTCATATTATAACATGAACAGTCCATAGTTACAAAACAAAGCAAGTAGAAATATATTTAAAGCCCATTTCAAAAGGTAGGTGTAAAAGTCTTAGGTTTATTTTCCTCTTATATGCTATTTATTTTAAAAGTTTTACTGTTTATGTATTACTAACATTTTATTTTACATAAATTTTTAACTACTAACTTGATTAGATATTAATGCTTAGTGCTAACTATTATTTTATTTTATTAGTACATGTAGATCTAGACTACTTTGAAAGGGGGTTATAGTTCATAAATAAAATGTCGTCGGAACTACAACGTCACGGTGACGTGTTTGGGCAGTGGATTGACTGATGGTCGCAGCAGACTGAAACGTGCCAGAGAACGCAAACAAGTTTGTGAAATACCACAACGTCGATAGGAACCCAGATAAAATGCTTACAAAACCTTGTATGCACCGATGAAAACAACCTAGTACTGCTTAATACAACTACTAAAATGTAATTTTGTGTATTTTTTTTGTGTTTACGCAATTATATGTGCCGTTTATTGGTTGTGTTGTAAAGTCAGGGAGGGAATTTTGTGACGCTCCCTAAAGCCGACGTGTCCTGTGACATGCTGTCACTCCACTGGAAGACCCGCCCTCTCTCCTTTTCCTATTGGATGAATTAGGAAACAAGCAACCACACTTCGGCTCAAACTAGTTTTACCACTGTCACATCTAATAACATTGTTAATAGAGTAATTAACCTGTTTTAATCGAATTAACTAAATAAATATTGTATATTATATACACACCTAGAGGTGTAACAGATTTTTTTAAAATCAATTCCAGGAATATCTACTTATGTCCGACATTACCTTTCACATAATTCCTGTAGCGTTTCTCTCTACAAAGTATATATATAACATAACAACATATCAAAGCACTGTGAAAACTTTATATTTAATAACATTTAGTAATAGTAACACAGCAATATAATGCATTTCTAACAGTCTTACAGTCTTTATATCCCGCCACAGACCGAAACATCTAAGCGCGTAACTAGATATTCAAAAACAATACGTAATCCCATAATGCACCGTTGATCGACTAGCATTACCTCATCCCATAAGGCTTTGCGCGGAGAAGAATCTTCTGGTGGTAGTCTAGGCAACGCGCCTTATCTGAGCAGAGTGGAACGCCTCCGAATCGCCTCCAGCCAATAAGAGACTTCAGGCATGACATCATTGGGAGGCCTATTTTTAGTGTGGCGGCGGTAGGAGATAAGGTTGGCCTCCACGCTGGAGGAGCTCAGAGTATACAGACTTCGCTACAGAGAGACAGCCGAGAGACGAGAACAGCTGAAATCTAAAACAAAAGTTTAGAACCTTATGTTTTCCGACCGCCGACACTTTCAAAGTACATAACAAAGACCGATTTATCTGTTTTTATATATTCTTCAAAAGTTTTAATTCGTCAACAACTTTTTTTTGCGACAAAGTTTGTTACGGGACGAGGGGTGTAACCAAACAGGACTGTGTGAAGTTAGAAGCCGCCTGCTGTTGGTAGGCTCCCTGACACTACTGTAAACTCTTATTTTTCTCTAAGAAATAAGCTGAAAGAAGACTACAATAAATCGGAAACGACTTCCCGAGCCAAAAGTTTTGGTTTGTCTTTCTATGTCTTCTAAGATGGAAACTACTTTCTACGACGACTCTCTGAGCGGCGCGTTCACGCAGCACGACGGCGCCGCGTTTGGATACAACGCCAAAGCGCTGAAACACAACATGACACTCAACCTGTCGGACCCGAGCAGCACGCTTAAACCGCACCTGCGACCTAAAGCCAACGACATTCTCACGTCGCCGGACGTCGGACTGCTCAAGTTGGCCTCTCCCGAGCTCGAGCGCCTGATCATTCAATCCAGCAACGGTCTGATTACCACGACCCCTACGCCAACCCAGTTTCTGTGTCCTAAAAATGTCACGGACGAGCAAGAGGGTTTCGCCGAGGGATTTGTGCGAGCGCTGGCCGAGCTCCATCATCAACACATGCCACCCAACAGTGTCACCACGACCCCGCAAACTACTATCAACAACTCCATGGCGCCCGTGTCGTCCATGGCGGGCGGAGCCGTGTACAACACGACCGTGCGTACAGAGCCACCGGTCTACGCCGACCTGAGCACTTTTAACCCCGCTATCACCACGGCACCGAGCTTTACCAGCGCCAACCCGGCCATGAGCAGCTACACGACCACGTCTATACCACCGCAGCAGCAGCAGCACTCTTTGGCTGTGCAGCACCCGCGCCTGCAGGCGCTTAAAGAAGAGCCGCAGACGGTACCCGAGATGCCCGGGGAGACGCCGCCACTCTCACCCATCGACATGGAGAGCCAGGAGCGCATTAAAGCTGAGCGCAAACGCATGCGCAACCGTATCGCGGCGTCCAAGTGCCGCAAGAGGAAGCTGGAGAGAATCTCCCGCCTCGAGGAAAAAGTCAAGACACTTAAGTCGCAGAATTCAGAGCTGGCCTCCACTGCCAATATGCTGCGCGAGCAGGTCGCCCAACTCAAACAAAAAGTCATGAACCACGTCAACAGCGGCTGTCAGCTCATGTTGACGCAGCAGCTGCAGACATTCTGAAACGGGACACAGAGAGGACAAATAGAGTTGTCGCGTAACGGACTAAAAGGACACGCTAACCAAAGGCGTCAGGCCGGTAAAAGCATCTTTACTGGCAATAGTCCAAAAAGGACCGGGAACTGTGTGACCGCGCGCCTTCACGTTTTGGCGCGTAAAAGGATGTCCGGATTGGAGTTCAAAACTCTACCGGCTGCGTTCACCGGTAACAAACCGGGGCACAACCGGACAGCATGAGAGCCTCGCACTGTTATATGTTGTTTCTTCTTTTTTTCTAATGACGAAAAGAGACTCAACCTTGCTCACTTTTGACCAAGTTCGTGCATCGCCCTAAGCTTTCCAGGAGCACTCAGTATTAGAACAGAAAAAGAGAACCGTGTAGGAACATTGTCGCCTTTACTGGCGAGCCAAATGCAGGAAGTTGTGTCCACGTAAGGCTGAAAAAAAAACGTTTGACAAAAGCTGCCTGACTTCTGAGTTGCAATGTACCTTTACTGCTCTTAAACTGAAACAAATTGACGTTGAATTAGTCGAGCTTCAGCAGTTTCTTTTTCTAAAAAAGTTTTTTAATGAGGTTTCACTCATTGTTATGTGTAAATAAAGACAAAGAGGAGTACTTAAGTTTACCATTTGTAATAAAAGTACTACATACTTTTTTATGTTTTTTTTTCTGGCTTTATCAGAAACTAATCAATATTTATGAACTGTAATAAAAGTATGTCAAACGAAATCACTGTCTCTTGTCTTGATGTGTGCCAACACACACATGTTTATCCATGTTTGCAGAGCATCCCAGTGCAAGGAACATTTTATACACAGAAACTTAAAAACAAATTTCAGCAAAGTTGTCTGTACATTTTCCCTAAAATACACTATACACAATACAGCTAATAGTAAATTTACATTACATGTAGTTACAGTTTCACAATATATTAATGATTAATAAAGTGACATGATTGATCTACTTTAATACCTATTAACCCTGCTATGTAAATGGCTTGTTCAGTAAAGTGTTCACCTACAGAGTAATCAGCAAACTCTTAATATTTAGGAAACGTGCAGAACTTTTACTGAGTGATTTTATTTGCCAAATATCGTCCCACGCTTATAAGACATTAATAAAAAGTATTTTACTGTCACTACGTTAGTATTTTACACATGCCCACGTTCACACTTAACCATAGTATGACAACGTAATAAACCTACGTTTAGTTTATATCACTGTAACAACAATAACTCTTTTTTATCATTTATTATTTAACATTCATTTTTTTATATTTGTTGCACTTGATTCAATCATAAAATGATTATTGTATTTAATAATTGTAGAACAGATAATAAATTAGCTTAATACGGTCGATTATAAAACTTCGACACAGGGTAGGTGGTGGCTTCGTGTTTAAACTGTTTGCTAATCAAAAGATTGTGGGTTCGATTCTCATCGCCGCCAAACTCCCACCCCCCCCCCCCTGAGAAATGTAAATTGATATTTGCAACAGTAGATTTCTCGTTAATTAGAGTTTTAACCACCAGAGGGAGACAACACGCCTCGTTAAATTAGCACTGGTAGCCTTTAGGGAAAATTTGCCACCTCTCAACCTACTATAAACACAGTTTTTCGAAACGTCACATCGACCATGCAGAAGCCTGTCAATCAACTTATTTTGTGTTTTAGAAAATGAAAAACAATTAAAAAAATACATTTATATACATTCAAATGAAATGGATTGAAATATAAGTTTATGGAAATATTACTTTTAATTTTATAAATAATAATTTTATTTGTTTCGGTAAATGACTGTTAACAACGTTATTTTTACAAAAAAACCATCATGTTGATGTTATATGTGTTTATTTATTTTTAAACAATGAACTAATCAAATACATACGCGCATTCCTTACAAAAAAAGCGATATGAAAAAGAAGAGTAAAACAGAACGCACTTTCTCTGAATCTCAGTTGCTTTCTGTACATATTTAAATATTACAATATCACAATTATTTACGATATATTTAACGACATATAAAACAAAACGTGTATTTAAATAGCCTTACAGAATTACACTCATACCCTCCTTGCCGAACTTCCATATTTGCACCAGTGGGTTTCTCGTTAATTCCGGTTTTAACCACCAGAGGGAGACAAATCAGCGCTGGTACACGCCTCGTTAAATCAGCACTGGCAGCCCTGAGGGAAAATTTTCCCACCTCTCAACCTGCCATAAACAAATTTCTTTTGTTGTAAACATGTCACATTGACCTTACAAAATCCTGTCTGAACTGAAGAGGAGAATGTATCTCCAGTGTTTAAAAAATGCACCTGAAACATATTAATATACCATGAAAAAAATAAACACAGAAAGAGAGAGAGAGAGATTATATACTATACACTTAGAAGCTTAGAATCATGAAATTTTAAAAAGAAGTGAATAAACTCAAAAGCATTTTTTCTATATTAATGCAGCCCATTTCTTCCTCCAGCAGTAACTTGCTTACCGATTAAGAAATATAATGAAGACGAATTAACCTTAAATAAGATTTTTGTATCCGTTCGGTTTTACAGGTTGAGCAGAGGGTGTGCAGATTAAAAAAAATTATAATAAATTTAGAAACACTGAAAACCTAAATATTTACAGGTAAAGAGAGCCATAAGTGGATTAGTTCACTATTATGAGCTCCATTCAGCTCAATGTATCTGTTTAGTTGTCCTGTCTCTCTCTGCTTTGGTGTGGCTGGTGAAGTAAATCTTTACAAGTGTGATTCACACTCATAACAGTAGGTGGCGGTAATTCACAAACTTAATATGGCAGCGCTAATAATAAAAGAGAACACCGCTTCTTTATGCATTTTGTAAACGCAAAACTCAGAATCAAGACGGAGGGATGGGAGATGTTTGAAAATCGACTCCAGCGTCACCCTCTATTGTATCCGTGTTTTTGTAGGAGATTTTACTTTGGCTAAGTTTCTCATCGGTTTCATCACTGTGCAAAATTTAATTCTGGAATTTTCATTTGAACATATTTTGCTATATTGATTTATTCTTGCACACCCAGTTGTGTATTTTTTCATGATGCAGTGCTTTTTGTATAAATTTATTTAAACAGTATCAGTAAGGCTGTAACAATTATTAAATAATCGTATAATCGCAATTATTTGACCTAACCACGATCTTGAATCCAACCGCACACTTTTATTAGCCACAAGGGGGAGCTGTAGTACTTGCATCACCCTACTTTCAACCAGATTAAGTTAGTGTAGCAGCGTGATTGGAAAGTCTGAGCATTAAGGGTTTTCTGATGCCTCAAGCGTGATTCAATAACACTCCATCACCAACTTAACTCATGTTAATGACTCATAATGAAAATAATAAATTTATATGTTGCTAAACAGATAAACACCACTGACAGGACACAAAATATGGATTTTCTTGAATACTATTTATCTATAACAAAAAATTTTACAGTAGAACATAATAATGATAAGGCACAAATTGGAGCGATTATAAATTGCTTTGAGTTTGTTTTTTTAATGTTTAATTGTTTTTCACAAACAATTAATTGTCAAAGCATTAAAACCAACAATTAATCGATAAGACCAAAAACAGGCAACATATCATCATAATCACAATTATTTCTTAAACAATTAATCGTCACCCGAGTTTAATAATTATGACACTCTACGTTTCAGTGCATACATCCATGAAAATGTTAGACACAATTACTGTCATGTTGTGTTTGTTGTGTATATAGTTTATGCAGGGTTACATCACAAGTAGTTCCTGCTTCTAGGTAAGTCTTGATTAATTAGTAAGCAATTAACATGTTTTTCACTTTAAAATAATAATGCGTGATTAATAGTAGTTCATGCAGACCTACAAAGTAACTCTTGAGTAGACATGGATTTTACTAGTAATTGAATAAGTTTTATTTTATATCTGACACATACAGTATAGTCATACATTCAACAGTTATTTTCAACCAGACATTGTAATCTGGAAGATTTGCTTTTGTGCTTAACACAATATAATTGCCTTTATTATGCCTGCAAATTGTTTTTCAGACGAAATCATCATTATTTGATGTTTATTTTCGTTTGTTCACACATTCATTGAACTAACTGGAGCTCATAATAGTGAACTTATCTAATTATGAGCCTGTCCAATGGGACAGGGAGGGTCTTGGCTAAAGTAAATTTAAAAAAAAAAAAGTCTGTCCAATCGGGGGCCCCTGCACCGTGTGGGGCCCAAGACTGCAGCCTGTGCAAGCCTCTGCATTTAATCCAGCCATGACTTTCCGCATGCAAAATTAATTTACAGTCTGGTGTGACTGGGCCGCCTGTGTGTACTTTGGGACAGAATAATAAAAAAGGTACATGAGGGTCTCCAAAAGTCTCCAATAACACTGGGAAAAGTCACTAGATTTGTCGCTTGTTGCTTTTTTGTTGCTAGAGGGGTCTGAAAACTTGTGAAATAAAGCAAAGTCTCTAACAATCACCCAGCAGAAAGTATTTGGAATCATTATGATCTCACAGGGGTGTGGCTCACAGGGGTGTGGCTCACAGGGGTGTGGCTCACAGAGGAGCTCATTCTAGGGATTACAATAACTCAAACAACTTAGCAAACAGGAGAAAGGTAGTCCCCCCCTCTCTCTTTCTCTCTCTCTCTCTCTCTCTCTCTCTCTCTCTCTCTCTCTCTCATTTTTACACACGCCAATTCAGTAAATGCAAATGATTATTAAGGCATTGTAGCTGTGTAGTAACCATCTTTAAAGTATCTTCTCTAAGTTTTGGTCTAGTTTTTTATAAACATTTATGATAACATTTAAACATTAAAATAAAAATATATGTAACATTAAATATGACTGCTCTTTTACTTAAATTTTAAATAGGACTAAGCATTGACCATGAAAGTTAGGAAATTGTTGGTTCTGGAATTTTGTTCTCCACTGTACATATGCAAATATTTCTAAATTTAAGTTCAATGCCAACTTTATTATTGGTGATTAAATGTATTTATGCAATTATTTATATTCTATTAATGCTTATGTCTCTGACTGTACCCATAAGCCTTAACAAATGAAAGTATTGTAAAACATGGGGATGTGATTCATCTACATTTTGACATTATTTCTTAGTAAATAGGCAGTGCTGATTTCTGCAAGCTTTGGCACTGCGGGAATGTTGCTCTCCTGTGATGCATCTGACAGACCATTGTGCACCACAGAGAACACTTATTCACACATACACTTCTTCGCATGAAATAAGTGGAAAACGTTATTTACACAGAAAATCTAAGTTTTCGATAATAAAATTCAGAAGTAATGCAGTGATAAGGTTTCATTTGTGAATAGACTAAACCTGCTGTTTTACAAAACTCACCAATAAATAATGGCTTTGAATAATAACATGAACAATAATATTTATATGTCAAGAATGTGACTGTTAGAATGGTGATCATGATTTACTTCACAGTGTCTGTGATGTTTTTCTGTTTTCTCATTTGTTATCTTTCAGAAATGTATCGCCGCAGCCCCAGATTGATTGAAATCGGATATTATAATCCTGAACGACGAATTTCATATAGAGAGGCTGCAGTCAGGTGTGTGTGCAATTCATGCAATAATTCCACAAAGACGTTCGTCACCTCCGTCTGTCTAATCCTGTTTTTTCCCTCTCACACTCACACTCACTCCTTGATCTTTAGGAGAAGCAGCCATGGTGTCCTTCACACCACTATGAGTGAAATTACAATGAGCGAATGCCAGAAACTGGAAGATGGTAAGTTGTTAAAAGTAGGAATTTTCACATGTTGTAGGGTTAGTGTAAGTAAAATGACTATTAAATAAATGAATGTGTCCGTTTGTTTCAAATCATGAACTAGTCATTAATATAGAATCTTCCATTCCCGCTCTCAGAGCAAAAAATAAATAATCAGTCAAACAGAATTTACAAGTCAGAAACAAATTAGTAGAAAATATTTGTATTTATTCAATTTTTTTACGTCATGATGACAATTATATATCTGTACATCTCCTACAGGTCCTCTTTTCACTCGTGAGCGTGAAGTTTTGTCCCATCATTCCCAAGGTGACAACCACACACACAAACACACACACACACACACATTCTGCTGTTATTTCCTTTAAAACAAAAAAAGGACTAATGTTTTTTAGTTTCTTAAAGAGCATCCTGTGGAAACAGTGGACAGTGAACCTCATGCACGGTTCATAATGTAAGCTGTGTTTTTGTGTGGTCTGGAGGGTGGGTTTGTGTGTCTAAACCCTGCATGACCATGATGTTTGTTCATCTCTACCCAGCTGTGGATGCTTGAGGTTCCTATCCACTCTTATAAACATCACCCTGCTGCTTAGCAGTAAGTATATTTATATATATAGAAATGTGCATAAATACATACATTGTTTAAGATTAAACACTACCTGTACATGTGTTGATGCTGGGTGTATGTTGTTCTGTGCAGTTTTTAGTTGCCTGTATATTGAGGCAACCCAATATTCGGCAGAAGCGAGTGTAAGTAGCTTGTCCTCATTAACACTTTTGATTTTGTTCACAAATTTTTGTTGGTGTAAGCTGTTGTGTTCAGTGATGTATTTAGAATAATGTTAATAATCTGAGGTGTTAGATGTTGATTGTCATGTATATGAAATTTTAATAATCTATGGTATAAAGTTAATGTACTTTAAATATAGTAGAGTGACAGTGTTTAGTATATAAATAATATATATATAGAAAATTTGTAGCTTAGCAGTTAAGGTATTAGTCTGTTGATAAAATCATAGGTTTCATTTCTAGCACCTTCAAGCTTCTGCTGCTTGGTCCATTACAACATTAAGTGTATGAGGTTAAGTCTATCACAACATTTTAATAAGTTACTTTGTCAAAGGCATTTTTAAAGACTGTCTAAAAACAATATGTAATAAACATGAGCGAGTATAAACGATTTTTAAAGACATTTTTCTAGGAACTGTTGATTTAAATATTCTTTATGTATAGGACAATCCCGTTAAGAAATTATGCTTAATTTCATTCTTTCTCTTTTTTCTATACATGATTCACTTCAGGCACAGTCACATTTACTTAGTCTAACCTTCACAAGCATGATGCAAAAATATATGGTAAGAAAATTTGTGTTTAACACTTCTGTACATATGCGCACACAGGTCTATAGTGCTATACATATAACTTATAGACAAATTGGACAAAACCTGTGCAAAAGTGCAAGACAAAAATTCCAGTGCAGGTTTCACTACAAGACATTATGCTACAAAAGACAAAATTGCGCAGACTTACAGAACATATTTGGAAAATATATGACAAAAAAGTGTCCAGGTTTTGTCCATAGCGTTTTGGAGCAGTGGTTCTCAAATTGGGAGCCCTCTCAAGAGGTTTTGCGGGGCACGCAGGATATTAGCAGAGAAAAAAACCCTTAAACCTCAACTGCTCAGATAGATAAAAAATAACAATGTGAATGTTAAGTCACTCTGGATAAGGGTGTCTGCTAAATGGCAGAAAATATGAACGTAATATGTATATGCTTACCTTTCACCATGCAGCTAACATTTAAATGATTTATTTCACAGGAATTAGAACTCATCGCATACAGTGAACTAAACCGTTACACAGTTGATGATATTGGAATGGCTGACTATGCTCTGGAGTCTGTTGGTACATTTTTTTCTTGAAAATAGAATAAAAACTTAATTTTTTGTGTGTAGGAGGGCAAAATAAAAAACTTTTTGTACACAGATAAGTTAAGCCTTGTTAAAAAAAGTGCCCCAAACTTTATTCATGTCATGGAAAATCAGTAAATCTGTTTAGAAATGTTAAGCTATAGCAAACCCATGAAAGCCTGACCACAAGAGTCAGTGATTAGGTATTAGTCTTATTGTTTAAGAGGGCATTAGTTATAGTTTTACGTCTTTAAAAATCTTGTAACACTTTGGCATTACCACTTAGTCACAGATATTTAACTAATACTTAATCCACTAATACCAATGATAACTGTATTAACTCTATTTTGATGACCACTAACAGGAGCGGCTGTAGAAAATATTTAAAAAAATTGTATGTCTAAATGCTCACGTTTTTCTTATTTATACAACAAAGCGGTTTAGGGTTAAGGGCTGTGCTCAAAGGCCTGGCAGTGGAAGCTTGGTGGTCTGGGGATTTAAACTCATAATCCAAATCCATAAAAAGTCCAAAATTATTAATTATCAATAATATTCATATTGTCACATTTTTTGCATCACCCAGATCAGTTCTGTGTGTATGTGTGTAGGCTCCATTGTGAATGGAAGTTCGCAGACCTATGAACCTGCATACTGCAAAGATTTGCAGCATGTCCTTAGTATATGGTGCAAAAATAACGGCCCTGCAACAGTTATACAGGTAAGATAAACACACAGAAGTATATAACCTGTATGGTACTACAATTAGTTTGTTCTACATTAACATAAGTGACAGTATGCCAAAATTAATCTGAAAATAAAAAAGTGAAAAGATTGACTTTGATTTTTTGAAAGTTAATGTATGTGTTTTTATCACTACAGCCTGAGGTCTTTCCAGGTAAATGCTGGGCATTTAAAGGTTCTCAAGGGCACCTGGTTATTTCTTTGTCTTTTCTTGTGCGAATCACCCATGTAACGCTGGAGCACCTGCCCCAAGCGCTCTCACCCAATGACTACATCACAACCGCACCAAAATACTTTGCAGTTTTTGTAAGTCAACACAACACATAAATACACAATAACCTTATCTGACTAATAACATGGGAATACAAGTGTATTTGTTTAGACTGTGGTGATAAAGTTGGTAAACCCTTAAAGGGTTTACAAGGTGAACTCAATTGAACAAATAAGACAAAAAGAATATGTTTAATAAAACTTTGCTTTTTACTATCTGGTGTGCAATAACTGCAACTAAAATTATACTAAATACCAAGCTTTCATGTTATAATTAAACATTTTATGATGCATAATAATTTTATAAACAATTAGAAATTCTAAGGTATAAATAAATTTTTTCTTTATAATCTGCTTATAAAATTAAACATGAAATTTCACTTTCTTCAGGGAATGATCAATGAAAAAATGCAGGGAAAATGTCTAGGAATATTTACTTATGACCGGAATGGAAAATCAATCCAAACCTTCAAACTTCAGGTAAAAAAGTACAAACAGAGAAAACCATTGAGAACTTTTCTGTAAAGTTTGATTTAAAAATAAATAAATCAATATACAACTTTCAAACATGGGGGAGCACCAGTAAAAACCGTAAATGTGGATTTCATAAATGTGCATTTTATCACTTAAATTTAATTGTAACAGAATCTCAAAATAAATTATGCTTAGCAGTTAAGCTTCCATGGATGACGTGTTTCTGTGAAACCTTTGTGTGAAATCTACTGGAATGTCTGTACATGCTTGCGATAACAGCTTTTATTATGTTGTGGTGTTTTTCAGGAATCTACAAATGAGCTGTATAGATTGGTTGAGCTAAGGATAATAAGTAATTGGGGTCACCCTGAATATACCTGTGTGTATCGCTTCAGGGTCCACAGCATGCCGATGAACAGGTCAAAAAATGTAATGGGGAAAACTCTTACACAACAGATAAAGGGAAGAAAAATTAAACAACAAAACAATCAAACAACAATGTCCTGAATTTAAATAGCAATAGAAAAGGGAAAAAAAACCCTTAAAATGAAAATTGAAGTATGTAGCATCCGCCCTAAAACAATTAATAAATCACTCATAAAATAAACTCATCAATGTAACAACAATTTTCTTGCTTCAATCACTTTTTTGTTTTGTTTTTTACAAAGACAAAGTTTTGGTTAAAATTAGCATTGAATGAACACACTATACCTTCAGCCAGCAAAGTGACTGTTGAAGCTCACTGTGTACTGCTCAAAATATTTATTTCATTTTTTTATAGTAACTAATATTTCATTACGACATGGTGGACATGTTAAGCTTGACAACATTCAACTATAAACACACAATATGATGAAAATTATGGAATTTAGGTGTTGTAGGTACTTGTTTACAGAAGCTCTCTATTAAAAAAGACAAAATGCAGGTTGGGATGTCACTTAGTACATTTCTTAAACAAGCAGTTGCCCTCGTAATGACAGAATGGACAGCAATTTCAGGGACATGTGCAAATGTTTAATGTTATTTTAAAAATAGAATATTAATTATCAACAAGCCTTGATTTATTAAATTACTTGTTTAGGACGATAATATAGGAGTATTTTCATTTTATATATTTACTCTCTTTTTACACTTACTAAAGTTAGCTGAGCAGTGTCTGGGATATACCTATAAACACCCTTTTAATTAAAGAGTAGAATAACATGGCTGATTTGTTGGTGAAGTGACTGTGACCCAGACAAGTCACAGAAGGTTGGCGCTAAATAAGGCATTGGGATCTTGCCATGGTCTGTACCTCACAGCTGCCACTACAGTGGCATTTCCAGCAGCCAGGAGCTAAGTTTCAATAAACTAACATTCGTCTATAAATTTGTGTTGTAAGTTTCTGATGCTGACTAAGCTCAAAGTCAAAACTCAACATTGCTGCACTCGCATTTGTATGTTCTATATCAGTCATAATACAAGTCATAATACAAGCAACATCTGTTTCTGGGCAGCAGTGTTGTTTCACAGCAAGAAGGTCCCAGGTTTATATCCCCGGCAGGAGTATGAAGTTTGCATGTACTTTCTGTGCTTGCGTGGGTTTAGTCCAGCTACTCCGGTTTCCTCCCACAGTCCCAAAACATGTAAGGGGTCTGTATGTGGCACTGCAATGGACTGGTGACATGTCCAGCATGTACCCCTGCCCTTCGCCCAGTGACAGCTGGAATAGACTTCAGCAAGTCCCTAATTTGGAAAAAGCAGGTATAGACATTACATTTAGGGCATTTGGCAGACGCCCTTTTTCAAAGCGACTTACATATATCTTTTTTTTTTGCAACTGAGCAATTGGAGTTTAAAGGCCTTGCTTAGGGCCCCAGCAATGGCAACTTGGCGGTGCTGGGAATCAAACTTTTCAACACCTTAACCACGGCACTACCAATGGATGGATGTTTATTTCGGTCTGTTTACTATCATGTCAGTTACATACAATTTTCCTAACCCTTGTTAATCTCAAACATCTTGGGCGTAAGGGAAAGTTTACGCCAGCTGGTTTATAAAACAGGTTTCAGATTTCTGTGAATTATCACGTGTAATTCTGCAAATTTCAATTTCAATTTCATATTTAATTTCATATGCTGTACACTAATATTTATACTTTACTATGTATGCTAAACAATAGGGATTTGCGATTTGCTGTGTTGTTTTATTATATTGTAATAGATTTTTGTATATATTTTTTACATCTTGTACTTGCGATGTCCATTCTGTGCAGCTACAAAGCTACCAGTTACCTGTGCGGTATGATACCTGAAGTACGTCACCGCTCCATGTGCATAAAGTCCATTGGCTAGTTATGAGCTACTTTTAGTCTTAATAAGATTTTTAGCTCATTTTTAAAACTCTTTGACGTGTGTGACGTGTGAAGCAACCAATCATAATACGTATTTTTTCGCATCAAGTTTAGGGAAAAAAATTTAAAGACCCTACAAAAACAGACCAGTAAGCCACTATAGATTGTTTATTTAACGGTCTACAGTTTTAAACAAATTGATTAAATTTCTATGGACGCAATAAATAACGCTTTATTGCAGATTTTATAGAATAAACGCGGGGTAAAACGAGAATAAATTAGCAGAACATAAAAAACACCCCTTACGATGTCGCGCATGCGCAATTACAGGGAAGGGGGAACCTTTCTCCTTAGCGCCGCTAGAAGGCGCGACGTGGTCACGTGACCGGAATTAAACATGTCTGCTACAGAAGAAGATACGGAGCTTAGAGACCTTCTGATTCAAAATTTGGAAAACAATGGCGTTCTTAACAAGATTAAGGTAATTTTTTTTGTTTTATAAGCATATTTTTCCCTCTGTGTTGACTTTGATATACAGCCAGAAAAGTAAACGTTAAAATTGACTGGGTTGACGCTGAGTAGACATTGAATGACAACAGTAGCTATGGGCTCAGTTTATCAACAAGCTTGTCTACTGCAGTCGTTTAACGACTATATTAAAACCTAAACAATTAGTTTAATGACATGAATAAGAAAACTCACGGCTAGACCCATTCAGTATGTTCATTTTAAGACATTCGTTATATGTCTAGCAAGTGTGGTGACTATTTTATAGCCCTCCTATGGTGTATTCTTGTTATTTCCGATTACGTCATTGAGGAAACATATCTGCAAAAACATTCACTGATCAAATATATCTTGCTTTGACTTAAAAACTTACACAGCATCGTTCTTATATAAACAATATTGTGACGATATTATTATGAAAGAAACCTGATCTGCAGAGGGACCTGGACAGAACAAAATTTAGGTGGATGTTAAGCAATGACTAAACATGACTGGTGCTGTTAGAAGCAATTAGAAAAACTGAACCCTTTTTGTTCCAAGCTTGTGAGAATTAACGTTAATTGTAATGGACCTAGAATAATTATATAGTTTATTTATGCCTGCACTAAAACTACTTTGGGTTGTCAGACATAAACTACACATACACAAGAATAAAAGGGAACTGTACATTGAACATCTGTACATTGAACCGGACTTTTTATGTGCCTTTGTTATTATTGTGCTGCTCTAACACTTTCCCAGCACAAATAATCTCTGCTCTTCAACACACAGAAAACATTCTCCTTTACTTTGGCTATTTATATGCCTAGCTGTTGCAGACCAGATAATCGGCTTTGTGGATCCCCAACTGGAGTAGCTAAAAGAACATCATTCTATTTTTATTTTTTAAAAAATCCTAATTGTGTGTAAATTTTCTTTTTATTACATTTTTAACATTGTCTTTTCTGTTACAAATATGTTTGGTTTTGGTCCATGGCATGGGTTTGCACATACCACCAGTTTAGTCTGTGTGTGTGTAACTTGGCAAAATACAGCGTTATAGATAATGTAGCAAACTGTTAACTGGAAAATATACCAAAATCATTGTTAAACTAAATGTTATTACCCCTACAGAACCCATCTTAAGTATATAGATTAGTATTGCAGTTAGTTCAGTGTGGATCTGGTCTTTAAGTGTCCTGTAGGAAACATTACTTTGATAACATACTTGATATACAGATGATTAAATACTGTTTTACAGATTAATGCCTGTCTGTCTGTTTACAGGCCGAACTACGAGCTGCTGTATTCCTGGCTTTAGAGGAGCAGGACAAAGTAGAGGTAACTTAAAAGATTTCAAAATGTATTATTTTATATTCCTATGATTGCGATTCCTAAACGTTCTCTTTTAAACTTACTAGAATAAAACCCCGCTAGTAAATGAGAATCTGAAAAAGTGTCTCAGCACCAAAGATGGCAAGTAATTACAGTTCTCATTTTTTTAACGGTTATTTGATTAATTATTTTTTTTGTCAATGATTTTGATTAATCAATTCACAAACCCCTCCGTTCTAACTGTAATTCTTTGCAGGACGCCTTGTGGCCAGTTTAATCACTGATTTTCTTCAAGTCTTCAATCTAGACTTCACTCTGGCAGTTTTCCAACCAGAAATTAACACGGTATTACAATGTTTTCTACATTTACATTTCTGGTGGTGCTGGGAATTGAACCCATGATCTCCTGATCAGCAGTCCAACACCTAAACCACTGAGCTACTACTTCCAATTATTACTTTTTAGAGAAGTGATAAAAAGTTTTTTTTTATGTGGTTAGGAAATGAAATGAATGCCACACACGTGCCTACATGCAACATTGTGCTGTTTTCTTCTGTGGTCTTAAAGATTTAAAAACAGAACACTTGTTGAAAATTATCCTTTAAAATAAGTCACTGTAAACACTCAAATGCGCTTTAGCAAATAATTATTTAATCAAAATAGTTAATCACAATCCTGGATCCCCCCCCGATACCTCAGACTGCTACAGAGGGTTTCTCATACATTCATTATTTATCATGTAGTGAACAATGTATAAAGTACACAATTGGTTACAAATGAGATTGGAACTTTTTTCTTTCTTGTTTTTTGATCATACAAAACTGTTTTTTTCATTATAGCCCTCAGTCCACATCCCATAATTAGTTATTTTTGTTTTTAACTATCCACTAGGAAAGAATAGAGTTTAATAAAGAAAGAAAGGGGTCCGCAGAAAGTAAACATTTCAACAAATATAAGTCATATAAGTTTTATAAACATTATAAGTTTATAAAAATAAAACACCCTCCACTTTTTTTCACTTCATTTCTTCTCATATTCTGCCAGCTTTATGTGAAATATCTGCTTAGACAACATTCTTGACTGTGGAAGTAAACAAACGATGTGGTACACCAACATCCAGCCAAGATAAGTGGTTGTTCCTAGACAGGTGTCCTTGTCTAATCAGGAAAGGCTTTAAACCAGCACTCAAGAGACAAGCTACATTATCATGGCGGAGGTGGTCATTAGATGATTTAAAGGTCATCCTAAATAAATACATTTGTTTAGCAACTAAACTCAAAGCTGCATCATTGGTAATAAGAGGGCAAAAACATTCCCCCTGTCATGCAACCTCCACCAGGCTGACTTGTTTTCTGTATACTAATGCTGTTTGGTAATAAATTCTGTCTTTATTTGTGTTACAGACCATGTGATGTTTAGTTACTGATCACGACTCCTATTTATTCCTTAGCATTTTTGTTCAATTTTTAATTTGATGATCACTTTGTTGTATTTGGATTATACCATGTCCAAACATACATTCTTTATTAAGCCCATAACTGTTTTTATATTGCTTGATTTAATCCTGCATAATTAAATTAATATTGCATTCATTTTTTCTTCCAAGGTCCTTCCAGTAAAGAATTTAGGTTATAAAACCAATGCAACTCAACACTGAAAAAGTCTGAAGCATCCACACTGATGTAGTTAACGGAATATCAGACAAGTGGAGTTTAACACTAGTTAAATACAAAAGCAGGTTTATAGACAAATGAGAACACTAGAGAAGTCAAAGTGATGACCTATTGTACATCATCATGCTGGGTTGCTTTATCCACACCACCACCAGTTTACAGTACTCCTGCTTTATATTTTATGTGATTTTGACAGTAAAACCCAGCTTTGCATTGTTTTGCTTACTGTCTACTGCATAGTTAATGGGACACTGCCTCCTAGTGGACACACATCACATGATCACATTTTGTGTAATAACTTCAACCTCATGCTTATTTCCACGTTTCTTCCTTCCGACAATCTTAGGCAAAGCCTCCATTATCTTGGTGGTTCTAAAGGTTATTTTATGAGCTTTTTCTCTGGTGTTATGTTGTTTTTTTTACGATGAGCAATAGAAACCCAGAGAACAAATGCCCCATACCACGCACTATAGGAGCAAAACGGTTAAATTTTGAATTTTTGGTCCTCATGTTTGTGGTCTCTCAGGTTTAAATATTCTTATACAATTTTTTTATATTGAAGTGTGTACCTAGAATGGTTATTTTAGCAGTAATTTTCATGTCAGTTTTTAATCCATCCTGTGTTATCCATCTTAGGTTAATGGACTTGACACCCGTGAAAGTTTGTCCAGGGAGCTTGACTTCTCTGAATCGGAGGGGAATAAGAGCATTCCTTTGCTCATTGAATTAATAAAGCGAAACAGAAACAAGGAGAAATTCTCAATTTTGCAGGTTAATGTCTGTTTTGTACTTTTGTTAAGAAAAATGATAACTGCATTCATATTTCCCTAATTTATTAAAAATGTGTTCTCTCTCTCTCTCTCTCTCTCTCTCTCTCTCTCTCTCGATTTTTTTCTTTTTCTACCCCATCTCTCTCACTATCTCTATTTTTCTCCCTCTCTCTATTCCCTTATCTCCTTCTGTCTATCATTCATTATATCCCCGTCTCTTCTTTTTTTTATCACCTTTACTCACTATCTCTTTCTTTCTTTCTTTCAATTGCCCTCTATCTATCTTCCTCTTTCTCCATCTCAATTTTTTTCGTTCTCACAGGCAGATCAGGCGACGCATATTTCTAAGGTAATTCTTCTGCAATTTGTTAAAAACTCTACACACTCCTGTTCAAGTTTTTGTGATAAACAAATTAAAGGCATGATAAATCATGTCTACGGAAGTTTTTAAACAAAAAACGTTGGCCGTATTCTGCTGATCTTTATTTGGCATTAACCAGAATAATGTCAATGATGTCATCAGTACAAAAATTACTTTTTACATGTTCCTAAAATGTTTCTGATTGTTTTTCATGTCATTCGTATGTGTTGTAATTTCACTTCGATCACAGACAAAGGTCTGACCTGATTCATCATGTTTTCAGTTCATGAAGCCATTTCAACAAGGGTGTGTGGACTTTTAATATCCGCCGTGTAGATTTTGAACCTATTTTATCCTCCTACTATGTACAATTCTCACAGGCAGACTACAGTATCAAGATGAAATCCAGTCTTGTAAGAAAGCCAGCTTCTCATCCCTGAAAGACATGGCTGATTCATCTCGTTCTCTTTTTGTACCCCTACGTAATTGCGCCTCAGATATATTATTTAGGTCACACAATGAAAGGAGGATGTAAATTAAGGGGTTTAGAATTGTCTGAAAAAATTCTTTCCTGTTCAGCTACATTTTGCAAAACAACCTTGTCCTACTTTTGTGCATCTGCTAATGTACATCAGGTACATTTACCACCATCTGCTACATTAATCATGAAGTCGTTTTCTGTGTCAGTCTCACACAACCTGTATGGTTTATGTATAAATTTAGTTTTAAAGATTTGTTTTATCATTTTTGCATTATTCAGTAAAAAATGTTTGCTTTGCTACTATAAATAATGTTCATTGGAAATAATTGTATGTCAGTAAGGTGTTAAAAACAATCTACGGGATCACTTTGCAGACGGAAAACCCAATAAAGGCTGCTGGTTTAGATAAACTGGGGCCAATTTTGCAAGGCATACTGTAAAAATCTTGTTTTCTTTATAAAACCACACAGATTGCTTTAATGAATAGCACAGCATCATCAACTTTCCTTTTACTTTGTCACTGTTTCTTAGTGTAGTATTTTTCTTTTAAGTATTTTATTATTATAGTCCCACACTGCATGTTTAAAAAAAAAAGTTACAATTGCAAAAAAAAATGTAAACCAAGTTGTTTAAGTTTAGTTTTAACCATGTTTACCAGTTGGTTAGGATGTTTTAATTAGTTTTCTATCACATCATCATTGACAAATATTTTAGCTTTCACAAAAAATCTCAGGCTTTTCTCAACAAACTCATTTAACACTTATAGCTGCTTTAAGTAAATACAACGATCTGATTTGTTCTGTGGATTTAACACAATATTTAAACCGATTAAAAAGGATATAAATGTGTTTTTCTTATGTAAAAAAAAGGTAAGATGGTATAATGAAAAAGCGTTAGTTATTTAGCACATGCTGTTTTGGAAAATAGTCATAACATCATATAGCCTGATTACCTTTTTCATCTGTAGACATCTGTTTACATAACTTATCGACAGTGTCTGAATCATGTCCTGTAACAATGAGGCTATTGTTTATTGTAGGAACCTTCTCCTCGTCAGATTGCTGAAGCACAAAAGAAATTTGACTGCAGATGCAAGGTAATTTTGCAATGAGCTAAAACTTTATATACATATTATATTGTTGTTATTATTATTATTATTATATTATTATCATGTATTTATTTAAAAGCTGTGTTAATCTTTTTTTCCTTTTTCTAGATCTGGTTCTATTTACAGTCATTTGTTCTCAAGTAAATAATGTGGGGGGTTTTTTTCCAGTTGAAAATGTATGCACGTATTTATTTACGCAGGATCAAAGTGGTGGTTTGGACAAAGATGAAGTTGTCGGCGTTTTTATAGAGCTTTTCCCCAGTTTTAACAGGTAAGTGTTCACAAATAACCCTGCACACCAGGAAGCCGCAAGAGGAATTGCTAAAGCTAACTCTATCTGATCTTGTCTCTGACCCAGAATTGTATATTTCCGACACATGGTGAGCAAATATGAAATCGAGTGTGTGAGGTTTCCACCACAACTCATGGCCTTCTTTTTGACATTGCCATGACCTAAAACAAAATAGCAATCCTTTTAAAATAACTTTGTAAAACAATTGGCAATTGTCATTAAATTACTTACTTTATTCAGTATATTCAAAATAGTATTTTTACTACTTTCACACAAATAATCATGTAAATTTGCTTTATTATGCTTGTCCCGCTGCTAACTAAAGAGGAATGCTCGAGCGATTTGTGGCTGATGAACTTGGAGCTAAAAATACTAGTGAGTAAACTGAGATGGGTTTTTTCTCCTCTCAACCCCTTTTTCTTGCCTGTATTGTGTGTGTGTGTGTGTATGTGTTTGTGTGTGTGTTACACATAACGAGTTGCAGTATGGTTACTGAGGGTTTTCTCTCCTTATTTGCCCCAGCTGAAGACTCTCAGGAATTTTTGAGACTGTTCAAACAGCTTTATCATCAGTGCCAAAGTGTGGTGAGTCCACTAGTTTTTACATTTTAGAACTTAATAAAAAATGCCTAAATAATAACTTGCAGTGGAATAATGTAGAAATTATATATACCTGAAGCCACAGTTTAAATGTACAATTTAAGGTTATGTATATTATACATATACAATGGTGCCTTGTCTTACGAGTTTAATTCATTCCGTGACAGAGCTCGTAACTCAAATTACTTGTATGTCAAATCAGTTTTCCCTATTGAAATAAATTGAAATGCCATTAATCTATTCCGGGTCCCCAAAAAACACAGCAATTTTTTTGGTTTCCAGTATAAGTACAGCATTTACATTGGAGATCAGATGACTTCGCTTGCTAACGCGGATGTCTGACTAGCAATCGAGTGAGACACAGGATGCTGGGCGGATGTTAAGGCGTTCACTGTGGCGTTTCAAAAACAGATGATTTATTTTAACGCCTATAGATGTCATATGGGTTGGTGTTAATTTAATATATTTGTTAGTGGGGGGAGGGGTAGCGGATCGGTGTATGAAGCTGGCACTTTTAGCTCGTAACTCAAAGCAAAAAATTGGCCAAGGGACGGCTCGTATCTCGAAAAGCTTGTTAGTTGGGACACTCGTAAGTCAAGGTACGACTGTATTGTGTTTTATATCTATTCTATACAATAATAGCAAATAACTACAATAAGATAATATAATAAGTTATTGTATATTTAAAGAGAAGCTTCAAAGGAAGAAAAATAATTACAAATGTTTTTGAGGGAAAAAACTGCCCAACTGCACTATCTGGAACAAAAAATCATTGCATTAACGGTGATTTCAATTTGATGGCTTAAACTTTTAGGAACTGAAATTTAACATAGTTAGAATTAACAGCTGATGGAGATCAACACATCTGTACCTGACTGCCTTCGCTGCAGATTCCAGATGTGCAATGTTGAATATTTACTGAATTTACTGCTGAATTTTAACCACTTAATTTGTGAAAGCAAGATAAAATGGACAAAAAGTTGCCTGTCAAATTTTACACATTGTAATTTTAAACAGGTTGAATATTGTGAATATGTTACGGAAATATGAATGATTCAACTTTTAATTATGAAAATCTGTCTAAAATATTTTGAATTGACATTTTTACAGCTTAAATAAAGAACTATGTAAAATGTCAGTCCCCAAATATTCAATCCCTGAAATTTCAAGGCATTTAAATGCAAGTGCTGTTAATGCCATGTTTTTTTTTATTCAGACATTTATTATTTTTTCTTCCATAAGCTTCAGTGTTTGCAGTTTAGTTGTGAAAATTATATAAAATTAAACTAATAATAATAATGATGATGTTGATATTGTATTTTATCAAATTGTTTAAATCGTAAAAGATTTGAAGTAACTCTTTAAAATAATTTGAAAAGTTTATATTCATGTGCAGGTTACATGTGAAGTGAATAGTGGATTTCACCCTGTTAGTAAGGTCACTGACGAGAAAACCAGTTCATGTCCTACCAGCAAGGTGAGATCATTTACATTAACATTTACTTTATTAAGCAGACGCCCTTACCCAGCGCGACATACAAAAGTGCTTTAAGTATCATCCAGCCCCCCCCCCCAAGTCACCTCTGTGCTCTCACCTCAATAAAGGCAAAATGACACAAACTTTACTGTATATCATTCACATTTTCACCTTACTTATATTTTACACTGAGTGTAAAGGAAGCACATCTTATAGTCATCTAAAGCTTTAAAATGCTGCATAAATTACATTTTTTTTAATGCTTATTTTGCAACTTTTTGGGTTCTACATGTCATAAAACTCTGCTTAATGTAGTTTTGTGAAGGAGAGCCACCGGTAGGAGCTGGTTTTGTGCCCAATGACAAAGAAACTAATATTCTATAATTTTAATAGTAGGTTTATTCCAACAATGAGAGACTGAATAATTAACAAAAATATCCAAAAAACGCATTTCAAAAAAGGTTATAAATTATTTATATTTTAATACATTTTAATAAACACAGTTGGATCCCCTATAAATCAATAAGATTTTCAGCTCTCAGGTAACGAGCTGAGACAGGGAGCACTCTATTAAAAGGACTTTCTTAAAGGAAGTTCTCCTAATCCTAGCTTGTTTCCTGTTTAAAAGAAACCTGTCCACAAAAGCAAACCAAAGACCAAAAGCTGTCTAAAAATCTCCGAGACAAGATTGTAGACCTACACAAAACTACAATGGGCTACAAGACCATCGCCAAGCATCTCCTTGCAAAATCTCACCTTGATGATTGAAATCCTGAAGCACCCACAAGGTCCCCCTGCAGATAAAGGGGAAGATGTACAGGCCCCGCCTAAAGTCTGCCACTGGACGTCTGTATGATTTAGCTGGGTAAAAGTGTTGTTGTCAGATGAGACCAAAATTGAAAATTGGGCTTCGGTAAAGTCTAATTCTCATATCCCTTTTTTTTGGCTCCTGTTTTTCTTAATTAATGTTCAATGACTAAAAAGTCTATACTCTTTTTATTTGACATAAACTCAACTCACAGTGTTTAGAGGTGGAGGAATTCTGCCTGATACCAAGAACACCATACTCGCGATCAAACATAGAGGTGGAAACATTATACTTTGGGGGTGTTTACCTGCTAATGGGACAGGAAAACTTCATCGTATAAAGTTTCGTAGGTTAAAAGTTGCCAAACGTCAGCCTCAAAATCTTAGAAAAGACTAGAAGAGGATCTGCCAAGAGGAGTGGGACAAAATCCCTCCTGAGACGTGTGCACACCTGGTGGCCAACTATGAAAAACTTCTGACCTGTGATTGCCAACGAGTTTTTGCCACCATGTACTAAGCCTTGTTTTGGGGTCAAATTCTTATTTCACTTATCAAATCAGTTTATAACTTTTTAAAAATGCGTTTTTTGTATGTTTTTGTGGTTTTTCTGTCTTCTACGGTTAGAAGAAACCTTTCATTAAAATAAAAGACGGGTCAATTTTTTTTCAGTGGACAGTACAAAAATCACCAAGACATCAAATAATATTTTCTCCTCACTGTATCTTCCTTTGTGTCATAAAGCACAAAGGGGCTTCGGTAAAAAGTCTAATTCTCATATCCCTTTTTTTGGCTCCTGTTTTTTTTAATTAATGTTCAATGACTAAAAAGTCTATACTCTTTTGAAACATGGTGTGAACATTTTGTTTACTTTTGTCTTTCTATACTGTACAAGGGTGTAGCTGTCTGTGTGTTTGTATTCAAGCCTATAGTTCGATCAAGCCTTATGCAACCTCCTTGTGCTGTCATCGAATACCACACACAATTTTTTTAAACGATTGACCTTTTAAAAGACATTAAAAATTGTAAATTGTCATGTTTTACGTTCAGGTGCCATCATTTATTTAAAGTCTTATGTCTATAAACACTATGTCTATATTCAAGGTGAGATA
This sequence comes from Bagarius yarrelli, assembly GCA_005784505.1. Taxonomy (NCBI): domain Eukaryota; kingdom Metazoa; phylum Chordata; class Actinopteri; order Siluriformes; family Sisoridae; genus Bagarius; species Bagarius yarrelli. The sequence continues at coordinate 4,916,924 of VCAZ01000016.1, forward strand.
TTCTAGTAAAATATATTTTATTAAATAATTTACTAAGCTCCACAGCACCCTTTTTTTGTGATTGTGTGTGTATCTGCATGTGTAGGTGACTGTGTCATTATCTGGCAGGGTTTTGGTGTCTATGTAGGTCTGTCGGATATATTTTGGGGGGTTTTTTTTTGTGTGCATTGATTTATTACTAATCCGTTAAGTGAGGTATAACAGGTCTAATTACCGAGTGCTGATGTTGGTTAACACTTGTGTTCTCACATTTAGATACCCAGGTATAAGGGTTATTTAAAAGCCAGTGCAGCACAGGAAGAGCCGCCTGGGCCTCAGGTAAAGCAGGTGTTTAAACGCTAGCACAAGCCTCTCACAGCACTTCATCCTGCTGCTTTCTCAAGTGACAGAAGGGTAGTATCGAAAATATGTACATGACTGCTGAAACTCTTTCGAATCCTTTGAGACCTTTCTGTCATTTTGTCCTGCTAAATTACACAGAAACATGCAGTACATGGCAAATTAATGCAGCCTTTCTATTAGGACAGGAAACAACTTAAAACAGCACTCTACACGTCTGCTTAACTTAACATCATTCGCAGCTTCTACTAATCAGTGATTCATTTAACACGACTCTCAGATCTTACCTCTGTATGACAGCATGATGAATCAGCAGTGATGTTTAGGTGATTTAGTTTTAGAAAAACAGCAGCAGAAGATTTCAAGGGCAGTAGAGCAATAAAGTTTGGATCCTGTTTAAGGGTGTCTTTTTGGTTATCATGCTCTGTGTTCCGGGAATGGACAATGGATGCTTTACAACCCTCACAACAGTGCTTATACTTTGTAGAACACTAGGATTCGAGTGGGTAACGCATATGGACCCTGCGATTTTATTTTAGAGATTACTTTATAACCTGCTCATACTATGAGACATCTTTCTCTGTATTACATGTTCTGATTACTTATAACCAGACAGTTTTATCTGGGCCAGTTGTGGAGATGACTAATGTACAGCCTACGGTTCCTGCTCCTGACTTTGATTATAATGAGCCCTCATCAGTAATGCTTTTGCACCTAAGAATGTGGCTTTTGGATCGATCTACTTCATATTCATTTGTTTCAGCAGAGGTTGAGATTTTTAAGCTACATAAAGCAACATTTCATTTCACTCTACTCATAGCACATCACTTTTGTCGCTCTTGGTCAAGCTAATCTTATTTAAAAATGAGGTCAGAACTGCTAAGAGTTTCTTGTTTCAACCCAGGCTCTGTAAACAGGATTAATAACGTGAGCCATCGATTTTAAAGGATTTAGAACATGTTAGACATCTCCAACTTTCCTCTCTGTAATATTCATTATTCATAAAAAGCATGTCAGCCCAGTGTTGCATTTAGCTAGGATTGGCGCTCATGCATGAGTGTTGTGCTGAAAAGCTGGTTCTGTTTTTAATTAAAGGTTTCAAAGCCACTAGCTTTTGCCCAAATTGCTAACTATACAGTTCAGCTGATTAATGTGTGATTAGCACAGTGGTGATTAAATGTTTGCTCTCTGACAGGCTGGAGAACCACCGAGTCACAGTGAGTCACTGATCTCTCAAAAGAACAGGGCTTTCGTGATCGGTGAAGGGTTTGTAGCCAGCAGGCACGAACCCTTGGCACTGAGGAGACCTCTGGACGTGGGCCTAGATGATGAAGATGACGAAGGGGACTCGTTCTTTGACGATCCTCTGCCAAAACCTCAGAAGACCTATGGCTGGTAAGAATAATTATCCAGGAAAAAAAATAATTCGGTATTGGAGTCAGTAATCCTTGTATTAGCAACATTAACTCTTGGTTATAATGGCACTCATTCAATGCATTAACCTGCATCTAATAAAAAATAGGTTAAGAAATCTGCTCACTTAAAACAGAAGTGCATCATTTCCTTTTAAAGTAGTAATGTCTTTAAGAAGCATTGTCTTCATTTTCCCAGAGTTTTTTTTCATCATCTTTATTTTAATGTAACATCACTTCCTTACATGCATCTCCTTCTTTATTGTGGCATCACTGCACGGGGGACAGTAGTTTACCCTCTACAGATAAGCCATACACAGGGCAGCGACTTTCTGAAAAGAGCTTTAGTCAGAAAGAGTGAGTATTTCTTTTATTTCCAGGGTGCATTAGTTGCTTCCGCTACCTTTTTCAAAGCTATATGTCTTTTTATATGATTTTTCCCCCTCCTGCGCTCCTGTCAGCTGTTAGTGCTTTTGTATTGCAGCTCTGGTGTCTACTCGACCTTCCTTTCTTCATTGTTTTTCCCCACTTTTTTACATGTTTCTTTCCCTCCGTCGCTGCCTGTCGTCTGTCTCTGCTTTCTTCCCCTGGTCCTGTAAGGAGCCAGCACCCGCAGAGGGAGGAGAGCCTGGCAGGGCCGTCCTTCTCCAAAATAAGGAGGGGTACTAGCCTGAATGAGTGAGTGTGCATGGCGTGATAACGGTTGCCATTCCAGCCCACTGCAGCCATTTTACCCATGGGTGCAAAACCAGGCTCTCTGGCCCTTTGTTTCCATGAATTTGTACTTCCTGCATTATTATAAGTCTCTGATTTTAAAGGTATATTGTTGGAATGAATAGACAACTGCACACACTGCCAAATTACCTTTTATCCCGATCTGTTTTCAGCCTTTTTTACTATATCTTACTTGTCTAAACATTTCAGCATCTTTTTCATCTCAAATTCGTTTCCTTGACTTTTCTCTTCTTTCTTGTGTATGTGCCTTTCTGTGCATACGTCTGTCTGGCCTCAGCCTGTCTGCTATAGGCAGTGACACTGAGGGTGATGGAGAGGACATGTTCTCAGATGCTGAGAACAAGCACAACATTAACTCTGAGCCCAGGTGAGCCGGGCTTTGCTCTTTCTGCTGGCTTTCTTTTTCTACGTCTCTTCGTGTGTTACTGAAATCCATCCCACCACATATTGCAGATTACAATAACTAACTGGCTGCTGTCCCTCTCTACCCTGTAGGAGAGCAGGATCTGCACTGACAGCTGGAATCACTGTTTCACCCCGGTCAGATACCATGTCAATAAAGAGCGCAGAACTAAACAAAGAAAACCCTGTCTCCAGTAAAGACGGTATGAAAGTCTTAAAGCGTATAAACACCAGAAAATCCAATTTATTGTACAATATCTATAGTGGTATCTATTAGGCTTCCAAATTTTAAACAATTCATACAGTCATCCTGTAAATTGTAATTCTCAAATCATCGTCTGATCCATTTATTTATACATCTTGTTCAATCCTGACCGTTACGCGGTATGAGATCAGGAATGAACTTGATGCAGAAGCTGGTTGTTGTAGCTGATAGAGCTCTAACCGTATGCAGGTGTTACCAGCCGCAGAACTGTTTTAAAAAAACTACATTCTCATACAATAATACAAGCCGTTTATAAAAGAGGAAACAAGACAAAATAAAACAATTCTACCAAAGTGTCAACATCAGACAACAAAAATCTCTTCATTCCTTAAACTGATTGTTACAGCAGATTAAGACTTTAGTCGCAATATGAGAGAACCTGTTACCACACCTTCCCAAAGATGTGTTTGTGTTTTAACATTCTCGTATTTCCCTCTCTCATATGCATTAGACTCTAAAGAAAAGGACCCTCAAGGTGTAAAAACCCTGAAGGAGAAAACAGGCTCCCCGCTGCCTGGTGAGAGTTTTTTACTATTCCTGAGCCATTTCTTGTGTTGCCCGTGGCAACATTTTTTTTTTGTGGTTAATTTTTTTATTTTTGTTGTGTGTTTTTTTTTTGGGGGGGGGGGTGGTTTATTTGTGTACGTATTAAATACTTTTTTTTTATTATTTCAGCAGATGAGGAGCTCGATTACGACGATGACTTCAACAGGTTGAGTTCATTAGGCTCTGAATAGTGTGTCTCCTTTAAATTCCACTTTGAGAAGTAAAAGTCAACACACTTACAGAAACTGAATTTATTTAAGTTCCTTTAAAGCTATTTTTTTTATTTTATTGCTATTTAAATCATTTTAAATATAAAGTAAATTATGTAAATAACTAATAAATATAAAAAAGAGCAAAATATCGGCGTTTATATATTAAGACATTGTTAATTATATATATAGTTACAAAACTTACATTTTGTGCTCATCATGTAAATAGTGCAAACAACTTTCATATTTAATATTATTTAGTTTTATTCATTTTTAGAGAAATAAAATAGTCAGAATATTTATTTTGTAATTTACATGTATGTGTATCCCAAATGAGCAGGAAAGGAATTTTAAAAATATCTTTTTTTTTTCAATTTAAAAGGACCTTTATTTTTAATCACAATAACCACTTTATTTTCGCTATACTTTTTATTATTTAAAAAATATTAATTTATTTTATAAAAATGCATAGTAGAATTTTCCAATAGATCAAAATATTGATGCTAAATAATTTTCTGACTTCGGGTTGATCAGTAGTAGTGGCTTTGAGTAAAGGTTTCAATATGTTACACCACAATCTGCATGCAACATGGTCTAGGGTTAATAAGGCATTTAATCATAGTTTAGATTACTTGGTTCAATTGGTGCAGTAAAAAAACATCTTGAACAACATACATTTAATTCAGTACTGCATTTGATTAGTACCTCAGCAGTATGTGCAGGTCTGTATGTGTGTGTATTGTAAATCATAAAATGTTTCAGGACATCAAATTGTACTAAAGTTTACTCTCTTTCTATAACAACAATACTCAAATGTTTTAGTTCTTACTTGATACCTTTTTTTATATTTTCCTTATAGTTTGGTGTGAGTTGTGTTTTGTTGTATACGACTTGTATTAAATATACATGCGAGTATGTATTTAGTTGTTGTAGAGTCAGAATTACCCAAAACTAGGTCATTTTTCGGCACTTATCCTTCACTGTTTCCCCAGTCACAACTCAAAGAGTGAGCTAAGCATCAGTGAGGAGATTGAGGAGGTCTCTGCCGAGGGACCAGATATTAGTGATAAGGTAAATCCCTGAAAAATCTTGTACACATAATTATCTGCTCTCAAAATGCCAAATATTGTATATAAACAGGAACAAAGTTGTAAAAACTGTTGCCAACAAATAGATAAATGAGTTATAATTTAATTTCAGGCAAAGGGGATATGCCAACATAACATGCAAAAACATAACTTTTTTGTATGTTGTGGTTCTTTACCAGCATAAAACCTTCATCCCATTTTCATTATTGGGTGAAATAGTAGATCAGTGTTTAAGGTGTTAGTCTTATTACCACGCGGTTGCCACGGCCAGGCCCTTAAGCATTGCCCTTAAACGTTAAGGGTGCCTGCTTAATGCCAGAAATGTAAATGCAATAATCCAAAGCTTTTCTGCATCTTTTCTACAGCTGGAGGAGATCACTCAGGACGCCAGCATTTCTCAGACAAGTCAGGCTGCAGATTACATGGAAGACGTGGCATGACGACACCTAATCTTTTTTTTATGTATTTATGTATGTAATTGTGTTAACCACATTTTAGCAGTTCCTATTAAAGCTTTATTGTTCACTGCTGAGTTCCTTTTTGTGTGGGTTATTAAGTTTTCACCACAGCTGAAATTTGCAGATATTTGGTGTTTTATATGCATCAACGGTGTAAACTGCTGTGCACACATGTCTATAAACCTTCCTGTAATGCTGGTTATATATTCTCATAGTCTAAGCATTGCACAACATCCAAATTCTAGACACTTTTTAGATTTCGATTTTAGACTCCACCTCATTCAGGTACACGCTTGCACATACTGTGGATCGTACAGTCTTGTCTGACAACGGCAGTGAAGCAGACTTGAGGCAAGGCTGGTAAGAACTTTACTTTCATCTTTAGTTGCTTGAAGCCTTTTTTTATAATTGCATTGTGTGTTTTATTAATTGAATTAGACCCTAAAATGTGTGCTTTATAGCTGGTGTTTTTTCCTAATTATTTTTCTTTTTATCTTTTTTTCATATACTTGAAAGTTATATTTACATTTTTTAAGGGACTTTGCGTTAAACAAAACATTTTTTTTTTCGTATGACTTTCCATGACTTGCCCAAATTAGTCAAACTAGCAAACAAATTTAAATATCTATTTTAATTATAACTTTAGGCTGAATGTGTACTACAATAAATTGCTCTTTATTAGATATTGTTTTATAATGTTGAATTGTCTATGCACAGAATGTACAGTATATTTTATAACAAATGTTTAACCTGACGTTCTAGATCTACTTCTTTTTTCAAGGGTTGGGATTAAACAGCAGAATTTTAGCCGTCTGCTTGCATATCTGTTACTGATGTGTGGTGAAAGTGTTTTTTTTTTCTTTAAATAAAAAAAAAAATGCAGATTTTTTTGTCATTTTAACTCATTGTGTTATTTGTCATATTTAAGACCATTCATTCAACAACTGCTAAAAGAAAGTAGTGCCCGGGAAATCTTGTTTGCCATATTAAATCCTTTCTATAATTCTCTTCAAAAGTTCTTCAACTGTATAAATAGGTTATTGACAAAGAAGTTTGACTTGTGCCTCATGGTGGCTTCTAGAACACATACGTGACCTGATTACTGCAAATTTCCTCTTTCTGCATTTTCAAGATCAACTAAAACATCAAAAAACTACTAAGCAGCAATAAACCTTTAGATTTTTTTTCTTGATCACACAAGGCATTGAAAAAAACCTTTTAAGTTTGAAACGTTATGTATGTGTGTGTGTTGTACCGTATTGCGTTTCTCTGGTAATATAGCCTGAAGGTTGGGTCCAGGATTTTCTGGAGGAAGACCCTTGGCTATTACACTTGCAATATGTCTTATTTAGATATCATTTTCTCTAAAAGTTGTCAAACACAAAAATGCATGTGTTCATTAGTTCCTTGTTGCATGACATAGTTTGAAGCAAAACAATGTTCGCACAACTATGTGATTTTTTTTTTTTTTTATTTTAATTTATCTAAGCACGTGAGGATTAAGGGTCTTGTTCAGGGTCCCAGCAGTGGCAGCTTGCTGGTGCTGAAATTGAACCCAGAAATCAGTAGCATGTGTCAGGCTGCTGATCAGAAGATTGTGGGTTTCAATTCCCAGCACCACAAAGCTGTCACTGCTGGGAACCTGAACAAGGAAGGCGCCTAGGTGTTAAGTTGGATTTAAAAAAATTAAAACAATAATACAGACGTCTGCCAGATGCCAGAGATATAAACTTGTTTTTCCTTATCTGTCATTCTTCTTTTCTCCAGAGTGTCAAGAGTTAAACATGTCTGTGGAATATATGGATGATGATATGGAGAGTCCATGTGAAACAAACAAAAATTCAGAACAGCTTAAGTATCTCCAGGTCTACGTGCACTCACTTATCTGCATAGTAGGTTTTATGGGCAATGTTCTAGTGATCCTTACATATGCTTTCTACAAGCGCACCAAGTCAATGACAGATGTTTATCTACTGAACGTGGCCATAGCAGATGTCTTGTTCGTCGTGGCCCTGCCTCTGATCATCTTCAGTGAACAGAATGGCTGGGTTTTGGGTGAATGGTCCTGCAAGCTGTTGCGTGGTGCCTACAGCATCAACCTCTACAGCGGCATCCTGCTGCTGGCCTGCATCAGTTTAGACCGCTACATGGCCATAGTACAAGCTCGCCGCTCCTTCCGATTCCGCTCGAGCATGCTGATCTACAGTTACCTGATCTGTGCGTTTGTCTGGCTTTTAGGTTTGCTTCTGAGCCTGCCCACCTTCCTCTATTACCGGCGCTATAAACCCAGTGAATCCCTGGACCAATCATTTCAGTTCTTTGAGATGACCTCTGAAAGTCCAAACCAGACTGAGCAGCCCTTCTACATACATTCTTTCGGGACACAAGAAGAGAAGCATATCTGTTTTTTTCGCTTCACAGACAACACCACCGCTAAACTTCTAAAAGTGCTTGTACCCAGTTCCCAGGTGGCTTTGGGGTTTTGCTTGCCAGTGCTAATCATGGGCTTCTGCTACTCCAGTGTGATGTTGACCCTCTTGCGTGCCAAAAATTTTCAACGGCACAAAGCGGTGCGTGTAGTTCTGACCGTAGTGCTGGTCTTCATCGCCTGTCATCTGCCCTACAATGCAGCGCTGCTTTACGATATCCTTTACATCTCCTCAGAGTGCTCGGACCAAAGCAACACAAACCTGCTGCTGATCATTACTGAAAGCCTGGCTTATTTGCACTGCTGCCTCAACCCCTTGCTCTATGCTTTCATTGGTGTCAAATTCAGAAACCACTTCCTCAAAGTCGTGGAGGACCTCTGGTGCCTTGGAAAAAGCTACATTGGGGCAAGGCGTACGTCACGAGTCACCTCTGAGGCATACCTATCCTCCCGAAGATCTGTGGACAGCACCGGGAATGAAAACGGCACCTCTTTCACTATGTGAAATATTGCCTAGTTAACAGTTTAAGCTGTGGTGTATTAAGACTTTTCAGATTGTATTTGTTTGTTCACTGAAAAAACGATTTTTGTGTGTAAGAAAGTGTGGGTTTTTTTTTCTCTTTTAAATAAATGTTTACCAATTGCAGCAAGAACATTTAAACTCATGTTTAATGAGTTATTCATGTTTATTAACTCCCGTTTGCTGTATTTGAACATAGTGTTTTAATATATTACTGTCTACTGTCGATTTATTCCACAAATCATCAAAGCTTCAACTGCAGCATCTTTTTTTTGGTTTTTACATCAGTGTGGTATGTGGTGTGTTGGGTTATGAGCATACACGCAGTAACTAGTCTGGAGGGTGAGTGAATAAATCCAGATGGTGGAATAATGCCAATTTGAGCATCCTCAAGTTTTTAAGAAAGAATCATGCTACTAATGTTAGCTGTCTGTGTGTTCACCTAACACTGACAGATTTTCTCAGAATGAGCTGCAAAGTTAGATAACGGGATGCTGTATTAAACCTTTACTAGAGTTTCTGTTTGTTTGGTTTTTATAGCATAAATCAAATGTAGGTTTCCTGTTCAACCAAAAGCTTTTGCTGCTTCATGCTGAAAAATATACTCCTGAATTACTCCCCTCCTTCCTCCTTTGGAGACTATATAAGTAGACATGTAAACCTATAGAAGCAGACATACCTGTACATGCCCATGCTCAGAGTTAGTTCCATCTTTACTTTATTTTTTTATTCTATTTTATTTTATTTTAATTATATTTTCCCCTTATTCAAGTGGGAAAGAATAAAATTAGAAAGAGACTGGTACATGGTTTTATAACATTTCCCCAAAGGGGTAGATTATTTTTGAAAGATTTTAAAGTTTTATAAAGATTCTAAGTATTTTTGCATATGTTTAAGGACTGTTTAATTTAACTACGCTTTTACTGTTATTTTACTTATATATGATATTTACCCATTGTAATAATAATGTTTAATATCAATGACATCTTTAAAAGACCATCTGCACGGGGCTGTGTCTAAGGGGGAGACTCGGTGTGCATGAGTATTATTGCAGCTGTAGTATTCTGGGTTTTTTTTACATTTTTGTTAGCAATGTCTTTATATTTAAATGATTTTGTCTTCAATCAGATAAGAATATGGCTATTTAATATACTAGTTGTGTAATATTACCTTAGAGGTTAAATAGAATTTTGTGGAAAAATTAAAAGGATTCTTTAAGAGGTAGTTGTGCAATGCCATTTGTATGTCATGCCACTTGTGTTGTGGGCGCAAGACTTTTCTCATGCCCCCCAACTCGTGCTGCCCCATTGAAAAAGAATAAAATATGCTGGAATGTCAGTGTTGCTATCATTATTTAGTTAAATGTAAAGATTAAGTAAGTAAGTGTAAGTAACAATGTTTTATCTAACATATCTACAACATCTAGATTGTTTATATATCACTCTTGTTTAAATATTGTCTCACTGTCTTTCTATTAAATGCAGTAGAAAGACGGCGTGTGTGTGGGTGGGTGGGGGGTATATTTATTGTAATGTTTTTTATTACACAACCTTGCGGTGTAGATCTCCTTTTTAATAATCCAAAATCTTAATTGTTAATTTGCAAACATCAAAATCACATTTCAGAAAATAAAAAGAACAACCAGCGTTATTTTATGTAGAGGATGATGTGTGGAGAGATTCGAGAAGTCTTTGCCTCAATACTGCCACCTATTGTTGGTCTGCATCTAAACCATCAGAACATAACGGCAAAATATATTTTTAAAAAAGAATAATACGATATGACTCAACAAATGATTTTGTTAAGTTCAATAATTTAGACAGCAAAGTATAAAAAAATAAATGTAAATAAATGTTTAGTATTGGAAGTAAAAGCACAAAATATCAATTTTGCTTCGTTTTCTTGCAGTAAAAATTCTTAAATTGGATTGTTATAGGTGCTTCCGATAACTCCCGGCCGGTTAGCTCAGTTGGTTAGAGCGTGGTGCTAATAACGCCAAGGTCGCGGGTTCGATCCCCGTACGGGCCAGAAAAGTGTTTTAAATATTTTTAATATTTAGCTGGTACATTAGTACAAAAGGCTAAAACCACAAGCTTATTAGTGATTTAGCGTGTGTAACTTGGTAATGGTATAGTGGTAGTGATGGTGGTGGAGGGGTTCAGAGGGGCAGGGTTTGGTGTTGAATGGTGGTTCTGCGGTAGGGGATTTTTCACATTTTATATTTCTATAATCCAACTCCAAAATTTTAGCTGTATTCAACTATTGACAAGTGAATCAACCAATCGCAATACGTTTTGCTTTGACGCCTGTTTGAGTGAGAAAAAGACTAGCGTAAACCATAAATCCTTTATTTTAAGAAATTCATGCAAATGAATGAGCCTGTACCTCAACTTTAAATCATTCGGAAATAACAGCATTTGGTTAAGCATTAAAAACGCCACATACATTATACACAGTTGGACACCCGGTAGAATCCAACGAATCAGGTTGACTTTTATCATTTGGCGGCTGCTTGATGTATCTACCGATAGATGGCGCTGTCTGTGCCTCTTCTGTTCTCTGCCACCCTGAAGAAGAAGCAGAAATCCAGCATCGATTAAGCGGAAGTAAGTACGTGGCCGGACCAGCTGACGTTTCTGCACGATGGCGACTGAGGTTCAGAGCGGCGACCTCAACGGTGGAAATGAGAGCCGTCTCGAAGTTTCCATCGACGGCTTGACTCTCAGCCCGGATTCAGAGGGAGAAACGGATCACGGTGATGCTCTCGTTCGGCACACAGACGTTCACAGCTCGGAGAAATCGTGCGCTGACGGCCAGGACGACGTGGAGCAAAACGCCGAGAATTCTGTGGAGAGGATATGGGGGTTTCCTTTAGTGGAGCTTTACGGCCTGGCTCTTAAATTTTTTAAAGGTAAACGTTTAACTATTTTGGTTGGTCGTAACGCTTAAACCTCGGAGCAGTTTTGCTCTAAAAGTATGCGGTGTGAACCTTTCAGGCCGTGTTATCTCGCACAGTCAATTAGCATGCTAGCTAGCTGCGCTTCTCTTTTGGCTAGTGTGTGTGAGCCGAGCTTGTTTGCTGTTTGTTCAGGTCAGTTGTCGTGCCATCATGTCTGTACTACGGAGCTGTTGCTAAATTCTTGTAAACCACGGACAGTTTACTGAGGTACGAGCTACAATCAGGTAGCCATGGTTAAGGATGACGAGCTGGTCTCTGGTACGACATGTCTAAAATCGTGTTAGTTTGCAGGCTCAATATAACGCAGGAATCTTACCACTCAATGATCAGTGAGGTCTGTGAGAAAGGTTTACATGTACTGGTTGTGTGGGGGTATTAATATGGCACGGGGAAGCGGTGGTAGCTTGTAGAATAAGATGTTGTATAGCTGATCAGAAGGTTGTAGGTTCAATTCTCAGTGCCACCAACCTGCCACCGCCCTTAAACCCTTTCAGTGTCAGTCTGAAAATGTGCCAAATGCCAGAGATGTAAATGTATTCACTTACAAGTGTGTGTGTGTGTGTGATGAAGGCATCAAAATCTACACACTAAAGTGACCTGAACACAAACTAATCTTTTATATCGATGCTCTACTTTAAAGTATTGAAGGTTCAAATGTAATATAATGTTAAAAAACAGGATCGAAAGAGGTGGAAAAGTTGTATGTAAAACTCTTTACTGTACATACAGGAATGCAGTGTCAGGGTGGTGTGTATTATCCAGGCCAGAACTGTGAAATGGAGTCAAAAATCATTTATCACACACAGTCTTCCTTCACTGGCAGCCATTTACAGATGTGAGATATCTGTCCTCTGTGTCTTCCTGTTGTTCTTCCTGAGTTCAGCTTACCAGTCTCTACATTTATTTATTCATTCATTTATTCTCCAGACAGAAGGAGTCTCTAGTGTCTGTGTTCTTTAACAGCAGTCAGAATGTTCTCCAGCGTGGAAAAAGCAGTATGCATTGAACGGTTTTAATAAAAATAAGTGGTTGCAAATTTTGTCATTTTTCAAGGTTTTAAACTTTCAATTGGAATTAAAGGGAATTTAACTGAAATTGCTAGGAAAAACAACCCAAAGAATTGCAGTAAGCTTTTTACAGGGAGCTTGAATGTAGTTGAAAAAAAATCTTACAGCTTTATCTTGGTTGAAGCGGCCAGATTTAATGCAATTTCTGTCAAAATTCTAGCCTGAATATTTCTCAAATCACATGCACACAGCACTGCAGGACTATCGAGGACACACACCTCCGCATGTACCGTATAAGATACAGGCAAAATTTCTTGGATCCTGCACACAAAATAATGCCAGAAATGTCTCTCTGGTTAGAGTTTGTGTATATTACATACATTTATATTTAAGTTTCTTGTGCTGTGTGTTAACTATTGTGCAACAAAATGATACCATTCCAGGCTCTGAAATGATGATCAGTGTATTAGTTGGCTTGCATGTTATCTTATGAACAAAAAAGTTGAGATTTGTTTGTATATGCAGTTTTTATTTGGGGGGTTATGGTGGCTCATGGTTAAGGTGTTGGACTACCCACTCGAAGATTGTGGGTTCGATTCCCAGTCTACCAAGCCACCACCGTTGGGCTCCTGAGCAAGGCCCTTAACCCCCAATTGCTCAGTTGTATAAAAGAGATAAATGTAAGTCGGTCTGGATAAGAACGCCTGCCAAATGCTGTAGATGTAAATTGATTAATTTAAATAAATTCTCTAAAATTTCCAATTAAACAAAGTTTAATTAAAGTTTTCCAATTTGCTGAAATTTTTAGGCCCCTTTATAACTCTAGTATCACAACCATTTTATTGATTGTCTCTATAAAAAGTTGAACTTTGTAAATTATTTACACTAAATAAAATAATCAGTAGGAGTGTAAGTATGTAGGATTATAAAATGGGTTACGTGTGGCATTAATTCGTGTGTGTGTGTGTGTGCGCGCAGAGAATCTAAGGCCTGAAGCCAATTAGAGCAGTAGAGAGGGTGAGCTAATAGAGAAATTAACCAGCCAGGCTGTAATCTTTGAGATGTTCAAGCAACCATTAACACACCTACACACACACACACACTAGCACACTGCAAAATAAACATCAGAACATCAGCTGACCTTTGCACATTTAACAGACATATCTACAAGAAATCTTGCATACCTTTTGGATTCACATCCGGTCTTTTTCTATCCTTCTTTTTATGCTTTTATAGATGCTGGCATGATTTACAGAGTGAGAATTTTATTGTAAGGTGCAACAGATGTTTCCCTTACACATGACATTTAGGGTTGTGCACAAATTAGGGCTGTGTGATATTAAAGAAAAATGTGATATGCAATAACATGCTAAATAATGCATTAGCGTGTGTCTGATGATTTTTTTTTTTTTTTCTGCTAAGCAAAACTGATACAAATTGCGCTTACACTTTGGGTGACCACTCAAGATTCACATATTTAAGATAGAACTTCAGTCTGTATAAGGCCATCTCTTATACTGCTATATCATTGAGGTGCTTCTTCCTTTCCACAATAAATAAATCGGCGGCAGCAGCTGCAGATGCCTCGGGCTTATCAATATTAGCTCGTTGTCCCAACTAACATCCGCCTGACAGATTTTTACTATATGCATCAACCTAAAACTCTGACTACAAATTATTATTTGAAGTACTAAATCACCAATTTTAATGCGAGTATTACGATATTCACATTTGCAATATCTTGATGATTTTGATTTATTGCGCAGCCCTAGAGCAAATAGTCACATATTTTAATATTTTAGGAATTTAAGAAGTTCTTGCAGTTTTGTATATTCTGTATAATAACAGCCTGCTTGATTGCACACACAATTTAGTATTTTATGCTATAAAACACATGCAGCGTAACGTATAAGCTTTACACACTCCGATTTGCTTGTTCAAAAATTGAACAAAAACTCTTTTTACTGAAAATAATCTCTTCTTAAACTTTTAAGTAAACGAACATTATCTCGAAGATTTAAGCTTAAAAATCTTTTTGAGCTTAAAAAATTTGAATGTAATTTCTGCACAATTTTTGTATTATGATTTTTAATTCCAAACTCTTGCATCTTAGTGCTTTTACACACAACAATCTCAAGAGCTGTCAACGTATGTAGAAGAGACTTGCATCCAGACTCCTTTAATTGCCATTAAGTAAATGTGTGTGTGTGTGTGTGTAAGATAATTTTATTTCTACCAGTTCTTGCTTGTTCAGTCCATCTGCAAAAGAGTGCCAGACGCCCCGCTGTCCTAACGCTATGCATGATGGTACCGATCCAGTGTTGCATCATCGTCTTTTGAACGTATTTCAGCTCTTAAATAAGAGCGTTTGACATGTTTAGAATTTGACATTGGATCAAAAATGTTTACCAGTGATTCAGTATCTCATCTGCTAGTTCGTATGTATATCTACAACGCTGTCAATACACTGACAAGTCTTTAAAAGAACAAATAACATAAAGCACATCCCAAATGCGTAATGTTTTTTTTTTTTTATTCGTCTACTTGCAGAAAAGGATGGCAAGGCCTTCCACCCAACGTATGAGGAGAAGCTGCGTCTGGTGGCTCTCCATAAGCAGGTGTTACAGGGGCCCTACAATCCAGACGCCTCCCCTGAAGTAGGCTTCTTCGATGTGCTGGGAAATGACCGCAGGTAAGCATCACATTTACACTATTGGTCCTGCTCAAAGCTTCTTAGTAGCTGCAGTGTTTGATGTGGAAGGAGCTAGAAAGAAACACTTTGCATAATTTTTCTTATTGGAAATAAATCCAGTATAGTTGTTTCTGTAAGGCGTCAGATGGTATGATGCGCATGTACAATAAGGCTGTATTCATATTAAGTGGAGCTTTATTGTGGGTGGAGTTTGTGGGAAGTTCTGGTTAATATTAAAGAGTAGAAAATGTCAGTGCAAATACTTGTTTCAGTGGGATGTTTTTGGTGTATTGTATAGGGGTGGGAATCTTTAGGCACCTCACAATTGGTTGTGATTTTGATTTAGAGGGCTCCATTGCGATTATTTTAAAACAAGAAAGATTATTAATGCATCTTTAGTTTTAATACAGATTTTTTTTTCTCACTGTTTAACTATTAAAGCGTCTGTATCTGTAATAATGCATAGGAAACTTTGTCTTTTTAATAAATCAAATAAAAGTGATTTGGCAACCTGTAGCAGCATACAATTTACCCCGCAGCAGCAACGGCTATACTGGATGTGTTCTCAGTAACTAAAACTAAGGCTTAATCCAAAATTGCATACTACTTATGTTACTAAGTATGTACTACATTTAAGTAAGTATGCACTTTTTGCCCCCATAAACAAATGCATTCTATATAGTCTGGTTACAGGCAGTATGAATGAAATTTGGACGTCTTACAGCCGCTATTTTTGTTGACGAGTGAAATACAAAGTCACGGCAGCACGAATTTAATATATGTCGTCTCTCCCTTATATTATCCCAAGAGTAGTAGGTCACTCTTTTGGAAAAAAACATTGAACCTGCGAGTTAAGTAGTATGTGATGTCGGCTGGAGCCTTAAAATTTTTAGTGATCTGCCATTTTTCTGCAGCTATCATACAGCTGTTATATTCACGCCAGAGGCTTTCTGGGTGTTGTACTAACATGCTTTAGAGTTCCGTGAACATCACGTTATTAATCAACATTCAGAAATAGATCATATAAATTTTTGACACTTGCGAAACTGTTCACAATTGCCCATGTTCTGCATCACAAAGCATCGAAAAATATTTTTTTTCCCACCCCTAAAAGTCTAGTGTAATCACGCACTTTAAAACATTTTGCAAGGGTTGGTAACTGAATAAAAGTTGTGGAATATGTTAAGTGATTGTGTAGTAGTGTATGTTGATTAGGTGTAAAACACCATATTGTATCGAGCTGCGGTTATGCAAATATCATGGCCAACACTCCAAACCTGAACAAGCACAATAGCAAAATGGGTCAGTTCAATGGCCAGTCAGTAATATCTGTGCATCAACAGTGGATTGAGTGTGAATAAATGTAATGGCCGGTTTGTGAGACAAACATAAGCAACATTTTGCTACAATAGATCCTGACCCTTTTTTTGTTATTTCATTAAATACAGTGAAACCTTAAAATACAAATTTTCTGTCAATTTAGTAACATAGGTCTATTTTTTTTATATAATTTTACTTTATTCACGTATTGTAAATTCCTTGATTATAGTGTTGTATTTATTTTTGGGTTGCTGTGTATTTCAATATAAATTTTCGCCTTTAGAACTGAGGTTACATTGTAGTTTCTTTTCTCTATTGGTTCATCCTCTTGTAGTTAATGTTTGCTTTATGTGCTGCTTTACATGCTTTAAAACTCTTTGTGAACAGGTTCATTAATTTTCTTACTGCTTATGTCTCTTTTTTAATCCTTTTTTTCCAGTGAATTGTATTTGTGTGCTCGTTTGGGCATGATTAAAAGACGTTGAGAAGATGATGACAAGAATATGTTTACAAATTTGCCCATGCTTTGCATTGTAATGTGTTTTTTTTAGGAAAGAATGGGCAGCTTTGGGAAACATTTCAAAAGAAGAGGCCATGGTGGAGTTTGTCAAGCTGTTAAATAAATGCTGTACATTATTTGCACCGTTTATCGCATCTCACAAAATTGAGAAAGAGGAGCAAGAGAGAAAAAGGTGAGGTGTGTGTGGGTGTGTCAGTATTTTAATTTTGTTTGGGTCACGAGACCTGAAGTTCCACCTGCTTTTCCGACTGTAAACTACTGACTACTCTTTGACTATTGACTACTCTGGATAAACAGCGTCTGCCAAATGTCACAGATGTAAAACTACAAAGCCTGCATGGATATGTCAGAGGGGCAGGAAAAACGTTTTGCTATCATCTGGTAATTCTATAACCTCCATAATCACAAACTTCGTGGGTGTAATAACGAATAAAAAATGGCTTCAGTTGTGTTTTTTGAACTCAGTTTTTACTGTCACATGTTTTAGCCTGGATATTAAAGTATTAAAATAATTTATCAGCTTGTGGATAAAGAGGCTGTTGTGCATAGAAATGTGATGTAACATTATCTTGCGTTTAGGAGGGAAGAAGAGGAGCAACGGCGTCAGGAGGAAGAAGAGCGGGAGCGTCAGTTGCAGGAGGATGAGCGGCGCCGGAAAGAAGAGGAGGAAAGAATGAGGAGAGAAGAGGAACAGAGGAGGCAGGCTGAGGAGGAGAGAATCCGGGTGGAGCAGCAGAAGTGAGTCTGAATAATTGTGCACACTCCACTGATGGCTGCTATTCTATCTGTTGGATAGGCTTGTTATACCATCAGTATTTTTCAAAAAGACAGTTTCTTTAGAGAAGTGTGAGTATCGCCATTGCTCCACTGAACACAATAATTCGACAGTGGAGTGTTTTCATGTATGGATTTTAATCATATAGCATTAACATTCCCCAAAACACTACAGTGTCTTAGGGGACAATTTGATTTTAAATGCTGTTCAAGATGGCGAAAAGGTTGCCATGTTTTGACAGTTAAGCATTTGACATTACATGCTTTTATTTATTAATGCAAAAAGGCATGAATTGAACCAGATCTAAAAACATTTTTAGTGCTTCATTTTTGTTTTTGTTCCATCACTATGGCATGTTCCACTTCCATTCCTGTAGGAAATGTCTTCAGCTTAAATGCTGATTCAGGGAATGACCTTAGCGTAGAGTTCAATTTTGCAGCCTTGACATTAACATACAAAAGCCCACTTTTAAATGTCACCCATCCTGTTTCCTTCGGTTGTGAGGAAATTTTTTGGACAGTACACGCACATCTCCGACCCACATACCTAATCCTAAAATTCAAATATTGCAATTAACATGCAAATATTAGGGGCACAAGGTTGCATGTGCGGGTGTTGGAACGGGCCTATTACTAATCCTTTATAATCTTGTAAGAATTAATTATAGGTCTAACACTGCAGGACTAGTTTTTTAAGAAAAAAGTCATACATGTTGACATTTTTTGCATGTTTCTTGTTCCCTGGCACTCGCAGGCAGCAGATCATGGCTGCGTTAAACGCGCAGACAGCCGTGCAGTTCCAGCAGTATGCAGCGCAGCAGTACCCAGACAGTCCTGAACAGCAACTCATTCTCATCAGGCAGCTGCAGGAACAGCACTACCAGCAGTACATGCAGCAGCTCTATCAGGTGCAGCTGGCCCAGCAGCAGGTTGGTTACCTTGAAATTAAGTGAAATGATCTCTCTATTAAATCTGTAGGGAACAAATCACATGACATTTTGTGTTGAGAGGTGATAACTTGGTGATTAAGATGTTAAACTGCTGTTTGGAAGATAGTGGGTTCAGTTTCTGGCTCCATCAAGCTGCCTTTGTTGGGCCCCTGAGCAAGGCCTTTAACCCTCAACTGCTTAGCCGTGTAAATGAGATGTACACTATATGGCCAAACGTTTGTGGACACCTCACCGGCACACCTAGAACTGTTTTTTTCTAAACGATTGCCACAAAGTATGAAGCACACAGACTGTCTTGGTATGTTGTAGTCTCGCATTATTCCTTCCCTGGAACTAAGAAGCTCAAACACTGTTCCGGCATGACAATGCCTCTGTGCACAAAACCCCTAAGCTGCAGAAAGACATGCTGTATTCTGCTTGGAGTGTAAGAATTCGAGTGTTCTTCACAGAGCACTGACTCTGGCTCAACCCCACTGAACACCTTTGGGATGAACTGGAACACTGACTGCACTCACACAAAATTACTGTCTGATTAAATCAATACTATTGTGGCTAAATGAGAAAATCCCCACAGTCTCGCAGCACAATATAGTGAAAAAACCTGAACAGAAGGTTATTATAGAGTGAAGAGTGAGACTAGAATAATTAAATACATCTGTAAACACATAGATGGCGGCGACGATGTCCCAATGATTTTGTCTCTATATTGTACGTCGCTTTGGATAAGGGCCTTTGCCAAATGCCAGAAATCGAATTGTATATCAATAACTCAAAGGGCCGTAAGGGTGGTATAAAAAAAAGTTAATGTCGCTCTGATATTTTTCCTCTTGTTCCATGTCAATCTGCTAATAACAAAAGTTATTTCTGAGTGTGGATGATATTTTCATTATTTTATTTAATTAAACATTACATTTAACAAATTTGACTTGTCATGTCATGATTGACAGCTTTAATAACATAACTAGGTTGAATAATTAATTTGTTTGTCTTCAGCCTTAATCAGCTATGTCTGTAGCTTTATCCTGTATTTCCAGCTAAACAGGGGCCCACACATTCCCTAAGCATGAAAAGCTGCTTCTACACTGACTCATTGTAGAGATTATTTAATGTAATGCATGTCTAAAGCCTTGAGACAACTGACATTTCTTGTGCTTTCCCCTAGGCGGCGCTTCAGAAGCAGCAGGAGGGCGCTATAGTTCTCTCAAAGTTGGAAGCGAGTGAGACGTCTGCATCTCCTATTGGTGAGGAGACTCCCACAGTGAACGGCCAGGCTGAGTCGTCCATTGACAGCATAGATAGGGAGCCAGAGCTGGATCCTGCGGAGGAGGTCACCGAGAACGGCCCGACAGGTAGGAGCACTATAGAAGGTGTAAAACCTACACACACATTTTACACACGTTCACAGCTTCCTATAATACACGACTTGGAACTATGCCATCCGGTTTTTTTTTTTTTTTTTTTTTTTGTTTAAAACACAACAGAAGTAACTCCACATTTCTCTCTCTCTCTCTCTCTCTCTCTCTCTCTCTCTCTCTCTCTCTCTCTCTCTCTCTCTCTCTCTCTCTCTCTCTCTCTCATTTTTTTCAGATTCTCCCCCAGTGATAGCAGCCCCCTCTATGTGGACACGGCCGCAGATCAAAGACTTCAAGGAGAAGATTCGCCAGGACGTGGACTCTGTGATCACAGTGGGCCGAGGGGAAGTGGTCACCGTCAGGGTTCCGACTCATGAGGAGGGCTCCTACTTGTTCTGGGAATTTGCCACAGACCACTACGACATTGGGTTTGGTGTCTTCTTCGAATGGTCTGACTCCACCAATGCCTCGGTCAGCGTCCATGTCAGTGAGTCCAGTGACGAAGATGAGGATGAGGATGGTAAGGGGAATACCATATCAATGTGTCCTCATCAACCAGATTGTCTAATTATTGTTAATAATTATACTATTTTATTTAAATTTGTACCTGTATTTGCTATAAAATACATTTAAATACTGCATTTGGACAAGACTTGAGCTGCTAAACAGGCTTGTTTGTCTTTCTGTACAGAGCCCCAGAGTGAGGAGGATAAGGCCAAGAAGGAGGCAGGTAAACCTCAGGTGGATGAGATTGTGCCGGTTTACCGGCGGGACTGCCACGAGGAGGTATACGCAGGGAGTCACCAGTACCCCGGCCGTGGCATTTACCTACTGAAATTCGACAACTCTTACTCCCTTTGGAGGTCAAAGAGTGTCTATTACAGAGTCTACTACACCAGATAAACCTGGCATCAAGACTATGGAGTGTGTGTGTGCGTGTATCTGTATGGGGTGTGTCTCATTCTGATCAACTTTAGGAGGATTGGCCTCTGATGTATCCGCGGCTCCTCTGTTTTGCACTCTGAAAGGCGTGTGCTAAAATTCTGTGCTTGTTAATAGTATTGTCTTTTGCTCACAGTGTGATTTCTCTTCATCCTCCATGTTCTAATGTCATCCAAAGAGGTGCTTGGGGAACTCTGAGCTGTACGTGTTCATTCAAACCGAATTAACCTGCTGTTTTCAGATAAAGAGTCTAGTGAGTTTGGTTATGATGTAGAGGAGTCGTGGTGGAAATGAATTAATGCTGCATCTCTGCTTTTTTATTGCCTGGACCAAGTTTGTTTTATTTTCATTACTTTATTGTAGACAGTGTGAATTCATTTACTGTTTTAAAGCAGCATCTTTTCTGGAACCTGTTAATTAAATCCGCCCCGTGGCTGTTGAAATATTTATTACTGCGTAGTATTTTTTGCATCAGATGCAAAAATATCCTTAGTACCATCAGTAAAAAAAAAGGTTAGTCTTATTGGAGTTTTCTTTATATCCCGGCACATTTTCTATGGTATTCCTAAGCTACATTACTGAAAATGTAAAAATGATTATGATGATGATAAACACATCTTTATTAATCACTAAAAACATTTTTAATTACCTTAAGCAAGTTAAACCCCTGAACAAAAAGTTAATATCTGATTATTAGTAATTGATGTAATACCTTGATGACGATGTAATAAAAAATGTCTTGCAGCTTATTACCCAGGAATCATGGATTCTGGTGAGTGATTCCACATTGGATGTATTAACAGCATTCTATATAAGCAGGCATGTCACTACACTAAAGCAGTCTTATTATTAGTTGCTCTACTTTTTTAGTTCATTTCTACAAACGCCTTTATATTCTAAGGATATCTTGGTAATGTTTAATATCAGCTTATTATTACCATCATGTGATCAGTATCAATGGGACAGCAGCTCAATTTTAGGGGGAAATAAATGTCATTTGGCTTTCTGAAACACTGGTCCAAGCAGCTGTAAAAAAGCAGCACTTCCTCCTTTAGATATCCACCGGGATATCCTCCAGCTGTCTACACATCTGTAATAGTGATAATGCTTCACAAATCAAATCACTGTGCGGTGCA
This sequence comes from Bagarius yarrelli, assembly GCA_005784505.1. Lineage (NCBI taxonomy): Eukaryota > Metazoa > Chordata > Actinopteri > Siluriformes > Sisoridae > Bagarius > Bagarius yarrelli. The sequence continues at coordinate 4,938,978 of VCAZ01000016.1, forward strand.
GGTACAGTACCTCTAGGCAGGATAAAATAATTCCATTATATAGACAAAAAAGTGGGGATGACTAAATATCAGGATTGAACTGGTAAAAGAAGGTTTCGTTAACGGTTAGACTGCGTGTAAAGCGTTTTATAAATATTTATTATTCTCTCTTGTAGATTTAGAGTCCTCAATATCTGTCATATTACATATAACTTGTCTTCTAAATGTTTTCTCTCTTCTGCCTCCAAATGACCTTCTCAAGTCTTGAATGAAGACGTCAATTTTTTGTGATTTCTTTAGTTTTGGTGGGTTTTTTTTGGTCTTTTGCTGTTGCAGTTTAAAGCTTGTAGTTTTATAAAGACGCATTCAAACAAAATCAAATGAAATCTATGATCTTATGTTACACAAACATTTCGTTAGCTTAATCCTGATCTTAACATCTTGTGTGTCTGGTCATTACTGTGGCTGCCAGACAAAGTGACAGCTCAATCTTTTTTTTTTTTTTTTTTTTAAACCAATCACAGTTTTTACAGTGAGCATCACTGTGGACGCATCTAATAATTACTAGGGTTCTGACCTGTTACTTGAAGAAGACTCCTTTATTACGGAAACTTTTGACACTATAACATTCAATACTGAAATTGTAACCGGCCCTTTTTCTCCTAAATCCTAACTTTCATCTCACAAATTTAAGTATATTTCATATTGGGCAGATGACCATGTGACCACGACAGACCGACACCCAGCAGCAGCCCAACACCATCATTACAGTTAACAGTAAAATGTGTACAGATTATAATTTTATTCCCATATGTTTTATTGTCGGGTCTTTGTGAAGTGGAATGTAAGCAGGGGACTGATCTTTGATCCAGATGAAAGATGATTCGGTGAATTATATTGTACATTTCTTTCTTTCCAATCTAAAAAGCATTGTAAAGTTCATACTACAGTTATATGAAGTAACTTGAGAGAGGGGGTTTCTTTGGTTGGTTTGGTCATGGATGAGACTGTCCTTGGGAATTATATTTAATCCTGATTAAATCCAAGTTTGTCTGTACCTTCTACATTGTGATTTAATACTTTTCAATGTTATCCACATTCTACAGTTTTGTTTTGTTTTTTGCTATTTACAACCTTTCCCTAATGTATAAATAAGTTTTTGTGGAGGCTGTTTTTTTTGTTGTATTTATTTAATCAGTAATATTTTAACGAATGTACCTGGATTACATTCTAAATCAATTTGACTTTGCCTGTTAAGCAATTTGAAATATGAAGCTGTTTAGTGCAGTAAGCATAATGTGTGTAAAATATGGAATTTGTAGTAAAGAGTCATATAGATGTGCTGATAGTGTCCACACACTCTAGGCCACATAGCAGAGTTTGTGGACACTTCATTAGCACACCCGTAAGAATTGCTATGAAGTTCGCAGTGGTTAAGATGTTGTTTTGCTAATTAAATGGTCAGGGTTCGATTCCCAGCACCAACAAGTTACCACAGCCGGGCCCCTGAGCAAGACCCTTTTGCCCCATTTGATCAGCTGTATAAAAAGAGTTAAATGTAAGTCGCTCTGGAGAAGGGTGTCTGCCAAATGTTGTCTAAATTGTCTTGGTATGCTTTAGCATTCCATTACTCCTTTCTGCTTAAACACTGTTCCAGCATGACAATGCCCTGTGCTCCATGAAGACATGGTGTGTCTTGGTTGTTGTTGAACTTGTTATGCACAGAGCCCTGACCTCATCCCCCAGGTACACCTCTGTGATATTCTGTAGTGCCAAAAACACTCCAGACCAACTTACCAGACACTTAATTAGGAATTAATTAATGAGAATTTCTTCAGAGCTGTGCTCGAAAATAATAGAAATGTGGCGATTAGTATAGTATGGGACTAAGTCACACAAAAAGTGTGTGTGTGTGTGTGCGTGCGTGCGTGCGTGTGCGTGTGAGAGAGAGAGAGAGAGATCATATTGTTGGCTATATTTCAGGATGAAGGTAGTAATGATGCCTAAACAGTAGTTAAACAATTCAAAATAAAATGAGTCTGATTACAGAAAGAAGAAGAAGTAACATTTTGTTAAGACAGCCTGATAATGAATAACCTCTTTTCTAACATCTGCAATATTTCTGTTTAAATCAAACATCTGGCTTACAGTTTCTGGACATGTTCCTTGAATATTCCAATCAGCATACTTAAAGAAGACACCTGTAGTCATCATCGTTTTGGGTGCAACAAGTTAGTCATTATTTTCTCTTATGGAAGCAAAAAAAAAAGTTTTTATTCCTAACATTCATTGCAGTACAGAGAAATTGGTTTCTGCTCCTGTATTTGCTTGTTTGGTGAAATGATCATGACTCAGTGTCTCTAAAGCAGAGTGGGTTATTAGCATTGCATAAGGACAAAACAGCTTATCAGCCTATTGCCAGGGCTTAAATCTCTTAACCTGTTTAAAGCCCAGAGCCTGTGATAGAAATGAGTATATAAATATCTGGGAATTGAAGTGAGATGGCTTTTACTTTTTTGGATATTTTTTTTGCTGGTCCCACAAGGGGGCGCTGCAAATTTACAATAGTGTCAGTGTTGTTAAATACAACATAATGCTTATTTATATGCTGTCAGTATGTCCTAGAAAACTATAAGCTAAAACAGAAAACGTGCCCATTAGGGTTTTTTAGTTTATATTGTATTTTGCCAATATTAAATAGTCCACCATTGAGCGTGCTTATCCTAGTTCAAACATAAGCTAAATGCAAATGGGATACAGAAAAGTTTAATATTTATCAAATATATATGTTTTACTGTTATCTAATTTCTATAGCACATAATAATAAAACAAATTTTATCGTGAACATAATTAAAATCACTTGAATGAAAACATTTTATTCGTTTACTAACAAGCAGTTTTTGACAAATGTATTAAAAATGTACAGAAAATAACTTTTTTTAAATGCTTTTTTACAAAACAAAGCAAAAAAAGGTCATTTCATTTTAGCAAGACTAAAATCCAGTCCACACTTTGGTGCAACCAGGGTTGCCAGATTGGACAGAAGTTTTCTTGACCGCTTAACAAAACTTAAAAAGCAAAATAATTTAAAAGATAAAAAAAACAAATATAACTAAAAATGGTTATTGGTGTTTTATTTATATATATATATATATATATATATATATATATATATATATATATATATATATATATATATATATATATAATTTTACACATTTTAGTGCGATTTGTCTAAAATGAGTTGTTCCAAAAATTCCAGCTGACAGGAAACCCCGCTATAGCTCTTTAAATGTTGTCTTAATGTTAGGACCAAACATACTGTAAAATAATGTTTATGGAATGTTTCCATAACGTTATTAATAGTTAATATATGTTTTTGTAAGGTTTTATTGCGGATTTGTAACACACTTATCTGTAAATTGTAGTGTGTGTGTGTGTGTGTGTGTGTGTCGCTGTGTAATGTTTTAACAGACTCTTCAGTGCGCATTTCCTCCCCCCTGTAGAGTTCAGACTCCAGTTTCCAGGCGCTACAGGTGATTTGCTCTGTGACTCCATGTTTTCCTTATACATCAGCTTAGTCCTTCATCACGGCAAGTTCAGTGTGCGGGACACACACACACACACACACACACACACACTTACACACTTCTTTCATAGCATTTTCTCCCACTGCATCTTTTGAAAACCATGGCGGGATTCACTGCAACTTTAACTTATTTTCCTCTCGGTGGATTTTTGTAAATGGCGCCGTCAAGGACTTAAAACACTAATAATAAAAATAATAAAAGAAATTATATATATTTATATATATATATATATTTATACATATTAAAAAAACAAACATGCCTTTTAACGAAAGGACGGTGGAGCCGCGGCTGTTATGCCGGTTGAAGGTGAAGGACGCCGTTCACGGAGAGATGCTTTTCTCGTCTCTGGATGAGGTGAGCTCACGGGCGCTTACGCTGCTCCTGCGGCAGCTGAGTGATGTGTCCCGGCACGCCAGTGACATTTTCCGCGGTGTGGAGCTCCAGGCTGCGCGCGTGTTCCAGCGGAGCGCCCGCATCCAACAGCGCCTAAACAACCTCCAGACCACCGTCTACCAGCTCAACCCCAAGAAGGTCCAAATCCGTAAGTGTGCAAAGCTTTTCGGTTTATTAGTTAGTAGTGTGTTAAGGAGCAAAGTATTGTAGATATTCCAAAAGTGCTATCGCACTGCTTATCACTAGATCGTGGGTTCAATTCCCACCACCACCAAGTCAAATTAAAAATAAAAAAAAAAGTAGATGGTCTTACAAATAAAATAAATGTTTTTATAGCCAACTGCGAGTGACATTTTATCGCTACATGAACTCAGTCCACTTCCGTATCCCAGAAAACCTGCTGCACCTTCCAGCACCTCCTAATGAATCCTAATTTACGAGTCTCATAAACCGACAATTTGTGTCAAGTTCAAACCGCCGCCATACCGAGGCGACACGCGCTGACATGTTACTGCTAGACTGTTTATGCGTTTTAGCTTCGAGTGTATCAGAAAAAGACAACAAAAGTACAAAGGAAGCTTTTAACTTTTCGCTCTGATTTAAAGTCAGTATCCGAGAGGAGTCGCTGTGAATCGTGTGTTTTGAATGAGTCCTGGAACCGAATCTGTTTTTCCGTTCATTAACTTTAATTTTATTTATCTGTTCCTCAGAATTTGATTAATATTCTCTCTCTCTCTCTCTCTCTCTCTCCTCTCTCTCTCTCTCTCTCTCTCTCTCTCTGTATGTGTGTGCGCTCGCACTGTTTAAAAGTGAATCGGTTCACCTGGAATGAGTCAAATGCAGGTCACCACTGTTAGGATGTGAAGTGAAGGTAGATGTTATGTGTTCCTGGTAGAAACTCATGCCGAGCTGTGAGTCTAAGGTTATGCAAATGAAGTCATTGTGAAGGCAAAAGTCCTGTCAGGATTGATAAATCTGTCTCAACGAACCAACCATCTGTGTTCTACACACACACACACACACACACACACATATTCAACAGTTCTATCCTTTATTTTTACGTCATACACAATAACTGGTTTGTTATAACAGCTTTGGAAGTGTTTCATCATGTAACGCTGTGAAATTTATATGTCATTCAGACTAAAACAAGCAACATGGTTCTCATTTATTGAAACATACACCATAGATTACATTATATAGCAGTGTAAAAAATATCCTGTCAACATTTTTTCTCTCTAATCATAGACCCTGAATAACGAAAGGGTCAACCAGACCGCTGCTCCCAGGTGTGATTTAGAACAGAAATCTGCCTCCATGTTTGTACCTGAACACAGCAAGCATGTCTTGTGTTTTTAAGTCGCTGTACACACCGATGTCGTAACCTTGATATTTCAGGGTCTGACTAACTCCATGAGTTTACAATATTAACTGTTAAGCAACACGGTATCATCACACAAGTACAATTATATAAGTATGTTACATAATAATTACACTGGTTAATCCGCCAAATCATTTTGTGTCTCTTTAGTGGAAAAAAAAACACACAGAAACTGGACAAGAGTTACGCTTCACACTAGAAAAGGACAAGATGATTAATCTGTGTAACTGATTGTGACATGAATAATGGATTTATAGGGTGGTTATTGATCTGATTACATGGGCATAAAATGTAATCGAGGGTAAAATCGTAAAGAAAACAAGTGAATGGTTGGCAGACAGGTGTAAGGAAAACACTTTTGTAATAAGTGAGCAGACAGGTGAGCAGACAGGTGGGGTAAAACAGACAAGTCCACCAAGAACAGGGATTAGTTTTTCTGTTGTGTTTGATCTAAACGTCTAAATGAGATTCTTAACCTTTTTTTTCTGCAAGGTATTATTTCATTACACGGCTGCCACAGGATTGGATGATTACTGTACAGATATTAAAGTGGATGGATAGAAAGGTGTGTGTGTGTGTGTGTGTGTGTGTGTGTGTGTGTGTGTGTGTGTGTGTGTGTGTGCATGCACAGAAAGATATCAGACATTTAAGATTCTGGCATTTTTTTTTTTCAACTAAGCAGTTGATGGTTTAGGGCCTTGCTTGGTGGCCCAGAAGTGGCAGCTAGGTGGTGTTGAGAAATTTAACCACTGAGCTACCATGTCCAGATGGATATACGGTATGAGGGACCTTCATAACGTATTTATAACATTAAAAAACATGCTTTATACGACCAATGTTTTTGGTAACTGTTGTGGGAAACTCTTTCTGGGTTATTGGCAATGATGGTTTATAAATTAAACACCGGCTGGTGTTTGCAAGCCTTAAAAACATTCCGGGGGTCCGTACACCAGATCTAGACTTATGCAATATAATGGTAAAGATCTCTTCTGAAGTAGTGCAAATGCTCAAATTTTTACATCTTGTAGTGTTTACCATTTGTCACTCACTCACTCACTCACTCACTCACTCTTAAGTGCTCTCTCTCAGCCGATACATTCCTCTCTTTATCTTGGAGATATGTGTGTTTATTTGGCACCGCTCCAGCTTTAACACCCAGTCTTCTGACATATCCTCTGTCTGGTCTACTCAAGTGATCAGAAAGAGCCGAGCGACATTAAAGCAGCGGCAGAATCAGCTGCAGGCAGCGGCGGTGGCGGCGCCGTCCACATTAGACCACCAGTGTTTTCCCAACCCACTGATCTGCACTGTTGTGTAAACTCTAGCATCAGCCCAACCTGTGTGTTCAGTCTCTCTACCGCATTGTTCGCAGCCTTTCTTCTTAATTATGTGTTTCATTACAAGCTCCTGTGGTCACATGATTGCTTCCCACAGGTTGAGCTGCTGCTTTGAGTGACACTGTAATGTTTTTACCACACACAGACACACACAACAACAAAGGTGTACACAAACACACACACACACACACAGAAACAAACATTCTGACCCTATTCCTCCAAGTAAGAGCAGGATGGGTTAGAATAATATGCTTTCCTTATTTAAAAAGCACTTGTATGAGTATATTTTATTCCATATGAAATCTGGTGGTGATTATCTACTGATATGTATGGACAAATTTTTCAGCTTTAGCCATTTACATTTTTTAAATGTTAAATAACAACACTGATTTTATTTTTTATTTAATGCTGGGCGATATGGCAAAAATGTAGTCGCGATAATTTATTTTTTCGTATTGATCGATATTGATATCAATCGATATTTCAATACATCACATGTTAATGCTGCAAGCTTTAAAAGAGTATTTCACTAATGACTGAAGCCACAACAATTAGAGGGTTCATTAATTACATTTTAAAGTATAGTTGATTAACAAAAACAAACATTTGGCCCTAAAAAACTAAGACAACCTACTTAAATAAACACAAGACAATATTGCCACCTGTGTCACAGGCAGGATGGTAGACCTTTAACAGGTTTTAATCTATATTGAGTAAAAATGTCCAGATCTTATTATCGTTATCAACATAAATTTTATTGTGATTCGATTTAGTATCGTTTATCTGCCCAGCTTTATTAGTTACTGTTACAGTAATGCAGCTAAAGTGATAGGTCAGTGGGTAAGGTATTGGACTGCTAATCAGAGGATTTTAAACTAAAATCCCAGGACCACTAAGCTGCCAGTTCTGGCCCCCTGAGAAAGGGCCTTTTTATGTAATCAATTGAACTGGTCATGATATAGGTCAGGGTAACGGTTTTCTAGTCAATGCTTTTCAAACAGGTACATCAGCAGGACAAAAGTTGATGAAAACTGCAAAATGTGCATGAGTATTAAGCTTGGTTACCTGTTTAGATCCACTCAGCAAAACCGACTAATTCTGTCTCAGTTCATTTTACTCGTAGCCTATTCCATACACACCCACAAACCGCTTGCTGACTGTCTGAAGCATGTGTCATCCGATTGGCTGGATTCTAATAGATTATCAGGAAACGTGTGTGAGGCATTTTTTCCGAAATAATCTGCTAGAAACCATGCTGTGGTGCATAATGTTCGGACCAAACCTTTTCATTAGATGAACGTTGCTTGGTCCTTCGTTTTTTGCAGAATATAACTACATTTAGAACTTCTAGAAAACTTGATTGCTGTAGGTAATGTAAAGACAAATACAACCAGCAGAACGAAAAATGTTTCTGAAGACATTCACCTATTATACCTGTAATTTTGTAATCTTAATGCAACAATTGTTGTTTGAAGGACATACATCCTGCTGTGAGTCTAATAAAGCTGACAGAAAATGCTCAGAATCATGAAGCAGGTCCACGCCGACAGCAGGCTTTGGAGATAGTCCTGGTTTCAAACTCAGGTTTAACTGACTTGTAGTCTGGGGATTGACCCTGGGATCTACACAGCCCTCTGAGGTACTGTATGTTCCAGCATGTTTCGGAGACCTTCTCCCACAGGTGTTCGTTATTCTCAGTTGTTTATTATTTATTATGATAGGCATTTTAATTGTACAGTAAAATATTTGACATTTTAAAGGGATGGTTTACCCAAAAATGAAAATTCTGTCATTTTTACGCATGTTTTTGTTGTTCCAAAGCTGTAAGACCTTTTTTCATCTTCGTAACACAATTTAAGATATTTTTGATGAAATCTGAGGGCTATCTGACCCTCTATCTAACTACCAGATAATCAACAAATCCATGTGATATCAAGTGGTTTAACTGTAATATTACAAAGCTACGAGGGTACTTTTGTTGTACAAAGAAAACAATTATAATGACTTTATTTTACATTTTGTCAGTATATCACATGGACCACTTTGTCGATCATCTTGGTATTTTCTGGGCCTTTTAATGTGGTAATTACCTTGAGGGTCAGAGAGCCCTCAGATTCAATAAAAAATATGTGTTTTGTAAGATGAAAAAGAGTCTCATGGTTTTCGAAGGAAACGGGTGAGTAATTGATGACACAACTTTTATTTGTGGGTGAACTACTCCTTTGAATAGATCTGTTTAAGTCACACCGGTAGGAGTGCATACAAAGGCTAATGTTAGCTGGAAAATGCTGATGTTTAAATGACTTGAGGATAATTTGCTTTTCATCCACGTAGACCTACAAATGTTTTAATTACAGTATTTAGCCCTTTAGTCACAGCTTAAAAAAATAATTTAATTATCTGTACGTTTTTGAGATTTCTGGTTACTCCTCTGTTTAGACACGCATAGATCAGAACCAACATCAAAGACATTACCTCCTGATTGGAAAATGTGTATTTTGGGACATTAGGATTTGGGATATTATTCTCCAGAGATATTACAGCCAGGAGATTTGTGCCATAAAAATGTCTAGAACAACTGCTATTAATTGCTTTTTCTAAATTTCGTAATAAAGCAGTTAAGAAATAATATTAGATAAATGTGTACACACCTGGCGATATGTAGTCCAGGATGCCACGCCCACAAACCGCAGGCCCAACGTCTGATCCATACAGCACACCTTAAATAAAAGCACTTCAGATTTAGAAAGTGATTCTGATTGGTTGGATTCTACCGGAAGTTAATGATGGTCAGCAAAACGTTGGATTTGTCAAATTATGTGTTTAATTCCCTGTATAAACGCATTAATATACCCCTTAACATAAAAATGAACAAAACAAACTGTTACTGGATGCTTTAGAAGCCAGTCAAATGCCACCTTGCCTAAAAGCTACTATGAGGTCCACACCTTCTGACCCAAATCCTCCGCTTTAAAGTTGATTATTTTTTACTTAGAGCAAAATTTCTGTAACAATAACACTTTAAATTTTGTAAGTTGTTCCATCCAAATAATGTCCTGGATCCTGTTCTGAATAACTTTAGTACTGTATATAAAATGTATATATAAAATAATGCACTTTTTTTAATTAAATAATGACCAAATTTTAATGTCTTTTATGATGAATATTAGATTATGTAAATATATTAATATAAGTAATGAGAGAGTGTAGCGGTGAATTAATATAAACCTGAGATTTACTCAGCAGCTGAAACTCACTCAGAATCCTGCAGTTAATGAAAAAAGGCTTCTGAACTATTAGATATGAGAATTTAGGAGTAGGTCAGTATTAATTTTCTTAATTAAATAACAACATTAATTTCTTTTATTAGGAAATGTAGATTATGTAAAATCAATGTAAACATGTAACTCGTCTAACTATTTAATCTGACTAATTATTTATAAAATTCAAAACAAAACTGTATAAATAAAGATTCGGTGTGTCTGGTTCATGCTCAGGTTGAACACACCACCTGCTCTGAGGTTTGCATAGTATTCATTACACTCTGCACACTGGGTTTGGCTGTTTTTTTCATGTCCACAGAGTGAAACTCATCTCATAAATCTTTCTCTAGCCTTAGTTTCAGGACCTCAGTGCCACTTCAGATTCTGCCCCTGTGTCTCAGGCATTTGAGGGTAAGACAACTAGTGGAGCCTGAGGGGAATGAGACAGGGCTGAGAATAATGAACACCTGTGGGAGAAGGTCTCCGAAACATGCTGGAACATACAGTACCTCAGAGGGCTGTGTAGATCCCAGGGTCAAACCCCCAGACAACAAATCAGTTAAACCTGAGTTTAAAACCAGGACTATCTCCAAAGCCTGCTGTCTAAGTAGGCCCGCTTCATGATTCTGAGTATTTTTTCTCAGCTCCGTTACACTTATAGCAGGATACGAGCGGTTATTAATTAGCATAATTGTTGGGTTGGATGTGTTTGATATGAAAGACAGCACAAAATTAATGTAAGGCCTTTCAAAGTTAGCAAAAATTAAGAGCTACCAAAATTTGCATTTTGCATTTGGCTAAAAAACATTATTATGGTTTTTTTTATTATATTATTTATTGTATTAATTTAAGAATTAGTTTGAATTGTCATGACTTCCTATTAATCACAACTTTAAAACTACAAAACAATAAAAAAAAAAGGAGCCAGTTTGTACTTTTGGCAGTTTGTTTTTTTCGACCAAAAACCATGGGAAGCGGTGGCTCATGGTTGGGGTGTTGGAACTACTAACCTGAAGATTGTAGGTTCGATTCCCAGCTCCACCACGCCACCACTGCTGGGCCCCTGAGCAAGGCCCTTAATCCCCAATTGCTTAGTTGTATAAATAAAATAAATGTAAGTCACTCTGAATAAGGGCGTCTGCCAAATGATGTAAATGTAAAAACCGACAATGCCATATTTTAGCTGAAAATTTACAGGGGCTAAAAATTTGGTGCATCCCTAAATGTAAGTTATTTTTGGATGTTAAAAGTGTCTGTTAAATGCAAACTTACTTTTATCTTCTTTATATAGTCAAACAAATCTTAACCACTGCACTACCAGTGCAGGCCTGAACACATCCCATTATAAAGAGTTGTAAATCTTTGTATTCACAAAGAAGTCATTGAAGTCTGATTATACAATATTTGCATAATCCAGATTAATCCAGTAGCACACAGTATTATTCACGAGTCTGCTGTCTAATCTTACTGTCTCGATCTGTAGATTCTGAGCTGATGTTTTATCTGTTCTGTCCATGGCAGAGCCTGGTGCTGGTTTAATGGTGCAGTTGAGATTTACTGATGTAATAGTTTTGTCTTACAATGCAACCGGAAGAGTGTCCAGTAAATCCAGTGTTTCTACTATTCAGCTAACTGGAATGCAGTATTGAAATTCAAGATAATTTGTGCCAACATAAAAAGGCTTAAAGAAGATTTATAACACAGAAGAATAGCATATAATCTAGGATCAAATGCAAAGGAAAGGCCAGACACAATAGGATGTTCTGTAATTGTTCAATGAAGGGTTGTGTCTAAAGCTGCAGTGATTTATTGCTCTGCACATGCCTGCGGGCAGGCTTGCACTTCCTGGTTTAGGTGTGGATGTGGACCATCGGCAGTTGTTTGTGCCAGACTTTTCTCTATTTGTGTGGAACAGGCAAACCTGGATAAGGAATTGAAGAGACGCAGACCAGGCAAACAACCTGCACAGCAGTGATATGTGTCTTTGCATGTCTAATAACGGACCAGTTCACGCTGAAGTGTGCTTAATAGTTTGATAAAATGTTGTGGAACAGTCGTGTTGTCCAACAAGTTTATTCCTGTTCACGCTTAAATTAAATCAATGATAATCAGTCATTCTTTCAACCGCATGCTTTTTTTTTTGCTGCAAGTTTTAGTCAAGTCGAGTCAAGTCTCCTTTATTTATATAGCATTTTCGACAATAGAGATTGTGTCAAAGCAGCTTCACAGAATCCAATAAGAGAATAGTGTGTCAATATAAGTATAATAGTTAATACTCACTAAAGCACTCTGTTTAGTTTAACTAGTATCTGTAAATTAAGACAAAACAAAACTCCATCTGTGACAAAATGGGGGAAAAAAACTTGGGAGAAACCAGGCTCATTCTGGGTGCCAGTTCTGCTCAGGCCAGACGAACCAGCAGGTTGCTTCATGAGGCAGCAGTAGACTGTATGTATCTAAGTGTTGGGTGGTAGCTCAGTGATATTGGCCTGCTGACCAGAAGATCATCATCAAGTTTAATTCCCAGCACCACCAAGCTGCCACTGTGGGGCCCCTAAGAAAGACTCCCAGCCCTTTATCTACCATATGCCGTAAATATAAATATAATTTGTTATACTTCTCATTTGCTTTTCTTATTTTACTGAGATATCGGAAATATGAAAACTTAAGACATCCGTTTAGACGTTAAATAAATTTCTTCTAACTTAAAACTCTACTATAATGAAACATTTAAAGTCTTACTTTGTTTTACATTGCTAAACCTTAAGACATTTGTTTTAAATCCAGTTATTAGTGGTTATCATAGAAACAGTATTGTAACATAATAAGTCGTTCTTTTACATGCATACCATAGAAAACTCACACCTTCTGACCAATAAGATTTTACAACTGGACCAGGCTGTGGAATAAAATTTGTAACAACTGCCTTGAGTCGATATGAGTGGCTTTAGTCAACGTTCTGCTCGGAACATTTTAGCGGATAACATTAACCTTGCAGCATTAGTTCTACACTGTAGCTAAGTGATCAGATGAGGTTCGATGTGTGTTTGCTTTTCTCCTAACCCTTTTCCTGCCAACGCATATCCACCCGTGTGCTAGTTCAGCTCGGCTTTTTTACCCTGAGTCTGGCGCTGTTGCTGACAGGCAAATCCCGAAGCCATTGTGTTTAAGGACATGTCTGTCTCTCTGCCTAATGCATTCGCTTGGATGTAAGCAAGCACCTGCTCCTACATTTGACGCCTGCGCACGGTAACGCATGAAAGCTTAACAAAAAGTCAGCCCTGCCATATCTGCCGGAAACCTCTCTCATGGCTTTTAATACCTGCTGATGTGTGGTTTGTAATTAGATAGCAGTTTGTGTGTTGACTACCAGGAGTCCATCGTTTAAACCCTAAAGCCTTGTTTGTTTGACCTTGTTTGCATTCAGTAAGCATTTCCTGAGTCTCCCTATTCAATCCTGACAGCTATTCAGGGCCTCTCCCAGTTCACCTCGGAAGCTCCACATATCTGTCTTAATCGTTTGCAGAGTGTAGCATGTTCGCGTGGGTTTGGGTTAAAAAAGGTAAAACAGCTTTTTTTCACCCCAAAGTCAGATGTAAAAAGGGCGCTATCACGGCTAGCAGAGGTACAGCGTTTCTCATTCTTATAATTCTTATCTGCCTGAACAGGGTGCACAGAGTTATGCATATGTGATTGGAGCTTTACTACAGACTAAAGTTCAAAAGCTGAATTTTTAAGTCATCAGTTCAGGTTTGGGTAACTTAATAATTAAATATGTCAGTTTCAGAAGTGGCTACAGAAAAGACTGATGCTTTTTATGATATCAGGGTAAGGAGGAAGATCCAAGAACAGCTAGATAATCGAGTGAGAAAATGTGCGGATGTGGCAACTGCAGGGTTTAACCAAGAAAGAAGCAGGTTACGAAAATAATACAGATATCAAAACAAAGAGATATGAGTAAAAGTGGCAGCTTTTGCAGGTGTTGGCGATTCTGGTAACATGTAGCCGGTTCTGCTTCCTTCTATTATAATTGCGAGCTGGTTATAAATAAATGCTGCCCTTGTGAAAAAAGCGGTAAATGGCACACTTTTAATCGGGACACCTTCAGTCTTTCATTTGAGATCATTAAAAAATTCTTAAAATCCTGTAGAATTTAATCAATCAGATGACGACTTTAAATCTCCTGAAGTGTTTCCAGTTTTTTAGTGTCAGTTTCATGTGCAACAGTTAGTGGGTGTGACGTCTGTGTCTGGAACAATAAAATTTTTAACTGGCTGTAATCCAGATCTAGAACAAAAACTAAGTTAGCAACAAACTGCTAATAATTGTTTGCCAGTCAGTTTCCGTTCCACTCCTGTTCACCTGGATTGTGCTCTGATGTCTCACTTTGCGCCCTGTTTCCTGCTGACACTTTTACCTGCATTATTGTGTCTCCATTTGTGTTATTGACTAAAATTTGTAATTTAAATAAATTCTCATATTCAGATTCCAAAAATTTGCGTTAGTAAATACCTTTAAAGCCCTTGGGTTGGCACTTGTTAATTTTGGTAGCCTAATATGAATTTAAGTAGTGATAATAAATAAAAATACATTATTTTTAATGTCAAATATTGCAAAGGAAATAAAACATCAATCAAAAACATCTTTTAAAACCCAAATAACAATCATATAAAATTATTAAAATACAAACAACAATACAAATATTTGGTTCCAACTAATTATACTATTCTAGATGTCAGCACGACTATGGGGCCCTTGGGGCAAGGCCCTTAATCATCAACTGCTCAGATGGATAAAAAATGAGATGAATGTAGTCTAGTGTCTAGCAAATGCCAGAAATGTGTATGACAGCAATAAATTCTATCTCAGTCGCATCAGTTTATTCTGATGTTTTTAGAATGTGAACAGCTGCTATAAGAACAGTCAGCATTAAACGCGCTTGTACCACACCAGCTTTCTTAATTAAACAAATTTTGTTGGAAACACGTACAAACGGCACAAAATGTAGCACACACGACTCCCCATTCTTCCCTTCTTTGAGCTGTCTGCGGGTAAGGGGGTGATTCCCTACAACAGGTGAAGCGCTCTGAGGTCATGTGGCTGTGTCACTGCTGGGATTTCCAGCCCGTCACTCACAGACTCTTATTGTTTCTTTTCATCCCTTAAACTCCCACAGCATTTTTCTCATTCACTTCCTGTTTCCTCTCTTAAAACATTAGTGATTAGCTGTTTAACATGGAGATTTCCTTTGCATTACTCAGTAAATAGTTTTTAAGTATTGTCTATTTGGGGACCATGCATCTTTTGTCTTCCTGGTTTAACTGTTTATCTTGTTATAAATAAAATATCGCCCAGTTCTGTTATGTCACATTGTGTTATTTTTTTTTAGGAATTCATAAAGCTAGATTTATAATTAAAACAGGTCACATTGAATTGACGGGTAGGTTAAGGTTAAGATAAGCACTGGTTCCTTATAAACATACAGTAGACTTGGATTACTAAAACAGTGTGAATGTATGTTTGTGTGTGTGTGTATTTTGTCTTACCCACTCTAACCCTAAATAATTACAAATCTCTATTATGATTATTCTGTTTATGTTTAGTGTTTATTGTGTATGCATATTTGCATACAGGTTATACAGGAAGTGGTAGTTCAGAGTTTATTGTGTTGGAATGCTGATGGGAAATTCTATTCCCAGCACCACCACGCTGACACTGCTGGGCCCCTGAAAATGAAATAAAATAAATGTGAGTGGTTCTCTATAATCTCAGAAATGTAAAGTGGTCAACGTAAATGTTAGAAGTTTTACAATAAATATCAAAAAACAGCCTCGCCTTTTGTCATTTTAGTCTGGTGGTGGAGGTGTAATAATGTGAGGAAGGTTTACTTGATACACACTTGGGCACAATAAATCTACTGCTAGAAAATGGCCTTCTTTTGGCGTTAATGTTTTTTATTACACAGTGTAATTACTAATAAACCAGATAGCATAGGAAAGCTAATGATTTGCAGAAAAACAACAAAGTTCAGAATCAGATTTTAGAGAAGCATGAAGTTCAAGTTCGGCACAGACTGAATGAAAGTGTTTTTGTGGTGAGCAAACGCTATGTGCTATTGAGAAATACTAATGTAATAATGCAATGTGCTACTGCTGCACAAAAAACAACTAAACTTATTTGCTTTATTAGTTTTTTTTCTCTTCTGTGTTTTTTGACTGTATCATCTTGAACAATTTAGTGGCACAAGTGCAACACAGACTGAAGAAAACTGTGTGATGATCGAGCAATCATTACATTACATTACATTTACAGTATTGGGCAGACGACCTTATCCAGAGAGACTTACAACCAAGCAGTTGGGGGTTAAGGGCATTGCTCACTGGCCCATAGTGGTGGCTTGGTGGTGCTGGGAATCAAACCTCAGTCATTCTGGTATCAGTCGCTCAATTAATCAGTCCATCAGATAAAAGAAATAGAAATCTAGAGCCTTAACATTTTCTTGTTTTGTAGTTTTCTGTTTGGGGAACTTTCAGTTTTTGGATATGTAACAGATAAACATCCAGTATAAAAAACACACACACACACACACAACTTGCTATATGTGCTGTCTGTCTGGCAAGCAGGTGTTATTACTAAAGAGTTCAAAGCAGGACACTACAGCTTATTTATAAAAAAAATCCTAATGGAAAAGGTGATAAATCTTTTTTTTTTTTTTTTTTTTTTTTTTTTTTTCCGTCACTCTGACTCCCACTGCTGACACACTTCCTATACAGCTGTTCTGGAGCTCCTGGATGCTGTACTCCCAAGAGGAAGTTCCTCAGGAAGGATAGTTATTGTGGAAACTTGGTCTTGCCAGTAAAATCATATCACAGGAAAATAAAAAAACCCTCTGTATTTCTGCTGGTTACGTAGGGTGCTTGGTAAAATCTTGTGGTTGGGCAGATCTTGTTATTGTATGGAATTGAGGTTATAATGTGTAGTTTAGGCTTTAATATGCACCAGTTTTCCAGACTTTGTTTAACACTGTGGGATAACAAAGCACTAAAAATAAGAAGAATCTGTGTTCCTCCGTCTCCGTCTTCTGTGCTGACTAGCATTTTTTGCTGTCGTGTTTCGACTTGGTTTTACTGCAGGGTTATTGACACTACTGGAACAGCTGTGTGGATCTGCGGGGGGGGGGGGGGGTAGGGGTACACAAGAATGTGAGTCTGATAGCTATATATATATATATGTATGTATGTATGTATCTATATTTAGCCTGCTATATATATGTATGCATATAGCCTGCAAAAAAGTGCTTTTAATGTCTCCAGCGTGTGATGTTATAAAAAAAAAAAAAAAAAAAAAAAAAAAAAAAAAAAAAAACCCATTAAAATGAGCCTTACAATTTATTATAATATATATTAGATAAAATTATGTGTGTGTGTGTTTCGGTTGTGAAAGGGTGGCAAATTTCCTGTTGTCATCCTCTTTTTTTTTTTTTTTTTTTTTGATTTCCCCCGCTCTTTGTTTTCTACAACAGAGATAAAGTTTAAAAAAATGGAAGAAAAAAAATGCTGAGTATGAATTTTAGGAGAGGAAAGCGGTAATACAGGTTCTGTGGTTTGGGGCATGAATCGTCTCGTTTTAATGAGCTCGTGTAACACAGAACGACAGCCTTCCGGGTTAGACATACAACTGCACACAGCAGAAAAAGCTGCCAGATCTCTGATTCAGGTCAACCGCACACACCTCTGTGTGCCTGAGAGCCGGGATTGTATTTGCCAGTCAAAACACGGCAAAAATGAATACATTAACGTGTGTGTGGTGTTCGGGTATGTGTGTGTGGCTGGCGAGAGAAGCATGCATTTGTGTATATATACAAAATAAATATATTTTGTATATTTTTTTTTTTTTATGTTTTCAGTACAAAATAGTGTTTTTGTGTGTCCAGGACTTCATTGGTAGAGGAAGAACTGTTTTTTTCCCATTTGTTAAAAGACCAGCAGTGTTAAAGCACATATTAATTTCAGCCATAATAATATGTTCTTTTGTTAAACAAACTAAATAGCCTAATGTTTATATTATTTTCACAACATGTCATTTCTGTCATTACATTATTACCTGTTTATAGCTCATTTTGAATCCTGCACAGCGAAGTTCTGCCCTAACACGCGCACACACACACACACACACACACACATGGGTGAGCACAGTGTACAGTTCTTATAATTGTTTAGTTATTATACTAACTGCGGTCATTATAAGAAACAAATAAAAACCATGATTCATTCAACTGTTTTTTTGATTCATTTAACTGACGTTGTCTGTCACCCCCCAAGTCTAGACACCTAAGTGAAAAAGTTCTTTCTTTTATAAATGATAAATGTACATATGCATGTGTAGTATGTTAGCATTATCAATTAAATACATATATATATATATATTCTGTATGATGACACATGACATCTAATGCTTCACATATAATTTCTTTGTTAGTTCCTCTAACACCCACAGTAAGAAACCAAAAACACCTTTTATTTTATTGACATGAAAATATGACTTTTATGAACTATTATAAAAAAAGTTTTATTTCACTTATCTTCCCAGGCTGGTTATTTGTTATGTATAGTATCAATTTTAGTATCAATGAGGTGCTTCATTCTGGTATTGTGTCCGCCATTCCTAAGGACCATTAATAGTCATCAATAGCCATCCATATAGTGAAAACCTTTGACTGAACATCTTTGAGGTAGACTGGAACACTGGCTGCACCAATGACATTCAATCAACATTCATTAATGTTCTTTTGCCTGACTGAACACAATTGCTCCACATCCATCCTCTAAAATCAAATTGAATGCTTTTCTAAAAGAGTGAAAATGGTAATACATGCAAACGCTAGCTAAAGGGATTCGCACAAAAAGCCAAAAATACGAATCGAAATTATGTTCCCCTGCCCCCGTGTTTAGCCTTCAGATTGCACTCTTACTCTGTCTATTATCAAACATCTATCAAATAGTGCAAAATGGCATCGAGCTAAAAATTTTACTGCACTTTTTACGACATAAATATTTAAAAAGTCGCATTCTGGACTGTGTAAGCACTGTAAAATGAACCTTTTTGGTGAATGTGAAACGTTTGACACTGGCGTCCTTTGGTAAGTTCGACCTGCCATAATTGTACATTTGGCATGATAACACATTTTTGATGACTTTTGCATTTACTTTCATTTCAGTTTTGAACTTTTGGGAACTGGATGCAGAACTGAAGCTGTCTCCACTGTCACTAATCATGGCAGCGAGTATTATATAATTAGAGGAAGGAACAGCCTGTTCAGTAGGAGGCTTTACAGAACGCGGGTGGGATGGTTTGCATAAATTCTGCACAACTCAAGAATCCAGGACAAACTTCTGTACCACATTGATTCAAAAAACGGGACGCACTTTTAAAATTCTCAAATAGGCTATAGGTCAATTCTGTATTTTAAGGGAGGGGTGGGATTTGTGCCGCGCCACATTCCGAACGTTGTTTAAGCGACGTACACCGGGATTGTGGTATACCAAAAAATCACATCAGAAAAAAAAAAAATAAACAACTGTATTCGGAGTGAACTGCTATACCGCCCAGCACCAACACTGATCTCATGTTTCATTGATTTCATCTCTACAGGATGTCTTTCAACCACAGTTTAGGGCTGTGTGTGTGTGTGTTCTACTCCTGATTTATTTTTTCTTTACCACTCTAGATTTTTTGTCTATATTTAAGATTATTTTTAGGACTAGGACTGGCATTTGCTAGCATAAAGAGAAAAATGTGTGGATAAAAGCGTTGGAGAGATTTTGAAGGGAGGAGAGGAGTTTATGATAAATACTCACTAACGACTTAACAGGGTGTGTTAATTGGCCGAAGGAGTGTGTGTGGAAGGGGGTTGCACAAAGCAGCTGCTTTTTTTTGCATCCCGCAGACACTGGGGCCTCAGCACATCAGAGTGCCCTTTCCTCTCATTTTTCTCTTTCTTCTCTTCCGCTAGTCGTCCAACCCCCCACTCACCCCAGAGCCATATGGGGACACACCCAGGTGGCCTTTCATGTGGTGAGTTCTCCCTTCTGAGTAAAAACGCCTGCATTGACACACACATAAACGTCCATTATGAAGGGGAGATATACCTCTGGCTCGGAGATCTTTCACATGGTGCACAGACTGGAGCCTGGAACCCATCAGAGATGCCAATTAAAACAAAGTGTTCAACAAAAGCATGTAGTCGAATAAACACCTTCCAGCACTAACCGCATACAGTAGCCAGCTCGTAGTTTCGAGACTAAAGAAAAGTAGACTGGATTGACCAGAACAAGAAAACAAGATTTTTCAGCTTGATTGTGTGCATCTGGATGAAGAGGGAAGGCCAGAAGAACCACCATACTGACTGTTTTCATCTCCATTTTTGTCTTTGGGTTTGCTCCCTAGGGCTAAAAAGTGACACTCCCTTGGTAATCATACTCCAAATGGGCTTGGTTTCCCATACTCACATAACCTATATTGGTTTCAGTATGTTTTCATATCTATCGTGCTGAGAAGCACTATAAATTAATCTCTATTTAAAGCTATTATAGTGTGTGAGCTATAATGAGAGCTACTTTATTAATATATATTTTTAAACATCTGGAAGCTACAAAAATAAATAATTTCAAGATGTTTGCATGGGCTAAAGCCAAATAATAAATACGAATCTATAAAAGCTAGTCAAAGCATTCCTGTAAAAATAATAAGGTATGTTTTTGTCTCCTTGTTGAAACTTTCACAATAAAGACGGAGACGGAGAGAGGTGCTGCTTCTAAAATTGCATACCACGTACGTACGTACTACATTTGAATCAGTATGTACTTCCCAATTATTACAAAAGTATGTTCTATATAGTATGATTATGGGTAATTTGGACATACTACTTCCACCATGTTGATACTTTCTCGTGACTGTCAAGTTGTCAAGGCAGTGTAAATTCAAAGGTAATGATAAACGAGTGCAATCTAACCACAAGGAACCATTTTTCCCCCTGAACTACTTAAAGCTACTTAAACCCTTTAGAAGTGCCTCATTGTTGACTCCCCTTCATTTTAGAATATGACGAGTCTTTTCTCCCATGGACTCATGGGATAGTAAAGTGTCCATCGTATGTGTATGTGTACTTTAGAATCTGGGCGGAGGTTGTAGGACATCGACACACTTTTCACATACTGTTTTGCCATGTTAAGTATTCAAATAAACTATGTGCTTCGCATACTATACCATGAAAGTATGAGATTTTAGGTGGATATCATTTTGATTTCATACCGAATGACATATCTTTACCTAAAGTGAATTTACACTCTAATTAAGCTGCTTGTGTTTTACAGTAGAGACCAAATCAAAGAACTGCGTGAAATTTAGTCAGAAGTACCTCACATTGTACAAATGTACACCTATTCCTTTCAATAAAGTCTTTCCACATTTAAGTCCCACTAGGCTAAAAATATCCCATGATGATCAGAGAAACAAGTAATGGCATAATACCAGATAGTAATAAAGGATCTCCCTTTTTGCAAATGAAACCTTTATTAAAACAAGTACACTTTTCTATAGCTTAAATAGCATTGTATTGTGGCATGATACACACGTGCGTCTATTCTTGTACTTACTATTAAATAGTAGTCCAGTTTTTTGCTGTTCAAATTTCGAACCTCTCTTTACTGGACTAGCAAATATGAACTCGTACCTGGTATTTACAAATCTCATGGCCACACCCTTCTGCCTGCCTGCATTTCCTGCAGACATGTCGAGCGCACGCTGTGTTTTGATATGGTTTCGAATTGCGTTTGCTGGACGTAGTCTGTTTGCCATGCTTTATCTTATATACATAGTTGAATGCCGCTACATAAGAGGGGAAAACAGTACAGATGGATTATAGAAGAGTATTTTTATCTTGAGAACACACACACACAGAGGAATCTCAAGGCCTCTGTGAGTCATGTTACGTTTGGGGCCAAGGCTGTCTGACGTTCCCTTTGTATCTGCAGCACTGTTCGGGTTTCTGTAAACAAGGTTTTTCTGTCTTTCTGCACTCCATCATGTCTGTGGCTCTAAGTCACTGTAATATTGAGTGGTTAATGTAGCCATGCTTCAGTGAATCGCCACAGAAAAAGTGTCTGGGTGAAGTGTGTTTGCCTGAGGGCCGGATAGAGGGATGGACTGATGAATAGAGCTTGAGTGGGTGGGTTACCATGCTAATAATTTAAAGTAAGACCACAGGCATTCAGGGTGGTTTAGACACTATGGTGCAGTTCAGCTAAACTATCTTGCACTGCTTTTTTCACCAGGGTTAATGATGGAGCCTATTTGTAAACCGGGTTGGTGGGTTAACTAGAGAAATTTAAAACAAAGTAGAAAGTAGAGTAAGAAAAAATATGAGGGGGCAGAGAGGGGAATAGCAACCGCATGGTCAACGAGAGAGGGGAAAAAGTTAAGAATACCTGGTGGGTGGCATAGAGGGTTTCACTCCCTGCCAGTGAAAAAGCCAGTCAGCTCCAGTACCAGTCTCTGTGAAAAGCAGCATAAGACTGGTTGAGATTAAAGCATACATACAGAGAGGTTGAGGAATTCCAATCAAACTAGTAGAGAGGCACTTAATTTGGAGTATTTGTGCTATTTGCAGAGACATTTTATTTACCTAATTAAAAATTAAAAGCCTAATTATAAAAGTCATCATCTTACCTTCACATCTCATCATATCTTCCAATAACAAGCATTTTATTTACAAAAGGTCATGCCTACTGAAATCATGTATCTTTTTATTTAGAGGTCTTTGGTCAAGTGAGTTCTATCCTATTCTAATTCTGATTTACTTGTTCTCAGGTGTCTCAATCACGGCCTCAGTCTGGGACATCACCAGTAGATCAGAAAAAGGAGGAGCCCCTATTCAGGTATGGTAAGGGCTATCTCAGGTCTGAAGATCACTTCTGTGTTATGTTTAGGCTGTAATGTGTGAATCGTCACTGTGATAGGTATGTGTGTGTGTGGTTTAAAATAGATATATCAGTTAACAGTCTAATATTTTTATAGAATCTGTCATTAGAGTGCATTTAAAGACTTTCCTCACATCAATATTAAAGAATTCCTAATGTGCAACTCTTATTATTTCTATTTTTCTTCTTCTCAGGTTGTTATAGTTCAGAGGTGGGATTTGAGCTGGTGGTTTAGGCCAGAAAATAGATGGTGTGAGAAAACATCTCCATACAGTGTTATTTGTATGTATTTTTTGTATCACTAATGTCTAAATGTATTACAATTAAAAAAAAAAGAACTAAATAGTAAACATGCAAAATGACACATGATGATCATATTTGCAGCCATGCTGATTTGTGTTATTTAGATGCTTCTTTACTAACTTACCAAGCTTAGGAAGTTAAATAAGTTCCAGAGGTGACATTTTGGTAAGTTTTGTGTTTGTAAATCTTGTGAAAGATCTACTTAATAATGAGTAAAGTGTTGTGGGTTTTTTTTAGATTATTTACATTTGCATTAGTTTAGTGCTAAAAAGATAAATCGACAAATGGGCGGCAAATATTTTAGTTGTCAAAATGTCGTTTGATCTCATACTAGGGCCAGCAGTAGAGCGGTTTAACGAAGGTGGCGCTGTAGCACATGTCATGGCAAAAAAGTAAGCGGAGAGAAAACGGAGGTTAAGAATACCTGTGATCAGAGAGATGAGGATGTTTGCAGCAGCTCGGCACAGCGGTAGAGTCCAGTCACCTTACTGAAAAAAATGTCAGTCTCACTTTCAGTTAGAAATTAGCTCTCTGTAAATGCAAAAAAAAATCACGAAAAATTATTGAATTTAATGAAATTTAAAGTAAATAAATACATAAAAAAATATAATAGATTGTAAAATTGTCAATTTAAAAGTGAAATTAATTCCCTTGGATTATTTATCAGTTACAACAGACACAACACAATATTTTATGTAATTGGCGATTAATCGCTATAATAGTTGCAGATTAATCGACTACCACAAAGTAATGTCTTGTTGCAGCCCTGGTGATGTTAGTAAAGTTATTATAGTAAGTTTATCAGTAAAAGTGTGAATTGTGGTGGTAATTTTGACTAAACTCTTTCTTTAGGTGCAGAGAACGCAGTTTACACTGAATATTGAAATGGCAATTAGTCTAATTTGTTGCAAGTAGAATAATACGTCCTTTTGCTGTGTGAATCTTTTGGGTGGATCCTGCTGGTGTAACCTACACAGAGCTGTCTGCAGTCTGTCTTTCGCCCCTCATCTGTTTCTGTCAGTTCTTTGCCATTTAAACGTCAGCTAACAGCTGATACACTAATGACAACTCGGCTTCCCGCTCTCTCTGTAACCTGTGTGGGATGGTTGTGTACAGAGGGAGCAAGATTTGTAGCGACTGCAGTGTGTGTGTGTGTGTGTCTCTGTCCGATTATCTGATTGAAAGACAAGCAGACGTGTGTCTGTGTGTTTAGCATGAGTATCAGCAGAAAGGAAAACTGTAGTTTACCAGTTATGTGTGTGTATGTGTGTGTTCGCATGTGTCTTGTTTGCATGTCTGTCTGCATATATGTCAGTTTCTATATGTGTGTAGGTGTGTGTTTACCTGACTGTTTACCTGTCTGTTAGACACACTGACTGTTGTGTGTGTGTGTCTGTGGTGTGTGTGTGTTATGTAGCCTAATGCATCAGAGTTTACTCTGTCCCCCTGACCTGTGCAGATTTGGTGGTGCAGGAATGCAGTATAGCTGGGAAGAATGTGCATTCTTTTGTGCAGTGTTTCTACCACATTGGGATTCTCTTACTCGTACTCACTGAACCTTTAAGCACCCCAACACACACAATCTCACACACACACACACACACACTAAAACAAACATTTTTTTAAGTTTCTAACTGGTAAACAGTTTTTCTTTCTGCTCTTACTCATGGTTAACACACACACACACGCCAGCAGTTGCCAAACTAAAGCTTGGTATTTGTTTGAAAAAGTTGCAGTCTCTCGTTTGATTTTTTTCTAAATACACATTGAATTTATTAAGAAACCGCAGCGTTAGTTTACATTTATGTCCGATATAAGAAATGCCTTGCATCATTACTGAATCTAATCTGACCCCTGAATTCAGTTTCATTTACAAAATTTAAATTGACCTTAAATTCAGTCAAAGAATACATTTGCTGAAGTGACCTGTCATTTAAATAAATCATAACGAGTTCTATATTTTTTTTCTTTCTCCTATTTTCCCTCTCTTTCTCTCTCTCTCTCTCTCTCTCTGTCTCGTTCCCCTCATGTGTGGACATGAACTCGTGTCACCTCGTCTGTCACTGTGTTGCCAAACCCAGGTAAGTGTGTTTTTGGTGCTTTCAGTAAATGAGTGTTTTTCTTCAGGTTCCTAAATCCTTCTGAAAAAGCTGTATAGGTTGTGTTGGCAGTTTTGTGTTCGCAGTATGACATGTTATACACCAATGCAAATGGTCCTCTTGTTCTTCTGTAGGTCATGAAGTTTTAGTAAAATTTTCAAACAAGTGGTAGTGAATTTTGATTGGTTGTGCTGATAATGAAAGGTGTTAGTGTCCGGTTACTAATGTTAGCACAGGTGTGTGTGATTACATGCCTACAAAAAAAAGGGAAAAAATGGCATCCACTGACATAGAGCTGATAATTTGGAGATTGGTATCTGCTGACACAGAGCTGATCATTTGGAGACGTGGTATCCGCTGACACAGAGCTGATCATTTGGAGATTGGTATCCACTGACACAGAGCTGATCATTTGGAGACGTGGTATCCGCTGACACAGAGCTGATCATTTGGAGACGTGGTATCCACTGACACAGAGCTGATCATTTGGAGATTGGTATCCACTGACACAGAGCTGATCATTTGGAGATTGGTATCCACTGACACAGAGCTGATCATTTGGAGATTGGTATCCACTGACACAGAGCTGATCATTTGGAGATTGGTATCCACTGACACAGAGCTGATCATTTGGAGCTGACAGGGTATCCACTGACACAGAGCTGATCATTTGGAGACAGGGTATCCACTGACACAGAGCTGATCATTTGGAGATTGGTATCCACTGACACAGAGCTGATCATTTGGAGACGTGGTATCCACTGACACAGAGCTGATCATTTGGAGACGTGGTATCCACTGACACAGAGCTGATCATTTGGAGACGTGGTATAGCACATTTTGAGTGATTTGTGTTGTATAGTTTGAGTTTTAATACATATTATATATCATGATGTCTGCTGCATATCTTATTGTAACAGCCGTCAATAACCAATACCCCGCCATTCACATTCAGAGTAAAGGATTCACACCATGGTGCCATGAAAGCCGTGAACTCAGCTCGGCCAGGAAAGAGGAATGTTCTGGAAACTGGATATGGAATGAGAGCTGTGTGAATGACCTCAGGGGTTTAAACTAAATGTTAGAGAAAAAACACTGAGGCAGAGTGCACGTTGGGTGTTGACCCTGTAGTGGCTTTGCGAACAGCACAATTGAAAAATTGTCCTGTAACCTGTATATGTCCTGTATCTCATCTCTGATTGTTTTTTTTTATTCTTTTTTTTATTAGCAGATACTTGCTGAACGTACTGTAATGTATCTGCTTTTGTTTAATAGTCTGAGCTAAAACGTGCGTGCACACGAGTGTGTGCAGATGAGCTTGTGTGAGTGTGTACACGCTTTATGTGAAACAGAAGCCATGTCAGACTTTCAGCAGGCTTTAATCCTAAACTTTCCCTTTCTTGTCTCCTGATGGTTATTACTCCTAATACGTCACGGCTGATGCTGCCCTGCGGCGAATGAAACGGCTCCATCTCTCTCCGGAATTTCTGTCATTCTTCTCTTTTGTTCTTCTGTTCACTTCACCTGTTTCTTCTCACCATCAAACCCACTGTTTGTGGCCACATTGGCTCAATTAGATACACCATGCCTCTGTCCGATGGAATTCTTTTAAGGCTGGAATCTTTCCAGGGAAATTAATAAGAATGAACAATAAATTTATGGGAATAAACTTTGAATTTGCAAAATTGCCGGTTAGTCTATAGGAGGGAACTTAAATGTAGTTAAAACAAACAGATTTAATGGAATTTTGGTTGTATTTCTAACCTACATATTCCACAATCACATGCACACAGCACTGCAGGGCTATTGAGACCACACCTTCGCATGCACCGTGCTTTCCTCCAGAAAATCCACCAATCATTTCTTAAATCCTGCACAATTTGGAAAAATGTCTATCTTTGTCAGTATTTCGATAAATTGCATAGAAATTACATTAATTTATATTTAAAACGATCTTGTGCTGTGTTTAACCTAGTGCACAATACAATTATACTATTGTTAAAACAAATTATAAAACACGGACTGTGCAAGCATTTAGGTAAGATCATTTAAAAAGATGTCCAAAAAAGACCTGTACACAATGTCATTTTTAAAATTTGTTCTCTCCCATGTCATCTTATGACTACTAAATGTTTATATTTGTATATAGCTTATAAATATATTTTCCTAAAAAGTGTCTACAAATTTCCTTTAAGTTCCTATCAAATCCTGTAAATTTTCCGACTTGGATAATTTCCCCTTTGCAACCATATTTCAGACTGATCTACAGTACCTGCTATAAACTGCCCTAAAATCATGCTGTCTAGTTAAAGCCTAAATTTAAAACTTAGCCATGTTGCTTTTCAGCTGTCTTGCTGTCGCATCCCACACTTTCAAGTCAGTTTAGCTCATTAAACCTAATCACATTGTTGCTTTTCCAACTAGGAAACTACATTTACACCTACAAAGTCTCTTAGCCAATCATTTTTATTCTTCTAGTCACATGGTTTCTGTAAATGTAAGAAAGTTTAACTTTCTGCAAATTTGGAGCAAATTGTTGAGGGACAACCAAAGTGAAGAAAGTAGCACATCTGTGTGAAAGAGTATGTGATGATTGGATAAGTCCAAAATCGCCTACTATATAGTATGCAAAACCAGGTATGCGAGAAAACTTTAAGCACTTGTGTGCTCAAAGTCAGTCCGAAATTGCACACTACATAAGGATGTACTACGTGTACGTAAGTACCCTCTGACCGTTACAAACGTGTTTTTAATTGTTTGCTTACAGCTAGTATGAATGAAAGTTGGAGTACAGTACTACATCCGCCATGTTGATATTGACAGGTGACTTACAATGTTTTGTGCCACTTTCCGCATATAATAAGTCGTCTCTGCCGTGGCCTTATAGGATAGTGAAGTGTACATCCTTTGCATACTTCAGAATCCCACTAGGAGTAGGAGGTCACACGGGACCTTTGCGTACTGTACTTCACATACTAATGATTTGGACATACTCTCCCCACGTACTCGGTTTCACCTACTATATAGTATGGAAATATGCAATTTCAAACGGAGCCTACAACTTTTATTGATATTTTTGGATATTATGGATATTTTTTACTTTTATTTTTTTCATTTTTTACGAACACCACAGTCCAAAAGCGCATACTACTTAAGTATGTATTAAATTTTTGTACTTCCTGGATGTTAAAAAAGTATATTCTATATAGTATAAAAATCAAATTAAATTCGTACATACTGCATCCGCCATGATATTGTGATGTGAACGTCACAGCCGCATGAATTTAGAGTTCAACTTGAATGATAATAAACAATTTTGCAATTCAAAAGCATTTGAAAAGTGCAGTATATAGTAGCTTTTACGTACTATATGCGATTTCAGATTTCTTTTAGTGAATTTTCTTTCCCCTTTCTTTCTCAAGCAAGAGGAAAATCATGTTAGAAGATCATCAGTCACATACTGGCACCATCCCTTGGAAATGAACGTGTAGTAGTAGGACACGGAAACAAATACAATGAAGTTCTGTTCTTGGAAAAGCACAAACGTGCACATGCAAGTCATAAGTGGTGTGTGTGTGTATGTGTGTTTAAAGCACGGGTTAAACCAAGACGTTCTAATGTGGCCTTTTGCTGATTGAAGCTGATTTTAGCTCCCCAGTAGCATGGTTTAGACTTTCCTTTCTCTAAGAACAAAGGGACCATTTACAACAGAGCAGAGGAAATGGAAAACTGGAGCTGGGGTTTCAAATTTCATGAAAATAAGCAAACTAAGTGTGGCAGTCGCACTTGGGCAACTTTGACTTTTGTTGGTGTAACAAAATTAAGGTATTTTACGTGTGAACTTATACTGCACTGATGTAATTTATGTTCTCTTTCTTTCTCCCTTTTTCTCTTTCTCCTCATTGACTCCCTTTTATGATTCACACTGTAGAAACTACTATTACACCGCCCTCTGAAACTGATTGTGAAGTTTTATAGATCGTAAATCATTGTTGTGCTGAGGTCTGACATTTTATTTTTTTTTGTTGTAGAAGACAGCCTTTTTTCACCACTGTACCTGGTGTCTGGCTGCTTTTCTATTTATTTAATATTTATATTTTTGAGTCGTTAAGACCTGCGAGTTCGGCCACAATTTGGTCACCTGGTGCAAATTTTAAAATCCTTCCAAACTCCTTGAATCCTTCCCTAAAATCTGTTTTCCTTGATGGCTTGTTTAAGTTTAACTTGTTCCTCTGACAGCTGATTAATAGCCATTTCAATCTGTTTTTCCTCTTTTCCTGCAGTGTGACTTCTACTACGTTAAAACAAGAACAAATAGGAGCATAGTTTTTGATGGTGCAATTAGCATGGCAACTATATAACACCTCTGGAAAATGTGGAAACATGTTTGGTGGACAGAACAGCAAGAAGTGTGTGTGTTTGAATGATGTGCCGTTGCTGCTGGTTGTTGGCTGTTAGGTACCATTCAGCGAGAGAATGCGGGTTATTAGATTGATGACGTAAAACTCATCAATGATGCATCTTGACTGGCGAACTGTCTAACATTATGACTAAGATTTTACCGTGTCACATGGGAATCATGTTCGTACAGTCTGAAAAGCAACAATCGCAAAACACTAATAGAAATCACACAGTGTAAATCCAGATTTAGATGTCACACAAAAAACTGACTTATTTGACAATCCTCAAATCAACTTTTTTATGTCATGCATAAATCGGCACGAAATGTTAATAACCCTGGAACTTTGTGTGCTGATTGCCTAAGCACAGACCTAAAAAGAGAGACTTCTGTAGCGCTCCCACATGTTTTAGCTTCAATGTGTTTAAGTTTGATGTATTTACAGAGCTGTAGCTGTTCAGGCTACAGTAAAAGTGCATGACATGTACGTTTTTCCTCATCGCTGACATGCCGGAAGACACAGCTGGCCACATGTCTACACGTGCACCTGCAATCCTGCAGTTGTGCATTTCTAAACACTGGTAGATTTGCATGTACTGTGTGTGGGTTGTACATCACATAACAGACAGTTTTCCGCTGTAGCAGGCAGCAAAGGGCCGACCGTGTGTCAGCCGCTCTTTTGTCACGATAACAGACGCTCGCCATGTGTCTGGTTAATCAGCATAACACGAGCCAGACACAGTCTTTTACCCCCCCTTCTCTCGCTTTCGCCGTTGCCCTTTCTCTCTATTGTTTTTTTTTCCCTCTCTCTGTCTTCCTTTAACGTCCTTTTAATTCAGTCAGTAATGGCCCTCTGAAGAGTGGAAGCGTATGGGATGTTGACAGAGAGATGGAGAGTGTGTCTGAGCCCTGGGCTTATCTTGTCTGTATGTCTTGTTTAGAAAAGAAAACCAAGGGACTCAATTAAAACCACACAGCAGCATTAGTCCCGTTTACATGGAGCATTTTATTGCAGTTCCAATTAAATGCCAGAGTCCAGTCAGAATAAAAATGCTTCATGTAAACACCTAAATCTGATTAAAAATACCCAACCAGACTTTCAGTTTCAATCACAATCAAATCAAATGAAAATTCTTTTACGTAAACAAATTATTATACGTCCTTCCGCACATGCTTGGTCTTGATGTCATTTCTCAGAATATTCCGTGTTTCCAGGCCAGGTTGTTATAACTCTCCATAACTCTCACCAGCCCTTATTACACACTTTCATTCACAGATTTCTACGCTTTGATGGAAGGGATAATAAAATGTTACATTACTATTTCAATATTTTATATTATAATTGCGCTCACTGTTTTTTTTCTGTCAGACATAAGACCTGCAAAGTTTTTTCTCCAGTGTATGTGGGGTGAAATGGGACACATATCTGATGATGATTGGTTAGTGTGTTGGGGATGGGAGATAACTGCAAAACTGATGACCATGTACTTAAGTAAGTATGTACTATATTTAAGACAATACATACTTCCCGACAGCTTAACAAGTATGTTCTATATAGTGTGTTTACGGGTAGTGTGAACGAAATCCGAACGTACCACAGGAATCAGAGCGAGTTTAAAGTTAGCTTTTGTGAACTAAAAGTATAAACACTACTTTTCCCTCATTAGGGTGAAAGACAAGACTGTTTATGTAACTCATTACCAGGAAGAAAGAGTCTCTTCACGTCGGTGGCAAGTAATTCTAATCTAATGAAGCGCCTCACATCATCACATGACACCACAACATTAAAATAGTGTAGATTAGTGTACAATGTTTAATAATAATAATTTGTTCTATTTAGTGCCCATTTCATTTATTTAATCTATTTAATATTGATGTCATCCAAGTTAATTAACGTATTTGAATATTATTTCATCATATCTGAACCAAAGAATTGATTCACTAAATCTGAATATTTCTGTATCATTTTTAGATTTTTCTGTTATGTATCTGAAGCGTAGTTTAATTAGCAAAATTAAAACGGTGTTTAGCTGTGGGTTTTTTGTGTGTGTGTGTGTGTGTGTGTGTGTGTGTGTGTGTGTGGTCAGCCATCATGGAGACCGTTAGATTTTGGGCAGACTGCCAGAGTTGCTGGCGAAGGATCAGTGTGAAGCGTGCTGGAATTTCTGCCAGTCTCTTTCACCTCCTCCCCTTTTTTTTCCGAAAGGCTCCTCAGGGATGCAGGTTCGTTCATATGCTAATCTAAAAACAGTTCCTAAGCCTGTACAAAGCATACTTTCTGTAAATTATAAAAGTCTAATGAGATAAAGATGCGTATCCCAAATGGCAAAAATGTAAATGGAAATTTAGCTTTTATGATGTTGATTTGTAGTCATAATAAGTGATTCGACTTACCAAAGAGATAAGGCACTTTAAGGTGCAGTAGGACATCTTGGAAAATGCTACCTGTAGCTTGATAGCACAGAAAGTCTACACCCGCCGCCCCTCACTGAAAATGGCAGTTCAAACCCACACCTCTTGAACGCATAAACGCGCACAGAGTGGACGACCAGGGACAAGATTACTATAATACATCATGTGTCAATCACTGTTGAGAAAATTTTATAATACTAGAACTTCTCTTCTTCGTGCTGTGAATGACATTCTTCTGTTTATGGATTCTGGTCTAATAAGCATTTGAAATCTTTATCTATTGGTATCACTGGTTCAGCTCTTTCCTGGCTCGTTTTCTATGTCAGTGATAGAGAATATTATATCACCATACAAGGGTATAAACCTTCCAAAGCGCCAGTTTCACTGGGTGTTCCTCAGGGTGCTGACATCATACATGGACTTCAATTCCATTGGTATGCTCATGACATACAAATTAATATAACCACCAGCTCTGATAGGCTATCATTGCCTGATTCACTTACTGCATGCATCAGTGGTATCAAGCATTGGATATCCTTAAGATTCCTTAAACTAAATAACAACAAAACTAAATTATTGCTTTACGACATCAATCAAAAGGGTGGACTTGTCCTTTGAAATTGATGGGTTTAATGTTAAGCCTTCTCAATCTGTCCGTAATCTCGGTGTCTTACTTGACTCATTACTGTCTTTTGCCTTTCACATATCTTCTGTTGTTCAAACTTTCTTATTCCGTCTTCGTAATATTGCACGCCTTCGATCTTCCCTGACGATCTTAATCCATGCATTAGTCACCTGACGTCTGGATAATTGCAACAGTCTAATTCTACGTCTGCTCAAAAAACTCATGGTAAGGCTACAATATGTTCAAAACTCTGCAGCAAGAGTTCTCACCTCCACCAGGCGTTCTGCTCACATTACTCCTCTGTGTGGCGTCACGTATTCACTTTCACATATTTCTACTAACATTCCAGGCAATAAATGGTATTGCTGCCCGGTCCCTCAGAACATCTAAGCTTGGTCTCTTGACTGTTCCTCGCTATCGGATGTCCACTATAGGGGTGGATCTTTTGATGTTAATGCTCCTAAATTATGGAATGCACTACCACTTTCACTTAGAAATATATGTCTGCGATGTTATGTACTATGTAAATATAATATTTGGACTGAACATTTTGATTGGACGGACATTTCTTGGTCTTCACAGAATATATAAATACATTTAGACGACTAAACTTAATTATTGCTCTCGGGATGTAAAGAGACTTTAAACCAGCAGAACAAAAATGTTTTTGAAGACGTCACCTATTGTATCTTAAAGTAGTCCATCTAGCTCTGTGTTCAACTGGATGTTTGAGCAGGGAGTGTAATTTATATTCCATTCCTCATTTATGCTATTGAAAGAATTTTTTTTACTTTTTATTATTATTTTTTTGTTTAAAACATTTATGATTTGTACAGTGTGTAAAGGGTGAATTGTTTCGTAAATGTATCCATTCCGTTGTCCGTAAGCTTCATACTGGTCAGGTTGGAGTAGATTCTAAAAATTAGGGTGTGAAGCCGAAACACACCGTGGATAGTACACCAACACACACATATTCTTGCAGTAATTTTACACAGCTAGGCATGGTTTAAGAAGGTAGAAGGAAACCAAAGAACCTGAATTACTTAGTAGTCAGGATTCTTTTCTTGACCTCTCACAGATTTTGTTCATGAGGGAAAATAAAGATTATAAAACCAAGAGCTTTGTCCGTAATCCAGCACTGCTGCCGATGATCTGCTTATCAATAGTGAATGAGGTCCTGAACAGAGGCAACACCTTTTTCATTACCTGTGTTCTCTAAATCTGTAACTGCTTTAAAGCAGTGTCCAACATAAAAATATATTATACTTAGAAATAGTTCTATTTATTCTGTCCTAACTTTCACCTCACAGGATACGTGAACGATCTTACTAATTTTAGCTACACTGCGGCATCATATCCTGCTGAACCTACACTTATATCTTACTTTATTCATCTATCTGAGCAGTTAAGGGGTTAAGGGCCTTGATCAGTGGCCCGACAGCAGCAGATTGGTGGTGCTGGAAATTAAACCCATGATTCATTGCCAATCCAACATCTTAAACACAAAGCTACCATTTCCCTGTGTGAATGTGCTGTAATAGTATGTGTGTGTGTGTGTGTGTGTGACTTTAGTGTGTGTGTGTGTGTGTGACTTTAGTTCACCGCAGCTGCACCTCTAATGGTGTTGCACAACAGACTGACTGTGAGAAATGCTGTCCTGTTGTCATTCCTTAACAATAAGCACATTTTGATGAGCCGACATTCTTGCTTGAAGGAAACAGCCTAGGGCACTTCCTGTATACACACACACACCAGAGGTGTAACGTAATGAAGCGATAATACTTTGTTACAGTGCTTCAGTATTGTTTTTTTGAAGAATCCGCACTTTACTTAGATTTCTTTTTGTCAACTTTTACATTTACTCAACTACATTTCCTGAATAAAATATATACTTTTACTCTGATCCTTTTTTTGCAAAGCATATTCGTTTCATACTACTACAGAAGAAGTGAGTACTGATGCGTCTGCCATAACGATTTGTTCATGTTAAATAAATCCGTAATCTGACTCAGGAACAACAATCTGTTATTAAGAGCGATACGTTCTTTCCAATATTCTGTTTGGGAGTCTTCAGTTTATCACGTGACCACATCTTGGCTCTGTATCTTACAGTCAATAAAGACTCGTCATTTACACGTCATTTAAACTGTATAATTGTTAAAATGATTACAATTATGGCCGACGCTGTGGTGTAGTGGGTTTTTTTCCGGTCCCACCCCTCTCTCTCTCTCCATCAACCATTTTATCCCTCTGTATCATCAATAAGGGCAAAAAAATGCCCAAAAAATATAGATTTTAAAAAGTTATTACCATTAAACAGTTTGTGTTTCAATATTATTATTATCATTATTAATATACTTTTAAGTCTAAGTATAAACATTTGCCATTAATTCAAAGAAAAGATGATCAAAGAAAATAAAAATAAATGCTTTTCTATTTTACATTTAATTGTACTTTTACTTTCAATACTTAAGTTTATTTGATATTAAAATAATTATTAAAAAAACTTTTCATACTTACATACAATAAATATCACATACGTGTGTGTGTGTGTGTGTAATGGCTCTCTGGGGGCCCCCAAACTAAGTGGCCCCTTAGAATTGTTCTAACCCCTCAAAGGGCCAAACAGTGGCAGCTTAGAGGCCCAACAGTGGCAGCTTAGAGGCCCAACAGTGGCAGCTTAGTGGCCCAACAGTGGCAGCTTAGTGGCCCAACAGTGGCAGCTTAGTGGCCCAACAGTGGCAGCTTAGAGGCCCAACAGTGGCAGCTTGAAGGCCTTTCTTTCAATCACCAGCCCAAAATCCTAACCTGACTCAAATTGACTCTTAAGATGACTCTTAAGCTTGGACAAAAAGACCTGTCTCCTCTCATACACCCTTCGTTTCTCAACCTTGGGGAAACTGATACTTAAAGAACGTTGTCCATCCGTCTGCGTCATTAGACCATACTACCACATTTCCTGGAGACGTCTAGCAATAATAAAGACACCAGTTCACAGGAAGAGGAAAGAGGGTCAACAGGATGTCCCGAGGAACAGATGGAATCTATACAGCATTCCCCACCACACACACTCTTAACCCAAGACTCAGACACACAAAAGTACAATACACAACGTAATCATTGCATGTGTCAGCTTCCTGCCAATCACAACCATAGAATTCAAGATAATCCTCTTTCGCTATGTAGTAATTGTTTTATACATTTGTACTGTGTTAATAATAGTAAGCGCTTTTTAAAGGCTCTTTTGTTAGTAAATAGTATCTATCAAGCATGGGTGTGTGCATGTGCGTGAGTCACACTCTCAGAAGAGCTTAACATGCTTCAGGGTTGAATGTACCTTATGCAGTCGGACTGGTTTTAATATTTCTGACGAATCAAACGTCAGAGCCCAGTCATGTAATGAGAGGTTAAGACCATGCCCACTTGTATGCTTATTTAACTTATCTATATATGTATGATCAAGGGTTAGGGGTAAGGGATGAACATCCGTATGAACATCCGTATCTCCCGTAACTTTAACCGCCTTCTGAAAAACGAGACCTGACACAGATTCCTTTGAAGATAATTCCAAAATCAGAGACCTTTTTTTTCCACTGCTAAATCCCAAAGGCAGGACATGTGAGGACTTGGGTGTTGGACTCTCAATTATGCAATCTGGTTGTAACAAAGCCTGAAGTCTGCATATCCCTGGGAGAATTAGATTTGTTGACAGTAGGCCAGGTCCTGCAGGACATAAGCCCAAATACACAGCCACCGGAGTCAGTAAATGCCAGAGATTTCATGCTCTGTGAGTTTGTTTGGGTTTTTTCAGCTTGTTCGTGTGGTTCGATCTGGTAATGAGACGTGTTTTGATCTTATCTTTTCTTGGTGTTTGTACTTATTAGCTCAGGATGACGCTCGATACTCTGATGCCCTCTAGTGGCTCATTTGTAAAGTACAAGTAACTAAAAAGCTGAATTTGATGTTAATTCATTTGACAGCCTAAATAAAGAAAACATTAGTATTAAAATTAAAGATCAATATGATTGTTCAAAACTGGTAATATATTGAAGTGTCAGAATACAATTTTATAATTTTAGCAATTGACTGTATTGAAAGTATTTTTATAGGCGAATGGCAGCAAAGTGGCTATGATTTGCCCGTGGTAACTCTGAATAAGGGCATCTTCAAAATGCCAGAAATGTAAATGTTTTTTCAACATAAAAAGTGTTATTTTTGAATTATGTGTACATTATAGAAAAGTTGGTTTGGTCAGAGTGCAAGTTCAGATGTAATTTAGATCTGCTCAATTCCTGAAGAGGGACTTGTATTTATATTAATTATACAATTAATTGTTAAAAGTAAAGATGTTCCCAGCAGGGACAGGTCAAATGTCCTGGGAATCAAACTCATAATCTTTCATTTACCGATCCAACTTTTTACTACCACTTGTCCAGATTTACAAGTCTTCCTCAACAGTGTGCTGGGATTAAACAACGTTCATTTCTTATGTACACAACAGGACACAAAGACTGTTTAAGATTTTATACACTCTCCTCCTGCCGCTTTATACCTGCTCATTTATGCAGCTCATTATGTAAAGTGGTGTGTTGTAAATCCTGCAGACACATGACACCAACTTCAAGAATGGAAACTAGACATGAGATTGATTCAGCGCTTGGTGGATCCAAGCCAGTGTCCAATTTTAGTGAATCTGTGACACAAGTATTCTCAGACTCCAGTGTGAGCCAGTGATTAGAGGAAAAAATGAATAAATGAGTGAGCGAGGATGTGAGCGAGGATGTGAGTGAGTGAGCGAGGATGTGAGTGAGCGAGGATGTGAGTGAGCGAGGATGTGAGTGAGCGAGGATGTGAGTGAGTGAGCGAGTGAGTGAGTGAGTGAGCGAGGATGTGAGTGAGCGAGGATGTGAGTGAGTGAGTGAGCGAGGATGTGAGTGAGTGAGTGAGGGAGGATGTGAGTGAGTGAGTGAGCGAGGATGTGAATGAGTGAGTGAGTGAGCCAAGATGTAGGTTAGTGAGTGAGCGAGGATGTAAGTGAGCGAGGATGTGAATGATTGGGAGTGAGTGAGGATGTGAATGAGTGATGAGCTGAGGAGTGAGTGAGTGAGTGAGCGAGGATGTGAGTGAGTGAGTGAGTGAGCGAGGATGTGAATGAGTGAGTGAGTGAGCGAGGATGTGAATGAGTGAGTGAGTGAGCGAGGATGTAGGTGAGTGAGTGAGCGAGGATGTGAGTGAGTAAGGATGTGAGTGTGTGAGTGAGTGAGCGTGTCAGTAAAGTGATGATTGAGTGAATAAATGCATAATTATTTGGTTAATAAGTGTGAAATTCTTGAGTGAATACGTGAATCATTAAATGAAATAATATATGAATTAATCTAATGACTAAATGAATATGTTTTTACATAAATAACCAAGTGAAATTCCTTCCCAGTTGGTAAAATTGTATGCTGATCAATGATGTGGAAATGTGTTTATCCAGTCTCTTCTTCAACTTCTCTCTCTCTCTCTCGCTGTCTCTCTCTATCTCTCTCTCTCTTTTCTTCTTCTATTTAACCCACACACATCAGCTCTGATCCCCAAACAGCCCATTAAATCGTGATTATTTATGATTTGAGGTCAAAAAAGATTTGGCTAACTTGGACAGACTTGGATGATGTGGATGATGTTTCTTTATATATAAAACAGTGGTTGTTGTGGTTTCGTTGTAAAAAGCCGATGGTTGGAAACATAAATCTCAGTTTTGAACCATGAGCATGATTCTTGCATACTACCGTGTGTAAAGCTGTTCAGCGCTCTAAAAAAAGACCTTGAGAAACGTGTCAGAAATTAAAGTGACTCATCGGCTTGTAAAAACAAAGCTTCCTTTAGATTTTTATTGTTAAGATGAAATACATGCACACGGACAGCCTTCAATCCAGACTAATTGTGGGGAGGGCATAAACCCAGCTCAGTGAAGTGGCATGTTGGGGTGTCTGAGTAAAGGATGTTAACATTGGGAATTGTTGTGGAGC
Source organism: Bagarius yarrelli (assembly GCA_005784505.1). Lineage (NCBI taxonomy): Eukaryota > Metazoa > Chordata > Actinopteri > Siluriformes > Sisoridae > Bagarius > Bagarius yarrelli. Next base: position 4,977,747 of record VCAZ01000016.1, read on the forward strand.
AGCAATGGAAATCCCAGTTAGATTAGACAATGGCGTCTGTCCATTATAGAGCCATTTCTTTGTGACCTTTAGGCAACCGGTTCTGCCTGATCAATAAGTATTTCTCGTGAGATTTCTTTCTTCCTGTTATCGTAAGTCAGCGTTAGTGTTTATTGTCTGATTGAGGGAATTTTTATGAAAGAAAAATAATAATAATTAATTAATACATCAGTCTATGGGTAACTGAGTAATCCAACTCTTTAATTTAACATTAGCTGACGTTGAGAAGTTCTCCTAAGGAGAGTATGACCTTATCAATAATGCGGTATTGATCATATATCCGAGTACACGTCACTTCTTTAGTGTAACTATGTCTGGCTGCTATATGTATTATTTAATGACTACTCAAACTTGGCAATATTATATAAACAATAGCACAAAGCTTGGTTATGGTGTGTGTGTGTGTGTGTGTGTGTGTGTGTGTGTGTGTGTGTGAGCACATTCCTGCATGTTGTGTATGTATATTTGTTACATACATGTGGTATGTGTTTGAATGACAACCGTGCACTGGTCCTCTTTCATGCTACTTAGGCCTTCTCTTCTTTCCTCACATCTTCCCCCCCTCCTCTTCTCTGCCCCTCCCTCAGGTCTTGGATGAGGCAGGTGGAAGCTAAAGCTGGAATGCAGAGGAATGCACTCATCATGCACATACATGACCTACAGATCACGTCCCTTAACTTGCACGGCACACTGATATGGTAGAAGCGTGAGATAAACCAGGACGCAGACAGGAATAGACAGCAAAGAATATACGTCCTGAGTGAGTTTTCTGTATGCTTGCGGAGTATTTATACACAGTTAGAGGTGAAGGCCGACCTCTGTGTTTCTAACGAGATGCAGGTCAGAGGTCAAGAGGGCAGAGTGTGTTTTATGTGTCAGTTAATATTGGCTCATTTTAGCTTATTCAAAGAATCGTTGAGAAAGATTTGAGATTAGACACTCCTACATAGAAAAGCGATTATATATTGCAATATAAAATAATTTCACCAGATGATTTGAACAGTTTTATATGGAAAAAAATGATTATTTTTAAAAGATGTGGGTGATTTTTGTATCTTAAGCATAAATAAATACAGTAGCTTCATCAGTGCTTTATGTTTTTTCCGTAGATTCGGATACAGAAATTGAAAATCACACTGTATAGTCTTCAGTGTATAAATTAGTACAATTAATCTCTGTTAAAGCTACTAAAGTTATCGTTTCTTACTAAATGCTTACTTAAAATGCTTGTAATACTTGCTTGAAATTTTTACACAGTAACAGACCTTAAAAAAACACGTCAATGCTAAACTTTCGCTCTATTATTACACTTTGCAATAAATCCTCAAATCACATGTCTTCTGAACTGTTGTGCAGTCGACTATAATCCTTACCCGACATCGAACATTCTGAAATGTGACGATGTGTGTGTGTGTGTGTGTGTTTATAAATATATGTGTTAGGGCACTTAAACTCAGGTCAGACTCTTTCTTTCTGCTGTTTATTCTCAATATTTTGGGAAAGTGTCACTTTACTCTTCATTCCCTAAACCCTTGTTTTTAGTGACTAACCCTATATCATCGAGGGAACACACTCTTCACTTACAATCCTTACACTACAGACAAATAACACACCCCACTCAACTCTCCACACACTTTTAAGACACATTTAACACATCAGTTTTCCAATGCGCACAAACACATGAGCAAATAAAATAAAAGTGTCAGGTTCAGAAATGATTCCCTCCAGCATCAGCAGAAATGTAAAATCTGTGATTGTGTTCAGCCTGACACTGTAATGAACCATAACATTTATAAATAATACATTTCTACTGTATCGTTGTCATACTGTACATGCCCGGCTTAAACAGTTAAAGCGCCAGATTGGTAATCAAGCTTCAAACCCCAGCAGAACCACCACGATGCCTCTGCTGGACCCTTAAGCAAAACTCTTAAGTCCTTTTGCTTTGACCCCAAATTCTGAAATGAACAGAACACTGTGTAATATTTCATTGCAGAACACGGGGCGCTTTTCTAAAGGACACCCTGTAATTTAACACCTTTAAATTAATAAAACTATTTTAAACCGTTCAAGCTGAATGGCATCCCGAAACATATCCGATACTTATCGGACGACTGCTTCAATTGAGATATTTATTCAAGAATTTAATTATAAAAACAATTAGGCCCACTGGATAAATGTTATGTATGAGGGAGAGCTGAACAGGATTTGGTTCTTTGGTAAGCTTGTTTGGGCCGTGAGTGGAGGGCACGCCCCCCCCCCAGAGCCCACACCCACATGCTCTGGTAGTTATTTATATGTGACAAAGTAAAAGCTGCTTAATTGTATATATGTATTTTGCTTTTATATGTTATAGGTTTTCATAATAACATCTTTAACTCCTGCTTTACATTTTCTGAACATCAATTGCTAGGTAGATTTTACTGCTGATTCATTTACTTAAGTTTGCACAGGGTGGGTTAGTTCAATTGCTTCTTGCATGTTTTTCAGTTGCTGGGGTGTTTAACCGTTACTTTGCTCCAGCTGGTTACTGGCTGCATTTTCTGTGTGTTTTAACAACAAATTGTAAAGATAGTGCTGATTATGTGTGGCTTTGCAGCTAAGCCTAGATTTGACCATACCTTTGTGTGAGTTTGTGTGTTCTTTAGGGTTGTACCTTCACATGCATTCATTTTTAAATTAAAGTACAGCGTAGCCTTTTCACCCTGTTAACGATAGTACAGCTGCACAGACGGTAGTATTTCTGCCTGACAGCCCGCGGGTTCAATCCTGACCTCAGTGTGTAGAATGTGTGTAGGTTCAGGTTTCTTTCCACTGTTTATAAACAGGCAGATGAGTGGATTAGCAGTGCAAACTGCCCCAGGTGTAAAACCAAGTATACAATATTTGCATTCACTTTAGATAAATCCTGTTTAACTTTGTTTATATTTTTTCCTATAGTGTCAAATATATCAGTTACACACTGACGGATACTGGATAATGAGTTGTTTAGTCCATCTTAAACACCCCCCAAGCCTGGTTAAAATACACACTTTTTGTCATTCCAACTGAGATTATTCCAATTAAAATATTTAAATGAGACGGTGTCTATTCTGATCCGGTGTTTACATGTACCGACACTATCGATCAGAATTTTTTGTAACGTGTGCATAGCTCGTCTGTTACTCTATCATCTTTATTATTTCCTGTGTTTTTACACTATATTACATTAGTTTTGGGCATTGTGTTGCTTTTAAGCATGTTTGTGTGTGTGAGTATGTGCTGTTGCTAAAGTCTTTAATAAAAAATAGAGCACATAAATAATAATAATAATTAAACGCTGAGTTTACTCCAGGTACTCTGGTTTCTTTTCACAGATTTGTTACTTCCTGATTGAGTCTTAATTGCCCATAGATGTTTGTCTGTATGTGGCCCAGCGATGGACTGGTGACCTGTCCAGGGTGTACCCCAGCCTTTCTCCCAATTATCCCTGTGAGCCTGATTATGAATAAGCGGGTATTTACGATGGATATATAAAAGCAGCAGAGCTTTTCTGTACTGCTGCTTCGCTTCTTCCCTCCTCTGAAGAGCAGAACCTTTACGAATAAAAATCCAGAGTGAGGATTGGAGAAAATGTCAGTTTGATCAGCTTGGGAAAAGTTTTAGCCCACCCCTCTTAACCCAAAAAACTTTTAATTAGCTTAGGCATTTTTTATTCTGCCTAAACTGTTAACATTAAGCACTTTTATTCGGATTAAACTTTTAAACCACTTGTAATCAGAATACACTGCTCCATGTGAATGCACCTGTAATTAAATGTATTTGGGGGGAAATGGGGGAAAAACCCATCTGATTTAAATTCTGTTTATGATATAAACATGAACACTGAATCCCTGGTGTGTTTATTAATTCCACTCCTATAGAATTTTATTAATTACCAATAATAATGCAGCAACACCAGCAGTATTATTCAGTGTTACCCCACCACTATTTTAGCTTTATTTACTGTAAAGTATTTCAATAGGTGTAATGTTTAAATAAAGCTCTTTACTGTAATGAGATAAATTATGACTTTCTTTCTCTTTATCTACCAATGAGCTTTTGATCCTGGTTAATTATTGGCAGCATGTAAAGGAATTAACAGCGTTTAGTCACACAGCTCAGGACAAAGGTTTGCCTTTGTTTGTGTGTAATGGAGGGTGTGTATATTTATGAACAGATTTTATGGATATGGATGAGATAATGTTCCTGTATAGTTGGGCTGTCGGAGTCAGAGGTCAGTAAAGAGGGTTTAATGATTACACCGACAGCACCGAGTCCCGCACTGATTCTGTTTGCTGTGCACAAACAACACGGCGTGTCCTGGAGCATCAGCTGATTCGCTGCCGGAGTTCATGGTGGTGTAGAGCTGCACAGCAAAATGCAAACATTCTAAGCAAGTGTTTTTCTTCTTTGTGTAGAAAGAAGTGACACCTTGTGACACCTTTTGTATCCCTAAATAAACATTGACACACATTTAATTTGGAACCAACAGTTTACTTTAAGTCCTTAAATGTTTTTCATTTTAATCAATTAAAATGTCAGCTTCATTTCAGCTATTAGAAGTGTGTAGTGTTGTACGTCACACACTAACATCAAGCATGAGCAGTAATGCTACAGAATATCTTTAGGGAAAGTGCAAACTGTGATGCCTTTATATGCAAGAAAGTTACAAAGAAATAACACAATCATTTAGAGACATACGAGCAGTACCTGGCTCATTCCAGCGAAAACTGGTAGGTCCAGAAAGGAAAAAAATATTAAATAACATGAATTTGATCCAGATCATGTAAAAAAAAAGCAAGATTGGATATAAATTTAAAAAAATAATTTATTTCCTTAATAAACCTCTCCAGCACCCAGTTAAAACCAATCCTATCAACAGACAGACAGACTGACTGTCAGACAGACCGACGTACCGACCGACAGACCACCAGACAGACTGACGAAAGGCAGGCAGACAAACAGGATAGATCGATGGATATATGGATGGATGGATAGAAGGATGGATGGATGGACGGATCGACTTATAGATAGATAGATAGATAGATAGATAGATAGATAGATAGACAGACCAGATAGATAGATGGACAGACAGACCAGATAGATAGATAAACAGGCAAGCAGACATGCATACAGACAGACAGATAGGCAGGCAGGAGGACAGACTTACAGACAGACAGATGGATGGATAGATAGGCAGACAGACAGGATAAATAGATGTCTAGCCAGACAGACAGACAGACAGAGATAAAAAGTAAATTATTCATTCGATTCCTACATAATTGATGGAAATTGTACAGTACATTTTAAAATACAAAGTGACAAAAAAAAACTGTAGGAAAGTTTGGCAACCAAACATAGAACCTGAGTCTTATAAACTTTTTGAATAAAGCTTTGGTTTTCACACAGATGTACTCTTGCGGTCCTGTAAAAGCATGGCCCGGCTGTTAAAGCTTTTATAAACCTCTGGCATGTTCGGCATGGAGGGGAGTCAAGTCTGGAATAGAGTCTAGTGCTGCTGCAGTGAATCTCTGAATCAGACCTCTCACCTCTCACAGCAGGGAGCCTGTGTGTGTGTGTGTGTGTGTGTGTGTGTGTGTGTGAAGAAAGAGCACCTGTTTTTGTGTTGTGCACGTATGGCTACAATAAATTTATTTTAACTGGCAGATCTCTTAATTCTGATTCGTATAGTATAGTACTCCTCTGCTCTGCTTGTGGACACACACCTGGGCATAGAGGAGGAAGGCAAAAGCAAAGCTGGGAGGAGGAGCTGTCAAAAACCCGTTGCCATGACTGGATGGGAGGAGTAAAGATCAGAGAGTAAATAGGGAGCCCTTTGTTAGTGGGTTGGCCTTTAGGTCGTATTACACTAACACTCCTTCTGTTTGTAATCCAAACCTCACAATCTTCTAGCGTGTAGGAACGGTCACCAGCCTCAGGCCAAACTCTAAACTATGCCCAACACAAGGATTCTCTTCCAGAAGCAGGTGGGCACAAAACCCCGGTTTAGAAGTCAGGACAATGGTCTCCGGCGAGTGAAGTGCTTTGAAGCGCTCTGAACTGTCAATCACGTCTTACTGCAAACCCAGAGACAACCCAAACACGAGTAGGAGGACTATGGAAGTAAGCTGAAGCTTCATTCATTCACTCACTGTCACGTGACAACATCCAGGTTGACTCATGGAAAAACAAGACCAGCGGGAGGACTTTAAACCTGCTGTTTGAGGACAGCTGACAGCTAATCGGACAGGACACCTTTAGAAGCTTTTATTTTAGATCTCTTTAACTTAAACTTTGGTCAGCTAAACTTTCTTGTAGGGACTACACCCAAATCCAGGCTGAGCTGTGTGGTTTGGCTGTGCTGGGATTCCTTTTTTCCACTCAGAGTAAAGAGAATGGTGTCAGTGGGGAAGACCAATCATCTATTCCTCATTTTCCATTATGCTGCTTCGGTTAATTACATCTCCTGGGAGTTTTTCTCTGTGCCAGGATCTTTGAGATGCTTCCTAGGATAAAGGGAATGGTCAGAAGGTATCAGTCTCTAAGAGCAGCATCTGTAATTTACCTGTGACTAAATGGACAAGTTGGATTTTTTTGCAGTTTTTACGGATCTAAATATCTGACCTAATCCTGACAGGGATTTTAGTGTGATCTACACCCCAGGATCCTAAAGTTTTCTTCTTCAACTATAACCATGCAGCTGTGAGGTCAAACGACCCTTTGTCCATTTCAGGTCTTGACCCTGCTTAACCTTCCATTTGGCTTCCCCTCCTCTCCTTTTATCCTTGCGGAGCATGCGTAAGGAGAAGCACACGGGCGGTTCGCACAAGATGAGGGACAAGAAGGAAAAAGGCGCCACTGTCACTCGCGCCCTTAGCTGGCTCAGCGGATCCTCCCTCTCACGCCAGACCCGCAAACTGTTTCGCAGCCACAATGACCTGAACACACTCTCAACACGCTCAGAACACGGAGACCAATCAAAGGATGATGACGACTGGGTATACGAACCCCAACACTACATAGGTGAGGCGATGATTATTTATGTGGCGTCTATTGCATTTGTGCTTTGATTGTTTTACTCCTAGTTCGACTGATTGATTTGCAACGACCACTTTCGCATCAATGAATTCTTGTGTATTAGGGTTTTGGGGGATGGGGGGTGTCTAGTGGTGGTTGAGTTGTTGATCTGAAAATCTGGGTTTAAGCCCCACCACCGCCAGCCTGAGTTGTTGACATGAAGACCAGGAAGACCTGGGTTTAAACCCCACCACTGCCAGCCAGCCACTGTTGGGTCCTTGAGCAAGACCCTTAACCCTCCCTGCTCCAGGGGCGCTGTAGCATAGCTGAACTTGCGCTCTGACCCCAACTTTCAAAAATGGGATATTTGAAGAAACAAATTTTAAAGAAAGATATGTTTTCTGGCACACATACTGGCAATTCTTTGAATTGCATATGTGTATACTATCTAAAAGTTTCTAGTGATAGTTTCTCTTCTTCGCCATAGTTTCTAATCCCAAAGCTGACCCACAGTTCTAAAGGTGGATGTTCTCTGTGTGTCATGAGGAAACCAGAATATCACAAGTGAATTTGCATCAAAATGGAAATGACACTCCACCAATTTCTCTCCACACATTCACAAAAATTCCTAAGCATTTTACACAAAAATAAAGTAAAAAACTAATAAACCCATTAAATGTTTGATCCAGCCAGCTTTTCTCCAGGGTCTCTTCTGTCCTGCTTTAGGTTTACATACGCAGCGGTTTTATTTGTGTGTGAGTGTGTTGTAAACGCCTTCATTGTGTCTGCAGTTGCTGTCAAAGCAGGAAGTAACAAAGTGAGCTGTTTCCATGTGAGGAGAGAATTGGCTCACTGTCCTGACTTTATGACAGGTGTTTCATTGTATGCAAGTCGTTGATGCTAGTTTCTTATTTGCCAGGAGGTGGAGGGGTGGTGATCTGGTAGTGATCGGGGGTGCTGGCGGTAACAAAGCATCAGAATGAGTGTGCGGAAATGGGAGATGTCACCGACTGGTGGCGATGCAAGTGGACGGGTGCATGTGAGGAAACTTGAGAGAAAGCTTTACACCCTGCCCAAGCTATAGCAATTCCAATAGACACAGCTGAAGGACCGGGACCTGAAAACATGCATCTTTATTGCCTAAGTTTACTGCATCACATATGTATGAGTATTGAGAAATCCTGATTAAGGTAAGCAGGCTTAGATTTGGGTATTAATAAAAGTCAGCTTTGAAGTTGACTGGGATTATGTTCTGTGTGTGATAAATGTGAGTGTCTGTAAAGTATAAAATGAGAGTGGATGTCATTTCCAAAGAACTGGTTGTTACTGGATCTCTGTTATAAGATGGAAACAACAGCACTGGGCACATTGAGTCACTTCATACACATTATCCAGAATATTCACAGACACATTGTTTGGGCTTATAAAATAAAACAGTTCTGTCATCTTTATTTTGTGGGCAGATATTCCTGTTTTATTTCACTGCTTTGTTTGTGTGTGTGTGTGTGTATTTTGCAGTACAGTAGTAACTTTAGGCTGCCTGTAATGAGAGCTGGTGTCAGGCCCATGTCGAGTCTGAGATGTCGCCCATTTGTGTGCATTTGGATTTAATTTTGAAGTTAGTGCTCTCTGATTTATGATCAGGCTCCCCATCATCAACCTCTGACACCTCAGCTCTCCTCCTCACATCTTTCTCACACCAGCTCACTCGTTTATAACGTTTGGGGAGTTTAAGGTGCGAAAGTGACTGGTAAAGCTGTAAGGGTTTTTATGTTCACTACATTGTAGGAAGTAATAAGCGCTACTAGTGCTTCTTTTTATCGCAGGATTTTTCCAAATGTTAAATTTTCTCTCTACTCAGCCACGTTTTCCGCTGATTTCATTTCTGTTTTTTACTTCAGCTGCAGCATTTTATCTAATTCACTTCAAGATCGTTTAATTGAACTAGCCAGACGCAACATGTATTTCCAAGTGTCCTTTTTTTTTTTTTTTTTTTTTTTTTTTGCTAATATATATTTTTTGGTGATATATTAATTTCGTTTTACCTGTTACGATTATAATAAAGACATTCAATATGCTTTTATTTAGTATTTCAGTAGGTTAAATATGTTGTGTACCTAATAAAAGCATATTGAATGTCTTTGTCATTGTAAAATCTACAACGAAATTATAAAGTGCTATCCAATCAGTCAGTGCATTAAATAATGGCACTAAAAGAGCATAGAAATAGGAATAAAATGTTAGTAAATTAAGAAAATGTCATAGTGTGTTAGTAGACAAAAGTTTGTTGATTCTTGTTTGAAACCCCAGAAGAGATTTTTGACTTTTTTGTAGTGTGTTACTTTGTGACGTTATGAGTGTGGCATAGTTTTCTCAACTGATTTCTCCCTAAACTCTTTTATAGCAACTGTATTTTGAGCTTCTTGTTACTTGGTTGGTTTCCATCCCTTTCTGTACATAGTAAAACTTTAACGCATGGAAAGTATCAAATTACCGGCATGCGCTGCTGAGTTTAACAGAGTTTTATGATCCTGGAGTATTACGGGCGACAACAAGCACCTATTTACATTCCTGACACTCTTATTTATAGCGACATTTATCCTGTTTATTTTTATTTTTAATCAAACTGAGCAATTGAGGGTTAAGTGCCCTGCTTAGTTGCCCAGCTTTGACAGCTTGTGGTACTGGGAATTGAAACGACGATTTTCTGATCGGCGCCTCAACCTCTCGCGATATAATTATCGCAATATCAATATTTTAATAGCGTAACGATACATATACAACTTTTACTTTACCATAATATTAAAATAAAACCCTCAGTGTGTGTCAAATAATTTCCTTTTCCTTCTCCCTGACTGTCATAAGTTTTCTTTTTCAAGTTTTTAAAAAAATGATTGAGTTATTAGGTTATTGATTGAAGCCAGTTGCAATATGTATGTATGTATGTGATTTTTCTGTTTTAACACAATTTATTCGTTATATTATGGAGAAATTTTCTCAAAAAAAAAGTTTAAACCACAGTCTAACTACCCAAACTTCTAAACTGAAACCATGTACTTATACAATTGGCCCTTACACACCCGGGCCTGGTTAAAGTGCCCTAAATGTGGCTCCAGCCCTCGTTTTAAAATAGAGCCTGTAATTATGGGTTGTCAGACCCGTGTTGTAGACCCATAATTTCAGAGGGCCGGTTGCTGTGTGACAGGATGTTTTTGACTGCAGTCATGGCAGTGTGACCCGCAGTGCCGGTCCTTGTGTTAGGAAAGTTGATGTGGCAGTATAGCAGTTTCTTTTTTCCTCAAAGTAAAGAATTTGCATGAAAGTCATAGGATACCCTTAGTGTCATGCCCGGTATGTGTGTCGGTCCGTGTTTTACCTGGAAGTGCTAACATTGTATAAGATTTGTTCTATTGGGATCTGTGTGCTAATGCCAGTTCTCTGATCCTTTGTGTCACTGCTGATTCTCTGTGTCAGTACTGATCCTCTGTGTTCGTGCTGATCTTCTGTGACGGTGCTGAGTCCTCTGTCGGTGCTGATCCACTGTCAGTGCTGGCCTTCTGTGTCTGTGCTAAGTCGTCTGTGTTGGTACTAATGCTGTATTTCAGTGCTGATCCTTAGTGTCAGTGCTGATTCTCTGTGTCAGTATTATTGCAGTATTTCTGTGCTGATCCACTGTGTCTGTGCTGACCCTCTGCCTCAGGACTAATGCTGTATTTTAATGCTGATCTTTCGTGTCAGTACTAATGCTGCATTTCTGTGCTGGTCCGCTGTCACTGCTGATCCCCTGTGTCAGTGCTGATCCTCTGTATCAGTGCTGGTTCTGTTTGACAGTACCGAAAAAACACAAGACAAGCTGTTACTTTATTGCTGTATTTATTCAGTCATGGCTGTTGCCAAGGAAATTTGCAAATAAGATGATATCCATATATGCAAATAAGAGAGAAAGAAGAAACCCTGGGGTCTGTTTCTCTCTGAGGTTTAAAGTAAACTGGAAGAGGGGGATGTATATAACTATTTCAAGTGTGAAAGCCCTAATCTCATGCTAGACTTTAGGTTGCCTACTTTTGCCTTCTTACATCCTTTTAGTCATTTCCTGGCTTTGTGCCCGCATTACTGTTTCCCAGCAGAATAAGACAACACTTATGCAGACTAATGATGCATCTTAGGCTTAACCTCTGTGTGCATTTGAAATGTATTTATTTGTATTTATGTATTTGTTTGCCTCTGTTTCTATAGTAAATGTACCTGTTAATACAGATGCACTATTAACTTCTGGTTGCACAATATTGGAGCATTATATTATTACATCAAAGTGTTTTTTAATAATTATGAATAAATATTATGGATAAACTTAAGTGAAACATATAAAATGTGAAATCTTGTTTGTTTTTGCTTGTGACAGATCTCTGAGGTTAAATCTGACCTAAAACGCTCTCTCATTCTCTCTCTTTCTTTCTCCATCTCTCTTTTTTACATGCACAACCTGTTGGCCGGTTACCATTTTTGATCGTTTACAGGTAAGTTCATCTCTCTATATTTACCCAATATTTTCAGATGTCTAGTTATAGTTCTAAATAGAACTAAACCCTTTAAACCCCTACACTGTTGACATTAAAATATACTAAATAGTTTGCTTCTGAAAAGTTATTTTTTTGTTTTTTGAAACATGGCTTCAGCAAGGTCAGCTCTGATAAACTCCTCTATGTGACTTGTTTCTGCGTGCAGATGTGTAATATCGGATTAAATTAGCTGGGTGTACCATAAATCCACACCGTGTTCTTTACATGCAGTCACACCGTATCTTGCCATTGTTGGACAAGCTGCAACAATCCAACAGCATTTTGTATGCTGACATCGTGTCCCAGTGTTTATCTGCACTGCCTTTAGATTCAGGAGGAACACCAGCCAGAAACCTTTTTTTGTAAAATGTCATAGCAGGGTCTTAAGTACTGTCTGTTTTATCTATAAAAGACTATTAGATTCTGGTGTGCTGTAGGTTCTGTTTGATATTTTTATCTTAAATGAATTGCAACACCTGTGTTCCTTTGGTTGAATTTATTACATCACTGGAGCAGGGTTAATGTGCTTAACTTTTATTCGTTTAATATCAGCTTTAGGATAAACTGGAACCCAAAATGGGGAGTAAATCTGGAATAAGATTAATATCACATATGTTTGTGATGGTCAGGTTTGCAAAAACCTGTCAATATAGTGTATATGCCTGTCATGTTGTATGTGGGGGCCTCTAAATTTGGGCTAAAATTTGGATTGTCCCCAAATCAACAAGTATATATTTTTAGGGTTAGTGAAGTAGAAACGTAAAGAAGCCAAATGTTTAGTTTCCAAAATGCCTGAAACACCTGATCAAAGCAACACACTCCAGTGTGTGTGCATGTCTTGTAGTTGAAATGATTGACCCTAGTAAAATTAGATTAGTAAAAGGGTAATCATTTAATTAATGGTCCAAGAAAAAGAGATCAGCGGCTGTGCCAGGAGTTTCTGTGGAGCTGGGGTGCATGCCATGATGTGTATGTGTAAGAGAGAGAGAGAGAGAGAGAGAGGAGGGAGTGATATCTAGGGGGAGTGTCTATGGTAAATGGGAAAGAAGAGCAAAGAGAAACAATGAATCAATAAGAAAGTGTCAGTGGATTATATGAGAGATGTCCCAATGTCAGCCTGAAGAAAGAGTCATGCCATGTGTTGAAGGTAAGTGTGTAGCTGTGTTTTAATTATGTGCGTCGTTTACTCTGAGTGCAAGCGTTCTGTTCATCATTTTGTGGAGATGTTTGTACCTCTATAATGTCCTGGAATTGCGAGGGAATGAATGGGAATTCCTGGATGCTGTTGATGCGTTGTGCTTCCGTGTAGCTAACTGTGTGTCGCAGATTACTTTATTATTAATAGAAAATATTTTTATAAAAACTGTTTATTTTATCTGGACAAATGAATTAAAAAAAAAAGATTTTTAGATATGGTCATATGTGTTTTTTATGATTTACACATACTGTATTACATGGTACGATACGGTACATATCATGATACAAGGGTCACAATACGTATTGCAATACTTAAACGAATAACTAAAAAAATTCAACAAATAAAAACCTGAGACGTCCTTAATTTTTACATGATGCATGCTTCTGAAACAAAGACGGTAGCGGAGTCATTTAACACACTCTGGAAGTTTTAATTCAGTATTAACGTCAGTTGAAAACATATCAATACCAGAGGTTAGAATATTGCTACACTATCAGAAAAAAATATTGCTATTAATGACTTTTTGCTGCTTTACATTCAGTTAGTTGTACTAGCACCATTTTACCACATGGCTTAAGAGTTTAAAGGATTTTTTTGGCTTGGATGTAGGGGGGTGTGGTTCTCAATATGGGATTCTGTTAGCTGTCAATGTACAAGGTTCAATAATTAGTAAGGAATTAAATCATGCTGATAAATTTACTAACTATTATAGTGAAGGGCCCCCAAAAGAAATCTCATCAAGAAACATTGGTCGAGTCGCCAGTATCAGAATTGTTACTAATAAAGTGAAAAAAATGCATTTTATTTCTATATGTCTAAAAAATACAATTATAAGACATGAAGATTATAAGACATGAATTGATTCGTGGTTTGGACAAAAATCTTCAACGTGAAGGCAAACTTGTAATTATGTGTCCTTCCCCCAAAAATAAGTTAAAAGTCTCTAGTGAAGTGTTTGTGCGATAGATGTAGCCTGACACGCTGTTGCCTGTGTCAGCAAACCAAAAAGCCTGAGTGCTAAAACGAAAAATTCTTATTTAGAATGACTGAAACCATATAAAGTTGTTTGTGGTTAATTTTAAATCTGGGTTACGCGTTTGCTTTTGTGTGTGTGTGTGTGTCATTGACTGTTTCAGCTGTTGACAGTTGTTGCACATGTGGTGTTGTGTTTCCTCACAGCTGCTCATGTAGCAGTTCGATGTTCCCCTCTGCTCTGTCTGCTTCTCTGTGTTCGGTGTATTCATTTACACAGTGAAATTGGCCATGAATGATGTTGAGACTCTCTAACACTTTTGTTCTTACAGAAATACACACCCAGATACATTTCTTACAGCAAATCTTTATAAAAATCAGTTTTTTATTATAGATATTAGATAGTACACTTTTTTTAAACAATGAACTTATGACTCGGTGTGTTTTTATTCAACAGAAGCAGAGTCTTAGTCATTCCCAGACCGCCTGGTGACTGAATATCTGATTTTGAGTCATTTGACAGAAATGGATGGTGTCAGTCCTGTCTGAAATGAAGTTTCACTCGGAAGCAGATGTTCTGATTTATCTACACTGACTCATAGGAATCGTGTAAGCGTATAAACATGATTTGGCATGTAGGAGGAGGGAAATCGTAGCTTCGCTTTGCAGGAAAAATGTTTTACATTTCAATATTGACAGCATGATTGTTGCTAAAGTTTTAGCGTAATTTACTACGTTACTGGTTCTTCATTTGTCTGAGACAAATGCTGAAAACCTTAAACATTTCTAGAATCCTACACTAAAATCTGTACTTTAATAGCTAGTTTGACATGTTCGCCGACAGCTGTTAATGCCCGTTGCAATCATTTTTGTCCTCCAAAAAAATTCTGGCAGTGTCAGAAGATTTTAGACTTTTTCCTGCAGCGAAACTTCCCCTAAGACGACCATCAAACCAGTTACTGTTAAAGTTGTGCTAATAATATTCCCGGTTTTGCATGTGAAAAACATGGTAATTAACATCACAGGTGCCACATGTATGGGGGTGTTTATGGTGCTGGTGCAGTGAAGGTGTGTGTGTGAGAAAGATTGCATGTTCTTTAATTTGTATGCGTGAATCCAAGTAGATGTGAGAATCACAGGAAAAAACTGTGACTTCTACACATGATGTGGAGGCAAAGATAGAAAAACTGCCAACATCTGGATAAAAATAGCAGCATATTCAGTCCCCTAATTGTACAAAGCACAGGAAACACCTAACACATGTAACAACAGGAAACGCTCTGTCTATTTTTTGTCTTTTTAGATCTTGACTCCTTAATGGAGTCACGCCACACAACATGCTTCCAGAAAGCGTTTTTTAACGTATTATGGTTTTGGACAACTAGGTTTGAGTGGGGTTTAAATGGCGAGATTGGGGTATATATAATGTATAAATGTAATCACATGGTTAATTCAGATAATCCAGACTGAACAAAAGTCAGGTCTCCTGTGTCCAGGTCTTCCAACTGTGGCAGAATATCTCGACTTCATAACAGCTTTTATTTTTCCAAAAGGCAGCTTCCTGTTGTTTTTCAAAATTTAGCATTTAGCCGATCCTCGTTTAGATAAAAACTTGACAAATATATCTCCCATAAATCTGCCAGAATTCAACCAATTCGAGTGACTTTCAAATTCATTAAGTGTTTGTGTTCCATATGCCATAGACATTCAGCCATTGGGTAATTAGCGTGAGGTCAGTGACAGACTGAGACTAGGAGTAACACATTCGTAAAGAAAGAGACACAGAATATAGACCTTCATATACACATAGGAACATAACCCAGATAGTCGTCCCCCAAAACTTTTATTTTTTTGTTATCTTTTATTTTCAATAAATAAACCTTTTGGTCAGTCAATGACCTGCTCACTTTGTGTATTGGCAGAATGCCAGACTGGGTTTAAACCCTACCTTAAGCTCCCAAATAACTGTATCAGTAGTTATTGTTGACCTAGGGAAACAGTTCCTCATGATCATCATTTATATCTGATTAGTAGTTATGCTTTATAAACATTTGTATTTTAGTGTCTTTCATTTTTAGTTTATCTGATTTTCTTCTGGAATTCACTCACAAAAAAAATTAAAATATCCTACCAGAAAAAACAAATTTAATATCCACAGCTCAGGCCCAACTAGTTTCAAGACTAAAATAATTAAATATAGACAAAAAACCCAGAAAACAAGCATGGCCAAAAATCTATTCAGGGCAGAACAATATGTACATTTACAATACTGGCCAGCAGAAGGAGCTGTTGCAGTTTTGTAATTTTATTGCTGCTTCCTCAGGCCATGTAACAGGTATAATGTTTATATATTTTGAACAAAATAACATCTTGCTTGCTGTAGACGTGACCGTATCTTAGGTCAGAGCAGACGTGCCTCTCAGCAGGGCAGCAGCATAAAACGCTGTAATCAGATTGACCTTAAATTAATCCAGGTGATCACATGCTCATATTTAGCGTAGCATCTTGAGCTCATTGGTTTAAAAAGAGTTTTCCTGTTGTAGTTTAGCTGCTAATGTCAATAGCTTTAAATCCTCACAGACCAATTTTTGGAGATTCCTACCTAAAGTTGCAAAATTTTAAAAAAAATTTAAGCCTGTAAACATGCAATGAATGGGAATAAATTGGAATTTACAGGAATTAATGGAAATACAGTTCGAATTTCTTAATTGTAGGTTCACCTATAACCAGAAACATAAATGTAGTAAAACAACCACATTTAATGAAACTTCAGTTGAATTTCTAGTGCATGTTTCCCAATCATATGCACATAGTACTGCAGGTCAATTGAGGATACACAACCCCGCATGCACTGTGCATTCACCCAAAACATGCACTCATCATGCATTCATAATTTTTTATTCAAATATATAGTTTATATTTGTTTATATCAATATCCCTAAATTTTTAAATAGGTTCCTATAAATTCCCACAAGTTCACATAAATTTCCACCTTGGAATATTTCCAAAATTCCCACAGGGAAGTTCCTATGGAAATTGACCTGAAATTTAGTCCTACCTAGGATACAGTGCTACAGCTGGGTTTAAGTAGAAAAGGTTTAGTTATGTAATATTTACAGAATTGACAAAATACCATGATGTGATGTATGTATGTGTGTGTGTGTGTGGAGCCTCACCTTGTGTGTGGCTAAAGAAAAACAGGGGCAGTTAAACTGGGTTAAGAGATTAGTCCTGCACAGGACCAAAAGCGGTTGTCTATTCGAACCAGCATGCACTGGGACAGAAAAGCTGATGGTCAACTGTGATCAATGTCCAGCATAAGGATCACATAAACAACGAAGGAGACTCAAATGTGTGTCCATGATTTTACTTTAAATGTGAGCTTGTGTTTTTGTCTAGCCTTCTAAAGAGCATGTCTACTATTTTCAGAATTCTGTGCTTGACTGTGGTTTGGAGTAGCTGCTGTTTGTTTGCGTGTAACCTGACACTCTGTGCATCGGCCTCTTTGTTTAGCAAAATCAATCCATTCATGCAAGAACAGATGGGGGGAAGGGGGGGGGTCATATTTAGAAGGAGGCAGTAAGCAGGATCTTAAAGAAGTGTCCCTGGTGAGCTGTTTAGCCAGCTCCTGCTGCCTTCCCCCTAGAGTGAGTAGGGGGTAGTTGGGGATAGCGGTAAGTCGGTTAAGAAGGCGGGAGAAAAGGGAGGAGGGGCTGAGCATTAGGTCCACCCCCAGGCCTCAGAACCCGCAACACTCTACAGTCAGTGCCTGGCTGATCTTACAAGGCCTGCTATGAACAGAAACAAGCCAAGCCACCCAGTGCCAGAAGATGGGCAATGCTCAGCCCCTGCCTCAGTGCCAGGTTCCCAAAGTGGGCAGCATTTGTAACCCCCAACCCGAGGGCAACTTCCACCGGCGAATGCTGACCTCCAGAGTCCACCAGAGACGCGAGTCACTGTGGACCATTAAACCCAGTCTGAGAGTAGAAGACAGAGGAGAACAGGAGCTTCCACTCAGACGTACCCAGTCTTGCAGAGAGAGAAGATCCAGATCCTGCTTTTACTGTGAGTGCGGCGAATGCTGCAGGAATGTTCTGTGTTTTTAACTAGAATAGATGCTGTGTTATTGATTCTTATTTTAGGTTCCTTTTTTGGCATTTTGAAGTAGAAAGAAGTATCCTGTAAGTCTCTTTTAGTGTATTTTTTACACTGGGCACATAGAGCCTCTGTAATAACTGATGCTGTAGCTGACACAGTGTTCAAACCATTGTCATGAAAAGAAACAGCTGTACAGGAGAAGTTGAAATTCAGGTTTTGCACCTGACCTGATGTCACATGCTATCTGTTTGCTGTTTGAGTCATAAATATTCCGATATGCACTACAGTGAAACCTTAGTGTTGCATTCATTAATGGGTGACAGATATTAATTTCTGTCAAAAGATTATGAAAGATTTTATTACATGTCCGCATTGTTCGGATTCTGCTGCTAAAATCTTGTTGTAAAAAAAAAAATGAACCGAACTTCAATATTTTAAATCGACGGATCATCATGTTTACTTAACATGATTTATAAAAGGAATTGGGCACTTATTCTTATGCATTTGGAGTTACTATATACATAAACAGCAGAGGTTAAAATGGTCCTTTTTAGGTAGGCGTACTAAGTTGCAGCTCCTTTAAACACAACTAAACCTCCACGATGATATGTACATCTTTTATTAGTCTAACATCTGTGCTTTCCAATTTCTCAAAAATTTTCTTGTTCCTTTTTCTTTTCTTCATCATTGCATTTGGTGTGAATGCCTTTGTCCCATCCACCCATGCACAGATTGCGTCGATCTCACTTGCTGACCTTTAACCTTTAGAATGATGCCAGAGATCTTCCAGTTCAACCCCTCTCAGGCCTTGTCCTATCCTTTCCTCCATAAGGAGAGATTCATTCACTAGCAGTTTAGTCAAAGGCGGTTTATTGATCTCTAATAGCAGCACACCTCTGGGACTGCACTGTTGCCATTCATGATTTACTGTGTTCCATTTCTCCCTTACTATGCAATCCAAAGGGTGAGGTGGTGATGTGTGGTTACGTGTGCACCTGGCTGGATGAAATAGCTGTTTGATAATGCGCTACTGTGGAGGTCCACGCTGTGCTTGCTGCTTTAAATCACATTAAACTAACGTATAAACATACCATCAGCACAGGCTACTGATAAATGTTCTGAAAAAAGCTAAATGGAATTTTATGTCTATTTTAGAAACCTGTGACAGGTGTATGTAGATGAAGGTGACTGAAGGCACTGCAGTTATCTTGCTGACAGGTAGTATAAATAAGCCTTAGTGTAAATTATAAAGCATGTATAATTTAGCCTTTTTATAAATCCAGGGCTGGTCCTGACGTAGTCGTCTCCATGACTTGACAATTTTCCAATAACGTTTTGTCCTAAAGGGTTTTATTGCTCTTATACCGCAGCATTTTGTTTATTAAAAGCAAGGTAAGTTTAATCCATCAGTAATTTTTCCTTATGTTTCAGAACCTCATTGAAACGATATGCTGCTCATAATTTTTTTAATGCAGCTTGTCAGGTTCTCAGGAAAAAGCTCAATGCAACAACTTCCAACCTGAAGCCTTTCCTATGCCGGAAAACATAGTTATAGCTTAACCTCTGCTGCAAAGTGCTGACAGAGTCGATAGAGGTGGTGAGTACGCTAATCCTATTTTATGCCGGTTGAATGCACGGTCAGGACAGCTCTGCTTGTCTGTCTCATATAGTTAATTCTCTGTGACAGGGCAAGATGCTGCTCAGCACCTTACTGAATAAATCAGCTTTCAGTAGTATTATTACTGACAGATCATGATTATGGACACTCCTCACATTTCCGCAGGAATCTTGGGCTATTTGTGTGAATGTATGCGAGCTGTGAAGTTGTTTTATAGATGGACAGTTGTTTCATGGATTTTCTCTAAACCCTGTCAGGCATTTTACCCAGCAGGGGGTTTGTCCTTTTAGAGTATCTCTCATTTTGATCCAGATATTATTGTTGCTCATAATTGGGTGTTAATTTTTACTTTCTGATTTTTTAACAGTTTAATCAGGAGGACAAATTCTGCATGAATGTAGGGAAGACAAGGGTTAAGCAATGCAATTATAATAATCTATGAAGTCTATTTATAGCTTATCTACTTCACATTAATACTCACTAATATTTTGTCAAGCATCTGTCAAAACTTGTCCCACATGACTGACTCGATTAAAAAGATAAAACTAGTCATACAAATGCTTGTAAAATGATTTGATTTTATCACTGTATTATTACTCTTGCGTTAGCATAGCGTTTGACCATTTATTTGAAAAATATGTTCATTACTTACTATGTTACTCATAGCGTAAATTTCCTATCCTTTTCTCGAGACAAAACACTAACTTAGCTTAGTGTGTGTGTGGGGGCGGGTACCTCTTTATTAAATTACCTCTTTATTTCTGCATATTAAATCTAATAATAAATTTAATAACTTGGCTTTCATTAAAAGCTATGCAGTGACTTAAAACCCCGGGCTAAGAACCTTCATTAGCGACTATGGCCTCCTGAGCCTGATTAGATGGGGCAGGACAGCGACCTGCAGTGCTGCTTTCACAACTGTCCTTAATGATGCACAGTCTTTGCTATTCAAGCGATGGTAAGCTTAACCAGTAGAAGTGAAACCACAACAATTTACTTTTTATTTTGCCTTGTGTGGCACAGGGAGTTTCCTGGGCAGGGCGTGGAGAAGGGTAGGGGCACTTCAGCAATCAGTCGCTTTTCCTATTGTCAGTGCCAGGCTTAAACTGTGCGAGTAACCGAGGGGGGATTCTGACCTCTTGCTGGGGAGAGCTGAAAAGAAATTCCTGGTCTTTTGCTTTGCCTGACTAGCTCTTGCACTTTTGCTTAAGCACCATGACAAAAGTGTATTGTTTCATAGTGCCTCTTCCTGCAGCCTCTTACCCAGCTCCATATCCCTTACTGGAACCAGGGTGAAGACAAAAGACTTGAATTCTACCTCCCTCGCCAAAGACAGGTGGATTCCACAATCTCAACATTCCTACCCTTGCTTTACAACTCTTATACTTCTGTTTGCTTTTCTGCATTTGGGTTTTTCTAACTGGACACCAGTTGGCATCTGTTAACTGGTAGAAATGATTAGGTTGAGGCACTACAAAGGCAACTGATGTATAATCCCTAAAACATTACTTACCTTTCTGGCACTTGGCACACGCCTTTATCAAAAAAAATTATAGTTATTACATTTCTACAACTAAGCAGTAAGATGTTAAACGTCTCGCTCACGGGCCCAGAAGTGGTTGCTTGGTGGTGCTGTGAATCGAATCTACGATCTTCCAATCACATCTTAACCATTGAGCTAGAACTTTCCTTGCAAAATAGTGGCATGTTTGGTTTTCCTGGCACTTAAACAGCCATTCATACATCCATTCATTCATTCATTGTCTATACTCTCTTAATTCCTAATGAGGGTCATGATGATCTGCTGAAGTCTATCCCAGTTGTCATTTGGCGACAGGTAGGGGTAGACACTGGACAGATCGCCAGTCTATCACAGGGCCACATACAGACAAACAACCACACACGAATACACACACACAGACTCACTACTATGGGCACCATTTCAGCAATCAAATGAACATGCATGTTTTTGGACTGTGGGTGGAAACCTGAGTACCCTGAGTAAACACACACAAACACAGGAAGAACATGCGAAGTCCGCACAGAAAGACTCTTCTCTACTGAGGATACGATTCTGGGACCTTCTTGCTGTGAGGCAACAATGCTAACCACTTAAACAACCAGTCTCTCACAAATCAACTAGACATCATTTAATTATAAGAAAATAAGTAAATAAATATCTTGAAAATTGTTTTAAAGTCAACCATTCCAGATTTCTGATCATTATTGTACCTATTGTAGCCCTGGTACAGCTTCTATAGCCGATGCTCTGGTGTGACGTCTCTGATCACCTGTTTAAAAATGTTCGATGTTTTTTGCTGGCATAATTGTGATTTCACACTGCTGACTCATCATGGCACCTCTTTACGTTACGTTTACTCACCCTGTATTAACGTGTGTAATCTATACAGCATGATGCACATCTTTAAATAAATTCCACCTTCTCTGCTGGACATCTGGCATTTAAAATATTCATCAATATATTTTAATGTATGTCACAGCTATATCCCCAAAAGCCCTCCCGAGTCCATCAGTTGCCAAGCCATAACCCATCCTGTGACAGTCCGTATCATCTTGAGATCTAATTATTCTTTAATTCGATTTTTATTTCCGTGTGTGGTTGGTAAATTATTGGGTACACGTGTTTGTTTTAGCCTCGGTACAGCGCTAACTCTGTCACTTACTCCCACTCCATCATGGTTAGCGTGATACTAATCAAGTCTATCCGACCCGGTTTATTTAGTTACAGCTCTAATCAGACGTCCTCTTCCATCACAGCTTTAGTAATCGAGTCAGGCTTGGCAGATGAGTCTCTCTGAAGAACTTTGGATTTGAAGACATTTCATTTGAAAGAGGGTACATGCAGCAGATGGGTTCCAATCCCTGGATAGTTGTTTTATGCTGCGGCAAAGTTAGATTCTGGTTTCGGTGGTCTGTAATGTTTTTCAGACTTGCACTTGTTTGTCAGTAAACATGGTGATTCATTCTCTATTTGTCTTATCAAACCTCTGACTTGTATGCTGTAGGCGGGTTTCCCCTCCCTTTATTGTTCTTTATCAGCAAGATAAGATGATGTTGGTTTTCGTTCAAACAGTCTACACTGCCCTCTTCTGGTCATCAGTATAAAAAATAATTTCTTTTCTGTCTTGGTAAAACAGCGAGACGGTGACGATAGTAAACTGCAGAAATGTACACACCGTCAGTCACAGAGTTAAACTGTTCCCTGAATGTCCTGATTCTCGCTCCACACTCAGGCGTCTGTCGCAGTTACAGGCGTTAATTCTTATGGCATTAATAAAAAAAGACATCAGGTGTCGAGCAGCTCTGTTTTCATAATATTGATCATCTTTTCCAAGCCTGGCTTTTACCCAAATATCATTAGACAAGAGGGCAGAGAGGGTTAATTGACCTGTCCAGAGGATGTCTCTGGAGCATAGAGGAGCTTCGGGTTGGTTACTACAGACCAGACCGGATCTAAATTACATTGTGAGTGGGAAGTGACTCATTATGGAAAGTGTAATCTCTGCTAACTAGATTGGACGACTTTTCACGTGTAGAGATCGAACCAATGTGGATTTTCTAAGTGGCTATTTGCATATTTACCGATATTTAATTATTGTTTTTGGAACATTTTGGCAACTTAACTTTATAAGATTTTATGAGCCGTTACGGGTGAAAAACGCACCAGGATTTAAATAAAGTATCCTAAAAGAGATGATAAAGGACAAAGCTTAGACTAAAGAAAGATTGAGGTAAACATTTGTATTTGGTGGTGTTTTGTCTATCAAATAAAACAGGACAAGTGGTGTGTTTTTAAGTGGTGCTTGTTATTCTCTTAGGTTAATGGTCTAGGGTTGTCATGACAACGTCCACTTCAGCCCAGACTGGTAAATTTATAAGGGCAAATAAAAAGGTTTTGAGGTAAAGCCTTTGCATTCCACTTTTATTTCCATAAAAAATACCAATCAAAAAATATATCTTTCCAAAGGATGATAGTCCTTCCTCCAGTACAGCTTTACTTCCATATTTTGCAAATTCCTTCTTTAATTTTTCTGTCTGTACAGGTTTGTGTTAATGTAGTATTGATGTTAGTCAGTAGGTGGTGCTAATCATTAGAGAAATGAAGAGAAGGATCCATGCCTTGGACATTTATTACCATTTTATACAATTGTTATACAGTGTTTACTACAACTGTCTGTTACTCACTAAACATACATAAAACATACATTACACTATTAAAAAACAATGCATCAAAATAAGAGCTTACTGTATTTTATATAAAATGCTTATTTACTATGGCTGTGGTCTCCACCTTGCTGTCACTGCTGGGCCCCTGAGCAGGACCCTCAACTGCTCAGTTGGATTAAAAAAATTGGAAAATGTAAGTCGCTCTGGATAAGGGCGTCTACCAAGTGCCCTTAAATGTAATGAGGTAGTGTATTGTATAACCTGAAAGTGAGTAAGAGTCTAGTCTCAGCCTCAGATGTGACGCCTACGGGCCGCTGGCTAAATGTCTGATGCTATTCAAGGTCGACCTCTGATTGGCAGTAGTGTAGAGCATTTCTGTACTTCAGTATTTCTCTGCAGTTTGTTTACTTAGAGATGCATCATTATGTGAACAGGGCTAAAGATGCAGCAGAGAGTGGCTACAAGATGTCTGCAGTCATGTCATTTTGACAATACTGTGGTTTGAGTGTGGGCGGAGCTTATACCTACAGTAAGATTGTGCATTGTTATAGTTATAGCGTAGATAAGTGTGTGTCTGTGTCTCTGTGTGTGTGTTTAGCACCAGTGTGTCTCAGTAGACATCCTGGTGTCATGGTGTCTCCACAGCAGCAGTGGCTCAGGTGTCTCTGTGAATGCAAATGTTTCCCACATGATATGAATGCCTTATTATTACAAAATATAAGTGTTAGTGCTCAAGTTCTTTACTTAAGCTTTTCTAAATAAATTATCCAACCCTGGACTGAGGTAGACTGCGGGTGAGGTTTGTATTTGTGGGATAAATCTGATTGATGGATAACATCATGCACTCCCTTCGTTGTCTCTAAGTCAAACATATCACTGTTTCTACATTACAACAGACAGACTGACTCACTGTTGACTGGGAATGTCATTAGCAGTACTCTTAAACGGAAACGAAGGTTGGTCACGTTTATACACACACACACACATGTCTGTCAGTGCTGTCAGGGGTTCAGGTCCCAGGTGAATAGGCAGCGTATGTCCTTGAGCAAGGCACTCAGATTAATTCATCATCTTCTCATCTCATCTAATGCAGTGTAGATCCTCAGTGCTCTCCTTCTACTGCTGTCTCTCAGGAATACAATGAATAAAGATACAGTTCTGATATCTATATCTATAAACTGCTCTTTATCAATTATTTCTGCTGTAATAGATGTTTTTTGTTTATATATTTTAAGCACTTGCAAACTCATTAACTCTCTACAGGCTTATGGAATTATCATTTTGTAGAATCTTGTCTAGAAGATAAAACACATGAGGTCACTAATAATAATCTGTCAGGACACACATGTCTTTCAGTTGGTAAGAAATACTATAATACTAATTATTGTGTGAATAAAACAAAAAAATCGATATTATTGGCGACGTCAACAATTTAAAAATTGGATAAAAAATATGTTTGTTGTTGAATAGTCGATTTTTATAGTGCTGGAGGAGGACAGGATAGCGCTGGTGGACAAAACTGTCATTTAGTGTCATATATATATAATTATTGCTGATTAATCTCTGCTAATCGCTTTAATAAATTGTTGGTTAATTAATTATTAGAATAATTCGGTTCAATTCAATTTTATTTATATAGCGCGTTTAACAACAGTCGTTGTCTCAGTAACAGTAAAAAGTGTAGGTTTGTCCCTAATGAGCAAGCCGGGGGCGACTGTGGCAAGGAAAAACTCCCTGATATAAAGTAGGAAGAAACCTTGAGAGGAACCAGACTCGGTAGGGAACCCATCCTCATCTGGGTGACACCGCATGTTATTGTTAATTACAGCATATTGTAATGATCAAATGTTATGTAAATGGTTTGTTGCAGTCTTACTCGGAGCTGCTGATGGTTAGGATTATGCACCAACAATTCTGCTGGTTCAAGCTTGTGGGTGGAGTAACTGCATTGTTTGAAAAATAAAGATGTGATTAAGATGTGAGCAACAAAAGTGGTAGCTCATTGGTTCGGGTGTTGGACTTATGATTGAAAAATTACATGAACAAGCTGCCACTGCTGGCCCTCGATTAGAGATAAGTGTATGTCACTCTGGATAAGGGCGTCTACCAATGCCAGAAATGGAAAGGGAAAATAAACACTGCTAAAAAGTGTTGCTTAGGTAAACAGGACTGTGTCGCTCTCTGCCAAACTCTGAAGAAAAGATAGGGAGGGTTTTAACTCCACACCATGAATCCAGTGACTCGGAGAGAGTGTGATAGAGAACTTTAACAGTCGCCCAGGTCGTTCACTTGATAGAGCTCCTTTTGGTCATTACATGGTCATTAGTTTCAAGTTTAATGAGTGTCACTGCCGTTAGTTTATAGCTGATTATGCTAGCTGGTGCTGTGTAACAAATTTCTGGTAACAACTGGACAACAAACGTTTCACACACATTCACGTGA
Source organism: Bagarius yarrelli (assembly GCA_005784505.1). Taxonomy (NCBI): domain Eukaryota; kingdom Metazoa; phylum Chordata; class Actinopteri; order Siluriformes; family Sisoridae; genus Bagarius; species Bagarius yarrelli. Next base: position 5,003,899 of record VCAZ01000016.1, read on the forward strand.
ACCAACATGGTTGTATGAGTTGCTGGTTACCCTTTGAGTGTGTGTGTGTGAGGCTGTAAGCACACACATGGTCCTATACGCATCTTTCATATGAATGCTGTATGAATTGTACACTGCAATGTCCGCCGATGTTGTGTCCGCCGATGTTGTTCTGTCCTTTTTTCCTCTCTTTTTTTTTTTCCAGGTGTGGCACTTTCACTGATTTCACTTCAAAGTAATTATACTTCTTTCCTGCTCTGTTCTTTTTCCCCTCCCTCTTTTAACGTCACACCTTTATTTTCATTGTGCCACAGATTTTAGATGGTCCGTCTTGTCCCTGCTCTACTCGTTTTCTCAACACCTGGTGTGTTTTGGTGATGTGTGTATCTGAGGTTTCTGCTCTCTGGTTTGGTGGATGTTCAAGTCTTCATGCCATGCTCATCTGATCTCAGAATTCCCACTCAGCACACAATAGTCATGCATGCTTTCACAGGGAGGCCCAAGCCTTTTATTCTACCCATGGCTATTGTCATGCGTGCGCACACACACACACACACACAATGCAGCAGATGCTGAAGAAAGTCACAGAGTAAGATTCTTAAAACACTAGTTAAATGCAGACACAGATTTTTCATTCGGTCAGTGTCGGGTATCTAAATCACACACATTCAATCTCACTGTCTCCACTTTAAATTAAAGAAACACTTCATCTGCCAGCAAGTCTCAGCTTCCACAACAAAAAAACAAATGCAGTCTCTCTCTCTTTCTTTCTCTCTCTTTTCTGTCTCCTAATTTCTCCCTTCCACCTCTTACTTCCCTTACCTTTACTTTATCTCTCTCTTTCTGTCTCTTCTTTTTTTCCCTTGCTTTCTCTCTCTCTCTCTCTCTCTTTCTTTTTGTCTCCCTCTGTCTCCCTTTTCCCCACCTCTTATATTCCTCACTTTCTCTTTATTCTAAAAAGTCAACACCCAGTCACTTTCTTTCTGTCTCCCTCTTGCCCCCTGCCCCTTTCTTCCCTCTCTCTCTCTCTCTTTCTTTGTTTCTGTTTCACTGTCTCCCGCTCCTCCCTTCCAGCCTCTTACGCACCTTGTTTGTGCTTTCTCTCTCTCTCTCTCTCTCTCTCTTTCTCTCTCTCTCTGTCTCACTCTCTCTCTCCCTGTCTGTCTCTCTCTCCTGGTCATGATTTTACAAAAGTCTCACAAAAGAACGAGTCAGGTGTGAACAGTGAATTGACAGGAGCTTCAGAAAATATTCATTAAATGAAATGAGGGGAAGAAAAAGATACGAGTCGGTTTGACCTGATCTTTATTGTCCTATAAAAGAAGTGCATAGGGTGTGTTGGACATGACTGGCTGTTGCTTTAGCTGTCACTTGTGAGAGTCATGTAAGTGTGTGTCAAAGCTGCGTGGGAAAGCAGCCTTGTGGTCAATTCATTAGGATTGCCTTTAAAGTCATGAACATACTCCGAGACTAGTTTAACAGTCCCATCGCTGCTAACTTAGTTAATAATGGTCTGTGTTCGCTTAGTTAATAATGATAGTTAATAATGGTCTGTGTTCGCTTAGTTAATAATAATCTGTGTTTCGTTTAGTTGTTCAATAATAATCTGTGTTAGGTTAGTTAATAATGGTCTGTATTCGCTTAGTTAATAATAATCTGTGTTCATTTAGTTAATAATAATCTGTGTTAGGTTAGTTAATAATGGTCTGTATTCGCTTAGTTAATAATAATCTGTGTTCATTTAGTTAATAAAATTAATCTGTGTTAGTTAGGTTAGTTTAATAATGGTCTGTGTTCGCTTAATTAATAGAGATTTGTGTTAGTTAAGTTAATGTTAATAATAATCTGTGTTAGGTTAGTTAATAATGGTCTGTGTTCGCTTAGTTAATAATAATCTGTGTTCGGTTAGTTAATGATAATCTGTGTTAGGTTAGTTAATAATGGTCTGTGTTCACTTAATTAATAGAGATTTGTGTTAGTTAAGTTAATAATGATCTGTGTTAGGTTAGTTAATAATGATCTGTGTTCGCTTAGTTAATGATGATCTGTGTTCATTTAGTTAATAATAATCTGTGTTAGGTTAGTTTTATAATGGTCTGTGTTAGCTAGTTAATAATAATCTGTTTATCTTAGTTAATACTATAATCTGTGTTCATTTAGTTAATAATATCTGTTATCTTAGTTAATGATGATCTGTGTTCATTTAGTTAATAATAATCTGTTATCTTAGTTAATAATGATTAGTGTTAGCTTAGTTAATAATGATCTGTGTTCGCTTAGTTAATAAAGACTTGTGTTAGCTAAGTTAATAATGTTCAGTGGATCAATTTGGTGTTCTTAATTTTATTCTTATTGTCCTCTGCCTCTCCAAATAAATGTATTGTAAGTAAATTTCCCCCTCAGCTCTCTCAGTGGGATAGAAGGACATACTCTTTCTCCATCTGTGGCATTTGTTTTTAGCAAACATTCTCTTTCCTGTTGGTTTTGCAATAAAACAACACAGGCACCTGTCCTAAACCCATCTGTGTGTATGAGAACATGAGAAACTGACGTTTTCACACATGCACACTTTTTCTGTGTGTTTCACTGCTGCAGAAGGACAACAGCGCTTCTGACAGGGAGGAGATGTCAAAGGGAAAAAACATGTCAAACCGGTGTGTGTGTGTGTGTATAAAATATATATATAAAATCTGGTTTGTATGAGAAACAGGAAGTGAGGAAAGAGAGCCCTTTTTTACACCGACACACTGCTGGAGTGTGGAAAGTAAACATGTAGATGTGGTAGTATTGGTTTAAGAATAAATCTTTTAATTATTATACCTTTTCTGCTTCCCATCCTCATTGAAAGAACAGCATAGAGATGTTTAGTTTAATTTAGTGTAATTTGTATAAATAATTTAGACATTTACAGCATTTGGCGGAGACCCTTATCCAAAGCTTTTTTTTACTTTACATTTTTTTTCTTTCATAAACCTGAGCAATGAAGGATTAAGGGCCTTGCTCGGGGGCCCAACAGTGACAACTTGGTGATGCTGAGAATCGAACCCTGATTTTCTAATTAGCAGGCCAACACATTAACCACTGCACTACCACTTCTCCACAAACCTCTTCCCCTACAGACATCATGTAGAATTCATTTAATAGGTATTATTTACAAAGCAAAATAGTATTTAAAAAAAAAAGCTTATTGTTATTTATTGGTGGGCTGGTTGGTTGGTTAATTAGTTGGTTGATTGGCCGGTTAATTAAATGGTTGGTTGAATAATTGGTTGGTTAGTTGGTTGCTTATTTGATTGATTGGTTGATCGTTTGGTTGGTTGGTCACTTGGGTTGATTTATCGTTTGATTGCTTGGTTGGTCAGTTGGTTAATTAGTTGATTGGTTGCCACCAAAACCACTAGCAGATTTCTGTTCACCTTCCACACCTCTACGATCAAAGTGGGTGGAAATAGAACCGGTTTCATATGTTATAACAGATTGGGAGCGTTCATGTAAAACCTGTGTTAAAATATTGCGCTTATTTGCAGGGTGAAAAAATAAGGGATTTGATGTGAGCATTATTATTGCGTGTTGCCGTGTTACCATCCCAAAGTGAAGCAACTCTTTTCAAAGTTTACAAAAAAAGTAAAAAATAAAACAAATGCAAATTAGGTGTGTTTTCATCAAGTTGTTCGAGGAGCTGACAGTGGTATTGGTAACCATAGTAACAGTAAATAAAACAAGGCAAGAATAATGAAGCAGAAACAGTTGATTAGTCATGTGGGTTTAACATTTGCCACAGCAGAATTTATTCAAATTAACCCTAATTAACAGACTCCAATTAGTAACCAATGGACAAGTAAATAAATGTCCAAGCAATGCCGCTTTCCTCGTCTGTCCAGATGTACCTGTTGCTGCTAGAAACCGTGATGTTATGAAGAAAAACACTGTCGGCGGAAACATGGATTAGTTATTATTCAAAAACTACCTCAAATGACGGTAAAAAAAAATCTCAAAATGTTCAGTTTCCCTCACAGCGATGAAAACAGCATGGTTAACATTCTAATGCCCTTCAGTATTACATTATAATACATAATAATAATTATCCTCATCATTATCATCTATAATTCCTTCGTATTTTATATGTATGAAAAGTTCTAAAAACAACAGCTTATAAAGCCTTAGTAGTCTCGCCATGTCTCATTTGTGTCTGAACCTGTCTGCTCCTAGACACACACACACACACACACACAGAGGAAAGCTTAGACATAAATACACAATAATCATGTCTAATCCTGTAGTTTGTGGCCATGTTGGAATGAGCAAAGGACAAAAGTGTTTTAATTATTTTACCCCGTCAAATCAATAGTGTGTGTGTGTGTGTGTGTGTGTGTGCCAGGAAAAACACTGATGGACCATGTTCAGAGAGAGAGCTTCAAATGCAGGAAAACAATTGATTAATTTCCATTTCAGTGAAAATGCATCCACTAAATTATTTATATTATAAAAATATAAATATGCAATAAATAAATAAAAGAGGGCGCTACTTAGAGTAATGATAATTCTACATTTTATTTAGTGAATTTATTTACTAAATAAATGTTGTAAGATTATTTATAAATGAATAATCTAAATTGCAATAAATTCAGAATAGTGTTAATATATGAATCATGTTTTTAAACTTCGGTGCTGCACACTTTAACTCTTTGTCTGAATAGGGAGATTTGGAGCAAGTTCAGTACAGAGTTTTGAGTGTGTAGATGAAAGGAAGTCATGCAGACACTCTCACCCACTGACACACTTCCCTCCACTTTACCTCCATGCACTTGTTGTTACACACCAGTAACGAGTAAAAAAAAGTCTTGTTTCAACAGATTCAATAGCCAGCGAGGCAGACATGGGCTGTGTGGGCTGCAAGTGATGTGTTGGGGGAAGGGTGTTCTGCTTGTTGGCTGTAATTCAACCATCATTTGCATTTGCAGCTCCCATTCAGCTCCAGATTGAGGCTCCGATCAGCCCCTCCTGCCATTCACATCCTCCTGCACCCCCAACCCCTACCAACCTGCTCCTTCTTAGTCAAAAGAAACAGGGTCATCATGAATGTCTGCATTATTTAAGCGGGTGTTTTAAGTGGGTGTGTGTGTGTTGGGGGTGTATGATAGGCAGAGTATAATATATAGTGTAGAATCAGTTGCCATGTGCTAACACAGCAAGCCGGCTTATCAGTAGAAAAACCACACCGTCTGTCACTGGGTAAAGCCTACATGTGCCAAAACACACAAATATGTCCTACTATCCTTCCATTAACGTAATTATTCACTCAAAAAATAAATGCAAGTTTAATGAGAAATGACTTGAAAGTGATGATTTTATGTGGTGGGTGAAGTCGGTGCCTGAAAATGGATACAAGGCAAAGTGCCGTTAGTTGAGGATGTTTTATACTGGGTAAAAATGGCCTCCAGCGGTGGGACCCCTGGGAATAGACGAAGAGATATGCATGTATATTTGTGTATAGTTGCTACTGAAAATGTCTTAAAAAGTCTTAAATTTACCCTGTTAAACTTTGATAAGTATGGGATACAATCTATGAAACCATTTACATGGTTAAATTTTACCTGTTACTCCTTTGATACCATATGAAAGCTGATTTAAAGCCTGTTATTAATTTTGTTTTAAGTCGGCTGATTAAATAGAGGTGGAGAAAATTATTGGATACACAAGTCACTTTTTCATGGTAGAAGATTTATATTAGTCACTGTACATGTTGTAAAAGCTACAAAATGGACAAAATAACGCCAAAGAACACACAACAATTGCACACGTCTGACCGATAAGTGCATGTCTGTCTATGACATTTAACGTAATTTACTGATGATTTTTCTGCACCAAACAAAGTGTATTTTTCCGTATGATAAACAACTTCTAATAACAATTTAAATAAAATCCAACTTTAACAATAAATTGACCTTTTTATATTTTTTAAAATGTCCCAGCATGACTTCAGACATGGTTTTCCCAGATCGCATCACAAAGATAAACACACACACACGTATACACACATTATGATGCTGTCAAGTTCAAGTTTTTCCATAATTAAGCTTTAATTACTTTAGAATTTTGTTAATTGATCATGATGTTTTTAAAAAAGAAACATTTACAAATATATATAAGATTTACCGTTATTATCTTACTTATGATGATTAATTCTAAGTTTTTATTAATTATATATTCTCACTATATGATGTATAACACAATACGTAAGACACTTAGCATCACGAAAAGTGAGACTCATTTCCATCTTTTGGAGATGAATTATATTCAGTACATCAGATATATTCACACTGTATTGTTTTTAATGGAGGTTAGATATATAAAGAAGGGACATATAATTAGTGCACATACATGCGTGACTGCTGAATGTTTTATCGCTGAAATAAAAGAAATCAGTTAATGTACAATAAAAAGAAGTAAAATATAACCAATACACACGCGCACACACACACACACACACACACACACACAGAATAGATGAAAAGAAGAACTGTGCCCTGATCCCCCAGGGTGTGTGTGTGGAAGGGAGGTGAAGTGTTTCCCAGGGTTGCACTGTGTGTGTGTGTGTGTTGGTGGGAGGGGCTGTGGATGTGCCTGTAGACTGTGATGTGATGGAGACTAGTAGACACAGAGTTCTGAACGAGGCAGCTTCACTTGCCTGGCTGTCCTGGTAACTAGGAAGCAGCGGCAGTTACACACACACACACACACACACACACACACACACATACTGGAATAATGGTGTTCATCGGGACTTCGCTTAAGTCTCTAATTAAATACTTCAAAAAGAAGGGTAAGATTCTGCTTGTTATAATTATTTCAGTTTTACTTATCAGTTTTTATTTTTTGCATGATTGCTATCGTCACCTTTTGGTTATAACCTGTGTGTATGTATGTGTGTATGTGTGCGCGTTTTGTTTCCAGTGTGGCGTTAACTGTCACCAGCATCTGTAGTTCACAGCATGTTTTAGATAAGCAAAGCAAAGCAAAGCAACACAATAACGATATAGAAATAAATCTCACATTCCATATTTCTCATTATAGCTTTATATAACTATAGTTTTTCTACAACACTTTTAAAACGTTAGTTTTACGTTTCCCTGATAGCATTTTAGCTTTTGATATGTCTATTTTGATATTTCGTTTAAGTCTTTTTTCTGTTGTTCTCTGAATAATTTATTTTGCAATATATTTCAAAGTTGGTTTTTTTTGTTAATGCAGTTGGTTTACATTGTGATGATCATTTTTCCACCTTTATGTTGATGAGTAGATGTTAAGTTTCTAACCGCTGATCACATTGTGTGAAACCAGTTTATTAAAAAAAACTATGTTAAGATTAGATTAGATTTAACGTTATTGTCACTGTGCAAGTTACATGTACACAGCCAATGAAATTCAGTAATGAAAAATTACCCCATTGATCTGATTTGTTCCTGTCAATAATTTCCATTGCTAGATTTAATAGATGTCTGTGCATAGGACTGTGTGTGTGTGTGTGTGTGTGTGTGTGTGTGTGTTTGAGAGCTTTGGAGGATTATCAGGCCTCTGAATGGATGGTGTAGGGGCTCAGAGCTCAGACTGATGTGGAGATTGATGTTTAGGACAATGCTGGTTTTGTGTGCTACTCTGGCGGCCTGCTCAACTTTCAGCGCCTGAACTCGGCTCACATTTGTCTCATTGTGGGTTTTACTATTTTTGCAATGACTTTCTGCTGCCCTGTGGGTTGTTTTAATTCGGAAATTTGATAACTTCACACGCAAACTTACTCCAAAGCTCAGAGAAACCAAAGTAAAACCAGAAATGCGATTATTATTACAGACCAGCTACTGTCCTCATAGTCTCAAAGCAGTTGTGTGTTTCTGTAGATTTGGGATGCTTTGATCTACATTAGAGCTAAAAGCCTGCACACACACACACACACACACACACACACACACACACACACACACACACACACACACACACACACACATTCATGCACATACATGTTCCTCACCCAGTCCTGCTATGCTTTGATATTTATTTTAAGGAATATCAAAAGACTGCTATGCTCTTTGAAACTCTTTTTCAAAACGTGTGTATGTGTGTATATGTGTGTGTATGTGTGTGTATGTGTGTGTGTGTGTGTGTGTGTGTGTGTGTGTATGTGTGTGTGTGTGTGTGTGTGTATGTGTGTGTATGTGTGTGTGTATGTGTGTATATGTGTGTGTATATGTGTGTGTATATGTGTGTGTGTGTGTGTGTGTGTGTGTTACCTGGGTGCACTTATTAAAATCTGTGTGGGTTTGTTGAGTGGTCGAAAAGCTGTGGGTGTTTGTGTGTGTGAGTGACTGAGTGTGTGTTCATTGCAGTGTGATGACAGAACCAGCTGCTGTTGCTAATTGTCTTGTTTTAGCTGTTCACACATTTAGCTAACCCCCGCCCCCCCACGCGCACACACACACGGTTTTTATGAAGCCTTGATTCAACGTAAAAGGCAAATAATTCTAAAGATACCAGAGTCATCTTAAATACCACAATCTACACTTCCCAGTTTGTTTCTCATTGTCTCGCAATCCCTATCTGATATAATCTGCATAGAGGAAGTCACTGATTTTAAGAATTGGTCACATGATCAGATGTTTGTGTGGTGTTTTTGACAGAAAATACACCTGATTTCATGTCACATTGTTTAATATTATTCCAATTTCCTGCAATTGTCACAATTTGGACAACTTTTCAACATAATGAATGAATCATATTTACAGCTAGTTTTCAAAACTGAGGTTAAAGTAAGTACAGACAGCCAGTAGCCCACAGTAGCTAATCGGATTGTACGTATAGTCGTATCATAACTCCAAAAAAAAAACCGTAAGTCAAAGGGTTTTCTGTACTTATTTTAGTTAAATATTAATGTAAATCAGTTTGAAAACATAATTTAAATATTTATTAATACTATAGGTTAGAATATCATGAAAAAAATACATCACGATAGTAAGCTGTATTTGTATTTTTACACATTCCTGATAGCTATGATATTTATATTTCTAGTTCATACAAATGTATTTATTTTTAAGCCCACAGCTTGTTGTATCATGCTCAGGTTTGCCACACCTTCTAAAACCGTCCGCTGTGAAGACCACAAGTTTTCAGTAGCCGCTGATCAGTGGTTAGATTTCAAAGCGCTTGTTCTAACCGCTTTCCTGTGTACTGTAAATGAGCTCAATTACCAACTGCATAGCACTCGAGCCCTTGAGCATCCTGACAGCTAGCTTTCTTACCCCACAGCTATTAGGACAACTCTTAACAGCCAGGTCGCACCTGTGACCCCCCCAACACACACACACACACACACACACGGATTCCTCACACCTCCTTCTGTTTACTAAACACCTTCTTCCTCTCCGGCCTGTCCGGCCACTAGTGTTTTTGCCTCCGCCGCTCTTTCAGCTCATGTGTGTCCAAACAGTAGGGTTTGTCTCTCAAACATTTACCCCCAGCTGCCCCTAATGGCCCATTTGTAGCTATAACACACTTCTCTGTGCTTAGGCACCGCAGGACAAGTCATTCAGGATCTTCTCCTCAAAAGGCATGCTGTTGTGTGAAATGGGTTTTACAGCATACTGTTAAAACATTTAGCTGTAAGTCGCTCGGAGTTCACAGATGGACAGTGTAAGCAGCATTTGGTGGCAGAGTTCTGTTTTCTTGACTAGTTTTGAGTGTGCACATAATGTGTTATTGCATGTGTGCAGTTGTAAGTGTATTTAGATGTATTAGCATTTATTTGTAGAAGTTGTGCTTTTCAATAACGTTTACTACAGTTGAAAGAACATCATTCATTCACAATGGGCCCTTGAGCAAGGCCCTTAACCCTTTCAGTTCCATGGCTGACCCTGTCCTCTGACCCTAACTTCGTATTGAAAATATTAAGATTTGGATTTCACTCTGCATTAATGTATCTGTGACTAGTAAAGACTTACTAACAAACAAATTATTGTTGTAAATGAATAAAGTTTTGGGTGATGATAAAGAATCACTTTATTAAGATGGAGTCTCGACATTTAGTTCTCATTGGCATCACTTTGTGTTTCGTCCACAGCTGTGTCTAATCTGGATGAGGAGAGTAAGTGGACAGTTCATTACACAGCACCGTGGCACCAGCAAGAAAATGTCTTCCTGCCCGCATCCAGACCAGCCTGTGTGGAAGAGCTGCACCGTCAAGCGAAAGTCAACCTTAAAACAGCGCTCAGAGGTGAGATACTAACACCAGACCGTCTCACACTTCTCAGTCATGTAGCATTTTATGTTGCAGATTTAATTAGCTCTGTTTTAAAAACCTACATGACCATCATATTAATCTGAATTTGTATTAAATGTGTTACACTGTGGTGGAGAAGGTGGTGTCGTCACCTCACAGCTCCAGGAGTGGCAGTGTCAAATTTTGTCTATCCTATAGTATATAAGTCTCTTCGAAAAAAACATGCTGGAAGGCTTCAACCTGTATATTTCCCCCTAGTGGTCCATCCTGGTAAAAAAAATCTTGTTTCTAATGTTTCTATTAGTCTTATAAAAAAGCATCTACATAATTTCTGTTTAATCTTATCCACTCTTACATTTATCTCAGTGAATCAGTTTAAGCAGTTAGGGGCCTTGCTCAGGGGCCCAACATTGGTAGCTTGGTGGTTCGAGAAACTAAACTCACCATCTTTAGATCAGCCTGCCAACAACAGGCCACTGAACTTAGACTTAGGCCCTGTCTACACAAAGAAGCGTTTAGCTGTATGTTAATGTTATCGTATAGGTGTTTCGTCCAGATGAAGACGTCATTTTGGGGTACATACTGAAAAAGTCTGGTCTCAGATACCGCCACGTCACGCAACAACAACAACTACTGAGCTTAAGAGCTATACTAAAGCAAAAACATTTGCTCTTTTGAGCAACAAATGATTATGGTTTGTATTCCTCTTCTCAGGAGCAGAATAACAGTGCCACATGCTGGTGTGGCATGTGTACTACATCAGTTTTATGCGTACGTAGATATTTCTTTAGAATTTTTTAGAACAAGCCAAAAAAAAAAACACCAGATAGCGAAAGCTCTGGCATAACAGATCTGTAATAACCATTTTATAAAGTGATTACTACAAAGGATTGTTTAAAACTTTACACGCGGTAACAATAAAAGTAGTAAAAATGCTTTAAAAACGACCAGAGCACCATTTCTGCATAGGCTGTACTGTGCTATTTGACTAAATACATTATTCAGCATGGGGAGCAACAGAGCTGTAGTGCAGCAGGTAAACACCGGTGTAACTTCTGGCCACCTGCAGGTCAGCAGTAATCTGTTATAAGAGAACATGATTAAAGATGAGGAAAGCTTGAGCTGATCCTGAGCCAGTAGAGGTAATGTGAGCTAAGCAAGCTGACTTCTAGTAAACAGCAGGGCAGATGGTCAGTGTGTTGGCTGCTGAATTATACAGTGAACTGGTGACAGAAAAAATGTGTGAGAAGAAATAAAGAGGAAGACAAAAAGAGCGAGCTCAACCCTAGGCTCAGAGGGTTGAAAGTAAAGTTTGCTGTGTGTGTGGATGAGTGTTTTGTGTGTGTGTGTGTTTGGAAGAAGACAATGTGTTGTGTGTATCTAACAAGGGAGTTCATGGATCAGATTACCTGGTTGGGTCTCTTTTAACTCTTTTCTCATTTACCTTCTCATGTTGCTTCTCTCCTGCCGTAGATCTTCTTTTTGACCACACACACACACACACACACACATACACACGTTACTCTTATTCTTTCAGAGCTGAAAGCGATTACACTATTTTATTTTATTGTGCCATTTTAGATTTATTTTCCATTTACAGCGTGTAAGTAATGTTGCACATATCTATCCCATCAGGCTAAACAGAGAACATGCAGGACTGACGTGGCAATAAATTATTTTTATTATTATTATTATTATTTTATTTGTATTTTTTTTGTAAAATAAAATGTTATGGTGGTACAAGATGGTAATAAAAACAGTGTGCCAATGTGACACCCTGAAGTGTTTTATTCCAAAACAATAATGATATAACATGATTTGTGTTACTTATATTCACATTTCTGGCATTTGGAAGACACCTTTATCCAGCGCAACTTACTCATTTAATTTTTTTTTCATACACTTAAGCAGCTGAGCAGGTGCGGGAGCCTGGGAGTGCTGGGATCTGAACTCACAATCTTTTCATCAGCAGTCCAACACTCATTTTTCATAATGTTGCTTGATCCACATGGGAAAAATAAACATTTTCTATTTTTTAGTAAACCGACAGAAGAAACGATGAAGAAAGAAAAAAAATGTTAAATGTTATGTTTCGGTTAAACTAAAAAATAAAAATTTCAGCATAAATTAATAGTCAAAATCAGAACGTGGAGGTTCACAGCCTGGTCCCAGGAAGCAGAATAAGCCGTCTGTTATCTTACTAAGAACAAAGAATATTATATAAGCACAAATGTCATATTATTGTAACTCCAAGAATCTGTCTCTCACTTACATATTTAAGTGCCTATTTGTAAAGGTCTCTCTGTATCAGCACGTCTGTGGTATTGTCCCCTGTAGATTATAGAATTATATTATAAAAAAATGACAGCGTTTTTTTTCTTCTTTGTCTCACTGACTTTCAAAGCTGTGACAGCATCAGGTATATAAGCGCCTCGGCAGTACAGTAGCGCCGAGCTGTGTTATTTTGTAGACACACAGTTCTGCATGGTTAAGAGAGGGTGTTTCAAAAGATCTGTTTGGATACCAAAGAGACGTTTGGTTGCCATCTGTGACAAGCAGCACATAGCCGAGATGCACTTCAGTGATTAATTCACACACGCCCACACAGACAGGCTCTCAGGGATAGACGTGAGACATTCCACTTCACATGTTTACATATTTTATGCGTCTTTGGCATTCACAAGTTAGTCATTTCCTTATTTTGTGAACTCCTAGAGAAGAGTACTGTTGTTGTTTTTTACCACTAGAGGGAGCTCACTGAACACTCTCACAAGCTTCCCTGAATGTTTAGGTAACCCGAAAGCAGCAGTAACGGCTTTACTAGGTACTAAGTTTTAACTGAATCTTTGTTTGTTCTAACCAGGCCTGTGTCTGTTGTGTGTGTGTTGCAGATTGTGATAAGCTGAGAAAGGATGGCTTCCGCAGTTCACAGTACTACTCCCAGGGCCCGACCTTCTCTGGCTCAGCCCACTCCTGCAGCAGCCAACTGGAGGATAAGGATGAAGATCTTGATTATGATGATGATGATGACAAAGTAAACCACTCTTATCATAAGACTATGAGTAAAAGTGTGTCATATTATTAAGTGGTGGTCAGAAAAAGCATTAGTGGTAGGCATGGGTATGCCTAAAACCTTTATAGTATTTTATAATTAAGAGTTAGTATTCAGACAACTAAAAGTTTGTTTAAAAAGTTTTTAATACCAAGAGAAATAATGCATCTATAAAAAATGTAATTATCTTTAGGTATAAGCTGCTTTAGTAACCTTATTCTTTAGGGCTGTGTATTGGCAAGAGCCTCATGATACGATACATATCACGATACACGGGTAACAATAATATAAATCACGATATATTGCAATACAATACATTTTGCAGTACTCCAGATTTAAAAAAAATGTAAAAACAAATAGTTAAAAAACAGAACAAGCACAAAGTCGGAGGCGGCCGTATTTTTTTAACATGCTTGCTTCTGAGAAAATGGCCATATGTGTCGGTGACAACTACAGAAGCGTTGGAGGAAGTTGTTCGAAACACACGGAGGGTTTAAATTAAATATTACATAAACGTGAATCGTTTAATATAAAATGTCTAAAAACAGTATGTATTAATACTAGGTACTAAGTTTAAAATATTGATATTCTTATAATACAAAAATATTACATTTACATATAAATTTTTGGTATTTGGCAAACATCTTTATCCAGAGTGACTGACATTTATTTTATTTCATTATTTGTGTAGTTGAGGGCTAAGGGCCCTGGTCAGGGGCCCACCTGTGGCAGCTTTGTGCTGGAAATTAAACTCACTATCTTTAGATCAAAAAAAAGTTAGAACAACTTAACCAGTTAGACTTATTTTCAATCTTTTTTTTAATACTTTGTACTGAAAAATTCATTGTTGTCCCAGTGTGGCAGAAATGGCTGTAAGTGTAAATATCCAGTAGGAAAGAGTGGAATATCTGTGGTTAATTCTCCAGTAGCTTTGTCTGGGTTTCATACCCCCCACCCCCCATGCCTTCCTCTGTTTTCTCTCATACTCTTTCTGTTTTATTAGTGTTGTCAGTTATGTGGTGCTGCGTTGTGAGAGTTGAGCCTCTGGAGACACAACGCACCTGTTAGTCTCAGCTCAGAGCAGAGAAAGTGCATTAGTCTTTATTTACTGAGAGCTTAATGAGATAATGTGGCTGCGGATGCTAAATTAATGAGGGTTAAAAAAGGGTAACAAGCTACTTTTGATATTAATATATTTTAAGAAAAACCTAATTAGATTATTAACCTTTTATAAAAGACTACTTATTTAGTTACTATTTCATGATTTCAGGATCTTCCAGGCTGTAATGTGCTCCCACTTTCTCCCTACTGTTTGCTGATGTAACCTCGCCCTGTCCCGAAATTGTGCTGAAGTAATGCGGTTGCTATTATACATAAGTATTTCTAATCAAGTAATTATTCTCAGCCTCACTGTTGTTATAACATTCTCTTCTTTCTGTTTTCTCTTTCCCTGTCTGTGTCTCATGTCCTCACTTTCTTTGTACTAATATCTTCCGTCTACCTCTTCTTCTTCTTCCATCAGTCTGCAATAAATGACCTCTCATGACTAGTCTGACGGTTTCTCTGCTCACACTGTGCTGTACGGACAGATCAGCATTGTTATTTCACTTGAGTGGTTTCTTGGGCTGCAGAATTTTGAAGAAAAATGCGATAACATGCTAAATAATGCATTATTCAGTATGCGATATATTTTGCCGATATTATATTTTATAAGTTGCCACTCAACTTTTGCGTATTCTATATAGAATCCTAATACTGCCATATTTTTAAAGCAGGTGTGGGTACCTTGGGCTGGCTCATCTTATTAAGATTAGCTCGCTATAAAAGTTTTACAGCTTGTTGTTTCACCCTAACTAACATCCACATGCCAGATATTTTACAATCCATATTGGCCTAAAACTGACCACACATTATTTTGAATTATTAAATTGCTTATTTATCGCAAACCATTACGATATGCATATCACGATATGCCTATTTGCGATATTCCGATAATCTCGATATATTGTGCAGCCCTTTTGCTTTTGGCAGGAACATGACACAGATTACACGATTGTGGAGGTTTTTGGGACACTGATGTGAATGTGTGACATATTTGATAGCTAAGCTGAGCAAGTTTTTTTTGCCTGAGTGAATCTTTCACTTTTTTTCGATTTTTTTCTTCGTGTGTGCTAATACAATGTTTTCACAAACTGGTCTGTGTTCATGTGTCCAATTGGTTGTAAGCCAACTCTGTGTAAGAGGTCAAGGGCACTATAAAGTGGTTGACAGCCATTAAAAGAGGAAAAGACCATTCGGGAGCTGTCTACAGCTTATCCCATCGGTTTCTATTATATTTTTTTCAAGGTGTGTTTCATCTGGTCTGAAATCTTTTACCTGCGGCTCACCTCTTCCTTTTTATCTTTTCTTCCAGTCGACTAACTCCTCTCCAGAAGAGGACAAAAGCTCCAGCACAATGAGGGCACACACTGCACTGAAGGCAGAAAGGGCCGAGGTGGATGGACAGGAGTCATGCTTCACACCTCTACCCACTCCTGAGGAAAAGATGAGACAACAAGCTCAGGCTATTCTGACTGACATTGTCCCCATTAATGTCTCAGGTAAAAATTACACTGCAGTATATGTCAAATAACGATGTGAGTATTTCCCATCATGGCCTTAGCTGTAATTAGTTTCTATTATATTAGAACAGAATTTTACTGTGGTTGAGGACCAGACCACAGTGAGTTCATAATTCTTTTCGAGAAATAAAAAAATCTTACTTTTAAGCCATTTTACCATTATCACTACTTCGACTGTCAGGTCAAACGGGTGGGTTGTATGTCTGCATGCACTAATAAAACACCTGAAAACCACAATACTAAATGAATTTATATAAATATTTTTTCCTTTACCTTCCTGTTTACCCACTGACCATTTCTGTACAGATTCCCGCTTTAACTAAACTCTCATTCTTTTCTTCTATTTTAAAAGTGAGGTCAAATATCAACCATTAATCCATTCATGTGCACATCCCAGTCATGTACACACACATGCAGAGATGCTGGATGCCTAAACTACATGAACATTCTGCAGTGAACTCTGTATCACTGTGTCAGCAGTACTTTACTGAAATGATGAGTTAAGCTAATTACTTTTAGTGATTAGTGCAAAAGGTCAACAAATGACAAGTCTTAGGCTTGTGCTGATCACAAGATCATGAAGACATAATTTCATAATTTTACCGAATCAGTAAAATCGGTAGCAAAACCAAGAACAGTACATTAAAGATCCGCATCTTTAGACTGCCAATCGATTGTTAACAGCCAGAATGTCTGAAATCCTGCATTTAAATTATTCAAGAAAAGACTGTTTTATCACATCATGCAGAGAATATTGAGTGTTTTAGAGCAGTTTTCCAGACTTTTTGGCATCCTAGACAAGATTCCTAGTGCAAAATAGACAAAATTCATGTATGTAAAGGTATACTGCCCCTCTACATATGTGCTTTTCTCTTTCTAACAGCAGTAATATAATAATACTAATAATGATAATAATAAAAAAAATAATAATAATTTTGGTGGGGCCTGTGGTGCTCATTGGAACCCCTGTAGCTAGTACTGAGTACATGTGTGGTACCGTGTTGTTGCATTTATAGAACTGTCCATAATGTAAGTGGTAGAACAAGTAGCATCATTTAATCCTTTAAGAAGCATTTATGAAGAATGGCCATTACAATGGTCTAAGTTTTTATATTATTTTATAGTTGAAACCCCTAGGAAACATTTGTTTCTGTTATTTTTTGTAAAACACACATTAAATAAGGTCAGTTATTTCAATAATATTGATTTTTGAAAAATACTTCACTTCAGTCTTACACTGTATGAACCTGGTCTGAGTTTACAGTTAATATTCAGACAGTAGCAGATACTGCTTCCTTTTTTAAGTTGACTTGTGCACTGTGTGTGTTCATGTGTATCATCTGCATGAAAATGCATGCTGGTCACTAACTGCCTGTCTGCTCTCCACACCTGCCCTTCTCACCTGGTCTCCAGGGGAGACGTTTGACCGTCAGGCCAGCATCCGTCGCTCCCTAATAAACACAGACACTCTGGCCCGTCGGCCCAAGAAAGTCAAACGGAGAAAGACTATATCAGGTTTGCCTGACAACATTCAGCAGGAACTAGGTATGGTATGGCTTTGCCAGCTTCCACCGTTGCTGCTCCTGCCTTGCCTGCCATCATCTAGACTTCATGCTGTAGTGTAGTGCCCAATATTAAACGCTTGCTAGTCTTCCATAATCTTTTCCAATATGCAATCATCTTGGTTCTAGTTGTTTTGTTTCAAATCTAAGTCTGATTTGAGCATTCATCCTCTTTCCCCAATCCAGCTCCATGTGATACTGTTTACATGACATCCCCATCACATGCAAGCAGCTTCTAGTGCTTTGCTTTATGGTGTTTGTGTTTTTTCTGTCACAGTCTGCATTCTTTATTTGAACATTGTTTATTTGAACTGGTTCATACAATCTTTACTTTCAGATTCCGGTTCTTTTTCTTTCAAACCTAATTTGTCTTCTGCTTCTAGAATTATCCGACTTGTCCAATAGTTGGTTTGTGATTTTTTTTTTTTTGTTTTGTTTTTATTAACTTAAAAAGTATCTGCTTGAACCGTTTAGATCTTTAGGCAGAATGTTTTAGGTTTAAAAATATTTTGATTCTTGATTTTAATCCACAGCAAATTCATTTCGGTGTTTGTTTATGCTTTGTTGATTATTTACATATAAAAATAATGGAACCGTGAAGTTATAAATAATTGTTGGACATAAGGTTACTGTCTGTGACTAAATGTTTTATGTATATATTTGTATGAGAAATATATAGAGAAAATGTATGCTGTTATTTGAGTTCCGATCACATTTTTAATGGTTCCTGGTTCTGATGTACAATTCGCTCATGTGCTCTCAGGACTAGACAATATTACAGTAGTCTGCCCTTTGGCTGTCTCAATGTTTCCAGGTATTACGCATGCCAGTGTGGAAGCAGTTAATCAAATGAATTAGTGTTCTTAATTGACAAGCTTTAATTTGATTAACAGCAGATGTCAAGAAGGGGCAAATTAGGAAAGGGGGAGGGGCAGCTGTGGGAATGCTCATGATGGTCTCTCTTCCCTGTTTTACTTCACTGCAGCTAAAGGACGAGGAGGGGAGCTTCGGCCACAGTCCATGTTTATTCCTGGACAGTTTTCAACACTGGAACGTTCTGGCAGTATGAGTTCAACGTTAAGACATTCCGAGAAAAAGGATTCTGGCTGCCAGACCGAGGAGGTGAAAATTGTTCCACCATCTATGAGGAGGATACGAGCTCAGCGAGGCCAAGGAATTGCTGCTCAGATGGCTGGCATGTCAACATCTGCCACCAATGTATCCACAGTTCAAAATGAACATTCCCAAGGATCCCCTGTGCATGTTATGCCTCCTCGATTAAGTAGTAATCACCAGCGCTTCCACAGCTTGCCACGGGGTGCCCGTATTTCTTTGAATGCAGAGTTTCTAAACAGCAGTACTTTATGTAGGACAGAGGATATCACTGTACCAGTATCTCGGCAGATTGGCAAACTCCAAGCTGATGAGACTGCCATTCACATGAGGAGCCCCCCTAGGACTAGCACTTCAATCCGCCCGAAATCCCAAGAGGTGAGGGGATCTCATGCGGACTGGGGGACTGCCTGTGTGGTTTCCCCCCATGCAGCATACTCAACATCAATGATCCCCAATGCAACAGTGTCATGTTCAGCTGAGATTATTGCCCTTCATTCTATGTCTAGTCCAGGGCATCAACTGCATGCAAGAATATCCTCTGGTGTCCATGGAGAAAGCTCCACCAGTGTGGCCACCAGTGCTGAGACAGGAGAAACAGACATGCAGGATGGTGGTCAGTCAAATAGCAGCTTAAACAGTCAGAGTACAATCGCTGCAGGAACAGAATCATCAGATGAGCACTGGATTTATGACACCCCTGAGAATGTGTTGCCCAGAAAACCACTCACCTCTAGCTGCTCCACTCCTATTAATCATCTCTACAACAGCCTCGAGCGCTCCTCTAAAGGTACAGACTCTAGTTCACTGTACTCCATGGATAATGACGGTTACTATACCTCCATGCATTTAGATTCTGGTCTGAGGCCAAAGGGACGTAGCATTGCTGGCAGAGTAGCCCGGCATAGTATGTATGAGTGCATAAGCCATCCAGGAGACCGTAGCAGCATTTACAGTGATCTGTCACTCTCCCGATCTATTTCTCTTCGTAAGTCTAAGAAGCCACCACTTCCTCCAGCACGTACAGACTCACTGAAGCATAAGCCTAAAAATAAAAATGGTGTTAATGGTAGCAGTGTGTCAATTCTTAATGAGTCACTGATTGCTACACTTCAGCAGTCACTGCAGAATGGGTTGAAAGGGAAAGGGTCTTTGACCTCACCATCTCAAAGTCCTTGCAGTGACTATGAAGACCCCTGGATGTTGCGGCCTAGGAGCCATAGTAGCTTAAGTGCAGGCAGTAGCAGTGTGTCAGCTGCAGGGGTAGCTAATGTCTATTCTATTTGTCATGTCACACCATCACACAGTGACACCAGCAGTCTTCGTTCTGACTATGCAGAGTCTTGGGGTTATTACATGGATTACTCTCGTTTGCATAGTGATCAGGCACCATCACCAGCACATTCTAACTCACTTTCTAATGGAGGACAGCCTGGTAGCATGACAGATGGACAACATATCCACAATGACATTCAGTCAGATATGCCACCTGCTGATGAGAATATGTCATCAAAGCCTCAGGTAAACACATCCTCACCAGACAGGGTGCATCGGTTAACGTCTCCATCAAGTGGATATTCAAGCCAGTCTAACACCCCAACAGCTGGTACTCCTGTTCCCTCTTTCATAAGGTCCATGTCACCTTCTGGCTGTAAGCCCAGGCCACGTGTGCCTGAAAGGAAGTCATCTTTGCTTTCTTCAGTGTCCATATCCTCTTCTTCAACATCTTTATCTTCTAACACTTCAGATTCTGTTAGAAACAATGTCCCCCCTCTACCTTCACTTCTGCCTCAATCATCAGTGTCCCTTTCACCACTCAACCCCGAACCTTTTCCCCCACCTTTCCCTCCCTGCAATCCTGAGTGTACACAAAGTCAAACTGTTCCACCTCCACCTGCTCCTCCTTTACCCAGCACCCCACAGCATGCTGTATCCTTGAGTCCTCTCTCAATAAATTCCTCTCCAGAGTTTCCCCCTCCTCCTCCACCAGAGGTGTTGAATGAACACAGTATGCTACATAATGGACCCTTTAACCCCAATTGCGAGCCACCTCTGCCTCCACCACCACCTGCATTTCCTCCCACTGTAAACACACATATTCCTCCACCCCCCCCTGCCTTGCCCACTTTGACTCCAATTATACCCTCCTCAGCGAGCATAAAGGGAATCAAAAATAGACTTAAATCAGTAAACTCTGAAAAGAGAAAGTCAGTTTCTGTTCCCAGTGAGGAGTTTGGCAAGTCTGCCATGCCACTTATAACCCCATTTGCCCTCCAAAGTGTGCAGCTTCGGTCAGTCAAACAACCAGAAAATAGGGATAACAGTGACAAATCTCAGAAGGTGGAAACAAAGCAGATTTCTTTTTTGTCTGAAGAAAATAAGACATTTAAACACTTAGAGCATAATACTGTGGATTCCTGTTCTTCTGCTAAAATTAATGAAACATTAAAAGAAAATACAATAACCAAAGCCAAGAGCCCAGCAGAGATACCACTTTATGGGACAAATTCAGAAGAAAAAACGCCCTGTGATGCTACAAATAATATTTCAAGTGATTCCACTGGCCATACCCTGACTAAAGCTGAGACAGACGGTATGGAAAAAAACGAAAGTCCATCACAAAACACCACACCCACGAAAATACCTCCAATGATCTCCAAAAAGCCGATATTTTCCCCTGTCTCTGTAGCCAAACCCGAGTTTAATGTAGAACGGAACAAGACAGTGGACATTAATAAGGATTCTCATTCTCAAATGTTTGTAAATGCCCAAAAAGAGATGCCCATCTGTGCACCTAACACAGAAGTTCAGAAATCTCTGGAGGAGGTGGAAAAAAATGAATACAAATGTTCTACTGAGAGTTACACATCTGAAATTAGCACGTTTACAAATGATGATCAGATTGAGGAACCCTCCCAGACTTTCATCAGTCAGGAATCATCTACAGCTGTTGAAACAGTGGGCACTTCAGAAGAAGAAGAGGAAGACAATGAAGATGATGATGAAGATGAATTAGATAGCTCTGCAGGATCAGTCTCCTCCAAAGATGATGGTGAGTGAAAAGTTTCTAATTTTGCTCTCAGCGCTCATTTGTAAAGCTGGATGAAAGGATCATACATTTTTTAATACTGGTTCTTTTTAAATGCTATAAATACTAGACATTGACATTAACTTTTGAAGCACGCCAAAAAATAGTATTAACTGAGAAGTAGGAATAATAGACATGGGGCAAGTGTTTATCTTCAGTCAAGGCTAGTTGTGTCTTATAATGAATGATGACTTATACAGGGTTGTGGAAGAATCAGGTATTGTTGTTTAAACGAATTTGCCTAAATTGAATTTCACCTTTCTAGAAGCTGTCAAGGGCAGTGCAGTTGTAAGTACTATGCTTGTCTAATTCTGGTGAGCTGAGGTAAATGATTCTACCCACCTCCTCCCTGACATATCAGGGCTTGCGGAACACTACTGTAGGAGACATCTGACTGAATTCTTTGTTACTCCTGTCTGTACAGCCATTTCTCTATCATTTCCATGTACTTTGACTTTCAATTCTATCAATTCTGATCCCATTCGTACTTTTTCCCCTTAATTTCGCTCTAATTTCCAGCCTCAATTCGGTTTATTTCTACTCGTTTAGCCTGTTTCATGCTGGCTTTTTTCCTTCTTCCCTATTATTACTTCCTACCTTTATCTTCACATCTGTTTCACCTTCCAATCCATCCCATACTATATCTCTTTCTCCTTTTCTTCCTGCCTTACACATCTCTTTCTCGCCACAGTAAGGATAGGATGGCTGTCATCCTAAGGGTTGTGCGTTAGAGTGGACGGGAGGGGTGTAGAGAGGGGAGGGGGGATAGAGTGGAAAACGTAGCTTACATCTTCCTGGTAGTGCAGATGAGAAGCGAGAGCAGAAAGAGAGGACAGCATCAGAGCAACTTAACTCTGACGGAGAGCTGGATTCATCTGTGAACATGTAAGAGTTAAAGAGGAGTTGTTGATGTTTTTAAAGCAAATGTTTTGTCCTATAGTGTGACGGAGACTGATGTGTATTAGAATTTGTAGGTTAGTTAGGTAGCATAGACCAGTCATTCTTTAGATTGTCCTTTCCTGACATTGAATATGCTTGGTGGCTTTCGTGTAAAAGGTTTTTTAATGAAAATTTAATGTGTGATATCTTAATTCAGTTTGTTTTTGACTTGTGCCATATATGTTCTATGCATTAGTTACCTTCGTTCAGAATGTGCGGTATGTGTTTGTCAGTCATATAATCTAACCTTTTTATGTACATGCAACATGTTTTTTAAGTCAAACAGGCTTTGTGCCATCTCTGGAATGTATGTGATGAGTGCAGTGTGTGTGTGTGTGTGTGGATGTGGGTGGTTTTTTTTTCTTCTTTTAAGTTACAGTATGTGTCAGCACTTCAGAGCTACAAGCTTTTACAGCTGTCAATCTACATTTCAGGTGACGTGTTCGACTCCAATGCATCAAACTCTCCGCAGACTCCCAGCATTAACAGGGACATCTCTGAAGACATGGTGACTCCCACGCGACCCCGCACAACAGAGGACCTTTTTGCAGCCATTCACAGGTATACATTCTACATGTTAGTTTCAATATCTTTATGTGACCATCAACAACTCTCTCTATGCATTCTTGGATAACTTTAAAGGACCTTGTCTTCTGGAAGATGGTGAGAGGTTTCTGGTTGTATAATTAGATAATAACTGCTCACGGTCATGGCTACATTTAGGGGAAAAATAAGATCAAAGACATTTATTCACTTATTGTAGTTCAGTGTCTCAAAGTTTATAACTTGTTTATCTCTTATACTCTGAGACATGTCTTTTCTTATCTCCTTCCATTTGTTCCTGGCTCCCTTCGTCTCTACTCTCCACTCTGTTGCTCAGCTTAGATCGGGAATGGCTGAGCATTAATATCCCTCAGCCCCTGAGGTGCGACCTGGCAAGTGATTGGCCATTGGTGTTTCCCCTCTCGTGGTGATGCCACAGTGGGATTACTTTTATAATCCCCCAGCATTGGAATACGTTTCTGCTTTATTCCCCCTGCTAATCCCCCAAACCAGTAATGCAAAGCACTGATGCAGATTTTCTTTTAAGATCTTTTGGCTAGTGCGCATGGTACTCAGGCCCTTCGGTGAAGAGAGGATTTGTGGTTCTCTTCTCAGAGTGCGTTGTTGCCTAATTCCGCTATCCCAAGGCTTGCCCTACTGCACAGACACCCAACCCAAAAACTGCAACGTGTGCAGTTCTTATCTTTGTTTGGGCTACTCAGGGACTGCATTTAAGTAAAAGGTATTCATGCCTAACAGCAAGTGAGTCTTGCTATTTTAGTATCTTTACACTGCAAAGGCATAAACTACATGCAGCTCTGCTGGTTTTAATGTAAAAAATTGGAAGCAGAATTAATAAGGGGTGAAGGCTTATCAGAAAAAATTAACCACAAAACAAGCCTGGTTTTGCAGCTTAAAGGGGGAAAATCGCCTGAAAAAGAATTAGCTTTGTTGGCTGTTTAATAGGTGCAAACCGGCCCGCATTACATCATGCATATACTAATAGATGTGTAACTTGATGTAATCAAGCTTAAATGATGTCTGGCTTTTTAGGCTTTGCTTGATTTCAACACTTAATATTTTAACACTTGTTTTGTTTTCGTTGAATAACCAAAAATTATTTTACCCCATTAAATAACAATAACTAATTATCCAGTGGTTTTACTTTGCAGGTCTAAGCGAAAGGTTTTGGGTCGTAAAGAGTCAGACGATGAGCGCCTGAAAGGTCACTCCTCTCCTCCTGTCACACCAACAGGACCACCTGCTTCCTTAAACTCAACATTGGCTCGTCAGACAGGTTCTATCCAGCGCAGCCTGCGTAAATCAGCCACCAGCAGTGACACCTTTAAGGCGCTGCTGCTGAAGAAGGGCAGCCGCTCAGAAGGCAGCTTTCGCATGTCCGCTGCTGAGATGCTGCGCACAACTGACCCGAGATTTCACCGGACACGATCACTTGACTCCTCTCTGGATCCCATGTCACCAACCGCAGGCCTAGACAGCCCCTGCTCCTCCCCTGGTCGCTGTAAGAGGGTGCCAGACGACTCGCTGCGAAATGAGTCTATACTACCACGTTACTCTTTGTGTTCTCCTTTGTCCCCTTCCTCAATGCTGGGACCAAAGCATAGTCGATCCCGCACACCACCCTCCGCTGCCAGCAGCAGGTACAATTCCCGGAGTCGAATCCTGAGCAGCCCAATGACTGTCATCTGTGAGAGGGAGGGAGAGTTAACCGAGAGTGTAGAGGGACTGGATGAACAATGTCCTGTTTCACCCTTAGTTTCTTCCACCCCAATTACTCAAGACTCAAATGGCACTTTATGTGAGGGAGAGAGTTGATAAAAAATACTTTTTCCCCACCTAAGGGAACAAATGAACTGTCACAGTAGCAGACTGGAAGAGTACCAGTGGAAGGACAGACAGAGGAGCTGGTAATCTGTCCACCAGTCAGGGGTTATAGCCAAGCTGGCCAAAACAGGTTGCATAGTAGATGATATGCAGTGCCACAAGGTGCCTCCTTTAAACTGATTTATGTCTAATGTGGATCTGATTTCCATCACAGCTCTTTAATATATCGCATATGGACTCCATTTATTTCTGCTGTTCACAAGAAAAAGTGCTTTCCTTTATAATTAATATACATTTTTTCATAAAACTTCTGTTCTGTTTGATTTCCCTTTCATTTTTCAATGTTTACATCCTGAAGTTTATACTGGAGTTTTGGAATAACGACTGCTTCACAAATGGCAGGTGGGAATCAGAAATGAAGGATTTTAAGGCAAGATATCCATCTGATTAGTGGATAGATTAACTTTGCCTTGTAAAACACTCAATGTTCTGAAGGATGTAGTTCAGACCATCTGCAGGAGTCCACCTGAAATAACTGCTGAATGCTTGTTAAAAAATGGCGAATTTCAGATTGACAAACACTGTCATGAACTTTGGAAGCCATGTAAAATGTGTTTCTGTTCACTCTGGTGAGACAGATTCAGCACAAACAGTGTAATTAATATAAAGAATTGCAGAAGCTGCACAAGTGAGATGCAGGCTGAGAAGCTTAAGAAAAATCATCTCTGTTGGATTGAGTGTTTAGGTTTGCACTGTGTTCATGTGTTTGTTAACTGTCTGTTGGTCGTTTAAAATATTCTGCCTGAGTTATTGTGAATTTTTCACATCTACTCAACCAAGTAACATCTGGGGTTTTTTTTAATTTAGTTAGTATTTTATTAACCAAAGAGTTTAAAGTATAAATGTCTGTCGCCTAATATAGGAATTCTGGGTAGCTTAAGCTTTTACTCAACTGGGAGCAATAAAGAGTCTGCTGTAAAGCTTTGTTGAAGATCTTCTTATGTACTAATTCCTCTTACATTACAGTTTTTTTAATATGGTTTTTGTATATAAGCAAATATTTTAAGAAATAACATCTGGATTTATTTTCAAAGAGTTTGTACACCCTTGGTAGAGTAAGTGGCTTTCTTTTGTAGAGTATTTATTTTACATTAGGAATGTGATGTGACTCAGTATATATTTAGAAAGCATCACTGTTTTAGACTCAGCCGAGAGTCTGATATCGAGGCCTTTAATAAGTCTCATTCTTGTCCTTTTCAACTTAAAAACCAAAATCAAATTGACAGGAGGAAGGAGGCTGCTAACCCTCTTGTGTTTGTCTGTCTGTCTAATAAAAAATGGTGATATTTAAAAATAGCTCGTCTGTTGTTTGATCCACTGCCACCTGGCAGTCGGTCGGAAAAATCACTCATTACACACCTCTTTATTTTTCCAAGGGCCGCTGCTCATATCTAAAGGTTTCTGTGGGGTTTACTGCCTATTGCCCTGTCATGTCCACCCTGGTTTTCCACTTCACAAGTCCAGAAGATACCAAATTGATGTTGATTTTTTAAGTCTGATACCAATTCAAGTATATAATTCAATTCAAGTTAACTTATATTTCAAGTTAATAAATGCAGGGCCGCTTTATTGGCTGCCTACCTAAAAGCATGTGTTTAGAATCAATCAGGCTTTGCCAACTGATTTCATTTTAGAAAAAAACTATTCATTTTTAAGATAATTATAACTGAACCGAAAGAAGAATTAAATCTAGTGACACATTAGGGAGTGTTTCATGCCGGTTAGAGTCATGAAATGCCAAAAGGAAAATCAGCTTTATTTATTAAATCTTTTATGTATAAAGATAATATTAAAATAGATCTTAGATAGAATAGGAATTTAGGAGCTTTAAGGAAACTCACAGCTTTAGGGTTTATTTAATCTGATCAATTTTTGCTCTACTGTGTTATTTTTTTACAGACTTTAACAATTTCCAATACTAATTCCATCACTGCTTACAATTTAAACACACAAGCCATTTTAAATAACCTCCTCTTATGGATATTCTCATAGAAACTCTCGGTTTTTTGATGCTCGGCCACTTTCACAGAAATACTGCTGTGTTTTTGGCTCGGAATCAGCAGAGTATAATTGAGTTTTCACACAGCGCTGAGAACATGAGCCTGATATTCAGGCAACACTTGCTTCTAAATTAAAGCTGATGACGGTGCAGAGTGTACATATGGATCAGTACAGACTCGCTTCCTGCAGCTGTGCTCGTGTCCTTAACAGAGTTGAAACTCGAATCACCCACGCTGAGTAAGATTACACATGTGAAAGAGTCGAATTTATTAAAGAATAAATGAATCTTTAATATCATTTTACATTGAGTTAATCAATAATATAAATTCTTTTGTTTATAAAGTTATGAAATATTCGAAGGCTCTTTGACGGTGAATTATCACACAAAGCTTTAGTTGAAAATGACAGGATGTGTTAAAGGTTTCATGTTTAATTGGGTCCATCACTAGTGATGAGTAATGCCTGATTACAACAAGTTGGTTGATCACAAACTTTGTCTTGATTTTAAAACCGATCATGAATATGTAGTCACCCTCCGAGTCTATACTGCGTTTTGGGCTGTGAGATACATTTTCCTCTTTGTCTTCTGCCAATTCCCGGCCTCCAGCTAGCTCTCTGTAGAGTTTTACTATCTATCTTCCACAAAGCTAGCTACCTAAGCCTACTGCTGATGGTAAAATGAAGCTTAAGAAAGTGTGCAGTACTTTATAAAGTGTGTGAGGAAATGGTTCATTACTTAAAGCTTTTTGCACACTAGTGACATTCTGTAGTGCAATGATTTATATAGCTGCCTCTGTACCCTCGAGAATCCGTACTAAATCAATCACTTTGTACTCTGGAACCATAAAGGAAACAAAAAATGTTTTTCATGTGTTAGTGTTTATAAAAATTTTATGAATAAAAAAAAGTCTATGAATTAATCTATGAAGAAATTAAATGTAAATAGGACAAATTACGTTGTACCTTTATAGATTTTTTTAGATTTCATCAAGAGTAGTGTTACTCACACAAGTTATGTTCTAGTCCCTAACCTATGCTTATGAACTGGGAAGTCGAAATTTTTCTTCATTATATATTTTTAAATATTGTCTCTGCCCCAAGTAGTTTTTTTTTTTTTTATTTTGTTTAAAGAAAGTAAAAAAATCACTGCGCATGTAGTGCACTGGGTGACAGTCACGTCACATCAGCAGCAGCAGTTAAATTACATTTACCGTGTGAGATGATTGTTATTTTTAATAGAAGTTCTGTATTAAATATTAGTTTGTTCTCTATTCCAGGAACTGAAGTCGCACTGGCAATTTCCACTAATTCGAAAGTGAGAGTAAAATAAGCACAGACATTTCTAAGTTAATTCTAAGGAAAGCGAGGAACTTTCCTCAGTGACAAAACCCCATTACGAATGTAAAAAAAAAAAACCTGACAATCTGCAAAAAATTATTTAAAAACACACATACACACACACACACACTAATTATATGCAAATGTTCAAAGGATTTAGTACTTGATGAATATTAAACAAACCACCTTATATCAGTAATTTTTTCAATAAAATCCGACCCAAACATTAACTTTTTTTTTGCATCCTATAACCAACATTGCCACTCACTCCTGCATGAGCCAGACTTCATTCCTGCGGTTGACAAGCTTAAAAGGACTGTCATATCCTACGCGGTAGAACGGCGCCTCTTTAAATTTTATTCCATCCCTCTTCAAGCTTTCAGCCAGTTTCTGTACCTCTTCCCGGGTGTTCTGACTGTTAGCAAAGCCTCCGAATGTCCTTACACACACAAAATAGAATCAAATAAAAAAAACAGCCGATACGTAAATGTACAAATCACAGTCTGACTCAGAGGCACGAGTCTGCTTTTCTGTAACTACCTGACAAAGACAGTAAACTCCTTTCTGTTCTCAAAGAAGATTTCGGGGATGCTGGGTTTGGGCGGTTCTGCCTGGTGTTCCTCAGGAAGGTAGAAGGACACAGTGCAAGCGCTCTCACTTGAAGGTTCCTCTCCAGGGTTGATAAGGCAGGTCACTGGGGAGGTCATGTCCACTTTCATCTCTAATACAGAGCACATCGCCGAAGCAAGTGATCATTAAATTTAATATAAATATAAATTGTTTACTTATTTTAAGTCTCTATTAGGACAATATGTTTGTGCTGCTTTCCTGTGTGACCACTATTGCCCGAGTGCATACAGAGAAAAGATCATGACCGACCTGTTTTATAGCGCCACTAAATTGTTTATAAGGCATTCGTTTACCCATCAAAATCATTTATCACATGAGCTGAAAGATCAATTGAAGTCAAACTGGGATTAAACTATGGTGTTTAATCCATGTTAGTGTGTGTAATTGTACGTATTTAATCCTTATAACCTTCTAGCTGTCTGCTATTTATGTCTGTACAGTATTTTCCAGCACTACTCTGCGCCCTACTCTGCGCCCTACTCTGCGCCCTACTCTGCGCCCTACTCTGCGCCCCACTCTGCGCCCTACTCTGCGCCCTACTCTGCCATCATGTGGCCTTCTCTATAGCACCACTGATAATGACATAAAATTTCTCAGCTCCCAACACAACTATTCTGCTCATGACCAGCTTTACACATCAGTTTTCCACATCAGATCCTTTTAGTGAAACTGGCCTTTCTCTAACTGGAACTGAGTGCAGTTTAAAACCATGTCACCACTTGTATTGTTAAAACATTTACAAAGGCAGACGAGGGTATTTGCACGTCTCTTTTCATCACATTGCCTGAAACCTCTGTTTATAAACTAACAGACGAGCTCAGTTAAACATTAACCGTGTTTTCCGCCTCAGACATTGCTATTTGTTTAGGTCAGAGATTCTCAAACTATTTCGGACGAACGCCCCCTCAAGTCCAGATAAAATGCCTCACTGTCAATGCCCCGGCCCACATCCCATTCATACATACTGCATGTTTTCTGTCTTAAAGGCCACAATTTATATAGAAATATAATTGGTAAGAGCAAAATTAGCTGCAGATTTGAATAAAATATGAAACAATATCATATCAATTAGTCAGATTTATGTGCCTGTTGATTTGCTGCTGTTTATTTTATAGATTGTGATAAAGGTGAAAGGAGTAAAGCCGTACCGAAGATAAGCCACGTTATATTAGTGCTTTTTCCTCAGCTGCGCTATTAATGCCCTGGAAAAAACTCGGCAAATTTCCACATTTCTGCTTATAACACACCTGTTTCCTTAGCGCCCACAAGTGGTAGCCTAGCCTAAACAAGGCCCTTAACCACTTACTGCTCAGTAGTATAAACGTAATAAAATGTAAAGTGGTGGCTAATGGTTAAGGTGTTGGACTACCAACCCAAAGATTGTGGGTTTGATTCCCAGCTCCACCAAGCCACCACTGCTGGGTCCCTGAGCAAGGCCCTTAACCCCTAATTGCCCAGATAAATGTAAGTCGCTCTTGATAAGGGCGCCTGCCAAATGCTGTAAATGTAATTCTAATCCAACCCGTTGTCTGGATGGCCACTAGGGGGCGCTACGTCCCCATTGAGAGTTACTAATCTTTATCAAGTTCTTATACAGAGAATTAAATAAACACTGCATTATTCAATCTATAGTGCTGTAAAAAATTATTTTCATTTAGCAAAATTAGCATGTGAAGCTCACGCTTTTCATTATTTCCCTGGATGTATTTAAAGAGTCTCCTGAAGCCAGTACTCAATGCCTCCTCCTGCTCCATGTTACTGACTGTAGTACTGAGCCACTGAGTGGTGTGGTAGGTCCGTACTTCATAGTCATCTCCCTAAAAAAAACACAGAAAGACAGAGATTGATTTTAAACATGACGGAATATCTAAATTATTAAATAAATAACACAGTCCTGGTCGTTATTATTATGTCCGGTGTCCTTTACCTTGCTTTTCTGAGGAGTAAACTTTGGATTCTCGTAATTTCCAAACACCAATTTCCCCACAGCCCTCAGCATCTTCTCAACTTCTCAATGCACCAACACACGAAGTAAAAATCCTGAAAACTTTACGTTTTATAATGCAGTACAAAAATGTCGTTAGTTTACGATTTCGTTATCGTAACTAATTTTAACGTAAGCAAATGTCGCCGTCTACATATTTACTACATTCGCTTTATTTAGACATCTTAAAATACATTAAAGCCGCGTTTTTCTTACCTGTTAATGAAACTACAGGTAGACTTCTAGTTAGTTGTAGTTTAGTCAGTAGTTTAGTCAGTGTTTTGTTCGCTGGTTATATCAGATGTTGTCTAACGTCAGCCGCGAAAAACACTTGTATAACTGAGGCGCACGGCACGTGACATTTTTTAATGTCATCATTGGCTGTACAAAACGGCGCAAGTTTACGATCTTTCAAAATAACCGGAAATATAAATATTGTAGTTAAAACCCTCCTCAGGACATTAAAATTTACTTGCATTTGGCAGACACTCTTATCCAGAGCCACTTACATTTATCTCTTTTATACAACTGAGCAAATGAGGGTTAAGGGCCTTGCTGAGGGGCCCACAGTGATGGCTTGGTGGTGCTGGGAATTAAACCCCGGTCTTTCTGGTATCAGTCCAACACCTTCACCACTAAGCCACCACACCTTCTGTCTGGTCATTAACAACATTTAAAACATATAAATACAATATATATCATTAGGAGTTTGTGAAAACTTTACCAGCACCCCCACATAAGTGTGTCCTTCCCAAACTAAAAGACTTTATAATGTTGTAGAATTGCATAATTTATTTCCTGAAACAAAGAGTCTCAAACACTGTTTCAGCATAACAGTGCATCTCGGTTCCATTAAGACACAATTAGGCATGTTTGGTGTAGAAGAATTGGCTTGTTCTGCACCTGAACCCCACTGAATACCTACAGCATAAACTAGAAGGCTGACAGCAACTCCAGACCTCCTCAATCCACAAACTAGTGGAATTTGTAAAAAGGAGAAAGATGGAGGTTATAGAAGTCTTTGACACAGTCAGATGCCCCAATAACCTTATTTTGTATATAGATAATTGCCTTCACAAACAGTAAATAGGACATAAGATATCTGGTCATTTTAAAGAATAGAATGTGAAAATGATGTCCTTAAATTGGGTAAAAATTATTTTAAAGCAAAAAAAACAAAAACATTTGTGTTAGTGTATTCAGTTTATGTGACATGTTTTAAAGCATTTAAAAATGACACAGTGATAAATAATGCAAATGATTTATTATTCTTTTACACACAAAAGTTGATATGACACCAGGCTGAATACATTTTTTAAATTAAATTACATACACTCCTCAAATTCTATGTCTGAAAAAAATGAAGTGCTATCACATTTTTACCATGTGATATCTGTGCTGTGTTGTCGCATGACCTGAACTCATATCATAAAACTTCACATATAAGCTAATCCCTGAAAAGCTGTAAAATGCTAAATGTCTGGCAGAATTTATTCCGTGTGGTTTTTACAAGTCTGTTGGTTGACTTCCTCTTCAGGCCAGCACTCTTTTTGTGCAGTGTGTTTCTCTGACTCTGTCTGGCCCTGTAGCTAAAGCAGAAAGTGCTAAGTGGGAGACACACACAGTATCACCAGCAGCTTAGCATCACCTCCTAAAATAAGAAAAAGGTCAGGCTGCATCAGTCGGCTGCATTCAGGGGTTTTACTGCAAAGGAGGTGAAAGCAAATGCAATAACAATCGTATATGTTTACTACTTAAAATAATTTTAAAAGAAGGGACAAGTAATGTTTCTGCAAACCACCCCTTTCTCTACTTATCGTGCTTATTTATGGTGTCCTGTAGAAGGTGGGTATGTTTGCTGTTACTGTAGAGCCCAGAACATCAGACAAAGCTCTCCCAAAGAGCTGTTCCACTGACCCCTAATGTGTCCACAACATACACAGAATATAGAACCAGTTTTTGGTATTAGAGGTGTGAGCTTTTTTTTAATAAAGACCAATCTTATTTAAAAAGGGCCAGTTTAATTTCAGGTTTTTAATTCCAGTCAAGTTGAAGCCATAACAAAGTCTGCATGTTTTTTTTTGTTTGTTTGTTTTTTGTTTTTTACATATTCAGTAGTTTAATTATTTAAGTGTTTTACTACATAACTATAAATCATTAGAAATAAATAATTGATCAGCTTTTGGCCAGAGAAACAATCATTTAACAGGAGCCTGTAAGGAACAGATAACGAGTTCATGTGTCAGCAAAACATACAAACCTTCTGTTTGTTTTTGTACACTGATAAGTGTCAGTGGTATAAGCAAGATAATACACATCGTTCTAATGCACAACTGCTTTTTGTAGTACAACAAGTTTGTAGTTGACATCATTTTTACCTGCACACTTGCTGCCTTGCAGCTCAACCAGCTGTAGCTTTGTTTTGAGCAGTTCCTGGGTTATGATATGTCAAGGCAGGGTGAATGGCAGGGGGAAAAGTAGAACTGAAAGATCTGTAGGAGTGAAAGGATGGACAGCGGGGAATCCACCACTTCTGTGGTTCTGCTTTACACTCTGCGATCTGTGAACTACAGTACACACTCACACAGAAGCCCGATCAATTAATTAAAGTCTCTTTGAGTTCTCCTGTGGATTTAGGCTCTTCATCTCCCAACCCTAGTCTATTCTTCTTTACTTCTGTACAAATATACAGTGTATGGTTCAAACATTTTTTTATAAATTGATTTGATAAGATACTGGACATGGATTTGTACATAATGTATTCAGCATGTGAGAAAATAGAGCTGTTGTTTGAGGGCTGGTAAATAATCACCCTGTTTTTAATAAGGCCGATTTTGTGTATTTATATGTGTGTGTGTGTGTGTAAGAGAAATAGCTAGAAAGAGAGAGGGAGAGAGAGAGAGAGAGAGAGAGAGGGAGAGAACAAGAGCCTGGTGCCGATGAGGTGTGTCAGCCTCGGTTATACCCAGTGTCAGGCCACTGATATTTTTGAAGGGTGCGTGGGGGTGGGGGTTTTCAATGTGATTACAATATCCATTGTTAAACGTCCTTTCCACATAAAAGTAAACTAAAATGGAAATGATTGTGTGTATGTAGATATGTGTCTATTCTAGATATACATTGCAATACAAATAGCTAAAAATAGCTCACGGAGGCTCCCTTGTTTTTTCTGGCATGCTTGCTACTGAATCAATGTCTGCATGTGTCAGCATCAACTACCGACATGCACTAAGGGTTTTAATAAAATATAAATGTAAAATTAAATACGTTTAAAACCTAATTTATATACGTATCAATACTAGAGGTTAGAATATCGATACACTATTGTGAAATAAATATCGTGCTAGTTAGCTGTATCAATATATTTACACAGCCCTAAAAAAATGAGGAAGAAAACATTTCACAGCATTCTATGTGAGGTATTAATTATTTTTTTCAGAACTAGAACTAGGGTGTTGTTCCTGTAGGCGAAATGTAGGCTATACAAGTCATTGTAGGACAATAAATAAAGTTATTTATTTAAAAATAAAAAAAAATTAAAAATTTAAGAAAGCCATTTTTCTTTACAGATGAAAAAACAAACAATTAATCTCCAAACAATTCTTTTACAATATTACAGACACAGCTTAGCTAGATCTACATCTGAGCATCAGTCATCATCTTAACAAAACGCAGCATTAAAAAAAACATCCCTGTGGGCTGTTGGGGAAATAAACAATGTCATCAGCGGTAAATTATCTTGGCCAAGTGGATTTACAACTTTCTAATCTGGCTGTACGCTTCCTCTCCACTTAGCACAAAGGTACTGTTCTGTACCAGTCAGAAACACTAACCATATAAATAACTGCCACTAATTTACTAGGGGTCGATTAGGGCCTTCCTAAAAATTAAATGCATTTATCTTTATAGTTAAAATATATAAAAGTAGCCATTGACTTCAAGAGCAGATTCCTTGACTACTAATAATGCTAGAAAAATGTTGGGAGACATATTAAACTTGAGGATACTCATACACTTCCTGTACTGCTTACAGAAGATACGTACACTTCAGTTAGTTTTAACGGTGGATGCAAAGGAGTGATGGAAAGTTGATTTTTAGAAAAAAATGGAGATTAAAGTTAGAGTAAACTAAAAAAAAAACCCCAGACTGAACAACCCTAATAAATTGGAGTTCACAAGTTTTGCTATTAATGTTTTTAGCGCCATCTACAGGGGAAATCTTTTTGATTTCACTGAAACACACACACACTATATACAGGTGCATCTCTATAAATGTCATGGAAAAGTTTTTGTTTGATGTGAGCCAAAATCATCACAATTAAAAGAACCAAAGACTTAAACTACTTTAGTCTGTGTGCACTGAATTTATTTTATACACGAGTTTCACAATTTGAGTTGAATTACTGAAATAAATGAATTGAGATGCAACTGTACATACGAGAGACGTGTGTGAGTGACAGATGCTTCGGCAATACAAACGTGCATATTTGTCATGCTCATAAAGCAAACACTGAATCTTAAAGAGAGCAAAAGAGAGAGCAAGAGAGTGAGAGTATGTAAAGTAAGGGGTAACAGACCACAAAGTCTAAGATTATTTTTTAATTCTATCTGGAGGTATACATTAGAGTTTTATATGTAAACATGTTTTGCCTTGAGGCTTTAAACCAGCACATACAATTTACGGATTCATGATGATTCCGGATTCATATAGACGGGATTCATGATGAGGCACAAATTCAGACAAATTCAGACGAATGTACTGCAAATCTCAGGTAAAATACATTTTCATTTAACCAATGTGATTATGGACTATTTTAACTATTAGTGAAAATAATTGGATGTACAGTGAGACATAGTGGTCCTGAACAGCAGAAAAGGAAAGTGGTAAAATAAAGGAATGCTTAAAGCTCTTATTTCTTTCTGTTGACTGGACTGAGAGTTGTTCTTTGCAGCTACAATACATTTTTCATTCATTTACTAATTAATTTATTTACTAGCATTAATTCTTTTGATTCAGGTTTATACGTCAAGATATCCTAATCTTATCCCGTCTGTGTTCTTACCCTAAGCGTTTTAAAGTTTGTAAACATCAGACAAGGACAGCTCCAGTAAGGGTTCATCAATGTACATAAAGATCATAGTTTTTGCTAATTAATACTTCAGAGAAACCCATTTAACCGCCTCTATGAAATTGCATATAAAAATATATAACCATTTCCACGTTATAATTTAAACACAAGTTCAGTAAAATGTAGGTAAGTCCTCATCCAGTTTCCTGGAACAGAAGCTGGTCTGTATGTGTGTGTTTGATGGTGTCTTAAATTCTCTCCACACACATAGCAATTCCCATTCCTCCTCCAATACACAGTGCAGCAACACCTTTCCTGCCCCCTGTCCTCTGAAGTGTGTGCAGGAGCGTCACCAGCACCCTGCAACCAGACATACCCAGAGGATGTCCCAGAGCGATAGCGCCACCGCAGACGTTTACCTGAAATAGCAAAACGTGCTGTTATGCGTTTAGAATAATAAATGCATTATTACACTTTTTATATTTAATTAAATTTATTATTATGTCTTTATTTAACTGAACCCATTTGTTGTTCATTAACTGCAACTACTGAAACCTTCAGTCCTGCAAAAGAATCCCATTTTCTAATCTAGGGGTTGTTTTGGGAACCAAGTGACTAAATGCAGGTATTAACACATTTACATCTGTGGTATTTGGCAGACGCTCTTATCCAGAGCGACTTACATTTATCTCATTTATACTACTGAGCAATTAAGGGTTAAGGGCCTTGCTCAGGGGTCCAACAGTGGTGGCTTGGTGGAGCTTGGAATTGAACCCACAATGTTCGGGTTGGTAGTCCAACCACTTCCCTACAGGTATGTTATATGCCCCCTTCTTAACAGATGTGCTAAGCAACAGGTTTGGGTCAGTAACAATCCACTAGTTGTTCCCACATGGACACCTTACAGATGCAATTAAAAACAATGTATTCTCAAGTCTCCCCCTCGCCCCTGTAATTCACCACACTGGGTGTACATTTAGACCGGGGAATTGCTGCTGAAATCATCAAAACCTCCTTTTGTTTATCCAAAAACTCACATTTTAAAAAGCTTTTTGGTGTCATTCAGAAAAAAAAGTTCCCTTTTATCTTATTTCAGGTCTATATTTACATCTGGATTTCTGTAGCTGCTTTGTGATCATGTTTATTGGTAAATAATTATTAATTCTAATTAACACGTTTCACACACATTTTTATCACATGCTTCATACTAAGCTAAGCTAAGAAAAAAAATCCAGTTATAATGAACCACCTTATCAGGGTTTAGGCCAAGTTCCTGAACCACTGCGAGGCACTGAGCAGCGAAGGCCTCGTTGATTTCATACAGATCCACTTCAGACAGCTGCCAGCCAGCCTTCTCAGTCTGATAGGACAAAATATACACATGTATATACTGAATATATTTATTTGAAATATATATTTACATTTACTTTTACAGTATGAATAATCATATGTGGATGTTCTACAATTAAATATAGATTTTTTAAGGTTAGCATTTCTGTTTTTGTAATTGCATAACTAGCCATGACTAGACTGTAAGTGACACCTACTGCTTTTCTGATGGCTGATATTGGCCCTGTGCCCATAATAGATGGATCAAGGCCAGTCTGAGCCCAAGAGACAATTCGTGCCGTTGGATGCAGGCCACGTCGCTGAGCCTCTGATTGGCTCATGAGCACAGCAGCTGCAGCCCCATCATTTATTCCTGTAAAAGAGAAGGCAGATAACAGAAAACATCTACAGCAGACACTCCACAGATGATAGACATTATTTTGAATTGCAAGTGCAACAGCAGCTACTGAAATCAATCAGACTGATTAATCCGAACGCAGTGTTTACATGACTGCTGAATAAAGCATTCAGGGTTAATATGTGCGGCGCATACAATCAGATTTGATCTTTTGAACAGCTGTGCACCGTATGTCGTTATGTGATTTTTTTTACGTCATTGCATATGGGCAGAACTTTCTAGTTTAATCTAGTGAAGTGTTTACATGTCTTTTTAATGTAATTAGAAAAGTTTTAACTCATCCCCTATAATACGAGCAAAATTTCAATCAGATCTGGCCAATTCATTCTGATTGACGTGAAGTCCTATTATAATTAGTATCATTATTGTCCCTGTAAATGGAGCTACTGTGTTGATGATTAACATTTAGAAGTGAATAAACATTTTTTAGAGATTAAAGAGCAGTCTAGTTTATTTACCTGATGCATTGCCAGCTGTGACTGTGCCAGACCCATCCTTTAGAAAACAAGGCTTTAGCTTGGACATGGCGTCCATGTTGCTCCCTTGGCGAGGAAACTCATCAACTTTTACTTCTAATGGACCTAAAATAGTTTAAAATAGAATTAAAAAAACCTCCCAAAGCTGCCAAATCTAAAAGCAGAGCGACAGATCTGTAAAATATCAAAAGAAACACAGCCGTGTTCGATAATGGACACAGCGGGTAACCTTTTCTTGAAGAAACAATAACTGGTACAATCTCCTGGTTAAAGTAACCAGCCTTCTGGGCTGCTTCAGTTCTGCTCTGTGAGGTGACAGCATACTGATCTTGAGCTTCTCGGGTCACACCCCACTGTTTAGCCACGTTCTCCGCTACAGATTTACAAGAAAATATACATTAATGTTACTCCTTATGCTCCTCAAATCCTCAAAAACTACTGCTTAACTGGTAAGCTGGCTCGAGTTGGTGCAATAAACCTTTCCTAAATGTCAGAACAGCTGAGCCACTAACTGTCTTTATAAGGCAGGTGAAGATCTACCTCTTATATCTTACTCCGAATAGCTAAAACAGACGCCCCATTTATTTTCCACTTTATTTTAGTGTCTGTATGTTTTTTTCTGTATTATCCTCCAACAAATTTCAGACTGATAATATTTTAGTCTGTGTCTTAATGTACCAGCATTGGTGTATTTTAGTGATTAAAAGTGCATTGAATGTCTGCCAGAATCCATAATTGTAAATAAAGTGGATTTGTAATATTCTGAACTGATGTGATTAGAAATCACTTTGATCATTCCAAAGTACAAAAATAAAGATTGAGAGATTTCAGTGCTGGGTAAACATACCTGTGATACCCATATGGCAGTTGTGAAAAGCATCTGTGAGTCCATCGGCCACTATAGAGTCCTGCAGAGCGGCATCTCCCATCTTTATTCCTGACCTCATTTGCACTGTATGAGGTGCCTAAAGACCAAAGCGGAACATGAAAAAAAATCTCTTTAATAAGCATATGTCTCTTTATCTAGCATAGGTGCTAAAATCTATACATGTCCAGCTACATACAATTGCATGCATAGAAACCAGAAGCAATTAAAACAGATGAATATTATTACCACTTGTTACTAGCATCATGAGACCTCTGTTTTTTCTATTCTTTATCCAAACGACTTAAATGATCTGTTTTCAATCAACTGATATTTATTATTATAAATTAGACATGACAGGCAAAATAAAAAGAAGTTAAAGTTGGTGAATATTCTTACTCACTATACTAATGTCGGTGGAGCTACAGATGACAGATGAGCTGCCTTCAACTACATATGCTTTACATTATCAATGAATAATTTCACTTATTAGCTCTGACACTTTTTTTTACTTTTATATTAAAAACAATTTTCCCTAAATTACTATACAATATACCAGACTGCGACATGCCATCGGCTGATGCTTCAGCTGAGACTTAAACATTACCTACCTGGCTCATGCTCTCCATACCCCCTGCAACCACGATTGTGGACTCTCCTAGCATAATGGACTGGGCTCCTAGACACACAGCTTTTAGACCGGATCCACACACCATCTGACAGCTCCATGCAGGCACAGGATAGGGGATTCCTGCGGCGACACTGGCCTGACGTGTGGGGTTCTGTCTGCTGCCTAAAAAAAACAAGTGTAAATAGTTAACAGTGAACAAGTATTACTCATTTCCTTTGCTTTTAATGTATTAGGGTTGTGTAAAAATATTGATACAGCTAACTATTGTGATACGATACTATATCTATATTCTATCCTTTAGTACCGATGCATTTCTAAATTACGTTTCAACATCTACATTTTTAGCTTAGACTTTATTTTTATATGATTTTTGTGGCATCTACATTTTTATTTAAGTGTTCAGTGACACAATATGCACTTTCAACATTTCAGGGTTTTTGCTGCAAACATGTTGAAATAACATGCTGTAACAACCAAAAATAAGATAAAAATTACAAAATCTGAGCTTTAACATTAGATCACATAAATCCTACAGCAATAATAATCAATATACAAAGGGAAATCAAAATGTTTCCATACATATCAACTGATGGAAGCGCAAGGCTGTACTTCCTGTGACTGTGTGTGTAGTATTGTGCTGCTGGCGAGTCTCAAAACTTTTTAATATCTCCTCGTAATGTTGAACTAAAACCGGTGTTTTGTCACAAATCATAGTGTTATTGACAAGATGATTACACACTGTACTGTAAAACTCTGATATCCCCACAATGTGAACAGCTGGGTAAAAAATTTATGCTAAAAGCATATTACCTGCGGTAAGGACATGTCCCATGATGACCTCAGAGACCTCATCAGGCTTTACATCAGCCCTTCTCAGAACATCCTTAATGACGACTGCAGCCAAATCAGAAGGTGCTACGCTGCTCAGTGACCCATTAAAGGACCCTTAAAAAATACATATATTTTAAGACAGCATGGTACATAATAGCTTAATAAAAGCTTTGATAATATCGGCACAATATTTAAAAAAATATTTAAAATAAAACAACTAACATATACTATGTGGCATCATGACAATGCATCTGCATCTGACAATGAGTGTTCTGTGTCCATGAAGCCATAGTGTGTTCTGGTTAGAGTGGAAGAACTTGGGACTCCTGTAGAGAGCCCTTGACTCTGAGTCAATCCCAATGAACATGAACTACACTATCTATATAGACTGTATACACAGACATACTAATATATATATATATATATATATATATATATATATTATATATAATATATATATCTATATATATATATATCATAGGGGGACGGCTCATGTTAGATGTTTTAGGGAGAAAGTTACGAAAGGCCAGATAAATGAGGACAAGTTGTTAGTGGGTGTGAGTGAAGAGGATGTAGGGAATAGGGTTAGGTGGAGACAGACGATTCGCTGTATAAATATACAGTGAAGTATTATATATATAATCAGGGGCGCTGTATCATAGCTGACCCTGCGCTCTGACCCCAACTTACTAAGATGGGATATGCGAAAAATGCATTTCATTGGCTCTGTACATGTACCTTGCACAATGACAATGAATTGAATATACTTATACTTATACTATATATACAGTGTGTATATATATATATATATATATCTATATATAACACACTGTATATATAGTCTATGTATACAGTCTATATAGATAGTGTCTACTGTATATACTATGTATACTGTATATATATATAGACATATAGCTATATATATATATATAATATATATAGATATATATATATATATATATAACTTCACTTTGTTAACTACTTCAGATATAATAATATACAAGTGACTATGGAAAAATAGTTCAACTCACTAAATAGATCAACTGCTTATGTATAAGGACAAATATAAAAACGTTGCAAACTAATTTACATCAATTTAATTTACATGAATGCAAAATCTCCAAGATGACATGCGCATGGGGTTGCTGAGAAAAACAACTTTAATTTGGCTTTACACGTAATAAATAATACGTTTTAAGCACAGGAAACCAAAATTTTGCCCCATTTGTGTAAATTGAATTAAAACTTATTGCCCCGTTAATATTTGTTTGCTCCAGATTCAATAACCAC
The DNA here is from genome assembly GCA_005784505.1 of Bagarius yarrelli. NCBI lineage: Eukaryota > Metazoa > Chordata > Actinopteri > Siluriformes > Sisoridae > Bagarius > Bagarius yarrelli. Next base: position 5,045,830 of record VCAZ01000016.1, read on the forward strand.
TTAAAACCCAGTCTCTTCCTCTGGTGACCTGGTTTTGACCAATCAGAACTGAAGGAATCTGTGCGTAAACCTCACAGAACCAATCAGAGCAATTGAACACTTCCCGTCCTGACTGACGCGTCCTGAAGTTGGCTAATGACGTTATCGCGTTCAGCTGATTAACATAAATTTTAGCGACACTGCAACAATTTGGAAAAATAACATTCAGTGCCGTGTTTGGTAATAAATTCGGTTTAAATTTAACACAGAGCGTGCGAATAGTTTTAATGTCCGAGAACAGCAGTAAGGTAATTTTACCTATAGGCGTCCTGGCAGCAGATACGATCACCACAGGGTTCATTTTACTCCGCGGGGTGTTGACTTTCAGCGCACGAGTCTTATTAGGACTTCAGTTTCCTGCCACAGTGAAACTAACTCAACAGGAAGGTTCCTGATCCACTGGTCGAGTGTGTCCGGCTGTGTGCAGCAGTATTACAATCTACACCGTCAATAACACACACCACGCTCCCTGCCGATGTCGTCATGGTACCGCTCTTCCTCCATTATACTTTTCAAACTTACTATCGCCACCTATCGATGAGGCGGAATGATCTTCAATCAGAAATATATTTATTTATACATATTTATTTTCCTACATTATAACTATTCTCTTACCGTGGTTGGTATCATTTTAGGCACAATGGACTTTGATTTTTATGCTAAAAAGTTTGTAATCGTGAGTTTATCTAATGATTAGACATAGAATTGATCAAGTCATATTAAAAGCCTTTATTAATATTTGGTCAGTACACAAAATGAACTGAAATCAAAAAATGAATCCAACAAGATACAGCTTAGCAAAGCTAACCACAAATTAAACAAAAACGTGTCTCTCCATGGGGATGAATAGTATCACTTTAAAAGATCAACATCAAGTAACTAAAGACATTCTGAACTGAAGCAATTGAAAAACTTTGCTCCTGACTTAAATTTTATGGTTTAACAGAAGTTGGAGTTGGTTTACAATTTGTAAGCAAATTAGGTATACAGATAATGTGTTTAAATAACTTTGAGCTGCAATTAAAACATGTTAAAACAATAGATATTTACTCTCATGCTGCTCATTTGTTATTCACTTTATACTGCTCAACATAATTAGCTATGTAATATTAAAAAATATTAACAGCTATGTAATATTGCAAAAGCAGGTATGACTGGAAGTGGCTAAAAAAAAGCATCCGATTTTTAATTCCTGAAGCAAAAAAATACCAACATAATCTAACTGGCCGTAAATGTGCAGCTAATTTTTTGCTTGCCGTAAGTATAAAAAACAAAACAAAAAAATACATTTCAAGGATTACAAAACAGACCCTGTGGATGGGTTGGAGGCAGCAGCAGCTGCAGAGTCCAGCCCATTGTGAGAAGTGTGATGAGCGTCCACTGTCCTAGTGCTCTTGGCGACAGTTGTGGCCTCGTGGGAGTCAGTGTTGGAGTCTGTGTCATTTGAGTGCTGAGTCATTGATGCCTCGCTGCCTGTTGGAGAGTCCACACTCTCATAACCCGCGCTGAGAGTCCCGTAGCTGTCCCCTGTGCCTTGGCTCACTACACCCTCTGAATGATTAGACAGTTTGGCTCCACCCACATGGGCAGGACTCGAAGCACAGGGTGACCCTGGATAATCCTCATCAGCGCTGCTCGCCTCCCGATATGGGCCGGCACCAGTCAAGGCTCTCTGGATGGAACCGTTAGAAGGACCATTGAAGACACGGCCGCAGTCTTTTGCCCCGGTGGAACTGCCTGTGGAGGCCGTTTCAGTTTCAGCTGGGGGCTCAGAGGTGCCAGGAGGAGAAGAGACAATCTTGCTTGAACCTGCACCACTATTGGTACCCAGAACCTGGGCTTGCTGAGACAGCTGCTGTTTGGTTTCCCTCAGTTGCTGCTGGAGGACCAAGATAGTACTCTGCATGCCTTCCACCTCCTCATCCAACTGGATTATAAAGTCGTTTAACTCTGAATAACAAGATATAGGAACTCAAACATGATGCAATGTGATAAATATTGGCTGTGATGAATAAGCAGTAGAGATCTCAAGACCAAAGGAAAAGAAATTACACAACAGGTTGTAATACAATTTACAATATTTATGCAATAAAATTTATTCTGTATCTAAAATTTAAATCACTTGATTATTTGATACTATACTAGCAAAAATTTCAGCTAGACATGCAACCCAAAAAGACTCTCTTACCAAAAAAAAAAAAAAGATTCTCTTACCATCCTGACTGCTCTTGAGCTCCTCACTGTACTTTTTCTGCAGTGCCAGTTCAGCCTCCAGCTGGGCGATGCGGCCCTGTGACAGCTGCCTGCCCAACTCCTGGTTCTCCTGAATCAGCATGCGACACTTTGCCATCAGCTTCTTACCAGTCTGGCTGCAAGGGAGACAAGTCTGACATCACACGGTGAACAGAGTCATGAGCACAACAAGGACAGCTGGAGAGGCAACACTGCAAGATCAATTCTGTAACACCCTTTTGATCATTAGTTTAACTGATCAAAGACAGTGAAAATGGTATGAGAGTAATGAACATCTATGGAGAACCCCGTCAGAGGAGAGTAATCATAAATCAATAAAACGAAATAAAACAAAAAAACCTCTTTCAAACCATGGATGAGTGACCAAACCGATGAAATTTTCAAAATAACATTAAGAAATGCAAACACACTCCAAATATTCAAGAAAATTACGTACCAGACCTCAGCATGTTCACACTTTATGTAAAAGATATAAAATAACCGTGGCACATTTACTGTTAAAAGGTTGCCATGTGTATTGAAGGCCACTTGGCTGCATGTGTCACACTCCATTAGCTATAGTGTCCTCGAAATAGGAGTGAGGGACAAAACCTACCCTTACCCTTAATACTCCAAATAGGGTTACCACAGATATGGAAGTGACAGATAAATTACGTTATTACAACTGGCAGACTGTTGTAATTTGCAAATGCAGAAATACTGATGTAAATATACCTGAAACTGAAAAATCCGTAAAAATGCTAATTTGCAAGTTCTTAATAACTTCGCAAACATTCTTCACTGAAGAAGAGAAGCTGATATATTCAGCATAACAATTAGCCAAGTACTACATGCTAAACATTAAGCATTATAAACATGGTGGCAGCTTAAACCCTTTGGCCAAATAGAAACAAATTAAGAGCCTGGGTGATGGAGATGAGAATGTTTTGTCAAATATGATTAACTGTGCAACCATGTTGTGTTCTAAACATTTTTTTAAACCGCATTTGTAAACATCATCTAAAGCATTATACTTAATGGTAAGGATAAATAAAACCAATGACACTAAACAGCTCTGTAAGGGAAATATTTCACAAGAAAAACACCTGTTAAAATATTGTCTGTGTCAAACAGTCTAAATATGCAATTATAACGATTAAATGTTAGACCTAAAAAAATGTGATCAAACAAACAGCAGCATAGACATACATTTAAACAGCTTTAGTAATCACCTAAGACAAATAGGCATTCACATTGAAATAAATAGCTTGCACCTGCAGCAGTGTTAGCAATGTTTCGCTCTAGCAAGTGTGGAAAGTCAATCCTTTCCCCTTCCCTCTGCAAAAACACTGCTGTATGTGCAAACAGCATTTTCAACAACAAACAACATAAACAAAGCAAAAAAATAAATAAAATAAAACTATAAACAGAAAAAAAAAGAGGAAGGAACAAAGTTAACACTGTACCGTCTCTTGCACCAGCGAGATGGTTGTTAAACAGTCTCTGTAGACCACAGGGTATTAATCTTTCCCCAAAGCATTACATCATTAGAAAGGCTCCTCCCCCAGAGTCTTATGATCAATAACTCTTCTTATTGTATTACACCACTATCGTCCCCTCCCCCCCGGGGCATTTTTAAGTTCTTACTGAGAGTCTTAACAGTTCTACACTGGTAGGGGCAAAAGAAGAAAGATGTGCATGTGCAACACATTCTTTTGTGGGGTCAAGTTTTTAAATGTTCAATCAGTGAATTTTAAACTACAGTTCGACCAGCTCCAGAGCAAACGCCTTGCTCGAGTCTCTCAGTAGCCGCCATAGATTTATTAGAGCAATCTGTCTAACATGGGCTGGAAGGAGGGGTTGTTTCCGCTGTGACCACCTCTGCCGGAACAGTCCCGATTCCTTCAGGCCTCTGTACCATGAGGGGGTGTGGGGAAGAGAAAGCTGAAACAATGTCACCTGACCAAAACTGTTTTTTTTTCAGTTTCTGTTCTGTTTCACTTTTACATTACAGTATGATAATAGCAGCACAGAACAAAAAAAATGTCTTTCTGTGTGTGGCTTTTAAGTCTGAGTCGCGTTGTGAGCATAGCATTTCAGTCTTCCCCCACCATTATTTGCACTCCTGCAGTGGAGAAAGTGAGGGGGTGAGTCAGGAAAGTCTTGACTTTTGTTTGGAGGGGGAGTTATTTTAGTTTACCTATCAGGTGTAAATTTCCAGGCACTCAGTTCATTTTGGGCTTGCTCCAGTTTGTCTTTAGTCTGTTCGAGTTCAGCCTTCATTTTAAGGAAAAATAAGTTGATGGCTGGGTCCACCATGGAGGATCTCAGTTGAGCCACACTGGGTTGCTGAACTTGCTTCAGGTACTGGATCTGCGTCTAAAAGGAAACACATTGTGTTAAAATCAAGCAGAGGAATCCCTTATCTTATCTTACACAGAGCAATTAAACAATTTTTCATGAATGTGAAAGGGACTAGCTGAAAAACCAGTTTGTTTCTGTATGGGTGAACATCTGAACTGTTTCATCAAGAACCTCTTTAAAACCATCCAAACATATGGTTAACATTATACATAATGCTAAATAACATGCAAATAAACATAAAATGAGCAAGTCTCTTTATACAAAGAATAATTTCTGGTGGTTTTTTTTTAGGAAACTTCGCTAATGTTACCCACATCGGTAGATTATGCTGACATTAAGACATGACAAACAACATCGGTCTGTCTCATAAAACGTGGGAAGATATTTAAAAGATGTTTTTAAAGATGGGGAATAATTGTTTTAATGATAGTCTTGTGAAACTTTAGATGCTGGAAAAAAAAATATTACTTAAATACTTTTTGTATTTCGAAAGAGTCGCTACTATTAGTTAGAGAACTTTGTATACTATGCAAAGCTGTATCACACTACACGCTCTCGCTGAGTAAATAACAGGAACAGCAATTTGGTTCCATCACAGCTATGCAGAGCCCACGTTTACCCATCCTTATCGCCACATGACTCCAGCCCTATTGACTTCCTCTGGAAATGCATTGATGAAATTAACAGTTGGATCTCGAAAACCTTCTACAATTAAACAGAGAGTATTAAAAAAATGAAGATTAGGTTCCCGAGCTAAATGTATACCCCCCATTCTAGGGGTCAAACAACTAAAAATCAACTCCAAAATCTTGGTGCGATTCTGAAGTGTGACTTTTATTTCAATAGTCATGTCAAGGTAATAACTAAATCAGCATATTACATTAAAAACCTTAGAATTCATGGTTTGGTTTCCAGTCAGGACCTGGAGACTCATTCATGCCTTTATCACCAAGAGTGGACTATTCCTGAAACATCCCTGACCAGCTTTTCCAGAAGACCATTAAACAGCTACAGCTACAGAACCCTGCCACAAGGATAACATATAATCACACCAGTCCTCAGGGTGCTTTTAAATTACTTTTACTTGTTTATAAATCACTTAATGGCTGAAGATCTCAATACTTTGCAGATGGGCTAACTAAATATATAACCCAATCAGATTATTTGGATCAAGTCAGTTAGACATCCCAGGAGTTTAATCTAAACAAGGGGGACCTGCTTTTAGCTATTTTGCAGCCCGCAGTTAAAACCAGCTTCCAGAACAGAACGGATTTGCTAAAATCAGTAGCCATCTTTAAATCCAGACTCAAAACACATGTTTAATTCTGCATTAACTGAATAAGCACTGTGATACATCGGAACTGATTGCATCATTTAATATTCTTAACCGTTTTCTTTCCTATCAAAAACACATTTTAGTTTTTACCAATAAAATCATAAAATAATTACAATTTCTTTTTTTGTTAAGAACTTTGAATTACCACTATGTATGAAATGCGCTATATGAATGAACGTGCCTTTGCCTAAAACTTTAACCCCTTTACATTACCATATCGATGAGATATCAGTAAAAGTAAAATGTCTTCACTGTGGACTCACTAGAAGAACAAAGTAAAAAAAGACTTACTGTACATTCCTGCATTTCCTGTTCTTTTGTGGCCAGCCTCATCACCAGGATGTTCTCTCTACGTGCCGACTCCTGCTGCTGTTGCTTCAGCTTCTCCTCAGACTCCTTAAGTCCAGTCACGTCATTGGCTATGGACATAATATTCAATCGGTAAAAAGGCCCATAACACAATGCACAAAATATTAATCCATTAAATCATTAATAAAATTAACTGCAAAACATTTATAAAGAATCCTGAGAATAAATGTGCTTAATGCAAACAACCAACTTACAATTTAGATCAGCATATTTTGCTTCAAGCACCTGGACGTAGGCCTCATGCTGTTTCCACCTAAAATTTTGAGAAGTGTGTTTAAAATACAACTGCTTACAGAAAATGAAATGAAAATTAAGGAACGATAATTAATACAATGCATTTATCCATACCTTGCACACAGCTCTTCTCTGGTCAGGGTCTTCATGTCAGATTCACTAAGGCGAACCTACATCAGAATAAAAGCATTTATTAGCATACAGTAGGGCAACAGCACCAACCAAATGACGCAAGGTCTGTAATTTTACCGTGAACTTTGTGGTTAATGTTAAAGGTTAATGTGACATACTGGTGCATTGTTTTTGTCCTTTATTATTACAAACTAGTGGATCAAACCACTATCATACAGCGGCACTATTACAGATTTTAAAGTACAGAAGTTTACTGGGAAAATTGACCTGAAGGGGAAGTGGTAGTGCAGTGGTTAAGATCTGCTGACCTGCTAAACGGATGTTCGGAGTTCAATTCCCAGCACCAAGTAGCCACTGTTGGGCCCCTGAGCAAGACTCTTAACCCCCAATTGCTCAGTTGTATAAAGATAAATGTAAGTCCCTGTGGATAAAGGCATCTGCCAAATGCCGTAAACGTACATTATGTATAAGCAAAAGTGCCGTTGTACCGAGTATAAGCTTGGCTGTGATTCCGCCGAAAGAACGGCACTGCACTGTTGCTGTGACAACGGATCTTTAAACTGATTGATATAAACTGTGCAATAATGCAGTGCGATTACAGTCTGATGTAGGAGTCATAAACATCCAATCAAGTAAATGGACCAGAAGCAACTGTTGTAAATGCACAATCGGTTTTGGTATCTAACAATAAAACCTGGTCATTTATCTTTTATCCACTGTAATATCACTATGGCACATAACCTTTGATTATTTATTTTTAAGAAAACATTATTACCTTTAAATACGAAACTGGATTGCTACAAACTACGATTTTTTAAATTATGAATTGAATTAAGTGATGGGCTTTTCTTTAAAAAAAAACAAAAAAAAAACTCACCTTTTTCGGAAGAGGTTCTTCGTTAGTCATCTTGATCTCTGCAACACAAAAAATAAATAAAAATCGGACATTTTTTTATTTCCTTCTCTCATTTCTAACTTTGCACAGAATAAACAGCTGCAGATAATTTGACTGTGTTTACACGTGTAATACAGACCGCAGCCGAGCAGTAACTCGCCTGCTTCGCTGTTCAAGACTGCAGCTTGGCGCCAGCTAGTAAGCTAACTCAACTGTTCCTAAAACAGAAACTCCTGTCTGCTAAATTCCTCTCGGATATTTACACAATGTTTTAACAGAAACATACTAACGTTGTGCAACAAAACAGAAAAAACGCCTCAGAAAAGCCGCTATGAACGATTAGATTTCCACAGAAACGCAGTGGTAACAGTGTTCGCGGTGAAACGAGGGCTTAGCATTAGCGTTAGCACGACTCACTCGGTGCTACAAATAAGCAGCCAGCAAACAAACTCACTAATAAAAAACATTTTCACACATTGATTCTCTATAAACACCAAATAATTGAAGCCGCGCAGTTTGCTGCTATTTTGACTAGCTACCAGCTACCACTCGGCTTCGTGTGTTATCAGTTTCTTGCTGTCACAAAATGGCGGAAAGAGAAGAGACTCTCCCTCCGAGCAACTCGCCCATGTTTCTCATAAACCTCGCGAAAAATACATGATACTTACACGCCCTAGAATTAGACCAAGACGACGCAGTTTTCTTAAAATATGTTACGCTCTCACTCACTTGTAGTTGAGTTAATTTAAAAAATAATCTAAATTTGAGTGTAGCGCAAACTCAACGCATCCACCATTACGGAGGACGAGATTTCGCCACCTAGTGTCACATGAGCGTACTGGTTGCCATGCTTTGTCTTGCACGCGTTTCTTGCCATATCCTGCGATCTGATTGGCTTAAAATCGAAGTTCTTTGCGTAGACAACATATAGTAACCAATCGGCGTGGTCGTGGGGCGGGGTTTAGTTTGGGATACGGATAGAAGAAAATACGCTAATGGCAGAATGTGTGCATACTATAATAGTCTTCAGCAGTTCATAGTAAACAAACACAAAATTCGACGTTGTTTCCCACCCGCATATTAAAAGCATGCAAACTACTACATAAGGCATCTATAAACTAAATTAGATAAAGGAGGTAGCAAGGTAGGTAGCATCGATAAACAACCCATCAAATTCATTATCTAACACCTGGTTAACAATAACGTTAAAGAAATGTTTGTCACACACCATCGCACATGGTATTGTCAGTCTCCTCCACGGCCAGTTTACACTCTGTATGCAAAAATTAAACGTACAAGTAATCGTCAGATTTACTTTTTAGATACTCGTTCAAGGCAAACGCAGCGCGAAATCACATGAATCGCATCAAAAACAAAACAAGCACCAGAAGCGAGGCTTGACTCCAATCCAAACAGAGTCGATACACTTAACAGTTCAGTAAGTAATTGTCTTAAAATACCTACGGCTTCCCACACGAATATTTTCTCAGGTTTATGTTTAGTTCTTAAGCTATTTAATGTGAATTTAATTTAGAGAAATCTATCTGACATTATATAAGGCGCTAAGGTCAACACTCCCGGTAACACCTTCTTGTCATTTATAATAAAATATCATATACACGTAAATAACGTTAACAATTGCTTTAAATAACTTGTTGTTCTATCGTCCTTCCTATGTTTTAAAAAATATTCTACTTAGGACATATAATAATCAATATATGTGGAATCAGCTCCTGTATCCGATTCAATTGAATCCTAACACAGAGTCGACTCCGAAATATTTGGAATAATGCATTTTCACTGCAGTCTGGGTACTCAGGTTTCCGTTATAGAGTTTAGAGTCTAGAAGTAAAAGTAACGCAATGTCTTATGAATTTATACAACAAACTTTTTACAATTCGTCACATTCTATTTGTCATAAGATACATGATAGGCAAAGTGCAATAGCTTTATGCAACAATGCTCTACCTCTACATATAAATGGTACGTTCCTCTCAGGTTCAAGTTAAAACGTCAAGGGCAACTGAAGTCAGTGTGCTGTAGCTAAGCTAACATTACCTGACTGTGCTGTGAAGTACAATGAGTCAGAGCATGTTGACCAGAATTGGATATGTTCGCAGGTAATGCCAGACACGTAGACTTGCAGAAGCTCTTATAAACGTTAGTTTATTTCTCAGTTTAATACGTTTTATGTATTTATAAACGCAATGACGTAGTCCTTAGCCTAGCTAGCACATGTTAGTAACTTGTTAGCTGTCCATTTATCGAGTTTGAACACTCAAGGACTCCCCAATTTTAACTATAGCTTTATTTTATTTTAGACTTTTGTGTCCGACATTAATATTGAAACTGGTGGCAGCAGTTAAAGCATTAAACTGTTTAATTATTTCCAGATAAGCAGTCTCTGACGCCTTGGCTTGTATCACGTGATTAAGGTTGCATGTTTTTAGATGCAACGTTAGCGGAGAAGAGCAAAAAACACCTTTTAGCATTGTTAGCAAACTAATCTGAATTCTTTAGTTATTTACACCGATGCAAAGATTAATAGTACTTTAATATTGCACTGGTAATCTTGCTTGAAATGTGTTTGTAGAGCAACTCTCTCACATATGATATCCTGGTGCTCCTGTACAGCTCCAGTATTAACAGCTGAAGTTATACAAAATAGCAAGACTGTCAATTTTTTTCTTCTTGTTTATTTTTAAACACTGATACCCTGATGATTTACCTTTATGGCATTTAACACACACCCTTATCATTAATCCATCCGAGCAATTAGGGGTTAAGGGCTTGCTCAGGGGTCAAACAGTGGCAAATTGGTGGTGCAGGAAATCAAACCCTGATCCTCCAATTAGCAGTCAATCACTTTAATTACTGTGGCACTACATGATGATGCTCATTCACATATATTTAGATTGTTAATTACAATATCAATGTATTTTACTCTACATCACTATTTTTTTCCATTTTCTTTCTTTAAACCATGCATCGCATCAGATGTGCAGCTGGCTTGAATCCCTCGCTGGGTATTTTGGCTTCAAGACAGAAGCACACGCTTCCAGATCTGCCGTACGACTATGGTGCACTAGAGCCTCACATCTCTGCTGAAATCATGCAGCTTCACCATAGCAAGCATCATGCAACCTATGTGAACAACCTTAATGTTACTGAAGAGAAATATCAAGAGGCTTTGGCCAAAGGTATCTACGGGTTTATCCCACTTCCTCTTGATTGATTTTTCAGCTCCATGTGCATTATTTCCTTGCTTTGAGTTGGGTAACTAACACATCAATAAGAAATTTATATTTAATTAAACAACGTTGCAACTTTGTATTACATGTTAATAATCTTTTCCTGAAGGTGACGTAACAACGCAAGTGGCCCTTCAGGCAGCACTGAGGTTTAATGGTGGTGGTCACATTAACCACTCCATCTTCTGGACAAACCTGTCTCCGAATGGAGGAGGCGAACCACAGGGTCAGAGATGCTGTACTCTTACTTTGCTCACACTTTTTATAACATGCCAAATAAAACAACAATCACATAGCTTCTGTATATCATTTGCTAGTAAACAATTTTCTAATTAGCCCCCCTAAGTAGCATGAATCAAACCAAAAATATGTAAACACAGGTTGCATTTTTCCCTAGGCGAGCTGATGGAGGCCATTAAACGTGACTTCGGTTCATTTCAGAAGATGAAGGAGAAGATGTCTTCTGCCACTGTGGCGGTTCAGGGATCAGGGTGGGGATGGTTGGGCTTTAATAAGGAGAACGGGAGACTGAAAATTGCTGCATGTGCAAATCAAGATCCTCTACAGGGAACCACTGGTAAGAGCTTTTATACAAGAAATGGTGACGAAATAAAAAAAGGGTAATAACTGACATATCTGGAGAATAATAAGCATTTGCTCAGATATAAAAAGCTAATTCATTTAACATTTGATCAAGGTGTTTTTGTGTTCACTTCAGATATAAGTAGTTTAATTTAAAGATTTTCAGCAGTATGTTATGAAACGGACCTATGACAACACAATGATGACACAATTGGACATTTTTCCCAGCTGAAATCAATATTGTTTTATTTTTTCCTGCTATTTTTCTTACCTTATCATTTTAGGTCTCGTCCCACTGCTCGGCATTGATGTCTGGGAACACGCATACTATCTTCAGTACAAGAACGTCAGACCTGATTACGTTAAAGCCATATGGAACATTATCAACTGGGAAAATATTAATGAGCGCTTTCAATCTGCCAAAAAATGAAACCACAACATCTTTAAAGACAGTACCCCTTTCTTTAAAAATGCACTATCACCATATTAATAATGTCAAATTACATAACAGCTAATAAAAGACTAGCAGGTGTGCCTAGGTTTTTTTGTTTTTTTTTGTAAACCCAGTTTATCTGAATTTCTCTGGCTATTAATCTCTAAAATTATGCAAGTTTGTTTTCAGTATGTGTGATAACCGGTGTTAAAACTATCTGATGCGTTTACTTACTTTAAAACAGATGATTTTGTAAGCTTTAGTGGTTTGTTTCTCTTTTTTGTTGTGATTTGTATACGAAAAAAGCTCAACATTTGGACTCAATCATTAGCGCATGCCTCAGACCCAATTATTATAAAGAATGGAAAATGGACCACTTTCAGTAAATGATATCATCCATCCTGAGCAGACCTTTGTGGTTTTGTACTAACGTTTAATGTGGTGATGCTTCTGTAGTTGAAGAGAAATTATTTGGCTTAAGGACTGAATCATCATCCACATTTAAAGACGGGGATAAAATCTTGTAAATGATCTCAGAACATTGACATTTTCTTTTTATAGCTCTAAGCTTTCTTAATGCTTTTTTGTCTATTCAGTGACCCAATCCCCCCTTTATTAATTTTCTACATAATATGTTTACAATGATCAGCATCAGTGTAACAAGGAATGTCGCTTATAAATCACAAGAGGGCGCTGTTTACCTGTTTTTCCAAAGCCAGAATGAACACCATAAATGTTTTTTCCCTTTCTCTTTTGTGAATGTATAATGTACAGCTAAATCTGCCTATAAAGCTAGAAATAATACTTGGAGGTCTGCTTAATGTACGTGTTAGAATATAATTCATAACCACTCTTGTATAGTACTGTCACTTGAGGTTATCACCTTTTGTGTGGCAGTTAGTATAGATATTTTCTCAATATGTAACCAGGAATAGATGGAGAAGTGTTGGTCAGCCCTGTGTTACTAATAGAGTAATTTTACTGACTTCAGTTTTGAATGAACTACGTTTAAACATTTTGTAGACGTTACCCCAAAAAATGTAAAATAATTTCCAGATGGTCGGTTCACTGTGAGCCAAGTCACTTTCTAATCAACAATTAGACTTTGTAAAAGAGAAATCGCATTACTTCACATCCATCCTTTCATGCTTTTGCCACGCTTTGTGCCTGCAGCACCGGATTCAGTTTCGTCTTTCAGATAGAAATTAGACTCCTTTCTAACAGAATCGTTGTGTGGACATGCTACTGATTGGTAAAGACAGCTCGCTTATTTGTTTGAGGCAGAACCACTTTTGACTGTTTAGGAAACAACTGCGTCATGTTTAAATCTAGACATCAGAGAAAATGAGACTGTAATTATGTGATAGAAAATGGCCCAAGCAGGCAGCTTCAAAGGGACCTGTTGTCTATATCTCTTATATTCACAGGCTGTGATTTTGGCTTTGATGTGCTGCAAAAGGAGAATCAAATGTGCAAGACCTTAATTGGATCAGTTGTTTTATACCTTTATAAAAATACCTTTTTTAGATTTTTGAATTGTCTCACTGCTGCCAGTCTGCCACTGTTGGGTCCCTGAGCAAGACCCCTCCTGCTCCAGGGACGCTGTATCATAACTGACCCTGCGCTCTGACCCCAGCTTATTCACATTTTATTTTTTATTTTACAGTCTAAACACATCTTATCTCTAGTACTTTATTATCCTTTATCAAAACCAGTCCATTTATACTGGAATATTTTGGAACAGTGAAAGTTAACTGATAAGAAAGACAGCAACTCCAATCTAAGAACTGAACTGGGTCACTGGAACTGTGAGACTTGCATGCTGTCTGCAGGGAGGGCAGCAGTGGCATCCTGGTGATCTCAACCTTCGGCTCAAGACTAGTATTCAACCACTGATGATGAGCCGTATCCAGTCCCTGGGCTGTAGTTTGGGGACCCCTGGTGTACACAATCCAGCAAATGCATCTCCAAGTAACCTCAGATTCTTGCTGAATTATGCCACAATTTTCAAATAATATTTAAATCCGGCATGAGAAGAAAGTACGATTTAAATCCTGCAAAAAATAAAATAAAATACCAGGATTCATGCTTTCTGTCTGCCTCTCTGAGAACTCCAAGAGTTCTTTTATTCCTGGAACAGAAACTCTCTGGAAAATATCTGCTTTAAATATGAAGCATATTTTGATTTTTACCCACTTGCCCAAATAGTTTCTTTGCTTAAGATATGTATGACCCTGTAGAGCAGAAATAAACCACAGAATCACCACAATCAACCTCAACATAATCCAGACTCAAAATATGACAGTTTGGGAGGATAAATCTAATTTTGAAGATAATAGTTTGAAGATTTGGCTTAAGAAGATCCGGCATACAAACACTGAACATTTTTGTACATATTACACGCTATTATATTACCATGCAGCCATCTTTCCCATTCAGTTGAGGTGCCTTAAATGTGTAATAAGCAGAAATCATAGAGAGTAAAGAATAAGTTCAATGTTAAAAGAAGAAAACTATGGTAACGTGCTTTTAAAAAAGCATGCTGTTATATAACCTGCTCCCACTAGAACATCATTTAATTAAATTTATTTAAGTCTCATATTTCTTATCCTTGTTATAAGCTATAACAATTATGTAATATAAAAAAGTTGAAGTAAAATTGTCTCTTTGGATGGATGAAAATTTGGATGGATCGTCTGTACTGGTATTATAAAATGGCAGTGTATTTGGGAGGATCCACAGCTGAGAATCAACAACCAGTCTCTTTGTCGCACTCAGTTACTCATGTTTTCATCCTGGCAATTAAAGCTGGACAGATCTTAAAATCTTGAATCCCTTTAGATTTAATCATGAAGGGAAGATGAGGTGGATTTGACAGCCTGTTTGATTCCAGCAGTAAAATCCAGGAAAAATGCCGGAGTCTCAATCAGAGAACAGACACTGAGGGAAATAAAGAGGAAAGGAAAATTACATCTACACTTTAAAATTAGTAAAAAAAAATCTAGGTTTTACAGCACTGATTTTAATTAAAATAAGATAATAGATAACAGTATAAAAGAGCATGTATGTTAGATAAGAGTATAAAAGCATGTATGTTAGATTGATTGGTGATTCTAAATTGCCCATAGAAGTGTGTGTGGCCCTGTGACGGACTGGCGACCTGTCCAGGGTGTACTCTTCCTGCGTTTCGCTCTTTCATTGAAGGCTGGGATAGACTCCAGCACATCCCTGTGACCCCGAATTAGCGAATAAGCGGGCATAAAAGATGAATGAATGAACATTAAAACTGCTTTATTTTGGCATCTGTATGTCATTTAGATGTACATTGGTGCCTTGATTTACGAGTTTAATTTGTTACATGACGGAGCTCGTTACTCAAATTACTCGTATGTAAAATCAGTTTTTCCCATTAAAATGACTTGAAGTCGTAAGTCAAGGCACCACTGTATTTTATACTTTAATGTACTGTACTTAAGCTATATATATAACCACATACCAGCTTTCTGCAATAAAATTTTAAGGACCTGTAGTTAGAATATTCGCTATCTGAAAGATTTTATTGTATTAAATTATGAATAAATGGCTCTTCTTGTTTTTAGAATTCAATTTTATTCCACTTAGAAGAACAGATTCTTTAAATCAACACAAACATAAGAATCTGCTTTGACAGCTAATGAACAGCTCTAGAAGAATGAATTTTGTTTTGCATTTATGGCAAATCATCAAATCAGTTAGTTGTGTCATTCAAATGTTGGGCAGAATGTTGACGTGGATGGACGTAGCAAACATATAGATGTAAAATATAGATATAGATATATAAATATAGATGTAAAACTCTACCCTAAACAAACATATAGATGTAAAACTCAGCCTGAAATTCCCATTGTTCTGCATATTTTGCGTTTTCCGACTCTCAAACTTGCTCAACATCAATTGTATTCTGGTCGGCGCTATTTGTGTGTGAGTGTTTTGTCTATTTTGTCTGGAATAATATTTGTACTGTTATTTGCATTGTTCATCTTGCAATGTTTGCACCAGGTTGCACACATGCACTTTATGTTACCAAAACACTTAAATATGGAGGACACAGAGTAATCCAGAACCAAGTTTGCAAACCTATGGACTAACCTAATGAAAACGAAGATACTAGATTATTACTGTTTCTAAGGGAAATAGCTGCAATAGTTTGTCATATTTTAACACACTGGACCCATTGGACCCACTGGCTGTCCTAATATCTATATACTGAAATCAGTTGTTTCTTCTCTCTGGCAGCTGAAAGCAAACATCTGTCCTGGCCATGAAAGCAAGTGGAGGTGGATCTCAAGGACACCAGAGACAGATAACAATGCGTACACACAATAAACAGTTATGTGTGTCTAGGTGTGTTTATCTACTTATTAGGATAAACACATATAATAAACCATATAATAAATAAACCATATAATAAATACACTGTATATAGTTAAAAAAATTACATTTCGGACCCTTGGCAGATAAATTTGTCTACCAACCGAGCAGTTAAGGGTTGGGAGCCTTGCTTAGGGGCCCAGCAATGGCAGCTTGGTGGTGCTGGGAATTTTACTTTAATTTTAAGTTTCTGGAGCCAGGAGTTGCTGGTAAGTTCGGGATCATTTTACTTTTTTTATTGTTGTTTTAAGTTGACTGTTTTTGGGCATTGCCCCTGTTACTTGGTGACCTAATACCCAACCCAACTGCTTTGCCCTGATTTATGTTAACACAGGTTTTAAAAAACCCAAACGTTATAAATGGCCCCAGTGCCTAAGTTTACTGCTTTTTCTTTGTAAAAATGTGGTCCAACATTTCTGTTTATTTTCATCGCACTAAAACATTACAGACTTAGAAAAAAGAAAAAAAAGGAACTTACAAAAGCAGCTGTTGATTAGTCTATAAACGTCTTTGCCTTAAATCATACTTTTTATGACTTTATATCAGAGAAGCCCACAATCACTGAAATGGTTTTAGTGTTGTGCTGAGCTTACAGGGAAGCCTATGAGGAAGACATCTTCGTTTATGGTAAAAAATGTATAAGATCACTGTGAAAAAACAGTGTGTAAATGGCTGCATGCCCTAGAGGTTCAATTGTCTTTAGAAACAAGTTTCTTCACTGATAGAAATTTCTACGTTAAATATGTATTTATATATTCTCTGAAAGACGTAGGAATAAGAAATGTTCATCCAATAAAAATGTTTGGTCCAAACATTATGATAGGCTTGTCAACTTATTTATTTTCATACCTCTACGCACCCAGTTTGCGCAGACAGGATACATTATCAGCCAGGGTTGCCAGATTGGCCAGTTTCCTGACCCGGCAGTTTTAAACATTGGCTTGGAAAATGCACAACATTTAGGATCAGTTTTGTGTTTTTGGAACATGTACATTTATTAAGCTAATTATTTTTTTTTTAAACAAAAAACAAGTGTAAACAATAATTTTAGAAATATCATAGGATTTATTTTCTGTTCAAGTTTAACGAATGAACAGTTTTTGGGCTGTAAAGCGTCAAATCGATCTGTTAACACTGTCATCAGTGTGTTCACGTACTGTGAAAAAAGCCTGGAACAAAACAGAACGAAAACCCGTGATGTGTTTCCATGCTGGAGTTGACTACAGAAGACAAAGTGCCTGAAAGAAGATGCCATGGTTGCAATATTTCTTTTGGACAGGTAGGAGGAATATGGTGTGATTAGATTTTGGTGTATTTTATTAGTAAATTAACGAATGAGCTCAACTACAGCAGCAGCATGTAATCAGGTACTATTTTTATGTTTGGTATTGTTAAACTGTTACTAACTGTACTAATTTAGTTTTATTACCTGTAAATGACACAAGATGTATTGTAGTAATGTTGTTTCTCCTCATCTAGTCAAAAGAGAACTCAAAACAACATTATCTTGTGATGTGTCGAGTGTCTTCATTCCTTAGGTATTCTTTAAGTCTCCATTTTATTTCAAGCTAAAAATAGTTTTATCTAATACACCGGAAGCTTAGCCAGCATTATCAGATCTCAGCATTTCAGACAAGCCCGTAGTGTTACTTCTTCATAAAGTATTTGACCAGTTTACGCAAGTACAATCTGAACCCAACATCTTTTGCAACATAATAAGAAGATCTAATCCACTTGAGAGAAAGACAAGAAATAAAGTTGTCATTAGAAATTATATTACAAAACGGCGACAAATCAGGGTTTATTTTTTGATACAGTAAAAAAACCCCCCTAAAGATTTAGCTAATAAACTGCCGAAGTTTTGACATGGTGCCATTTTTCTCTAGGTAGTGAAACCCGGCCAAGCTTTTCAGTACAAATGACTCTTTTCCCTTAAGTGGAAAAAAGAACCTCAGCCTAAAGTAAAACACTGGTACGTACAGTTCACTACAAAAAAAAAAATCTATATTCCAAAATGTTTTCACTCTGGACATCATTCAATGGATTCAACTGGAACATTATAAGTGATAAATTTAGTGTTGCTTAACATTAGATTATGTTTTACAAACAGCCACAGAGGCAAATGATGGAAAATGCTAACAATAGTCTTTCAGTCCCTATTTATTTTTTTATTTGGATCGTCACGGCTATCAAATCCATTTGACTCTATTTCTACAGTTCTCTCCTTTTTTCCAATGCCTCTGACATTGACTATAAATATGGCTGTCAGTCCTGGTTAAAGGTTTCTACAGGCTTCTGGAGTGGTCAAACAGCCCTCCTGAGATTTCAAGTGTTTGGAAAAGCAACTCATCTCCCAACCACATTAACCTATTATCATAGAAAATCTCTCTCACTTATTTTCTCTCTCTCTCTCTCTTTTTAAAACAAAATTCCAGTTTAACCTAAGGAGATGAGAGCATTTTCATAACCATGTGCCAGGAAAAAAGTCACACATTAATACAGGGTGTTGAGTAGGTAACAGACAGTAAAATTGAAACCATACAGTTAAACATGTATTGAGTCAAACATACTTCATCATAATTTGCTCTATCAGTGACTTGCCAAAAAATCTTGCCAAAATCCGTACAGAAACTTTTGTTGCAGGAGTACCAGTTAATAACAGAGTATTGCAAGCAATCAATTAAGGCTAGCTGCTCTGTTGTCCAGATGAATGTTATGGTTGTCATAGCCTCAGATCTGGGCCTGGAAATCCGATGTTCTGATTATTCTATATTTTAAATTCTTAGCCTTGCCTGATTTTACGACAGATTTGTTAATCTGTAAAGCAGTTGGTTCACTCACAAAAGCTGCCAGTGGCAATGTTGTAACTTTGTGTGTTCGTCTATTTGTTTGGACGTGTGTGCATGTGTGTGATAGGGATTCTTCTTCATTGCCAGGGGATTTTCCATCAGCAGAACTTTAGACAGAAACAGATGCTCTTCTAGCTGAAAAGCCAGGACACTGGAGTGGAGTATCAAAAATAACCTCCCCAAGAATTACACCTTTTTTTTTTAATTTAATTTTTGTTTTTATTTACCAAAAATAATATTTTAGTATTATTAGCACTTTTAATCTTCTTGTCTCAGGATACTGCATTTGGCGGTATATTGTAATGTGGCCTATTTTCTGTTTGGGTTTGTATGAAACATAGAAATATAGATATGTATAACAGAAATTGGAAAGAAAAACAGCCTCACCTGCTAAATGACCAATTATTACCACTGGGCCCCATGATACAGCTATGATTTCACCTTGCTATTTCAGGTTGCATAAACATTTACGCCACTTCTTATAAAGATTTATAGTCTGAGTGAAATCACACCTGATGGGCACAGAGAAAAGGTTTAAACAAAGGAATGCTGGAAACCAGTGGCGGGCAGAACGCAATATAACGCAGCGTGTCATTACAGAGCCAGAGACATGTCACATATTGAGGATGAAACCATTTTTATTAAAGCAAGAAACCCTGTTAAGACTCTAAACCTCTATACTACATCCACAACTGTGCCACATACATAATCTAGAGCAGTTCAAAATCAATATTTATCTTAATATTAATCATCATAAAAAAATGAAAAATTAAAGAAAATAAGACAAACAAGTTATCTTCGACGTTAACCGAACTTTTCCGGAAAAATCCGCCCTAAAACGTATTTTTAAGTATGTCCAAAGTTCATTTCTCCTCCTCCGCCAGCCACTGTGGGCGTAAAAATTCTAACTTAACTGTACAGATGTGTTTTGCTAGTCTGTAATAGGCTGTAAGAATTTACTTATTATCAACCAATCAGAGGACAAAAAAATGCTGATGTCATTGTGTGCCTACTAGCGAGCTTCAGGGTTTAAAAACTGATTGGATCTGCCACTACTAATATAGTTTAAGTTACATGGGCAGCACTACTGATTCTGAAGGCTTTGAGCAGATTAGATTAACAGGGCAGCACATAGAAACTGAAATTTTGTCTGGATTAGACGAAAAATCTAACATCCACATACACGCACTGGGAGCAGTGCAGCAACTGAAACGATAGAAAATTAAGAAAATAAACCGTTGGAAAAAAATTAATACAATTGCACGCCACTGTTTGAAACAGATACAAAATATTATCTATTGGGATACCAAAACATGTTGATAGAAATAAACATTAATTACTTACTGTTATAACCTGGAGTCTGACCCCAATCCTGTTCCTGCTGTTTATTGCAGTATTGCAAAATGTACAATAAATGTACAAACTGAATAAAGTTACAAGTAATTATTTTTTATTAATTTCCATCATGTTGTGGAGCTACTTCTAGAAACGAAACAGGAAAAAGATGTACTTGTCTGAGTGAGAACCCAGTAAAAGTTTTTAAGGTTTACAGGGTTAAACACCTAAAATATTTATCTATTTATCCCATTTAAATATTTCAAAACTTACTATGTAACCTATTTATTACAAGACTATTTATAGAAAACTTGTTTCAGTTTGCTGAAATTCATAGTGATTTTTCCAACAGAAATGAGGTTACTTTGAGTATAAAAAGTTAAGCTGGTTTACATAGCCAAGCTTTAGTACCACTCATTAGGCAGTTAAACATACGAACAGTATTTTGGGTTGAGTTAATATTAAGGGCAGATGTGGTGGAAGTTGGGGGTCATTTTCAGAAACAAATGCCACATTCTCTGTGACATGACTAGCATAATTACACTTGATTATTAACATGTTTAACATTTTGGCAGTTAACAGAATAAGGATGATGTGACCTGGGAGGTGTAGAGTCAGTGTCACCACCTAACATGTTTTAGCACTTGCCTAACCAAATTACTGTTTCCATTTAGTAACTAACTTTAATTTTGTTCTTGTTTTCCGTGCATTCCGGAGTGAGTCTGTCGGCCAGTTGGGAGTGAAATCTTCTCAATTCCTCCAGGATGCCCTGTTTCAGGATGTTTTTCAATGTGTGTTTAATCGTTATTGTTTTGTATCTGCCAAGAAATGAAATGAATGTGTGACACTTTTATATTTTTCCATGTACCCTATGACAATCCCGGCACCTGATGAGCTTTCAAGATGTATTTTTTCAAAAGAATTCTTCAAATTTAATAACTTCCAACCCCAGCCAAGACAGAGAAAGAGCACTGGCCTTCTGAAGTCTATGTTAGGCATTGAAAAGTATTGACTTAATGTATTTCTGGATGTTTAAATCACACAAAAACTGCCATATGGGACTATAACGTTTAATCTCTATGGAACTAATATTTTAAATACATACAGTTTTTGTTACTACATATGATTCAGTAACTGCTACTGTTACTCTCCCTCTGCTATCAGATCACCAGGAACGAGTCAACTACAGCAGTCTACAACCTCCCAGAGAAAAATATGTAAAGCAATATCCTAAATGTTTTTTCTGTCCTTTTCTTCTATCACATCTATCACCCTCTTTCCCCTCATCTTTTTATGTCCTGTTTTGTCACGGTCTCCATGCACTTGGTCCAAATTCTGGCACAGAAGCAAATCCCGATGGAAAACATTAACATATAATTCATGGTGTGTGATGAGTCTGCAAGCATTCAGATAAGACTAATGTTTCTGCTACGCATTCGTCTGTCTGTCTGTCCAGATGTTTTTCTTTCCTTTTTTGTCTATTTTAGCATCTGTTTTTTCGGGTCTCCTTACAGGATTACCATGAGTATTCTATGTATCTTGAGAGTGAAATGGTTTTATCATTAGATGATGCAAGAGGTGATTTCTTCTCCAAAACTTCCCCCACAGATATCCAAGTATAAATAGCTATAAATTTTTGTCCCCCCCCCCCAAAACATAGTTTATTTGTAACTATTATGAATTATTCAGTGTCTACAGTTAGGTACAGTGACTACAGGTATAATATGTGAGTTATGTCTAGTGATTCAATTAAATTAAATTCAATTCAATTTTATTTGTATAGAGCTTTTTACAATGGTCATATTTACAATGGAAAGTAAGGAATGACTGTCTGATCAGCTCAGGTTCTGAAGTTGAAACTAGGCCTAATACTTAGCTTATGTACTTATACTTGTAAGAACACTCCGATACAAAAGGCCGATACCTCTGGTTTTTGTGATAGTTCAGTCCTTTTAGTTTTTAGGAAGTTGTGCACATGGCACACATTGTTTTGCTAGGCAAACTATAGAAAGGAATACTTTATTAACCACTTATCTATGACAGCAAAGAGCATTAAATATCTTCCTCAGTAGTAGTTTAGCAGAGCTGTGGCTTAAATCCTCTAATCAGTAACACAAATCTTTAACCACTGAGCTTTAGGATAAGCAAATTTTCCCTCTAATACACCCCATCTCTTAAAAGAGGACTTCGTTCTAATGTTAAAAATAAATGCTACAAAAAAAAATTCCAGCTCTTGCGTAGACACACACTGTTTAATTGTTTAAATTCTAATTTAAGATGCCAGATTCAGGTCATTCCCTTTATATTTATCTAAATATGATAACTGTATATATTTAAAATTCAATATAACAGTGTTTAAATTTACATATATGTTGCAATCGTCACTCCAACATGCAGAAAACAACAATGATTTGATTGGCAAATTGTCCATAGGGGTGAGTGTGGCCCTGTGATGGACTGGCGTTCTGTCCAGGATGTTCCCCTCCTGCATTTCACCCTTTCATATCCCATTAAATATTTTAAATATGGCTCCAACAGATCCCTGTGACCCCGAATTAGGGAATAATCAGCTATAAAAGATAAATGAATAAATATATTTCAGTTTATCAGTCTGAACACAAGCAAAAACATTGTCTTAGTACTTAGTATTAGACCAAATATATATAGAATATATAACATAAAATATAAAATATCTTGATTATATCTAAGGAAGAAAAATAGATACAGTGTTTGTTTTAACGCACAAATCCAGATTATGTAAAAATATGTTTTTTGGCTAAAACTACAATAATAATTGTAAGTAATATAACCATTGTTTATGTAAAAACAGCTAAACGAGGATTAGCCTTAATAGATTTATTGTCTTATGACTTCATCTACTGGACAATCTTAATATTACTGCCTAAAATTGCCAGTTTTAACACACGTTAATTAAATGTTAGATATTTAGGATATGAATTTTAGGCCTTTTGAAAATGACACAATTACTGCTGCCATATGGTGGCGTTATAACTTGACGTTAAGTAACACCTGACTGATCAGCATCAGACAACAATCTGCTAAAATTCAAAATCTCGCCACAACCAAATTGTTCGAAATATTAAAAATCCCTTTGTATTTTTGCATCTTTAATATCTTGAGATCAATTTAATGGCAATCAGGTACAAAAAGCTATGACTAAAAATAAATAAATAAATAAATACTACTACTATTACTACTATTAATAATAATCCTTAGAAAAACAATAGCACTATTACATGGCTTGGCCCCTAAAATGATTGCATTTGGTAAATGTACCCCGAACTGGTTTAGTACAAATAAGTGCACTGTTACGTCCCTAATAAAAAATAACCTAAATTAAATACTTCCCAGTACCACCAAACCACCACTGTGGGAACCTGAGCACCCCCTAACCCCCAATTGCTTAATTGTTTAAAAAAAAAAAAAGTAAGTTGCTCTCAATAAGGGCGTCGGCCAAATGCTGTAAATGTAAATGTCATAAATAGATACTCACTGAAAAGTCAAACAAATCACTTCAGTCACTTCAACAAAGTGAATGTTAAACATTTATGGTTTATATTTATATGTTACTTAGTCTTCCCAGCATGTAAAACATTTGTCTCTGATGTTTGTTGTAAAGTATATTTGGTGTAATCATTCTACCCTGTCTATAAATTGTGTTTTAAGATAAAGACTTAAACATTGGGAACAGTGGTGTAATAATCCAGTAGTAGAGCTTTCACCCAGCATATCTGAGGGTCTCGGGGTTTCAATCCCACCTCACATTTAAACCAAATGTGTTCGTCATCTATTGTACATCAAAAGCAAGGACATTTTTTATGCATTAGTTTTCTGCTTTTACCCATATCATCCTTACACTATTTTCTTATATTATAAGAAATTACACTATTCTTATATTAAATTATATCAAATTCTCTTTGTGTGTGGCTTTCACCAACACACACAATGCTAAGGCAGCTGTGTGTGCGTCTGGCCACAGCAGGCAGAAACCCCAGCAAACCCCAGTACTGTGAACCACAGTAAATCACAGCAACTGCATTCCTCTCTGAGGAAATTCACACACAAATTTAATACACACAATGAAAAGGTGATGGCGACCAAACCCCATAATAATAACAGCCTTTTAAACAGGGGCACGGCAGCCCATAAGATACAACGAATTCTATGAAAAAATGTGTACTCACCGGATATATAACAAATAAAACAAAACATTTTGTTCTTTTTAATAGTTCTTGTGGATGAAAGGCAAAAGTTTTAATGCCCTTATCCAGACCGACTTACATTTATCTAATTTATACCACTGAGCAATTGTGGATTAAGGGCCTTTGCTCGGGGGGCCCAGCAGTGGTAACTAGGTGGTGCTGGAAATCGAATCCTCATTTGTATAGCAGTCCAGAGGTCCTAACCACCGAGCCACCACTTAAACCCTTTTTTTTAACCCAACTTAAACTGATTTTAAAAAATCTGCTTTGTTAAATTGAATATAATAATTAATATAAGTTCAATATTCAAAAACTGTTTTTAATGCCACATAATATTTATTGTTCTTTAGTGACACTGGTCAACAATTTCAATTTTCACAATTTCAATTCAAATAGTTTTGTCATATTTTAAGCTCCATATCTAACTCTTGTTTGCAGACTGAAATGCAACGGATGTGTTCTTGCGTGACAGCCCAGTGTTCGTGACCTCACCGTCTGGAGCAAAAGGTGGCAGTAATAAACAAAAGGCTGGTTGTTATCTCTTAGATGCCATCATACTAAACTACCTGTTTCAGCCACAGAGCTTAGTGAAGTGTTGATGGTGTTACTTACTGATCCAGGATAGGTAAATGTAGCTTGTGTGGACACCACTGCACCACTTTAGTAACAGAAGAGCTTGGCTACTGAAAAGCTATTGGATTCAGAAAACACTACCATTACCACCACGTAGTAAACTACTAGCGCTGCTGCCCAACACTGCTTTTCAATGTGTTTCTCAATGTCCCTGCGAAGACCTATTGATTCCTAGTACCGTTTAAAGCTCTGAGATCCCGGCACGGTTCTGTTTTTCTGAACACTAATTATTTAGCTATTTTTCTCTGTTTTTGACCCTGCACTGAAAGCTGGCTATGATTTTGGAATTGCCTTAATAAAGCTCTTGCAGCAGATACACACATGTGCTGAATCCTCAAAGATTACGCTTGAAATTTACTGTCAATATGTACACAAATTTAAAGCCTGCTACTTCTGGAACAAGAAACTCTTTTTTTGGCATACTGGTTAGTTGATTTTTACATATGATACACAAGTATGCTGATGGACATTGTGTGATCCGAGACTGTGGAAAGTGACGTAGTACTTCTAAAGGTGCGTGCAACTCACCATCTGGAGAAACATTATGACATAATTAAACTACAGACACTTAATGTTAAGGAATTCGTCCACTTAGTTCTCTGAGGTTGATTCATTCTCAAACGTCTGTGAAATTTGTTTACATCACATTTAGGGAAAAGACCAGTTTGTACTCCGGTTCTGTGCTGGTGGCATGAGACTTTGAGGAAGTGAGTGAGTGGTAACAGTGGGCCCCATGTGATTTACTGGGCAGTATCACTAATATTCCACCTGCAATGCATTTAAAATTTGGGCAGACACTTTTTTGGCCTATTCTGTGTTTTATTACTTTGACAAAGACCAAGGCAGAAAAAGGGGCAGCTTTTGAGTTTTTCCATTTCTTTTTTTACTAAGAATCAGCATCTGTGTTTTGCATCTGCTTGTCATCAGATTACTAGAACTAGAAAGTGTGGAAAAATACCCTGATTAAAATCAATCAAATGTAAACCTCGGTGCACGCTTGATGCTTTTTATTTTGTAGGGAAGCCCTATGTACTATAATTAATTATTTCAGGGGTCATATAAAGCATTTGTTATTTAATTATACTGGTAAATAAGGGCAAAAACGAGAATAAACTCGCTATAATGCCTAAATTTATCTTAATAACATCAGCCTACAAAAAGTTTCTAAAAGCATCACACAACTTTTAAAATATTCTAACAATAAGTGTGCTGTATTTTTATATATGTTTTCCTGAAAGAAAGGATCTTTTATATTGATGAGAATTTATTGGACGTTTTCAATTTTCTGATGAGAACAAAATTACTGTCCTAATTAACATTACAAAAGAAATGTGTGGTAGACTTAATCATGTGAAATAATGAATATCTTGAGTCCTGATATATGTAAATATTTGGTCTTAACCTGTATAACTGTCTTTTGATCTTAAATGACTAAATGCAGTCTGAACACACCCACATATACACAAACAAACACGCAGGCACACACACATGTACACAAGTAGGTCCTACATTGTTTACATTATATAATTTACATGTATAACCAGAATAACCTTTTAAATAATATATCTACTACATGAAATACACTGCAGGAAAGCACTTAAAGGTTTATTGAGTTTTCCGATTTTGTGTTGGGGTTATTAAGGACAACTACTTCACATTTAAGTCTGCTGGAAATGGGCTGGCCCTCATTATGGAGACGGTCTGCCATTCCTTCCTAATGATTTATAGCAACTGTTAAAGAGAGTGAAAAATGAGCCAAAGATAAACAACAGAAAGAGGTATAATGACATAAAAAAACCCAAAATATGATTTTAATTATGCTTACTTGTGTTTCTTAAGGTAAGCAATGTTTAAAATGAATTGTCAGAATTTTTTCCATATTTTTGCAGCTCTCTGAGGATTATTTGTACTATGATTCACAATTTATTATATATTAAGTATATAGTATTTACGGACACATTTCAGTTTTGCAGATTCTTTTACTGCAGTTGTAATATTTTTTAATCCCATGATTAATATCTGGTTTAACAGCTTGGTATAAAACAGTGCAGCATGGAAGTGAAGCCAGAGCAGAAGTCATCCACATCCATTTTATGAGGCCATAAAGAAGCAGCAGTGCCCCTTTGGTGCCTGTATCTCATGTTGCAGGTTGCATGCTGGGTTTTCACACACAGCACCACAACAGTAGAGATCATATGTAGACAAGAGTTACTGAAACAGTGTAGTGATGAATTTAGGCAGATTTTTTTACTTTTAACCTATTGCAGTAGCACATATTTGCTTTTTTACAATATAAAGCATAACACATACACACTTACAGTGTCTTTCCCAAACTGTTGCCACAAAGTTTTATATAGAAATTGTGTTTAGAAGTTTAATAAAGTTTAAACAAAAGCCATTTAAGCCATTTTCTTCTGAACTGAGCACGTTTTAAAAATGAGCAGCTTTCACCTACGTACTTTATACGACTGTAGCCTATTGCGAGACTCGCCATCTCATTATACGTAACATGATGAAAACTAATTATTAAAACTAAATGTAGTAAAGTAAAAGTACATTTTTGTGATTAAAAAATTAACTTGAGTGAGAGTAAAATGCCCGTTAAACATTTTTCCCGAAAATCTACTTAAGTAAATATAACACGTTATTACTTATTCAACCACAATAAACACCTATTCCTGTTTTTACTAATCATTCTGTGGAATAATTTTAAACACGTCCTCACATTCCAAAACCATATTTAAAAGTGTGAACGTTATAAATGGAGTTAATTAGATTAGATTAGATTAAACTTTATTGTCATTGTGCAAGGTACATGTACAGAGCCAATGAAATGCAGTTAGCATCTAACCAGTATTGCATAAGTGGCTTATTTACAATAAATATCAGTGTAATAAATAAGGGAATGAGGTTGATAATTACAGAGGTGGGGGTAAATAATGTACAGAAGGTATATGAATAGAATATAGAGATGCAACAATAGATAGTTACGGATGGTGCAAAGATGCATAATGATAAAGTAGTGCAAAGTACAGAAAGTGGCAGTGCAGTAGTAATTAACACTGTATAATCAGCCGTTTAGTGCAGAAACAGCCACAGGAAAGAAGCTGTTTTTCAGTCTGTTGCACCACTGAAATCTAACTAAATCTAAAAATTAAAAAACACATATGAATTTGATGACCAGTTCAGGTATCCAAAAACCTCTAGCCAAATAACCTATATAGTATTTTCAGCAAATTTCTATTGCAATTAAAAAATAGTTTAATGATAAATTGGACCTTCAACTTTTAATTTAACTTCAAATGATGTGCATTATACTTCATATGGTCTCTCCCTTTTGTAGTCCGAATCTATTTTTCATATTAAGGATTTATTGAAGTTCAATGGTGCAAAAGGTTACTGTGCATTACTTTCTTTTCCGCAGAAATGCTTAGAACTCAATCCAATTTGAGCATTTGTTGGATGTGCTGGACAAACAAGTCTGATCCAAAACGCCCCACCTAAAACAATCTGCTGCTAATGTCTGGATGCCAGACACCACAGATACACAAATACCATAACCTTAGTCATCGTGCAGAGTTCATACTTTATTTTAGTGGCACAATGAAAGACCTCAGTATAGGGCAAGTGGTTTAATGTTTTGTCGGCAACTTTTTATCTGGTACTGGTAAGAGGTAACAAAACCATAACCCAAATGTGTGAGAAAGTAGAAATAACTCAAACCAAGAGCTAATTAGACGAATGTCTGTATTTATATGATACAGATTATGCCTTAATATTTATTTTATCTGGCAATGAGCTGTTTAGATGAATTTGGAAACAGCACTAATTCAAGCACATAGCAAGCTTGTTTCTCATGGGACGTTAATTGCAGATGTTGTCTATGTATCCAACTTAAACACAAAAAAATAAATAGCCATCTGCCTGCTGACTCTAGTGCAGTGCTTATATTCATGTGTCTGGCAGCTGTGTTAGGGAGGAATAGATAGTTGGTTATGTAACACAGCCCATGATATCAGTATCACTGTGTGTACACAGACACAGAGCCTCCACATTATAGACATCCATTATCAATAAATCGGTTTGTGCACTGTTTCCTACAGCTTAGAAAACAGATCTGTTCTTTGAAATGGGCTTCACTCAGTGCAGGTTCCTTTTCATGTTGCACTGTTTGTGTGACAAGGTAAAATAAGTGCTTTGGAAAGTTGACTTTTTCCTGGAAATTAACTACAAGCATAAACATGAGGAAACATCATACATCATTTCTGGGGTTTTTTTCCAGGGAAAAATATTTACACACTCTACAGCATTGAAAAGTGGTAGAGCAGTGGTTACGATGCTGGGCTGAAATCTGGAAGATCGGGGGTCCGATGCCCAGTACCACCAAGTTGCCACTGTTGGGCCCCTGAGCAAGGCCTTAATCCCCAACTGCTCAGTTGTATTAAAAAGATACATGTAAGTTACTTTACATAAAGACGTCTGCCAAAAGCCATAAATGTAAATGTAAGTATTTGGAATTAGATTAGAACACATGTAGTTTGAACCCAAAGTAAAAAGGAGATATACAGCAGAAAAATAAATAAATAAAGTATTAATACAATCTTTTTGAATAAAAATGTTTATTATTGGTGATTAAAATGACAATTTTGTACCATTGCTTGGCTCAGGGTTTTTTTTATCTTGTTTAACCATCACTATGTCAGACAGCCACATTCCAGGGTGTGTTTATATCTCATAAATTTCATAACATTTAATTGAAATGGATCTATGATAAAAGTGGGTATATGTAAGTGAGTATATTAAAAGAATAATAGAGTGAATTTTTGTGAAAATATGGTAGATAAAATAGTGAGTTGGTATTTTGCAGGGGTCTGCAGTAAAGGGCCAGCATGTCCTTCTCTGCTGCCTAAACACTATCAGAAGCTGACCTATATTTACAACCTAAATTCTAATATTTGTTCCCTTAAATTGTATTAATTTATTCCCAGCAGTTTATTCTCTTCATTTCGTAGCGTTCCTCTTGCTGCACTGCTTCTAGTATGTGGATGTTAGATTTTATGTCCAATCAGGTTTCAGTTGCTATGTGCTGCCATGTTAATCTAATCTGCCAAAGTCTTCAGAATCAGTAGCGCTGCCTGTGACTGTTTCTTTAATGAATGAGATTTTTAAACCTGCCTCCCGAAGCCCGCTAGCTGGTGAACTATAACATCAGCATTTTTCTGTCCACAGATTCGTTGATGATGAGTCAATTCTTACAGTCTAGTACAGACAAGCGAAACTCGTCTGTACAGTTGAATTATTATTTTATGCCCACAAAGGCTGATGTTAGAGAAATTAACTTTGTTTCGGACATACTTAAAAATCTATTTTTAAGGCGGATTTTTCCGGAAAAGTTAGTGAGGAAAGGACAGCTAGTCCCGAAGCTAAATAGCTTATCTCAGCCTGGGAAAGAGTTCCACTTCCAGACCAGTGCCGCCGACCAGTAACACTGACTTACAGCCTTTAAATGTATTATATAGTTTATAAAATTTTTAATGTTTAATGTGATGTTATTAATATTAAGATAAATATTGATTCTGAACTGCTCCAGATTATGTATGTGGCACAGTTGCAGTTGTAGTGTAGAGGTTTGGAGTCTTAAAGGGGTTTATAAAAATAGTTTTCAACCTCAAGACGTGAAATGTCTCTCTCTATGTAATGCCACACCCTGTTATGTTGCTTTTTTCAGTTGTATTAATAGTTTAGATAATGGCGACGTGATAGTGATGGTATTAAGGGGTGTATCAGTCGGGTAAATCCCCACTACCAAATGCACCACCCGCCAGTGGTATTTTGTTATATCAGAAATTTTTCATTTTTTGGTCCATTATCTGTACTGGTGGACTGGAGTCAAACCTTTAACTACGTCCTATTATAAGGCTATTATAATGATTATTTTAAAGTATTTTGATTGTCTTAGGCTATGCCATTGTTATTAGTGCTGTCCCTATCAAAAACTGCGATCACTAAATGATCCTGTTTGTAGAGGTGCACCAAATACATAAAACAAAAGCTATTTGGCATTGAAAATAAAACTTGAGCTTTGCACTGGAAATAAAACTTGAGTGATGCATTCTATCTGTATAAAGTGAAATATATACCCATTGCATAACATTTTTATTCTTAACTTACCGAGTACTGGAGTTGAGCAAAGCTGTAATTGAGCAATTGTTTCCACTCTTACACACTTTAGAGACATTATAAATATTATATAGTGAGTAACATGCCATGTTCCTCTGTGGTTCACTGTGCAATGGAATGATTTATTTCCATGGTATCATTCATTGCAGTTTTAAGTGTTATTGAAAATAACTGACAGCTAAAGATTAATCACATGCAGCATTATCTACATTTTTAAAAGCTAGTTTATATTCTTAAAAAAAGACAGTACTGGGGTCTTTATTTATATCTCTAATGTGGTTAGTTTTTATTTTTTTATACACTAGTAAGTATGTACACAAATGTCAGGTTTCGTTCATTATAAAGGTTTAATTAAATTATAAAGACGTAAGATGTAAGCAGACCCTCTTTGTCTATCTCTGTTTCTCTCTCGTTATTTGCCTCTTTCACTTTTGACCTGAAACTTTCTTCCTATGATTTAATCCTCCTGAAACCAACTGTAAGATTTTCCAGGCTTGGTGTATGACCCACTTTTAAAAAACATAGTAGTAGCATGTGAAAAACAGTTGAGATCTGGACTGCTCATCAATAACAGTTAATTAGATTCAACAAGTAACATTGAGGAGTTACAGTTTTTAAAAAGTGCCTGTATCATATATGACATTTTTGGTGATATATTACCAGAAAAGTTTACCAGAAAGATGTGAAAAAAGAGTGTGCACTATGTTGGAACTGAAAATGGTCTCGTTATATGTGTTCAGAGAATGTTATTAGTAACCTGCACCCAGATTTCAGGAGACGTCTAATTAGTAATTTACCTTTTCCCATATCTCATATAGCCCATATCCAAAACATTCATCTTATTGCCTCATTTATATAACTGAGCACTCTCTCTTTCTCTCTCTCTCTTTCTTTCTCCCTCTCTCTTTCTCTTTTTTTCTCTCTCTCTCTCTCTTTCTCTTTCTTTCTTTCTTTTCTCTCTATCTTTCTCTCTTTTCCTCTCTTTGTCTCTCTCCCTTTCTCTTTCTCTTTCCCCCTCCCTCTCTCTCTCTCTCTCTCTCTTCATCTCTCTCTCTCTCTCTCTCTCTCTTTCTCTCATCTAACAATGTTGAGACCAAAAACGATGTGCAAAATCCAGGCAGCACAAATGGAAATACCCTGAACATGCAACAGGGTGATGATCAGGCAACATAAAATCAGCATAAGGACATAACATAGTCATATAATTACCACAGACAAAATGCAGGAGAAAAACGTTTTTACAAAAATGATTCCTATAGAATCTATTCAATAGTATTTAATAAACACAAACACTGTTATTTATACATTTATCTCAGTCTCATGAAACTCAAGAATAAATGTTTTGGTCAATTATCACCATGAGAAAAAACAGAACACTCAGCCAGGAAGGTATGTAGATAAGTTTTTTATGACAGTTTCCACGATGGCGATTTAAAAGTATAGTGTATTTCTAATCCTTCCTCCCCCCCCCCCAGAAAAATATAAGATTATGCATTAATAAAAAGGTTTGGATTTTGTATTGGTAATTGTGTTACAATTGGAAAACTAAATCTTATTTGTCTTTAACATTTGTGACTGTAAACCTAACTCAAGTTGCAGTCTGGTGAACTCCATACAGTAAAGGATCATAAGGCTTTATTTATTACTTGAGGTTGATGTGATGGTGTTCAGTATTTCTTTTTTTA
Organism: Bagarius yarrelli; assembly: GCA_005784505.1. Classification (NCBI taxonomy): domain Eukaryota; kingdom Metazoa; phylum Chordata; class Actinopteri; order Siluriformes; family Sisoridae; genus Bagarius; species Bagarius yarrelli. The sequence continues at coordinate 5,079,012 of VCAZ01000016.1, forward strand.
TATGGATTGATTTGTAGTGAAAAGCAGCGCATGTATTATTATGTAATGCAAGTTGTTCACTATTCCAAACAGTGCTAAGCTTGATGATAGCAATATGGTCCCAGACAACCAGTTTAAACAATGTTGGATATAAAACAGATCACCTCTGGAGCATGTCTTGATTCTAGATTGGAAATTAGTGCAAAATATGTTCGTCTTTATTATGGTCAAGCCTTGAAACTAAACAATTAACAGATACAATAATTAAAGTAGCTAACCCCAGTTTTCCCATTTGTACAAACTACTGGACACAATTAATCTAAAGGCCAATTAAGCACTAATGTTTCTGACTTTTCCGTTAATAACTCCTAGTCTATGAGATAATAATATTTTCCAAACAGAAGTATGGCGACCAAACAGTTTAGCTCCAAAACAACATAACTGTGTGGTAATAAATATAAAAAATTGTTTCCAGATGTAGTAGAAATGTTTATAGCTGATATAAAGGTTAAGATTACCGCTAAAAAGCAAATAAATTGAATACATGCTATTCTTCTTTCAGATAGAATGGGCAGAACAGTGAAAGTTAATAACATGCAATAATAGTTCAACAAACGGATGCTAACCATTAGCAACGATGTTGTAGTGTTATGATTTTATTATAAAACATAACCAGAAGATTATTGTATTATTGGCTGGTTTATTCATTTTTTCTCAAATTATTTTTTATAATTTACATAATGAGCCCAAAACACATCAAAAATTTAGGTGATGAACATAAAAATGGGTTATCAAACTTTCCTCGTATTAAAGCAAGGTATTTTTTACATATTAAAATACTTAGATAATTTAATCTATGTAATATAAAGCTTTGGTGATGTACATAGTGATGTATCTCTATTCAGTATTTGACCTTTCCTGAGCAAATAAAATTACCCTTTTTTAAAAATCTGCCCTAATATGGGCAATATTTCCAAGCCAACTGCCATCCAAGGAAAGAGGATAGAAAACTTGAGTACAAAACTAGCAAAGTTAGTACAAAAAATAATCATGGACAATTGGTTACATGATTATTGTATAAGTCATTACAATTGTGAGGCTTGTGGTTTGTATCCAACTACTTAATATTACAAGTAGTAATAAGACGCCATTAAAGCCGCCGTCACTAACGATTATTCAGGATACAATGTTCCTGTTTATATTTTTAATAATTTGAACACACATGCTTGCATTTCCTTATATACAGACTCCTTATTTTTTTTTTTAAAAGTGCTTGATATTGAAACAGTTATTATATAATGTATTATTTAAGTATTATATTCTTTCTGAGAGAATCGGTATGTTGGTTTAGGCTGTAGTTGTTGCAGTTGGCGAAAGTTCATTTAGGCACTCGCGAACAGAGAGGTTGTAGTAAGATGAATGTAGCTGCCAGTAATAACTGGCATTCACAATGTCCTCTGTTACCATTTCCCAGGAATTGGGACTCCGCACTCATACCAGCCCACAAACTGATGAGGTGTACGTCTGCCAATAGCCCCGAAATTTACAGGCTCTTGTCTATATGAGCGATAGTAACCTAAAACATGAAAAAATACAATTAAAAATTTGTGGTCCCGATTAACAATCTGTACTTATGACAAATAAACATAGTGATGCTTGAGAGTCTGCCTAGATTTGTACCTTGAGCTTGGGGTAGATAAATAGAAAGGGTTTGTGGTCCAGTCCTTCCGTCCATATGTGAGTCCACAAACTGACAGTGGTCTTCTCCACTGCCGAAAGAATCAGCAATACTGTAGAACGTTTCTGAAAATGTGAGAGGAAAAAAAAAATCTTTTAGTGCCTAAACTAAAAAAGCAAGTTGAATTTAACAGACATACGATGAATATTATATACTATCTACGGTGGGAAATTCATCAAGATAAAAAAATAAATAATGAAATTGCCTCTGATTTTTTTGAGCTGTTGATGGGCAATAAACTGAGATTATTTTCGTTATTTTAGGTAATTTAACTATTAAGACCGATAAAGCTGGTTCTGGTAGCATTTCATTTGCTTGCACCTAAAAAAATACATTACATTACATTGAAATCATACAGAATTAGAGCTCCATTGATTAAAGAATCATACTAACAGCAAACACCCAAAGCAAAAGGATAAAGGTTTTGCCATGTTAAAATATATTTTGACTAATAAAACACATAAATAGCAAAATAAATATTAGTAAAATAAAAATAAAAAATAAAAATGTTTTGCATAGTAATTGTGCTATACTCATATCATGTTCTGTAACTGCCTCAAATATAAAATACATAACTCTCTCAATTTGCCTAATTACATTTTACTTGCCTACCAGCTGCTGTAGGATACAAGGGCACAACTAAGAAGGGATCATTCTAAGGGCCTACATACTTTGGGGGCCCCTAGAGGTCAGTTTTATTAGCAGTAACAGTGCTAAATAGGTGTGGCCCCAAGTTCATATTCTTTCATAGGGCCTACAGGATTAACCAATCAGAATCAAGCATTTTTTTCCTATTTCCTATTTTTCCAAACTGCCCCATAGCTACACGCTGAGCATAGAAATCTATATCATGTTTTTTAATGTTCAGTGAAATGGCCCGACAGGCTAAAAGTTAATTGCACTAATATGTGTAAGTATGTTTCATTCATTAGCAAAATGTTCTAACCAAACAAAACTGAATGTAATGAGGTAGCAAATTAAAATTAAAATTTCTGATTAAAGCAAGATGAATTGGATCTATTTTGGTAGACAAATCATTCAAATAAAAAAAAAAATCATTGCTAGTACCCTTTAGTCCATTTCCCATAAAGATCTTATAGCGCAGAGAGTTGCACAGGACGACACCCACAAACTTCCTGTACCAGGTGCGCTTGACATATTGACCTCCTTTACAGGAACTGTGGGCAGGGTTGTACCTAAATGTAAAAGGAATCCAAATAGGCTCGCCACCTGAACGACAAAGCAAAATATTGTGTTTGACAAACTTCTTGAATTTTGAAGTTTTCAGAAAAATATCCTGGGGTTTTCATGTTAACTAACGATGGTAATTTTCATTATGTACAGTAGATTCATATAAACATGCTGTTTCTGTGCAATGAGTGTCTTGTACCTGGAGGTCTTTCTATTAGAAGAGGGTCATCTGTTTTAACAGAAAATAGCATAATAATTTAAACATTTAGATAAAGACAACAGTTTTCCATTTTCAAAACAGAAAAAGAAAAAAGAAAAATCGTTTCTCAAACTGGAAAGGATACTGACCTGATTCTGTAACATAAGTTATTGTTTCACTGATCGGCCCTAGACCATAAACATTCTTCGCTTGAACACGGAAGTAATACCTAAAGAAAGCGAATAAACATGCTTTATAAAAACGATGATGCACCTTTGTATTTTATTCTTAATAAAACTAATAAGCCAGATGAGTGAAGTATCTTTTTACTTCAGCAGATTTAATTATTAGAATAGAAATCTAGATCACAAGACTAAGATTGGGTTAATGTCCCTTAGTTTTTGTTTTCCTTTTACTTTAGATTCTTCTGTTTTCTCCTGGCTTAAAAACCCTCCTTATAGATATACGGCTGACTTTATATGGAACTGAATGAATGAATGAATGTTCATAGATATTTAAGTCTAACAAGAATATCGTCCAGCAAAAATACACAAAAAAAGAAAAGAAAACACAGAGAAATGTTTGGCTTCAGTTTACTGGAGATTATAAAGAAGCAAAGAAAAGAAAACGCCATTTAAGGACATAGAGAGTTACATATAAAAGTCAAATATTTAAGTCAAACCCGTTCTAATGTGGTGTGTGTGAGCGCGTGTGCACAGAAGGTCACTACCTTCACGCTTCACCTCTTTTTATTCGAGACTTATTAAATGACATAATATCTGTTTGGCTGGATCAGATTAGAGAAGCTGGAAAGTCTGACCAAAATAAAGTGGTAATTACACAGACAATTCCAGACAGCCTGGGTTAGGGAGACCAAGGGGAAGTGTGTGTTTGTGACTGTGTGTTTTAAGCCTATTCATTTGCTGTTATATCTGAGTCTTAAATCAACGTTCAAAGTCTTTGTCATCTGTCATTTAAAAAAAAACATTTCACTAGTTTGAGTTTTCTTTCACTTTTTCAAAGGTAGAAGCTGTTATCGTAACTCACAGGGTTCCGAGGACAGGCAAAAAAAAAAACATAACACACTATGACAAAGACACACAGCACATAAAATCAAGCAAAACACTCTACATTCCAATCTTGTGAACTGTCTACATTCTGACAACTGTAATGACTGTGTGGAAGCACATCATTTTAAAAATATGAAAAAGATAATCAGACAGCAGCCGTCGACTGATCAGGTCAAGTCTTGTGTTTTTCTTTTTTTTTTTGTGTTAACAAGAAGCTTAACGTGAAGGAATGTTACACACGTGCATTCTCTTAGAGCGGATGTGTGGTGTGTAAGGTCAAATCTAGTAGCGACACATCTGTAAGAAATATCCACACAGGCTGTACATACATTTCAGAATACAAAACACCTTCATGGACATCTTAAAAATCAGAATTTTGACAGGACACTGATGCTTTTTTCATTTGCTTGCACTTGTATAGCTAAGAAAAAAGAGACACCGTTCAGTAAATCTTAGTGGAAGGCTGTCCAATGGAGCTGCCAAGGTCTAGTGAATGGGACATATGCTCCATATTAGCCACTTTCTGCAACATTAAATGCCAGTATTCTTTAGCTCGTTTAAAATGAATCACACGTGTAATCTTGTTTCTTTTGAACTACTTAGACTTAAACTGGCTGCTGCCTTCTCTATATCATAAAGGGCAAGTAGGGAGTGGTGGAAGTGGGTGTAGAAATGTGATTTTACCCTTTACCTTCTAATGCTGTTTATATAAATCCACTTTCTGTAAGCTATAGACAAATTTACATATGCAGTAGTTATATTAAAATGTTTAATTCATTTAAATTAGGATTACAAAAGCCCGAAAAGCTTCAGTGTTACAGCTATTATTTTATACACGTGATGTAAATTGTTCACTTTTAGAAATATGGCCAATTAAAATGAAAATGAAACGCAAATCAAAATAGTTCATTTATTGCTCTCTCTGAAAGGTAAGTAGATGCTGAAAAATATTTGCATGGAACGAGATGATTTTCTGACTGAGATCTGATGTTGGAATCATAAGTTTTATTTGTCATACAATGACATCAGTTCTTCCTCAGTGTTGATATGAGTGAGACCTGTGAGTCATTAGAAACTTGTTCCATGCGCTAGGAATTATAGCACACGTTTGCTCCCACACTGTCCACCAATCATTCAGATTGTCAAATAGTTGAATTCATCCACACCACTGCTGCACAGGCTGTTACCATCAAACCGGGAATAAAAAAATATGCAGGACACAATAATAAGATAGACAACTCCGGGAAGGACTGCATTTATTGTATTGCATGTAACCAGTGTTGCGGTTACATTATTAAATTACTAAATAACAGTAATTTGTTGTAGTTACTTAAAAACTGTTAAGTAAACTGTTATTCAGCATTTTTTTTTTAAAGCTGAATTTTAGGATCAGCTATTACCTGTTATTATTTATTTCCACCTATAACTGTAAGTCAATGTTAAGAAATAAACATCCACTAGCTTAGCATCAGCAGCTATCCTCAGCCAAGTGAAGTGTCCGGGATGGGCTATACTGTTTTAAAGGTTTGGAGAGAAACAGCAGGGCTATTTAGAGTTTTAAATTTCATGAGCAGAAACTTGACCAGACTCATTGTACTCACATTTGCCAAGTAACTGATGTAGATTAAATTAGACTGGGGTAATGTCCTTTGACTTTCTTTGACAAGGACATGCGCTGCTGCTTTTTAACAAGGTTCAATCTAGCGGCTCAACCTAGAGGGTTTTAAGATGTTTACAAGTGGTTTGATAAACCAGCATCTAGGGTTACACCAAGAGATTTACTGATGTATCAACATCCTTAATGTGGACAGATAACGTATAAGCAACACAGACATTTCTTTTTTTTTAAATAAAGTTTTTTAAGTGTTTTAGACAAATGTATCAGTATAAAATGAAATGCTAACAAAAGTTTGCAAATTGCATGTCCAAGTTGTCAGATATAAACACAGATAAAAAAATATGGCACCTAAAACCAATATATGTAATGTTTTGGGCTCAGTTCATGCGATATAATTGTTAACAGTCTGTTATGAAATATGTAAACTAGGCAAATATGCCCTTGTGCACAATACAAACACAATGAAGAAAAGACAGGATGTGTTATGTCCAGTGTGAAAGAACTAAAGTGTCCTGCATAACCACCACCCATATAAACACCTATTGGATAAACTGGAACACAGACTGCACCCCAGATCTGCTCAGCTACATAATAGTGGCTAAATGGCGGGTGTTGTTGCGCAGTTGTTAAGGTGTTTGACTGTTGTGGGGTTGATTCCCAGCAACACCAAGCTACCTTTGCTGGGCCCCTAAGCAAGGCCCTTAACCTCCTTAAGTTGTATAAATGATATCAAAACGTTAGTTGCTCTGGATAAGGGTGTTTAATAAATGTAAATGATTAAAATCTATAAATCCTAAATCCAACCCCCCTAAATCTGGTGAAAAACCTTTCTAGTCACGTAGAGGTTATAAAAGGAGTGGAATTAAGACTAAATCTGGCATAGAATGTAAAAAGAATAAATATGCATGAAGTCCAGTTTTTTTAATACTTTTGTCCATGTAGTGTATATCTGATCACATAACTTACTATAATTAAATATACCAAACATTTATGTGTGTGTGTGTGTGTGTGTGTGTGTGTGTGTGTGTGTGTTTACATAAGAAATTCACTTCACCTGGAGTTTGGCTTAAGGTTCTCCACAGCTAGATGAGTGCCAGATGAGAGACTAGATGACCATCTATTGTTCAGGATATCATCATAGGAGGCACTGTGCACCATGTAACCTGCATAGACAGCCATCAATGAAACTTTTTAAAACTGGATGCAAATAAAATTGCTCCCATATTCTAGACAGCCATTTCTTCTATGCATTACCCTACTGACAATAGAGTTGATGATAACCATTTTTCAGCTCGCTGTTGAGAAATCTGTCATGAATTACTATAGCTATAATCATTGCATGTCACATTGGGCTAAAACACACAGGGACGCTAAATAATAAAGTCTGACCAGGAATTCTAGTAATCTTATAGACTTATAGTTTACCTGAGCTTATAGATCATAAGATAGGGCAGCTTTGTTTGAATGTAAGGGTAAGTCAATGATACTGTTTAGCTAGTAACACATACACAACAATGTGCTCATTGAGATCGTTTTTCACAAAACCTTTTGATTGATTGTCTAAATAAGTGATTGTGTTTACTTTAATATTTTTTACACTCTCTAAAAGCCTCCCTAGATTCTAGACAAAAGCTTTTCATAGATCTACCTTTAAACATGAGTCTGTGCTTACTTACAATATCTGGATTATAGATCGTTAGACATTCATGGCTTTATAACTTCCTTTTTATTTAGGATTTCTAAAAAAATGTTAATAATTACAACTTTGAAGACCTCTAAACATCCTTAATGCTAATACAAATTTTGTGAGATTTGTCATGCTAGATTCAAGCAGAGATTTCACCTGAAACCATGTCGTTCTTCAGTGGGCGGTCCCAATCTAAAATAACAAATGAGTGACACCCCTCCATGGCAATTACAGTGATGTTATGCGGCTGGAATTTGGGTGGCTGCTTTTGGCTGGCTGTGTTGCTGTCTTTTTCAATGAGGTCAGTGAGAACATCCACCTGCAGGTACTCTAACGCTTCAGTCAGGGAACAAGGAGCACCAGGATCCTTTTGGATGTAGCTCACATATGGAGCTAAAAAAAACAGAAAAAAATGGAGGCTTAAGTAAAAGTAAAAGAAGAGTCTCTCTCTGTCCAGTCATTGACATAACATTATTATTGATATCCACATTCTACAATGAATAAAGAAGAGTAGTGAAAACGTCTTTTCACTTGGGTTGAACTGCGCGTTGTACATTCCTGGTACATTTAAGCTAACTGAATGAAACTTCTGACTCATTGCGGTTCTCTTGTTTGCTTGGAGGGCAGAAAGGCCCCTGTTATTTAAAACGATTGTTTATTTGTTATCTGTTGGCAGTTTTGTGGTGTTTTAGTAGACTCTGTCTCTATTGCTGGCTTATTGTGGTTCTGTGATTGCTGTAGTCTGACAGCTGGGATGGCTTCCAGAAATTTGATTGTGTTCCTAAGACAAACACCTGGAGCTAATCAGTTCCATGCTCCATGAGACGTTGCAGACCAGAACAAACATGTGCAGATACAGACATATTCATGTCACAGTGCTTTGAGTTATGACATAATAATCAATTATCTCTGTTTCATGTGCGAAAAGAAAGATGTTTCCGGCTTAAATGCTTAGTAAACACACAAAAGAGCATCCACGGATTTTGCAGCTGTCATATTTAAATGTGACGCTCAAAAAGTAAATACAAGAATGACAGTGTGTTTGGTGGTCAGATGAGGTAGCGCCGAGGCAGGTTGTTTTAGTATCTCGTATACAAAACCATGTTTATTGTCTCAGTTATGATGTCTTGTTCTGTATTAATACAGTAAATAGCATTTTGACATTTTCATCTGCTGCATTTAGTTTATTTTACTAAACCAGTGCTGGATGATTTAGTTGAACTTTTATTGATTATGTTTTTATTGTTTTTCCAGGTTAAAACTGGCCAAATCCTTTTAGAAAAGAGAATGTTCAAGCTCATGCAAAGTTCATGTTGAATGTCTATGCTGGATCCTTTAGGGAATTTTAAATGCTTTAAGAGCAGTTCTGCACTGGTGCTACTGGCTCCACTGGTATCTGTGGTGTTGACATCTGTGCTTGGTCTCTCAGTTCAGCAAGCTTAAGGACCAGTGCAGGATTCCATTGTAGAACAACAAGGAGCTGGCTTATTACGCTGCTCATTTTTTGTATGCTTTTTCCAGACAAAGCTGTTAATGTCGAGTGGCTGCCAAAAAAAGCACATTAGAAAAGCCATGAAACACTGTGAGCTTATATAAAACATGGGTGAATTTTTAAGAAAAGGAGGATTTCCAGGTCAGGGCCATTTTTAACCCACAATTTATACCTTTTTATTGTAGATTACTTTTTAAGCTTCAAGAAACTGCACATGGTTTGACAAGTTTCTGATGATACCATGTTTTAGCTTGAAATGGGTGCACTAATCTTCTTGCAGTTACTGCATAACATAAGTAAAGCTACATACAAGGAAAAATTAAGTAGGTCAAAACACTCATTTAAAGGGCAAGAGTAGCCATTGTCCACTCATTGGATATAAAAATTGTTTTGAATGAGCACTTTGTCTTTAGCATCTTAGGGCTTTAGAAAAGAGAAAGTAGGAAACTATTAAGCAGAAGATTATTGACCATTCCACCATGAGTCACATGCCTCGAACTGGCCCCAGATCAGATCAGTTTGAGCAGGGCAATGTAAATGAGCAAAGCAGACACACGGCTGTTATGTTAAGAGCATATTTTATCTCTACAGACTGTGCTGGAGAGAAATACTGGCTAAAATAATGTTTACAGTAAACTCACATTACCTTCACAGCTTTCAACCTTCAGCCCAGTTCTCAACATCTGCACCAAAATCTGTATACAAAAGTCTTAATCCGGAAAACAGTTCAGCAGCGAGGAGAATAATGCACTTGAAGACTCAGGCCACAAAAAAAGAATCACCTCTAAATGCTACATACCAAATCAAGGAATCCATTCCAAAAGCTTCCAGATGACTTAAATTTACTAAGCACTGAAGCTTATTAACTACAATTTACAGTACATCTACAGTGGTACAGGGCTGTTGGACTGTACTCCGCACATCACTAAGTAATTTTAAGCAAATTTGTTATATAGACAGGGTTTGCATGTTCTCCCCGTGCTTGCATGGGTTTACTCAGGTGTACCCCTCCTTCCTTTTGCCCTTTCAGAGACGGCTAGGATAGACTCCAGCAGATTCCCGTGACCCCGAATTAGGGAATAAGCAGGCATAGAAGATGAATAAATGAATGAATGAATGTTATATAGACAATTACTTTGCACAAAAGATCCATTTTTTCCCTAAATCTTTTTTCCTTTCGTTACAGCACTTTACTTAATCCTTTACAGATCATCGGATTTCTGATTTACTTTGCAAAAAACTCGTCGAGTCCAGACCAGCTTGAGTACATAATGTCTCTAAAACAAAATAGATGGCAGTATTTCTAATTCCATTCAATATGGAATTAGAGATCTAACATTTCACGGGAAGTTAGAGTGGTCTAAGAATTCTCTTTGTGCTAACATCTTAAATTAACTGTGTTGTTGTCGGTCCCTATTTTACATTTATCTATGCTTATCCAGAGCAACTAACATTTTTTCCTTTTATATAACTGCGCAATTAGGGGGTTAAGGGTCTTGCTCAGAGGCCCAGCAGTGGCAAATTAGCAGTGCTGGAAATCGAACCCCGATCTTCCAATTAGCAGTCTAACAGCTGAATCACTGCACTACCACTTTCCTTATTTTAGATTATGTGGTAGACAAAACTTAGTGCTTTCAAGTGTTTCTTCGGTTGTTACATGTAAACAAGATGTTACATTTTTCACTTTACTGTCAAGTTTACAACTGTTGTTGGCTTTGGTGGGTCAGAATAGAACAGCCATTGCCATTTACAGTACTGAGTGTAAACCACTTTCACACCTGGAACTAAAAGCTTAAAAGGCTGTGTATAGTGCAAAATCTGTCATTCCCCCACTTTCACACTCTCCTAATCTGTTTTCCGACCTCTCTCAGTTTGGGCAGGAAGCGGCATGCCACAGGTGTTGTTTTCCACAGATTATTTTTAATCCTTTTTCTCTGGAATTCAAAGACACTATAAGATAAAACCAGTAAAGTATCCATGCTATTAGATTTTGTAACGTCAAAGACTTTCTTAAATGGCACACTCCTATAAACACAAGCCAAGACTTATATTACTTGCTGAGAACCATGCCAAAGTGAATTATGGTAGTCATGGTTCTGAGCCTACTGATGCAGAGGAAATAACAAGGCAGTCTTTGAGATGTCCACACATGCACACAAAGATACATTACCTGTAAAGCGTTTCTTGCCAGCAGCATCAAATTCAGAGATCGGGCTGTTGTTAAAGACACGGAACTCATTAGTGGGGGTATAAGTAGTAGTGGGCAGCTGAGTGGTGGAAGGGAACATAGTGGTCTCCGTTAAAATTTCATCTGTGGGATAAAAGCACATAAGTGAGTATAAGAATTATATCCCAACAGAAAAAATATCTATATATACATTTACAGTCTCCTAAATAGAAAAATTCGATCAGCTAATGTGTAGCTAAAGGTCAGAAAACAAAATTGATCAATACATTTTTCTTGTAATTGAACACTGAACAGTGACAGGGTTACCACTCTTTTTCAGATTTCCTTTTCCAGGACATTTTTTAGGACATTTCCATTGCATTTTAAATTGAATTATGAGAAGTATAAAAGACATGGTTCATGGATTCATGGTCTAAAGTAATTTATTCCTTTCCAGAAGTTGTAAAAAAAAGAAGGCATTGTGGCTTTATTATGATGAACAAATTACAACGACTGCCTCGGCTGTTCTTATTAGGTTTTCCCTTTCGTCTTTTCCCAACTGCAGTCTTCATAAAATAAAATAAACTAGATTAAATAAACCAAGGCATTTTTAAAAAATCGGCTGCTAAAAGCAATTGTCCCAAACAGACCAAACAATAAAAGAAAGTTAGTCCAAAACCTAATAAGCTTCAATGAACAGTGTCCTATTTCACTTCTTAGTTTCTTTAGACTCTCTTGCACGTTTTCCAGATTTTTTTTTCCAGATCTGCGAGCTCATTTATTTTCTCAGCGACAATTTTCAATAAGCATCTAACTGGTGAGGTCATGCTTTCCTTCTGCCACTGACCACCATTTCATCAAAAACAGCAAGAAAGTAACATTACTAAATTATTCTATCCTTTTTAATATGGAATCATTTGAAATTACATTATTGTTAATCTTCGTGAATCTTTTGTGATAGGTAAACTTTATAACTGATTGGCAAATGACTGCATATGCATAGCAAACGGATGCGGATAGTATTTACGGATAATAGGTTATAGGATAATAGGATAGCAGTTAGGGTTACCACGCAATAATGCTGAAAACATTCAACCATTTAATTCTTAGCACCTACAACCACAGAAAGAAACAGCACCACTAATTCACAGCTAGATTGCTCATGCTTTAAACCTTAGCATTCCTGAACAGAATGTTTTCTGTTATTAACTTTAGCATTCTCAGAGCATTTCTAATCTGTATTTCAATGACCAGAACCATTAAAAAAAAAAAAATCATTTTCCAGGACCACAAGATTTTTCTAGGACATTTTAAGTTTTTCTGATTTTTTTCTGTGTTTTTCAGGACTGGACTCATTAATTTTTTAGGATTTCCCTATATTCCAGCACACATGGAAAAAGTGATAAACTACGCTTAGACAGCTGAACAAGTGCATGGAAGTAATAAATTGTATTTAAAAAATAGTGAGTATATTATCCTTATCCAAGTGTATATTTCATTAGTTCCTATTATTCAATAGTAAATTATATGGTAGGGTGAGCCAAACCCTTTCAATTTCATCTAAACCCTAGTTACAATGCAATTAGACTGGCATTACAGGACAAGTCCAGACCATCTCATCAGCAAGTTGTGCTTTAACAAGTTTTAAAAACAGTTTTTTTTATCGTCGGGTATTAGCACATTTCAATTCTTTTGCTGTTTCCCAATTAAATAGGTATTTTATGTGAATAAGCTGTTACAAAACTCACCACTTGGGTAGCAGTCCAATATTCCAAAATCATCCATCATAGGAATGCCATTCTTATCAAGCCTTGAAAATGTTCCAGGGGGACAGGTAGGCAAAGCTTCGGTTGTGTATTCCGTAGTAGTCATTTCTGTTGTTGTTGGTTCAGCAGTGGTTGTGGTGGTGGTGGTGGTAGTGGTGGTTGTTGTGGTGGTAGCTGTAGTCGTGGTTGTAGTCCTGGGTGTAGGACGATCCAAGCCCACTAGTGGCTTCCCTCCGACAGTAAGGTACTTATCTTTGGGCTTATCCACAGGTCGACTGTCTCTCCCATGAGCAAACAAAGCCATACCTTCCTGGTTTACTAATGGGCTACCCTCTTCATCTAATCAAAATAGATTGTATGTTGATCGGTTAATTAACATTTTAAGCAAAAAGTTAGCAAAATATAAATGAATAAAAAATCATACCAAAGACAGTTTTTCCATCTTCTCCAAGGACTACCTTTCTGGGCCGGCCTCTAGAATCCTGCAAAACCTTCCCATCTTCATTCATTAGGACTCCTTTATCTAGATCTACAACCTAAAGGAAGGTACATTTCATAAGAAAGATAAACAAGACGCAAATGAGGACCTGAGCCACAACAAAAAAATAGAGAAAGATCACTGAAGAAAAAATAGAGAAAGATCACTGAAGAAACTGTTTTGACTTTTTAAAAGTTGTAAGAAGATCAAGCATTATATAAATACAATTTATAATAACAATTATTGAAATAAACACACCCATTTGCTTCCATCGGGGCCTGTTATATATTTTACTCCAGTTCCTTTTGTATTTTCATTTGAAGTCGTTGCAATTTTGTTATTTGTTGCTGTAAGATTTGGTCTACCATTTTTGCCTGCACAATCAAATTAAATACAAGAAACTGTAACTTCACACTTTTAATCATACATATGAGTCTATGTTTACATATTTAGATGAATGAGTGAAATTAGTTTACCTTGCCCATAACTAGGTTTGTGCAGGCTGATTGGGGCTTTTCCTCTTGAATTTTTGTCAATTCTGCTTGGATAACGTGATCTTACCACTGCATTTCTAGCTGGAGCTGTTAAAGAAGTCTTCAAATCAGTTGGTGTGTCGCCACCCGAACTTTGATCAGTAGTAGGTTGCTTCAGGGATGCACGCGGGATTAGTCCCACCGTTGATCTAACATTAGCATTTTGACTAGCACTTGTGTCTTTATCTGAAGGTGAAGAATTGTTATCCATGGTCTCAGAGGCATACGAAGATGAAGAAGTCGAAACTGGTGATAAAGAGATGTTTTGTTTAGCAGCAGAGCCAACTGGCGTATTTTGTACTGTCTGCAACCTACCACGCAACCTAAATTCATTTAAACGACTGGCCAGAAGAGCAGAGCGTACCTTTCCATTGGAACCCAGACCAAGTCGATTAAGAGTTGTGTAGGATGAGTGAGTATTGTTGTCAGAGGGTTGGCCAGATCGCTGAATCTGTTTATTATCAGAGGCTATTGTTTTGGGGGAAACAGTTGGGTCAGAATTCTTATTTCCTATCTCATATGTTTCTTTGTCGACCTCTGAGAGGTAATCATGTTTGTGATCATTGCCTGATTGTGTGTCTTCTTTCTGATAATTAGATGTTGTTCTTACATTGCTTGCAGCTGCTTGCTGGCTTTTTATGGTGGGTTTTGCAGGAATAGGAGTTTGCTCTTTGGATGCTGTAGGATTAGATGGGATTTGTCTTAAAATTGGCCTACCTGCTCCCACAGAAGAAGCAGTCCTGCTCCATGGAATCCTGCCATTTTTTCTTTGACTACTTCCAACTACAATCCTGGAATTTTTGTTAGATAAAGAGGAAACAGATTTTGGACTTGCTGTAGAAGGAATCTGAGTTGAAGGCAAATAACTGTTAACAGATTTATCCTTATAATTATTGTTAACAACATCCGGTGTATTCTCTTTGGTTTTGGAAGTGGGAAGAGTAGTGGTGTATTGATAAGAGGACGGAGGTAAGTTTTCATTTTGTGGTATCTTTATTTTGGGATCATATTTAGTGTCTAGTTTTGTATTCATCATGGTTGAGTGTGTATCCTGATCATTAGTACTGAAACCTGTTAAGGACTTTGATAAAGCAGATGAGGCTGAAGGTGTTTTTTGTCGTCCGGTCTGATATCTGTGACCCTTTGTTTGAGGGATTCTTCTGCTATTTGGATAAACAGGACCAGACCCAGAGTTACCGGTGTGAGTTGCTGGGGTAGAAACTCTGCTGGTCTCAGCTGATAACAACGATGAAGACGACTCTCTGTCTGTTTCCGTTTTGGTGTCCTGAGGGGATGGGGTGGATAATATTGTTACTGTAGTACTGACCTTACTTTCAGGATATAAACTAGTGTGGACATTTTTTGAGACTACAGGGTTTTGGCTACTTGGTAAACCGGAAGATGCTCCATTCTGATTCCTTGTCCGTGACCATGAAGTACTTGAGGGTGGACGTCTTAAACGGCTGCCACTGACAACAGATGATGTGTGAGGTGTCAACGACTGAGATGACGACTGGTGATTGCCTTCTTTAAACTTTGAAGGGAAGAAATTAGTTTTGGGCGATAAACCTTTGAGAACAGGGCTTGAAGCTTTAATTCCAGGTGAAACTTTATGTTGTTCTTCCTTCTCAGTTTTTAATGGCGCATTATTAGTCATTTCAGGTTGCGTATCCTCAGCGGCTTCATTTTCTGCTGCTTCACCCTCTGTTTGTGTTTCTTCATCTGTTAGTGCTTCTTCTTCATCTTCTTCTTTATTACTGCTAGTGGTTATTTTAGGATTGGAACCTGAATTCCTGACCGAGCCCCTTATAGATGAAAAAATGCTGTGATAAGACCGTGTTTGAGAAAGTGGGCGAGATTTCTTGTTTGTGGGTGGAGAAGTTGTGGTATGAGTATGTGATTCTTCTGTGTCGTCATCTTCTAAGTCATCATATACAGATGTTCTGGGCCGGCTTTTTGACTTTGTAGAATGCCTTGAAGCAGTAGTGCTAGCTGGCAACAAAGAGTTAAAAAATTTCAACCTGTATGAATTATAAACCATCAAGTGTGCTTGATCCCAGTGTACTAGAATTTTTTTAAAAATTCTGTTCATAATTAGAAAGAAAGAGTTTTGGACTTACTCTCTGGCATTGCAACACTCAAGGTTTTAGACTGTGGTCCTTGTCCTTTTCTATTAACTGCTCGAATTTTAAAAATGTAACGATCACCAGGTGTCAGTCCATCTATAGTGGCCGAGGTAGATGTGCCACGATATGTTACTGATTTTGCTCCAAAGGGTTTCATGGCAGGAGCATAAGACAAAATATATTCTGGAAGAGAAACACAGGGTAATACAGCTGGTTATAAGAAAACAGGAATACCTTGATTAATGCAATATGATTTATTTTATTTTAAAACTGGCAATACTAGAACAAATTCCTTTACTGTGATATCCTTTTGAAAGCTGGCTATATTTATTACAGACTAAACAAGGTATAATCTGTTATAAACAAGGGCACATTGTAAGCCTCACCTCTGATTTTACCATTGGGTTCATCTGGTGGATCCCATGTTGCAGTGACTGCTGTGCCTTTCCCTCTAAGTGGTTTCACCTCAAAGTTTTCAGGAGGGCCAGCAGGTGCTGCAGAGTTATGGACATGGTGACAGGCCAAAATTAAACAAAAGATCCACATGGCCAAAGAGAAGAAACAATACCAAAGATTTGCTTTATAGGTTCACTGTTCATTTTTCATTTTAAAAACAGCAGAGTTTTATATTTTTCAGGAAAATTAGAAATAAAGTCATCATTGATTTACACAAGTGTTAAACAAAGTTTTGAGCTGTCCTGCCATCAACCATCTGGTGGTTAAACTAAATGTATATACTGTAATTGTCTACTGTTACAAGCACAACTCCAAGTGTTCATAGCTCACTTATCTCAGAGAATCCTGGGTAATGTATACCTGATTCAGGAGTTCTTTGAAAAATTGATACACTCCATTTTCCATGTTGTTCTCCTTGAGTAATCTGTACAGAAAATTCATACATTCCATCTGCAGACAGCTTCTCAATCACGAGCCGCCTCTGTGAGGTCTCCTTATATTCCCACCGAGCAGACTCTCCCTTCTCTCTATATCTGACAGTGTACTTCCTAAAGACATTTATTGTAACACATAAGCAATATCCTTGAAAAATATATCAATTTTCTATTACACCATCTACCATAATACAAAGGTTTGTGACTATACAGTTTAACATAAACCATACTACAAAAAATTTAGTTTTTAACAAAACGAACCTATTTCCTACCTGCTACCTTCAGGAAAACTTTTCTGTTTCTTGACAAGTGGATCCATCCATGTGATTGCAACAGACTGGGGAGACAAAATCCTTACTGTGACGTCTTCCACCTCCTCTACTTTGTCATGCTCTAATAAACAGTGTTAATAATAAAAAAAAAAACCAGACACTTAGAATGTGGAGTTTTGTTTTACAGACAAACACAGAATTAACCCTATTCTGTAAGATCAATTACATTACAAGGTTCAATCCAGCTGTTTCTTATTAAATCTCTGTAAATCTCATTAAATAACCCCAGCAGGGCATGCACCTTGATGGTTGTTCTATGTCGCAATGGAGCAATGGTGCACCGCCTGAACATTATTAATAGAACACCCTATCCAGCACCATCATGCTGCCTGAGAGCTGCAGACTGCTGGGCTACATCAGACCCTAGGGCCCTGTCTCCAGGTCTCCGATTTGAGGTGATTTGAGGCAGAGCTTCTGCTTCCTAGGATTCTTAACTGAACTTATTGACAGGATCATTAAAACCCTAACGGCAGGTGGTGAAGGAATCCCTTGGGAAGTATTACCCAAGCATTACCGGCCAGTTTAAATGCCCCTTCCCTGGTCAAAGGACACACAGGGCTGGTGGAGAAAGTTCTAGGTATACGTTAACTATGCTAATTTCTACGCTACGCAAATTTTTCTCCACCTGTTTCCATTTTTATACCCATCACAAGGTATCCAAAGATTGTGCCAGCACTGGTAGACCTTTAGGGAGAAGAGGCACCTTTCCCTGATTTCAAGGAGCTTTGAGGATGGACTGGGACTCATTCTGCTCCACTGACCCATAGCTACAATTTACATTACATTTGTTTATTACAATATGCTGTAATTAACAATAATATGTACAAGTACAGTACACTGTATTACTGTATATATATATAAATGTTACAAAGAAAAAGTTTCTGTCCTCTGGCTTATTGCAACGAGAATAAGTCTGAGTATAAATAAAAAATAAATGTTAATTAGTCGACTATGTTGCAGGTGTCATAAACAATTTTCAACCCATCAGTTTGACAAATGGCAGATAAAAATTCTATAGGGGTTTTGGTGTTACAGTAACAGCCTCTACCTGGAGGAGGGCTTTCTGTCTTGCTTGCTGGTACGGTCCTCTGTGGAGCTTTCGGTGCCTGCAGTGATACCACATAGACGGACTCAGATGCTATGAATAGAGGAAAATATCATTTACAGCCATATATCATTATATACACCATGCTATGCTTTTCATAAAAAAGCTTACAAATCATGATAATTTACTAGGCAACAGAAAACTCTGTGATAATATTGAATGACATAAACCTATGCAATAAATATCAAAATCTTATTACAATTAATGTTCTCAGAAGATGTCTGCTGTCCCTACCTAGTTTAGGTTTGTTGCCATTGCGCTGGTCGGCTTGAGGCTGACTGAGGTCCACTCGTTTGTTTTGAGCGCGAATGGACAGATATCCACCTCTACGTGGTGCTTCAGGGCCTGAGGAGGACTCAGGGGCTCTCTGTCGCAGCACTGTTGGTCTCTGAACCGAAGGGCGAGAGCTTGAACGCTCAGATGACCTACTACCTAACAATAGACCAAGAAAATGTTGACAAATTTCATTGTTTTTGCTTAACTTACATTGAAATCGTTAAAATAGAAAAAAACATTCTTAAATAATAAACTATAAAATAAATTTTTATGATGTCAAGAACAAATGAAAAGAAAACTATGTATAAAATCTATGTTTTTAATAATAATAATAATAATATATCATGCAGTACATAAGAAAAAAACAGCTTGTCTTGCTCCTGGAAGCTTTCAGATGTCAAAATCACATGTACATCAGATGTACAAAAAGATCGAATTATAATTTTTTCCCAGAAAATGTAGGCTTAAAAACCATAATTAATAAATACATTTAATAAATAAAGACTCGTGTGGAAGAAGACAAGTGTACACAACAACTCCACTGAACATATTTGGCCTGAACTGGAACAGCATCTGCACCCCAGACCAACATCAGAGTCTGAACTCATTAATCTTATTGTAGCTCCAAAATCCCAGAGCATTTTAATTGTTTTAGTCACTTCAAAAGCTGTGATTTGCGATAATGACCATCAATATGATGTTATTCATTAGCTTTAGGATCATTGTAAATGTTTTTTTTTGTAGTTTAATCTTCAGGGTTTTTTTGGAATGTGGCATCGATTTGACTGCTTGTCATATCCTGGCTACAAAAATGTTGATAATTTCTTGTAGTAAACAAATGTGCTCTCGAAACTCAGTCAAAAGTTTCGCAGGACACAGAGAGGATTTAGCAGTGCATGTTTATCCAAGCATATAGCTATTCAGGACCACAGTTCTCTGCTCTTTCACTTCCTTTTTGTTGTTTTTCTAGTGTTATTTCCCATATGACTGGACTTGGCCAGCAGACATTCAGGCAGTTTTTCCTTCCTTTCTGTTGAAGCAGTGATTCCTCTCTCATTTTTCTTCTCTTTTCTCATTTTAATGCAATTTAATATCAGTGTGCAATTTAATAGACAGTGTAATGAAAAACATCCCTATGAGACTTTTTTCTGACTTCTTCTGTAATCAGATACAGATGATAGACCCCAGTCTGATTTTGTCATTGGAAACAGTGTTACTGCATTATAAGAGTTGTATACCAGATCAGAATTTAATATCCTCATCCAAGTATTCTGATGTAACAAATTTTGTAACCCAGCCAGAAATAAACAAAATGTAGTTTTTGGGGTCCTTTAGCTTTGTATAATTTAATGTTTTCTCTGCTCTGGTATACTCATGGTCATGGATGGCTTTAAAGTCTGATGATTTGTCTTAGTTGAGCATTGCAAGATTCCTCAGTTTTCTTCTTATTTTTACATGACTAATTAGGGGTGTGTTTCATTATAAAGTACTAAAGCGCAGGAAAAGCAAAAAGACACAAAATGTATATGCTAGATTTGAAAGTCACTGGCTACCGAAAGATTTCTAGATGGTGGAACGGGTCTGGAAAAAGAGAAGGAAAAATAGAGACAGAGGGAAAGAGAAAGTGCATGTGCTTTGGCTTAATTCAGAATCATTTTCCACTCTGTGTCACTTTTCAAGCAGCAGCATTTTACCATTGTCTGGCACAACAACTCCATGTATTTCTGGTCAAATTAATGTCATTCTAAACTAACAAAAGACACTAGGGAATTTTTTTAAATACACCTAAATGTCAGTAACAGGAAGAAGTGATGATTTTATTGGCAGGTTAATGCGTTGATTAATAATCTGTGACCAGGTATTACAGTAAACTTCTTTTTTTAACCAGAAAAAAAAATCTCCTTACAGGAGTGACCTGGCCAAGATAAAAATCAAACCTTAGAGATTTCACAATAAAAAATAGAGTTTAATAAGGATAAAATAAAGACTAAATAAATAAGTTAACGGTTCAGAAATAAAATCAGCTAATAGCTTTAAATAAAATGGTTTTAACTGGTCTCAAAGACTTATGGACCTTCAAGATAGAAAAATAGACTAACTCAAATTTTTGAGTACTGAGTAATTAATTTACATACTATATAAGAGAATTCTTTATCAAGCAATTTTCAAATTAAGTCCAAAATAACCGACTTCATAGTGATCAGGTGTTGTTAATCTTTAGTAATAATTTGAGAGATCCTTACATCATTGACAATGAACAAAACCTAACAGGATTATTTAACTTTGTAATTGTTTTTGATAAGTAGAAATTAGATTAAGATGTTTTACCTGCGTAGTACAAAGATTTCTTAGCTTTCTGAAATAGAGTCTTAGTGCTTCTATCTTTGGCCCAAGGCAGTCTGATTCAGTCTTAGTGCTTCAAGCTTTGGCCCAAGCTAGGTTTCTCTTCTGCAATAACCCTAGCTAATGTAAACCAGGGATTATTTTGGGCTTTCACTCTTATTTTATGCATCAGTGCATGTTTATTCATCAAATACATAAAACTACTATAAAAAAAAAATTCCCAAGCTAATTTAATGTAATCTATTAAAGTAATACGATTCCAGTTAAAAAGAGTACAAATCATGATGAAATGAATATTCTACAAAACCTATTCTATTTCTTTTAAAAAGAATTCGAGATCTACACTATATAACATACATCAGTATCTTTAAATAATAAGTATTAGTTGTATAAGTGCTATGTGGTGAAAACAGCCTCAGGAATTTTGCATATGCATACAGACCATATGGATTTTCTGGTCTCTGTCTCTGGTTTCCTTTCATTTCCTAAACTAATGGCAGTAAACGGACTGACTAAATTCACCCCTGTATCAATGTGTTCATAATGCCCTGTAATAGACTGGCATCTCATCCAGGGTATTTTTAAAGCTTTCCCCTAGCACTTATTAGTAGTAATGTTAATTACAGTGTTATAAATAAACATTGTTAATAATAGCATTCCCGTTTCAGTAAAAAATAATCAGACTAATTATTGTTTTCCCTCTTGCAACGCGATTACCGTTACTGACAATAAAATGTGGCGTTACTATAATTGATCTTACTGAAGTGGTTTTAATCTGAGTCGGCTCTCTACGCCATATGACATAAAGATTTTTTCTCTGGTGTGCATGGAGTGGGAGGGGGCACATGACTAATGATGATTGGTATGTGTGTGTGTTGAGGGCGTGTGCTCACACACCAGCATGCAGTGATACACAAATTAACAAAAGCTTTATCCAAAATAACTTACTACTTTTATATACTACAGTTAAGTAAGTATGTACACCCCGATTGTTAAAACAGTATGTTCTATATAGTGGGGTTACAGGTAGTATGAATGAAATTCAGTTGTACTACAGAAGTGCGAGCGATGTAATGTATATTTATGACCAGACATAAGGAGCCTCTCCATTCTAATCTATTTGTGTGGATTAGTTCATGTTTTAGAATTATAGAAGTGTCCATTTCATTTATTTCATATATTTAATATTGGGGCCATATAATTTATTTGACATATTTAAACATTTTAAAATTAATTTAATAGTTTCTTTCCCTGTAATTACTTACTTTTATAATGATGTAACTCAGTTACTGAATCATTCATTATTTGTGAGGCATAACTAGTAATTACTTTTTTTTAAGTCAGTCCAAAACTGCTTAATATCCTTTGTGACACCAACCAAAATAAACCGTTTGTTACTTTTCTCTTCTCCTTTAAAGGCAAGAATTTAAGTGATGCAGCCGATTCAAGCTCACATCATTCCATTTAAAGTAAAAGAGCTTCTTTGCCTCTTTCTTTCCCATCTGTTTTTGTGTTTCTTACTTGTACCATTTGCATTTACTTCCTTTTCTAAAGGCTTTCATAGGATGCACCTCACTGCATTCCAGCTTGCTTTCTGGCAGGTGCTAAATGAACCAGACAGCTCTGAGACCAGTGCAGCTGAAACAGTCCTGTGTACACTATGTAATACTAAAATTAGTATTACATAGTGTAATAACTGGTAATACTAAAAGAGACAATTAAGATTTTCGACATGCCCTATTTAAGTGTTGTTTCATCAACACTTTTGTGTAACATTACTTGGTGCATCCATTACAAAAGTACACTAAAGTATAAATGTGTAATTTGTGTAATGTAATGTAATGTGTAACTTTATTTTTTTATAGGATGCAATTGTAAGATGATAATAATTAATCTCAAAGGCCACTATTAAAAATATTTAATAGTGCATTTCTGTGCAACTAGAACATCAGTTAAATAACAGAATCCTTATTCCCTACAGTATTCTTTGGGTTTTTCGCAGCATAAACATTAAAATATTACTACCACTACTAACAATAAATACAACATAGCCTGTAATTCTGAAAAATTCTTTCAAAATGAACCCAGTGCACTTAGACAGAAATTGAATTATATCTCGTATTAGCTACCAGACAGAGTTTAGAATGCAATGTTTTAGCCAATGGTGCTCCAAATATTGAACAGTACTGTGAATAAAAGGAATGCTAATCCAGTGCCAACTATACAGATGGTCCCCATACAGTTATGAATGCATTTAGAGTTTAATAGCTGTAACTTTATATGATAAAACACCCTCACTGCTACTATAGCTGTCTGTCATTATGTCTTATTTACCTAAAGCAAACTACTGTTGTTTGCTTTATTTCGACAAATTCCTTTATCTTGGAACAGGAAACACTCTCCCATTTTGACTTTATACAAGTTTGGTGAAAAAAAACTTAAAAAATGCATTAATTTAATAGATGTATAACTGTGAAACTAACTAACTAATATCACATAAGCCATGTGTCTAGACTAGAGCCAAAATAAAGAACCTGCACAGAAAACTTGATGGAAGATGGAAGTGTGCGTCACATTTATTACTGTAGGGACTGATTGAGAGACATTTTGCTGCAGAGTGTTTCTGCAAAGGTATTCTTAAAAGTAATTCATTCCATTTATTGCAGATGGCATTAACTATACGTACAAAAAGATGACCTGTAATAGTCAAAGGCAGGCTGTACCTTTAAGATAGGGCTGTGTAAAAATATCAATCCAGGCAACTATTGCAATTTTAATAAAACCCTTAGTGCCAAACAACTTCCTCCACTCCTGTAGTTGTCGCTGACACATACAGCATTGTCTCAAAAGCATGGCGGAAAAATCATATGAAAGGACTTCTAGGGGATCTAACTCCAGTGCTAAAGCCCATGGTATAAAATTGGTGTGAAGTCTCCACACTTTTGGCCATATACAGGACTTTGAGCTGAGTAAATTCTCACCAGTGTTGCTACTAGTACACCAGCTGGACCTTTTTTCTTTGTCATATTAAATAACTTTATACCTTGAGCTTTTAAGCAAACTAGGCTACAAAGTTAAAACTTTCCAATTTGATTTGGAAACCATTCAACTGTATTTGGATGGAGAAAGTTTTAACTTATAGACAAAATAATTATTGTGATTTTTTCAGTTCGGTAAATATAGTGTAAGACTGTCTTAACTTTCTACTTTATCTTTTTCAATATAGTTTTTTGTGTTTGTGTTTCTTCAGTTTCGCCCTTCTTTACCTTTTTCAAGTGATTCAGGTTTATTACCTCCCTCCCAAAAACGTGTAGCCATGCATATGGAGACCATCTGTTCTCTTGTCAAAACATACCTGTCTCTGTGAGGAAATTATAAGGATATCAGTAACGTTTTTTACTCTATTCATTGGAAAAAATGTAGAATACTTGCTAAGATGAACTACTAAGATGAGTTTCTAAAGTATAAATTCTTCCTAAGCCACGGACTCCTAACTGCAAAGGTCTGTCTTAAAGTGTTATTTTTCTTTGCTAAAATAACATTAGCTATTAAAAAATAATTAGACTATGTAAAATTCTACCTGGCGAGGAGACGTTTGCGGATGGTCCTCCTTCAACAGCAAAGCCATCCAGTTTCACCAATTCCCCACCTGCAACAAAAAACAGAGCCAGTTTTTCTCAGGCAATTTCATTTTCTCAAAGTACCAGTGTTACACTGACAAACCTATAAGAATATATTGCTTTACAATATATCTCATTAAAACTTTTTCTTATATGTTACACTATTAAAAATGATTTAACAGACACTTTCACTGCATATATATATATATAGCAGTGATGTTTTGAGTGCCTGGTGTAAAGAGAGTGTTGGGGAATTGCAGCTATACACTCGGATGTTGTTTGTGAGAAGCAAAAAAGGAAACAATTTGGAGATTTATAGGCCTGAATAAGGAAGATGACAAGCTGCCACTAAACAACGCCCCGGTTTTGGCTCCGAGTCTTACAACAAAAAGTCTGCTGTCTGCTTTTTATGGCGAAGTATGATTCCAGCTGTTAGAATGGGCCCGTAACGAGGAGAATGGAATAATTAGATAAACAGACGGGACCGATTATTTTCTGTATTTCGCTCAAGTGTGTGTCATTTTATTAGTCATCCAGACTGGGTTTTTAAGAGGCAAGATTAAGAATAAGCAGCGAGACCATAAAGTTATAAATATTGTCTGTGTAAACGTTTAGAAAAGACTTTTATCCACATTAAACCTCTGCTAAAGTGTTGATTGACAATATAATATTAAAAACAGTATGGCTGTTAAAATCACTAGTGTGTATAAAGCTTTTCTAAGATTAGTTTTGCTGTACATTATTGATAAATAAAAGGAATTTACTTTTGCGGATTAAGTCAAATAAACTTAAGGAAAAAGGTAGCGCAGTGTTTGAGGCATTGGACTAATAATCGGAAGCTTGTGGGTTCGATTCCGAGTACCACCACTGCTGGGCTTCTAAGCAAGACCCTTAACTTGCAATCGCTCCGTTGTATAAATGAGATTTAAAAAATGCAAATAAAATAAAATAAAATTTTATCCAAATAAAAGTGTCTGCTAAATGCCTGACATGTAAATGTAAATAAACATGATGGAAAACTTTGCTTAAGATAAAACTAACACCCATAATAGCTACAACAAACTTTCTCCTATTTACACATGCATACTGTATGCACACACAGACAAACACATACATACACACACACACCCACATATGCACACATACATACCTCCTGGAGTTTCTGCTCTGTAGACTGGCTTACTCATTCCATCCTCATTCTCAGAACTGATCTTGAGAAAGTGCAGGACTCCAGGCTCTAACACACACACACAAACACACCATGCAAATTAGACAAGTAGTGCATGCTGACATCATGCATTCTATACTCGCAATTCATTTCTATCTTTGCGTGACTATTGACTGTTAAATCTGCAGCCAGTAATGTACCATCTATCCACCTTACCTACATCCTCTAGTACCTCGGAGCGGCGGTCCTTGTCCACTTTGATAAAGCGCAGAGACCTCATGGACTTGCCATAGCCAATGCTGTA
This sequence comes from Bagarius yarrelli, assembly GCA_005784505.1. Lineage (NCBI taxonomy): Eukaryota > Metazoa > Chordata > Actinopteri > Siluriformes > Sisoridae > Bagarius > Bagarius yarrelli. Next base: position 5,105,094 of record VCAZ01000016.1, read on the forward strand.
TCGATCCACAGGTCGACCATCCAGCTCGTTAGGTGGGTCCCATGTCACCTTTAAGCCTTTCTCCACTGACGTAAGCTTCACATTGCGTGGGTGGAGCGGTTTATATGCTAAAAGAGAGCCAAATAAAATGACTGCTTATTTTCACATACTGTCAATAAGAAGATGAATCAAGTTTATTCATGTGAATTGGTAAGTAACGGTGAACTGTTTCGAATATCCCCAACTTAATTAAAGCCTAAAAGTGTTGCCGGAAGATTCTACTAGGAATGTGAAATTCTTAATTTAAGCATTTTCATCGCGATTGTTAAGTTTGATACCCAACCTACTGTTAGTATATAATTGATCTTTGTTCGCACAACTAGGTTAACAATTTAATTCTAAATACTAAATGAAATATTTATAAATAAAGAAAAAATATGACAGAAATACTATTTTTAATTTTAAATTAAAATGCAAAATATTGTATTGTTATGAACTTAAGATGACTTCTATGACTAGAAATTTAAACAACAAACATCCTGTCTATAATGTTTCCTCTCATATTTAAAATAAACAACACATTTTAAAATGAGTTCCCCAATAAATCTTTGTTTTTAAAGAACCATTTATGTTAACCCCAAAGTAAAGAAATGTTTGCTAATAATTTTAAAGGGTTGTTTTTTAATCCTTGATTTTTATCTGACGTTATAAAAGACTTTTTGGAAGAGGGTTAATGCGGAGTTAACTAACTAAGTTAAATTTGATCTGGCTGAAGTAAAATGTGACTTGTCTATTGTCTAAATTGTTATAGATGTGTTAGTTAAATGTTACATACATAAAAACTGGGAACTTTTAACCCAAAAGGATTCAATAGCGTCAGGTGGCAAACCACTGAAAATATACCAAATGGTGAATATCAAGGAATGCTTGATCAAATATCCAGAAATTAAAGAGGATAAAATTTATTAGGAAATAGTTAAAATTAGCAACCTACAGTCACACACACACCGTTGTTCCCATACAGAAATGCAGATAAGAATGTAAATCCTTAAGGTTAATTAACATAAAGTGAAAAATGATCAGATTATTTTATGATGTATTAATGTTCACCCTGCAAAAACAACTATCAGGTTTTACTATTTCAAGTGCCAAAAGCCCTTTTAAATCCGTGCTCCACAGAAGTAAAGAAAAATTTATCAGTAAAGTAAAATTGTGTTTTAGTGCAGACTCTTTATACAAGCATGGCGTACTCCTTATAAACAGTATTTGAACTGATTAGCACATAGTGGGACCTCTGGTGTTCAAACAGTGCAATGACATAAGATATATAATTACTATACAATAGTTTGCTGTTTTCTATAACTCACATTTTCCATAGAGTCACGTCACATTTTTGTAACGCTTTGTAACGTGTCACAATCTACTGTTACACCACTACAACCTGTTTAGCATTAGACAGAAACATTATAGCAGGAAAAACTACTTAATTTGCTCTCAAAGAAGTGACAAATAAAACAAGAGTGATTTCCACATGACCACTTATTTATGTCACCCCGGGTACCAGTACAATACCCTGAGTAAAGAGACAAAAAAAAAGATCTTTATCCTTATTTCTTTTAATGCCTTTTACGGGAAAAGCACTGGACTGGGCAACAACAGTTTGGGACTTGGTCTCACAAATACAGTCTACCCTTGACTATTAATTGTAACAGATTCAAGAAGATACTTCCAGACATATGCTAAGTCTTGGTCAGGGTAAAGACCCAGCTGCGGATCATACCATTAAGTTCTGTACTCTAGAGTGGAGTAATAAAATGGCACTCAAGTCTGTGTTTCATGAGAGGCTGAACACCGAAGGTTGGAAATGATGTGCAAGGAGGACGATAAAACCTTCTCCAAATACTTGTCCATGGCAGTGCAGGTGGACAAGCTTCTGCACAACACTCTATCAGGCAACTAGGAGCTCCTCAAGTCAAGCCCAGTACAAATATCACGAACACCTTGCAACTAGGTTACACCAAGAATTTTCTGGAGGAACACCAATGACGGCAGCAAAGCCAACAACATCTTGCTAATTCTACTGCTAGTTCCAGCAGAGGTATAAAAAAAGTGTTCACGAAACTCGACCTTCGCAGTGCCCATAACCTGATGAAAATTTTTTTTATCCATTTTAACTTTTGTGTCACCTATCAATCAGGAAGTAGGAGCAGTGAGACAGATGCTCTCCAGACAGTACAACCCCCTCCAAAAGGTAGGAATCACTTCTCGTGTGGGATCAATTTTCACTTAGCTTAGGCCCAACTTGGGGTGTCCGCAAACACTGATTTAAAATGACTACGTGTGGGATCAATTTTCACTTGGTTAGGCCAACTTGGGGTCCGCAGTCATTTGGCATTTAAAACTCCTGGCCAGTCTGGTGGACTCCTCACCAGTTACCATAGAGGGACTGCTGGAGGCCGTTACTTACACCACAGAGACCATGGTCTCTCACATCTCAGTTGACTTAATCAAAGAACTTTCAAGTTCTCAGGAAATATTCCACAGTATTGACAGTCAATGATAAAGAATGCTGCCTGGTCCCATTAAAGGGCCTGCCTACGGCGATGGAGACCACCACACAGCCACCACGAAGAATTTCAAGCTACATCTGTCCAGCAAGAGAGCAAGAGAGGGAGCTCAAAGTTCCTGGGGGCTCTTCTGGATTTTGCGATAGATCAACCCACTTATTGACTAGAAATTCATGCCTACTATTTTATCTTACCCATTTCATGTATAATTGATAAAACCATATCATAGCAGTTGACCACAGAGAACGCCCCACCATCGATATCGACAAAGCCTCGTCTACACGGTTAAGACAATTATAGACTCCAGGAGGAGAGGAGGCCAGGTGCAGACCCTGATTAACTGAGACGGTTATAGTCCTGAACAAAGATCATAAGAAAAATTGAGTGTCATTCAGGATTCCTTTCTCATCCAGGAGTTTCACTGAGCTCACCTTTCATACTTTGCACCCCGGCTCAAAAAAGAAGCGCCTGGAGGCGTTCATAGAGGAGAGGGTAATGTAAGAAGTCCTGCAGACTTCCTACATTCCTATCCGTAATGAATTTGCAGTGCATTTCGGATTATTTGCTTGATGTTAATAAAACCTGTTCCACATTATCAATCCTCCTTGTGAGAAGAATATATAATTAATTATCTAAGTGCAAATGCAAATGCTATGTTGTAAATAAAGAGTCATAAATGTTATCACATTTTTTTATTTATTTTGAATTTTTAAAAACTTCAGTCCTAGTGTACCACTAGCCTTGTTTTGTGTATCTTTACATTTACAGCATTTGGCAGATGCCCTTATCCAGAGCAACATGTAACTCTTTTTTATACAACTGAGGGTTAAGGACCTTGCTCAGGGGCCCAGCAGTACCAGCTTGATGGAGCTGGGAATCGAACCCACATTCTTTAGGTCGGTAGGCAAACACCTTAACCATTAGCCACCACATTCGCATATTGCTTTAGCAATATAATATCATAATCTCATCCAAAGAAATAACAAACCCGTCTGCATAGTAAAGGACTGGCGTCAGAGAGCGGTTGTGAGTGAGGATGTTGCAAGCACGTGCTGTTTATATCATGTTCCTCTGTGGTTTTGGACTTTGTTTATTGGAAAAATACTTTAAACTACTTGATTCTTAATGTCTGTGTTTTATTGTTAAAAATTAAACACAAAAAAAGGAAATTTTTTTTAAAGAACGTGACCGTTTTATAGCTGTTATCTTTTCATTTTGGAATGTAGATCAAGTTGGATTTTTTGGCCAGAACAAATTAACAAGCACCAAACACTAAATAATGATTATATCTCGTGATATGTCCTGAATATATTCATGAAAAGTTAAAGTTAAAGTATACTATGTAGAATAAATGCATAGAGTTACTGTCCGTTTAAGTCTGACAATACAATAAACACTTCATAGCTTGTTTGAAAAACACTCACACACAGCACATTATTACTTTAGTACCTTAAATATAAATACTTTACTATAAGACTGGATTAAAGCTCAATAAAAGTAAACAAGAGAACTTTCACCTCAAATAAACAGTTTATAGAGAGAAACGGAGACATCATAATTCTAATCCTAATAAAACACTAATTGAAGGATAATAAACTAAGTTTGCTATTTCAAATTTCCAGGAAGGAATTGTGAGTTTTTAAACATTTAAAATAGGTAAGGTTGCACTTTATGCTTATGGATTGATAATAAATTATATTATCAATTATATATATTATATAAATAAAAATGCTTTTAATAAAAATGCTTCTTTTTTATTTTTCCTACGTATAAAAACTTATGGGACACCCTGTAGAAGGTATGTGATAGACAAATGGACCAGACTGTTAAGCATGTTCGTTCCAGTTTATACTTCCACACCCTCATACCTTCTTCCCTTGCCTGGCCACCGCTATGACATAAAAATGTAAAATGTCTGAGAGTACAAAGGGAAATCCTTGCTTTTTTTCTTCACTTAGTTAGCAAAGGCCACAGATAGGTCATAAATAATGTTATAGTGTGATGAATGTTATATGAGAGATGTTCTTAGGTCATCATGTCAGGTAATAACTAGTAGAGTGTGTGGGTATGTGTCTTTTTTCTCATGGAAAGAGCTGTAGGGCAAGCACCTGCCATTTAAACGCCAGCCTGTCAAGGAAATATGTGAAATTTATGCATTACCACTGCACTGAAACCCACTTAAAGACAAAGTGGTTTTCTTAATATGTCATTATGGTTACAATAATATAAACTTGTATACAATATAGTTTTTATCCTACACTAAATCACAGCGGCACATCCTAATGTGAGAAGGATGAAGATGTTTTAAATCAAGAAAAAACACTTAAACACTTAGGTGTGATTTCTTTTGTTATTTAACTAATGTATATATAGCACACTCAGGAAGTAAGCATACCTTTTTATAGTTTTCTAAAGATCTACATTACTTGCTCCTTAAATGTATTACATTCATTACTTTTAACTAAAAATGCCTAACCCATTTTTAAGAAACATTTAAATAATGTAAGTTAGTAGATAATAATTAGATACAAAAGCAGGATATTATAATTACAAAAGTATACATGGTAGTGTTTTATTTTTACTTACTATATTTTATTAACATAGATTTAGATTTTCTCAAATGTATTACTTAAAGGTGGAGTATTAATCAGATTCCTTATCAGAAGACCTATTATCCCTAAACCCTAATATTGCTCTTCTTTTCTGTATTATTAATTGTGTAGTTGTGTTTATGTATCCTTTCTGGCTTGACCATTTAGACGTTTCCAGACTTGTCCTAAAGCTGAGAAATTGTCTTGGATATGTGTGTCATTGTAGTGTTGAAAGATTCTTAGTTCCCTTTCAGGAATTTGAGCTTCGTTAAAACCCTTTGCCCTGAAGCATGTGTGTAATCTGAACCAGACAGAAAGCGTTACGTCACAGGTGGGTGACCGTTATCATTGACCAGTAAGTAATGCTATATAATCACAATAAGTCCTGCGTACAATACAAATACAGGGCGGTTTTCATATATATTAACAAAATGTACGGATGCTGCAGTGCTTCTATGCGACCTCAGGGCATCCACATATTAAACTACATAGATGACTGGCTAATGCTGGCACAGTCACATCAGCAAGCAGTTCAGCATTGAGATGTCATTCTCCATATCCAGAGGACGGAGTTACCTGTCAGGAGGGATTTTCTCTGGCAAGCTGGGAGAGCCCCAGTCTACCCCATCTGGAGCTATGGAAACTCCTAGCAGCAGGTTTCTAGACCGGTACGTTATAGACCATACTCCAGTTTAGAGCTCCCACTATAAGGAAACTCTATGCCTGAAACTGCGACCTCTTTGTCTCCTGGTGCAGAGAGGAACAGCAGGACTCAGTTAACTGCCCAAATGGTTTAGTGTGGAATTGCTAAAAGTAAGTTTCTCTACAGGGCTAACATTGTCCACCCTGAAGGTTTTCAAGATGGCGATAGCTGCTTTCCACACCCTGCTGGTTGGTAAATCCGTGGGCAAAGAACCACTAGTATCAAGGTTTCTTCGTGGCACAAGGAGGCTGAGCCCTGCCCATCAACTGAGTAAGAGAAAGCATTAAACAAACATCTGACACCAAAGACTGTATTTCATATATAGCCATTTCCTTCTTCAGGAAAATCCACCTTTATCCACCTTGTTATCATGCCTGGACTTAACCACAGGCATGGTAAAATCTTGTTCTCCTCCCTTTCAGGCTGAACCTTTTGGCCCCAGTGCAAGCCCTGGGTATTTACATCCACAGAGCTCCCTGATGGAGAAGGTCAGATTAGCTGTTCTTCTGTTTTGGCGCACCCAAGAGACGGGTTGTCGCTACTAAACAGACAATAAGCAGATGGGTGTTTGAGACCATCACTCTTGCTTATGAGACTACTGGCCTCCCAGTCCCAGAAACGGTCAGGGCGCACTCTTCCAGGGCTATGGAGGCCTCTAAGGTCTTAGCATTGGGGGTACCAGTGAATGACATTTGTCTGACATTGACTCTCTTTTTACTTGATCTTAAACAATTCCCACCAGAACAGCACCAGATGCAGGTATGAGGCTGGGAAAAAATATTTTTTATCTGTGAGGCAGATGTGTGTGGCTAGTGCTGTTCACTGCCAAGTGGGATAATAAAATAAGTAAATCTGATGAAATAAGGAGCCATGTGATAAAAAACCACAATGGATACAATAATGAATGTAATGATACATACTTAAATAAATAAATCAGTAGTTTGTTTACATTGGAGCCGTAGTATGTTATATGAACAGACTGGAATCCTTACTAAGTATACAAGTAGACTTTTAACAAATGTTTGTGGACACTTCCTTATCAGATCCATTTGTGATTCTTCTTCAATGTGTTCAAGCAGATTTGGAAGCACACAGTTTGGAAGCATAACAATTCCCTCGCACACAGCTACTTAAACACAAGGTTTGCCAAGATTGAGGTAAAAAAAATCAAGTGTTCTGCACAAAACCCCAACCTTTGGGATAAACTGGAACTCTGACAGCACTCCAGACCTCCTCACCAATATCTGTGCCTGATTTCACTGGATAAACGCCATAACCAGAGCCAACATTTCATATAAAGTCTGCTTTAAAGAGTGAAGCTTATTATAAAAGCAAAAGGAGGGGAAAAAAAATTACATATGGTTGATGTTTAAGTGTCCACAATCTATTGGCAATAAAATGTATATAAAATAGATGTACACTATGAAGAATAAAAATGGTGAAGAAAAGCAGATCCCAAAAAATCAAAACAGATTATTTCTGATAGGTTCACACAGGCGCTGGATCAACAAAGCACTGAAAATTAGAAGAATATATCTGAGAACAGACGTCTCATACACAGCTGTTGACAGCAGTCCCAGGCTGCACTGGTTGACCTCATTTACAGAACCACCTCCAAAGCAAAAAAAAAAAAGTGTCAGAAAAGGGAGAAAAAGAGAGAGAAAAAGAGGAAAAGAGAGACAGCGTGAGAGGAAGGGAAAGTGAGAGAGAGAGAGAGAGAGAGAGAAAGATAAAGAGAGAGAGAGGAAAAAAGAGAGTGAGTGTGAAAGAGAGACAAAGAGAGTTAGACACAGCAAGAGAGTGAGGGGGGAGAAAGTGTAAGACAGAAAGAGAGAGAGAGAGAGAGAGAGAGAGAGAGAGAGAGAGAGAGAGAGTAAGTGTGCAAGAGAGTGGGGAGTGAGAGAAATAAAAAGAGTGAGACCGAGAGCATGAGAGAGAAAGAAACAGAAAGTGGAAGAGAGAGACAGAGTGTGTATGTGTGTGTGTGAGAGAGAGAGGAACAGGCAGGAGAGAAAGTGAGACATAGAGAGTGAGACAGAGAGCACGAGAGCGAGAGAAACAAAGAAAGTGAGACAAAAAGCATGAGAGACAGAGAGAGAGAGAGAGAGAGAGAGGTAAAGAATGTCCTAAGGTAACGTGGCAGTTAACTGCTGACTGGGACACAGCCACTTCCAAGATTCCTCAGCTATACTGATCTTTCCTCAGAGCGTGGAATCAGGGGAGAGAAAAGTCTGGTAAACTGAATTCCATAAACTAAAAGTCCAAAACATCTGCAGCATAAGTTCAGAGATCTCTGAAGGCATGTTAATGCGAGTTCATTTACTTTCTCCAGAATCGCTCTAAAATTCTGAAAAGACTGCTGGTCTGGCCACACTCTCTGCACATTGCTGTATATTGTTGCACTTTGCTTTATCCGCCTGTCCTCCTCCTGTGCAGCCTCTGTGTTCTGCAGGAGTTTGGCTCCGTGAGCTGGCTATACAGTGAGATCACTCTTTATTTTTTGCCTTTTTGGCATTTAGCTCTAACTTTGAGAGCATTTTCCATGAGTGTTCTAGACAAACTGTTCCTTCATAACGATTCCCTATTGCGAAGGGAATCAAGTTAAAAAAATGGCGCAAAAGAAAATTTCAGACACAAAAAAACCTGTCAGTGGGCATCAGCTATCACTTTATTTATGTGAAATGTTGAGGTAGAAGCTGAATGTTTTTCACGACCCAAACATGCAATATTAAAACAATGACGAAGTTTATTACAAATGTTTTTGCCAAATTATTATTAAGGTATGAAACCATCCGAAGCATGAACTACTAGTGCTGTAAACCAGACCGAGACAGAAGCATAGATGCAGCATGCATCCAGTCATAATAGATCAGCCTCCTGGCCTGGACAGGCTGAGATGACAATAGGCTGGGTTTGGTTTTCATTTTAGATGGGTTCATATTTCATATTTTATGAATGAAAATAAATGAAAGAAATCAACTGCAGGGTTGAGGTCAGAAAGGCAATATTACGCTTTGCAATAAACATATTTACAACATTTTGCTCCTGAAATGCAAAGCATATTTTATTATATTGTGCATTCATGTGAGTTAGACATCATTATAATCATGTTTATGCATGGGGTAATAACAGAATTAAAAAAAGTCCACATGATGAATTTGAGGCTAAACAGTTGAGGCCACTGGGGTAGTTTAATTCCACCAACTTTCCCTTTTAAATTCACACAAAAAATGCACAAAAAGCCGAATTGCCCAAAAGCGAATTGCACGCATTCCTTTCCGGTAAAAACGCTGCACGTGATTCTTACTAAAAATCTGACTTAAAGTTCTTTAAGTTAAAGTCTACAACTTCTTAAAAAATGCAATAACAGTGAAGTGCAGTCACATGCGTGCCGACAGACTGACGTACCTGTCATGAGCAGCCTGAGGTGTGTGTGTGTGTGTGTGTGTGGTTGTGTGGATGTATGTGGTGGTGAAAAGTGTATGGAGTTATATGTGCTGGGGTGATTGCCATGTGAGTATGGGAAAAGTAACTATGTGGACAGGACAAGCAGCCTAATATTGAATTTATGGTGCGGGTGTGACAATGCCTTGACCTGTGATGAGTATCGGGCTGAGGGCGCAGAGCGCGTGCAGGAGGGCAGGGGCAAGCCTGTGCGGTGTATGCATGTGTGCTGTTGGACAAACAGAACTATACGACGAACAGAATATGGTGCGTTGTGCAGTTGTGCGCGCTGTGGTATCGGCTGGAGGGCGCAGAGCGCGAGCGGGAGCGGAAAGCGCGTGCTGCTGGGGGGCCAGGACACCAACGAAGCCAGAAGGGGGCAGTTGCGCGCTGGCCGGGGAGCTTGCGAGAGAAGGAGGCGGGGGCCGCTCCCTACCTTATGGCACAAACCCAAACCCACACACTGCCTTGCAAAACACCGTTTCAAAACTCACCGCAAGAGGGAGACACAGGCTGAATCCCAAACCGCGTAATAACGCGCAACACATCCGATGGTTATAAACTATGCAATGATTATTCCACCAGACAGAATTCTACCTCAGTGACTTTATTTATAGGTCTTACAATAAAATTGTCTGTCTATAGACTATATCTATTTTTACAAGTGTGTGTGTGTGTGTGTGTGCGCGCGCAATATTCCTTACGTACTTGTACAGTCAATAAAAAATTCAACAGCTTATAATATCACAGGCTTTAAAAATTTGATGTTAACAAATCAAAGCACATCCTGGCTGATCTCTTTAATTATGCTGGTTTCTGAACTAGACTAGTTAAACAGTGTCACTTTTTTATTGACACCTATCTGTTTATCTCACAGAATTCATTTTCCATATCAGTCATCACTTTGTGTGTAATACACAGCCTAGCTTAAGAGTGTCTCGGATATTTAACACCCTGCCCCGCCAGACCACCAGAGGACAACCAGGATCATGTATCTAAAACTTTATTGTGCCTCCATTGTGTTTTTGTATACTCTGCTTCCAGTTCATGTGTTGTTTCCAGCCCTGTCCTGTCTTTGGTTTTTTTGTTGCCCCCTGTATCACTTTTGCTCACATTACATTAGATCCCTTATTTATTAGATCCCTTGCTTATCCCTTGCTTAGATTACTTTAGATTCCTTATTTAAGCCCGTGTGTTGCTCTATTTGTCTTTGTTAGGCCACAGTCTTGGTGAAGTGTTGGTCTTGGTCTGTTTTTTGTGTTTCTTGTTTTTTAATAAATAAATGCGAAGAATGTTGACATCGGTTAATCATGATGTCTTTTATTCTGGGTGATATTTCAGTATGTTTATTAACCCCTATGAACATTTATTGGTGAAAATATATTTCATAAATCCGAGAGACGGTCTGTGTTTATCATTTCAACTACAATTTACTGGATAGTGTTTGAATCAGAGTGCTACAGGGCAGTTTCCCCCCATACATTTTAAATTTTTATACTCACTGCATAGTCTATTAAATAAACAATAATAATTATTATTATAATAATGATAATTATAAAAAAATACATTTTATTTTAAGGAGTCTTTTAAGTCACATGGTCCCCCCCCACCATGTCAGATTTAAACAATAAAGTGAGGTAAAATAGATGAAATAAATAACATTGGAATTTATGCCAGATGCCCCTATCCAGAGTGACTTACTTTCATTTTCATTTATACAACTGAGCAATTGGGGGTAAAAAGGCCTTGCTAAGGGGCCCAACACCAGCAATTTAGAGGTGCAGAAAAATAAAACCAACCTCAGTCCAACACCTTAACCACCGAGCCACCACTTTGTATAAAATAAATAGACAACAATAGGCTCTTGGTTAAGTTGTCTACTTCCTGATGCTACAGCAGTGCCAGATTATGAAATAAAAGTATAAATTGCTGTTCTGGAATAGAAAGTGTTTGTATGCAACATCCACTAGAGATTTTTTTCATAGGCCAACCAACTTCCAGTCATAAGTTGGCCAAAAAATGTTAGATCTGTTTTGGCCCGAATTGCCCAGTTGACAGCTTCCCCACTAAACTATGCTTATATTTTTAGGTCCATGATATTAGCCACAACCACTTTCTCTGTTCCTGCCATCGAAAAAAAAGAGAGAATCATTTTTATAGAAACCACCAAATCGTTGCTCAGTCATATTTGTCTTTTACATTAATCAAAACACGACGGCTTTGTCTGGTTTAATCCCCCTTTTTAAGACAGTTTGTTTGGAAACATGATATTCAGTGACAGTGTTGGTCATAATGTCCTAATGTCTGATTTACATGTGCTAAATCCTCTCTTCGTGGGTATTATGTTGCTAATCCACAATAGTTATAGCACGTAGTTGTGTAAACCTCGAAAACATCAGCAAACATAATGAGCTAAATGTAATAAAACTGTGAAGTAGTATTGTTGTTGAAATTTTTCAAATGATTTAAAGTACTTTACATTAAAATGTGTGTTGAATGATAGCAAATAGCAACATAATATAAGCAGCAACCATATCATATGCAGCGAATGTAACACCAAAAATAAGTAATTAAACCAGGAATGACCACAATATATTTAATACAGTTTCTTAACAATTAAATACTGTTAAAATGTAAGTGTTGCCTGATCATGATTGGTAAACTATTGTATTTTTATATGCACAATAACAAAGGGGCTTCATAACTACAAAATTAAACCTCTTTACTATCTATTGTTTTCTTACCCAGACTATTCAATGCAAATTCAGGATAATTTCCCCAGGGATAACAGAGAACCAAACCAGAGTTTACCAAAAGTGCTGTATTAGCAGAAAACCCAGAAATAGTCATGCTTTTTCTGAGAAGAAGAAGGGGGGAAAAAACAAAAGAAAAAGAGAGAGAGAGAGAGAGAGAGAAGGGCTGAAATTGGAAACAGAGACTAATACCTTTCTTATTTACACACATGTAAGTTGTAGCTTCTTTTCGTTTAACACTGGTGTTGCTGAGCATAATTTATTTACTTCTTACACACAACTGAATAATATTTCACACAAAATGTAAAAAATATTACATGCAAAAAACATAACTCAAATGATTGTAATCGTGTAATCGATTAATGCTACAAAGGGGAGAAATCATTTACCGATAAATGTTCTACAGCATCTCAAACAAATATGTACAATTTATTTACCAATTAGGGTGCGATCCTGGATTAACATCCTTTGTTGATTCTAAATCAACATTTCAATCAACCAATCATAACCATCTGATGACGTCACTGTAAGATGAACAATCCTGCCCAAATCTATTTTTGAATCTTTTCCTCCTTGTAAACCAAAATGCATTGCATCGAATGGCTGTGATTGGTTGATTAAAATGTTGATCCAGGATTAACAGAGGAAGATAACACAGGATTGCATCCTTCTTGGCGAAATCACATCCACCGTCCATATACTATTGGCTATAAATAACAGTTTATAAAGAGTTTTAGTCCTTTTATATTATTATTACGTTTTTGCATTATTCCAATAAATACACAGTAAAATACGGTTGTGCTATCGAATGCAAAGTTGTCTTTATTGAACATTTTATGTAGTGCATTTGTGTTGAGGCGTCACAAATGTTTCTTATTCTCCACTACTGGCATTATGAAGAAACTCACAGGGTGCCGGGTGCCAGTCTTATCTTTGTAGTTCTCCCTGTGTTTCTGTGCCAGCTGGAGCACAAAACAAAGCGTTCAGGATAAACATTCTTTTTGTAGAGTTTTCTTGTTCTCTCTCTCTCTCTTTCTCTCTCTCTCTCTCTCTCTCTCTCTCTCTCTCTCTCTCTTTGTATTCTCTGGATTCCCTTCCACAAAAAAATCACTGTTTTTCATGTTGTTTTTATATCTTTATACATAAATCTACTTATATTTCATTTTATACCTGTAAGTATTTAATTCTTATCTTTTCTATTGGCAACATGTTTCCAGTGTATTTATCATCAACATACAGATCAAAGTACATCCCGGTTTGATTTCTTACCTGATTAAAAAGCTTTATCTCTTCTTGACGTTTGAAATCGACATTGTAACGCGCCCCACGGGTCAGGTGAAATGCTGAGTATTGGTTTTGCTGGTGATTCATCGTGATCGGAGCCCGATTCCTTGAGTAGATGCTAGGGAACATGCCACCTTTATCGTGCTCACTTGCATGGCAGCGCATGGATGCAGCGCGGACATGCTGTAAATAATTTATGCTTGCTGTTCCAAATGTGTCCCCATACAGAAACTTGGTGGTAGGCACATGTCCTGTAAACCTTATTCAAAGCATAATTTAGACAGATAAATGATTTAAATTTTCCGCATAATAAACAACAGGGTAAGGATGTGGTAAACATCCTAACCCTGTAACAAGGTTGCACAATGTATTTGTTTTGAATCGGCATATACACATATTGAATTTGTTATTGTTTAAGAGTTTTTTTCCTTCGCCTCTCTATTTAGCTCTTTTGTTTCATCTCAATCTGGCTGTTTCTCCAGAACAACAAAAGAATAAAAATTTTATACCCGCTTGCCATTTCTACTGATGTTTAATGTCACATTCATGAGAAAAGATAAATCCGGAGAGTACATTTAATAAAAAATAAGAAATAATGATCTCTTCCAGATTGAAGTACTTTTTCTTAGTAACATCTACGACTGAACTCAGCGATGCTGTTAATGTTATTATTAGCACAAAGATGAAGCTATAGATCGGTAAGATGAGGAGGTCGTCTCTGGTCAGACGGAAATACTAATGCACTGTTGCATCAATCTTATAAGAAAAACCTTTATTTCTTCTAGTCCCACAATGGCAGAGCATTGACTAACATTGTGGTTTACCAAAGCTAAAATACGTAAAAGTGTGTATCAGAGAAAACTGACAAAAAAGTTTGCTAAAAAAATCACCTTTACACATCTTTATGCATGATTAACAATCCATTATCTAATCATGTGATCACTCCTACCCTGGTATCATAGGCGATGGGATGTAGGTCGCGTTGTTGTGTGTGATAAGAGTCCCCTTTTTGAAAGTGATTGCTGCCATGTTTGTTTAGACACACACAGCTCAAAGAGTAGACTGATCTGAGCGTTGGTTCTCCAGCACGGTACACCTACAGAAAAAGAGACAACACTGAGTTGCCTGGCAACCACTGAGGTGTTAACATGGCCCTGCATAGACTTACAGTTCATTTATCTACAATAAGGACTATTAGCTCTAGCACATGATACTTCTATAGCATAGACGCCATTGTGTCATACTACTTGCAGCAATTGTACTCTATTAACATTGTAAAATTTCCACAGTTTGTGTATGTGTGTACATAGAATGCACTGATAGAAATGTTTTACTTATCAAATGTAATAAACAGGTAATTAACTAGGTCAATCGGTCAGTTTCAGCATGGGTAACCTTGGCTATTTGAGAAAATACTTTGCAAGTGTTGTTTCATTACTGTCTAAGGACTTCTTATAAAGACTGTACAATGCTGACCCCTGTTGGTACTGGAATCTAATGAGTCTATTCCAAACTACATGTTAAAGTGAATCAAACTCTTCGAATTTAACAATACATTTAACAAAAAGTGATTTTCTCCCAAAATTTGGCATTAAAGGTTTAACCATAAAACTTTACAGGTTGACTTATGTATGGTAACGTAAACCTATTGTAATAATGTTACAGTTAGCCAGCTCACCCAGATAAAAAAACATAGTACACTTAGGATTTGCTACAGCATGTTGTAGTACATTGTAGTAAAGTGTAGTATTTTACAGTGTTTACTACATCTCACTGCAGCAGCCTATAATATTGACTCTAGCGATAAACTGTAATAAATACTGTAGTTACTAGAGTAAACTAGAATTACTGGGATATACTGTACCATATTAGAGTATTTACTAAAGGATTTGGTTTGTTATAGTATTTATATCTTGTTTATGTATACGCCAAACTATAGAAAGAACTGTAGTGAACTGATGAACAATATTTGTAAGAGTTGTGTAATGAGGAACAGCATGTTCCAGCGTGACAGGCCATATTCCCATTCCTAATAGATAAATCATTGATTGATAAAAATGAACAGTTTCTTTATATGTTTGGTTTTATTCATTTTAGGGATTTTGTGTGTGTGTGTTGCATTGATACACTCTGATTTGTGCTGTGAAGGTTATCAAACAAACAGTATAATGAAGTTACTGTTACTGTTAAGATAAATTACTACAATGTTCTAGAGTAAACTTTACAATACTATAGTATTTTTTATTTGAGTGTTTGGTAAATTTGAATGATACAAATGATTAAAAAAAGTATAATTGTCTTTGACCTAAATTTAAAAAAAAAAAAGCCAAAAACTTAATTTTACTGGATAAGAATCGATTTATTCGACTCACTCGAAAGAGTTGTTTATAAGGAACCGGTTCGCGTTCGAATCCCCTCATCACTAATACACATCGTCGGTAAAGGGGCGGAAAACTGAGTGTGTATCGCAGACCGGACCACGGCAAACATGGATGTTCTTATAATGATATAATTTTAGGATCTTTTGAAAGTTAGACAATACTGTGGACTTTGACGGTGCAGCGGAAATTCCTGCTTTAGGAAGATGCGCGCGTGGTTTATATAAGTAGGCTGCACTTTGTGGGAATTTCTTCTGCTGGTGATTTCAGTGATTTGAGCTGGTTATTGTTATGGCTCTGGTGGTGTATCTAAAATCGGTTTCGGAGCTTCACGGAAAAGGAGACCGAGTCGCCAAATTGTCATTCCGAGGTACTGCTGCACAATATTTATTGCCTTCTTTGTTGCAGTTTGTTTGGGTTTGATGGAAAGACTAGGCTTACTTTGTGCGTGTGTGGGTTTGGGGTGAATCATAGGCTACCGAGAGATGAGGGGGTTTCCTACTGAAAGTTGGGATCCCCTTTTTCTCACACTGTAAGAAAACCCTGCTGTGAACTGATACTCTTAAATAAACGAATGTTAAATAAAAAGTTCATCTGGACCCTGTTATTAAGGAATGGATGAATGAATGAATGAATGATTGAATGAATGAATGAATGAATAGCACACAGGGGTTATGAGATGTCCTTTAACGCACATGGATAGGTGAGGTTTACACGTGGTCCTTAAACGATGTTGAATGTGAATACAAAAATGTGTGGGGTTTCTCTTAAAAAGTTCTTTCTTTCTTTCTTTCTTTCTTTCTTTCTTTCTTTCATTTAGAATACTCGGTTATCACGACTGAGTTTGTGAAGTAACTGAGTGATGTAGTAAATCTGTAGGCGACATCAGGAGCTAATTAAACTCAGATTGTTAATTTAACATGGACTGAGATTTAAGATTTAAATAGAAAAAGATTTCATGGCAGAATATTATTTAAATATATAACCCCCCCCCCCTCACTCAGTCACTCACTCTCTCTCTCTCTCTCTTTCTCTTCCTCTCTCTTTCTTTCTCTCTGGCCCTTGCTTTTTTTTTGCTTTCTCTCTTTCTGTCTCTCTCGTCTCTCTCTCTCTCTCTCTCTTTCTCTTTCCTCATTATGTATGTCATACTTTGCTTATAATTCAGCACCATGGACAGCACAGTGGTTGCCCAATATGTTAAATTATTTTGACATATTAAGCTTGTACCTAAAATAATTTTATAGCAGGTTATGTTTTTCAAGGATAAAAAAAGAAATTGATGATATGACAAAAATCACACTTTCTAATTAGTGCTTTCTAAATAAATTGTCCAAAATCCACCAGGACCTGCTGTAAGTTAACTTGATTCAAAACTGTTGACAAAGTTATGCTGCCAGGGGCTCCCGTTTAGTCCTTCATATGGCTCATGCTTTTCCAGCCAGTCTGGAGCGGAAGGTTTTCAGGAAATTTTGTCCCAGCCCAGCCGCATCCTGTTCCTCTGGGAAATGCAGAACTTTGTTATGAGAGACAGATTTGATTTAACAATGTAAAGTGCTTTTTGTCATAATGTGTTGTTTGATATAAAATAGAGACAATCAAAGCCACTGAGTTGATAAATTATTAGCAATATGCTCTTAAGTTACAAACACAGTCATAATTGATTTTACATATTTAACTGCTAATTAATACAAGCACCAACAACAACTACAAACCATATGATGATATTTATTGCTAAAGCTATAAAATAGAGTGGAGCCATGTAAAAATACGAGAATATGCAGGTGTTTTATAGAAACTTAGCGAGATCAACATGTTTATTATGAGAAATCCATTATTGTCTATGTGGAATAAGTACTTGAATGTCTTTTGTGTCATTTCAGGTATTTTACATATTTAAAATGAAACACTAGGTTTGTTTTTATTAACTGGAGACCGCTTCTATGTTGATTATTCAAATGCATTGATATATTCAAACATATACATACACATATACATATTACCTCTTTAATATTATACGAAAAATTGGGGAAGTGGTGGCTCATGGTTAAGATTTTGGATTACCAATCTGAAGATTGTGGGTTCGACTCCCAGCTGCATCAAGCCACCACTGCTGGGCCCCTGAGCAAGGCCCTCAACCCCTAATTGCTCACTTGTATGAATGAGATAAATGTAAGTTGCTCTGGATAAGAGCGTCTGCCAAATTCTGTAAATGTATAATATTATTACCCCATTTTTTTGAGAGTACAAAAACTATACAATGCTGGATGTGAATAATATATTTTTGCGTTATGTCAAATTATTAATTTTTTTTAGTAGTGATGAGTCACATGAAAAACAGTTTTTTTCTGAATGAGATCAAGATCTAAAAGTAACTGCAATGCTGCGTTTATCATGTCTGTCCTCAAAAGCCTGCTAAACGGAGAGCGACGAGGCAGCGCTGCTCTAGGGTTTGTCTTTATCATCAGAAGACCTTCTGTTTATCTTAACTAATGTGTCCAGTCTGAAAGCCTGGACTCAAAACTCAACTGGGTTGACATGTGACTGTGCATGCTTGTGTGAACACCCACACTTCTCCCTACTTCTGATTAAAAAATGATGGAGATTTACTCTACCTATGTCATCCTCAGTTATGTGGTTCTCTTCTTAACCCCAACATCATCACATACACTAATCATCATCAGTTATGTGTCCCACATCACCCCAAATACACCAGGGGAAAAAACTTTCTATGGCTAAGAGATCCGATATGAAAACCGCTTCAGTGATCTTAATTATAGAATAAAATATTAAAAAAGTAGCACACATTTCATGGTCACTAAGGGTTGTAACAGGAGAAACGGTAATTTGTTTAAATACTTGTAGCTATTTATTTATGACGCTGTTATTCCAAACACTGCCTGAGTAAATGAAAATCAACGGATGTGTGTGTTAAATTATAGAATAGAAGAGATTATCACAAAAATCTTTGTCACTATTTGCTGCCATGCTTCTTCATAGAGAATAACTGGAGCCAGTCTGTGCCAAAGCATAAAAAAATCCCCCCTATTAATTTTTTACCTGTATTGTTTTAAATAAATACACTTTGTACTACAGCATATTTTTCATCTATTAAAAAACAACCAAAGCAGGCTGCATAGATCATATTTCTCTCTTGTTTTTATTTTGTTAGATCTTTCCTGCTTTTGTCTTTTGTGCTTTTGTTAACACACCTGCATTATAATCCTGCATGCGGCCACAATCCAAATGCCCTGTTTACTTCTAAAAGCCTCAGTCATGTGTGATACGAGCAGAAAAGCAAGACGGGCTGCAATTGTGACTTATGAATAAGATTGCCGGTCTAATTTGATGTGCATTACAACGTTAGTTTCCAGTGATTATTATCATGTGTGTGTGTGTGTGTGCATGGGCAGTCATACGAATGTTTATGTTTGCCGAGCTCTTAAATATGTTGTTCGGTGGTTTTATATTTTAGCATCTAGCATCCTGATTATATTTACAGCAATGTACTGCAACACATTCAGAACCTGTTTTCAGGTTTCTGTCAGAAGTAATTTATTTATGCGGGATATCCTCTTGATGTGCAATCATCATTAAACTGTCTGTGTTCCCTATCTCTGTTTACATTACTGGAGCCGATTTAATACAAATGCTAATTAAATAGCACTATTTGGCTTTTTCAATAGTGATCGTTGATCCTTCTTTCCTGACTGTCTCCTTATGATTCTGTCTCTAATAGAAAACATCAGAAATAATTAGTTTTATGATGCTAATAAATATAATCCTTATATAAATAACTCTTATAGGGGCAGTAATAGCTTAGTGGTTAAGGTGTTGTTCTGCTGGTGGAAGGGTGATACGTTCAATTCCCAGTTCTACCAAGCTGCCTCGTTTATCTCAGTTGTATACATGACATACAGTAAATGTAGGTCTGTCTGGGTCAGAAGCATCACCTTTAATGCCAGAAATGTAATGTAAATGTATAGAAATACTCCGACATTAATAAATACCAAATTGACCTTAGTTTTTGCTTATACAAAGATCTTTTTTTTTCTTTTTCAGGTTTATCCTTTTACTCACGTGTCCTGGAGAACTGTGAGAATGAAGCCAGATTTGAGGAGGTCAGTGAATTTATTTTCCATCCCAGTTTCTGTCTCAGTTGCCTAAGCATGAAAACAACGTTTAGGCTTGGACCTCCAAGCACAGAGGGAGTAAAAGCGATATGTGTAGTCTGATGCAGGGAAGCCCGCAGTGTAGGCAGTGAGAAGCTAATCAAACGACTCAACCGTGTTCTAGCACATCACGTTTAATAGAGCTGAGAAGCAGGGGGTTATAATCCACTAGAACAAACATAAGACCTAGACTGTGCACAGTAAATTACCCCAAATCTCTTTTCCCTGCATGCTTTAGCATTTGTGTTTGTCTGTAATCCTTTACCAGGTGTTTTTCAAATGTCATCCTTGGGCCGAACCCCATTTAGCTCATGTTAATAGTAAAGTTTGTCTAGGAACAGCTTTAACAGAAAGATATTAATATATTAAATATATTAATATATTAAAAAATATTAAATCTTAACTAATGCTACAATTTGTATATTCAAATGTACTATTTTTATAATATCCCTATATTTACAGTTTTTGCATTAAGAGTAATAACACAACAAGTAATTTTACACTTTATTAGTGTTAACTGGACCAAATCTCTTCACAATTTGGTTGTTTTCAGTGCTGCCAGGGGTAAGAATCAGAAAATAACCTCTCTTATGCGCAAACGCTGAGTGGTGTTTCCTCTTGTGATTAGTGTGTTTTGTTTGGGTTAAAAAAGCAGAGAAGCAGGCCTGCACTTCCTGCAATTATCTAGACAGCAGAACAGAGAGACAGACAGACAGACAGACAGATGTTGCACAGAAAGTGAGAAAGTATCAGAAATACAGTAAAGGATTAAATTGTATATATATTTAGTATTTTAAACTTTAAAAAATTTGATACCTATTTGATGAACATAGATAACATAAATGTTTAAATTTTACACTTTCATCCACTAAAATGAGCTTATTTTCAATTTGATTATTAGTTTTTATTTTATTTAAATTGAAAAATCGTTATATGTTAAACATTTACCCTTGTTATTCTTATGATGTCATACTCCGTCCAATTACCTACCACTCACCCCCACCAGACTCCTTCCCACACGCCCAACACCTCTCTTTCCTGTAAACTCCAGCCGAGTATAACTCTTTCTAATGACTTAGAGTTTGGAGTTATAACTAGATTTCTGCAGACTTTCTCACTTTTTTTTCCCTGTTCCTGTTGTGAGTCTGACTCATTTTAGGGTTTCACATCACTAAGTCTGAACCTGCTTGCTGCTTACAGTTAAACCCTGCAGCTTAAAATTGAAAGCTTAAAAGCTTAAAGCTATTACTTACATGTCATCATAGTGTGGTAAAATACAAACATATAATCGTAATTATATATATATATATAGTATATATATACAGTATATGGCAGACTATTGCGCAGAAGCTTTATGAAGCTCAGGAACTTACATTATTTAGCCGATGCCCTTATTCATGTATGTACAAACAAACATCTCATCCTAGACAACAGCGTGCTTTTTACTTGCTGTTAAAAGCACAACAATAGTTTGGGCAAGACAAACTGAAAAGACATAAAAATAGGTGCGTCAAAAATTTATTCTTAAACCTTTAGCCATTAAGTAATAGCAAAACCTCAGATTTATCTATTAATATATTTTGTTTGTCAATAATAATTGTTTGGTTGCTAATAATAATTCAGAAATATCTATAGCACTAGAATAAAAATAAAGGTTAGGGTATATAAATGCAAAAAGGTTTTGTTATTAGTTAGGTTAGGATTATTTGAGTCACTGTTCTGTGTTTTTTTTTTAATAAACATTATATTGTCCAGAATTTCCTCTGTACATCACACTTCAGATCTGTTTATGCATCTCATTGTGTATGTTAGGCCTCATTTACACTGCAGATATTGATGCCCAATTCAGATTTTGTGACTGACTTCATCCGATTTTTTTAACGAACATCTTTTAAAACTGACCCGTATCGGTTGTGTTTAAATTTACAGTATACAGAAAAAAAATAGCCCAAAGTAGACGTACTGACCGGAAAAGTAAGTTTAAATGGCACAATAATCTATAGACGCAATGGACAAATATGATAAGTTTATTCAGTATTTTGGAAAAAAAAAAATCGAAATAGGGTCACTTGATACATCCGATGTAAATGCGGATACGGAACGAATAAAATCTTTAACAGTTGCAAAAATTAGGATTTTGCCCATTCTAAAGCTTTTTAATTAAAAGTGGTTTTGTAAAAGCAGTTTGTAACTAAGATTTGGGGAAAAAAATACATTTAGACGTCAATGGGAGTCATGCTAGATTAGGATCATTTGTTTTTCCTGCTCAGTCTCTGCTGGATGCATCTATTTGCATAATAAACCTCTCGCTGTTGGAGCTGTTAAATGAAACTTATTAGCTTAGCCCTTTTCAGTCAATATGTATCATTACGTTCAACACATCAGCAAATACTACATTGCCCGTTAGATTATTGCGTATTATTCCACATCCATAGTCTATCGACGGGAATACATTTCGAATAAGTCAGCAATTTAATGTAATATTTCTCTTGAAAGTTTAGTTAGTGAGACTACACAAGCACATATAATACTAACAATAATATATAAACAAAAACAGAGGTAAAATGCTCATGTGGGGTTTTAGCCATACAGTGTGGTTTGAGGGGGAGGCCTGAATTTTAACTAGTCGTAGCCTGGAAGTAAAAAAAATAATTCTTACTGACGTTGGATGGTACCCTGGTTTAACCATATGTAGAAGGTACAAATTAATTGGACTGCAGAGGAAATTTAAAAATGTGTCTTATAATGACAGTTCTCGGAAAGGGATTTTGCATCAGCTTATTAGAATTTGTTATCCGTCAAAAGAGATGGCTTAATTAAAATGAATGAATAGAAACACGATGTTGACCAATTGTCTACAGACTTCAGTACAGAAAATAAGTGTGAAGATTACATACCAGATATATTTCACGCTTCTAATCAAATTTTTGGGTTCTGCATGTATTTTTAGTCGACCAATCTCAATGATCTCATGCTCCTTAATTTGCTTAGAAAAATAGAAAAGTATAAATCGAAGAAGCAGGTAAAAGCCTAATTTGATATTGATGTCTTTCAAATCCTTGCTGTGCAATAACAAACAGCTGAACACATGAAAAACATAAAAAGATTAAAGCTATAGATATAAATTGCTATGACCAAATTGTATGAAATGTCACACATAAGGCGCTGCTCGTGCTGTGAGACCATATGGCTGCAGGGAAACATTTTAAAATGAATGTAATGGCTAACACCAACTGCACAACCTTTAAGAAAATTCCATAGATTATACATATATCCTGTTAAGCTGTTCACACAAAAGGAAGATTTTACAAATGAGAAAAGTGCAGGCTTAAAATGAATACTGTCCTGTGTCTAGTGCTGTGAGCTGCTGTAGTCTGAATAAAAAGATAAGAAAGAAGCAGATGTATGGGGGGGAGAAGAGACTGAAGAGAATACAGTAGACGACTCTGCAGTCTTAGCCTATTATGGATGCAGTTTGAAGTCAGTACAAGAGTACATGTTATTTCTTAAAGCTTTATTCTTCAAATAAATTCCGGTCCAAACCTAGTTTTAGCCTTGATATAGTATGACATAATGTTTATATTATTTAGAAAGCAAGGTTCCATTAGTGATGGGGTGAAAAGGAATGAAGGATAAAAACAGAAAAAAACAAACTGAATGAAGATGCAGTCTGACTGAGGCAGTAAGTGAATAATTCATCCATACAGTTTTACATTTCATGAATCTTTGTGTCACATTGTCAGTTTGTGTGCACTGAACAGTATTATGTGTTAAAAAGACAAACTTTATTATTTATTTTATTATTTGGCTAAAGATCATAGATGTAGATGATGTAGAAGATGTAGCTCACCTTAGGCTCATCTGCAAAATGCATTTTTAAATCTAATATTTATATCAGACACTATAATGTACTATCACTGTAGTAATCATCTAGCAAATGTTTATGTCAAATCTGCCTCTATACAAAAACATTGTTTTTAGGAAAACCCATTATAAGGCAAACTGTGCAGAAATTATATAAGGACAGAATTCATATCCAATTTACTGTATATTATTCCTGTTATTAGAAATAAAATATAATAAAACTTTGAATTATGTTATTCTTATTAGTTTCACTCGGGCTTTAGTCCTAATGAGCATCTAAAGGATAAAGATCCTCTAGGTGATGCAAATATGAAACTAATCTCCATAGCAACAAAACCCAGCATTAATGAACTGGCTTTTCACCACTGAGGGAAATATTCTAGTGGTCTAGGCTTTAAGATACATGTTAAAAAATAATACAAAGAACAATGAAGAAATACACTACATCGACAAATATTTGTGGATACCCGACCATCATACCTATATCAGTTATTGGAATTACCATGTTAACATTAATATTCAGTTTAAGCCTATTTTTCAGACTCCTCTTTCATTTTAGGGAATTTAGTCAAAACACTGATGTTGGATCAGTGGCTCATAATCGATGGTTGGATTTTTTAAAGGGGTTCATGGGTTTAACCAAACTGTTTGGAAAGTTGAACGCATATTTTTAGCCTAAAATTGGCTTTGTAGCATTAGCATTAGCACTTCTTATGCTCAAACCTTGAAAAATATCCTCGGATCATTGCACCCTTTACTGTTGAAATTGTTCTTTCAAGTAGGAAGTTTCCTCCTGCCATCCTATCCATCAAACTGCCAAGGAGTAAAGCATGATTTATTCTTGCAGAGAACATGCTTTTACTGTTTAATAGTCCAGTAGCAGTGGCTTTACACAACTACAAGCTTGGCATGGGAGTGTGTGTGCAGATATATTCGACCTATGAAACCTTACAATACTTTGTCTAATGCTATACAATTAAAATATACCTATGTTTTATCAGGAATGCAATGTGTTATGTTTTTAATTGTTGTGGGTTAATATTTGGAGATATTCTAAAGTAGGTTTAAGCATATTTTAAAAAGAAATATACTGCCATATTACTGATATCCACTAATTTATTAAGAATCAGTTCAACTGCAGCTGAACTTGTTGCAAAGAAACTAAAGGCTTAAAAAGGTTACATGGAGTTTCACGGTTAGAAGTACAGTGTGTTTAAATGTACCCATGTGCCTTAATGAGGAATGCTAGCGAGAAGAATATATATCGGTTTGTTAGCTTGATGCACAATTCAGATTATTTTTGCAGTCCAGTAGGATGAAAATGGTCAGTAAAACCTACCATTTTATAATTCTATTAAAAATTCCAGTATATTTATTAGAATTTCTTTACAATTGCTAGCTGTGTTATGTATTATCTCTGTCACAAATCTTGATGACCTCTTTTGAATAAACAAGAAAAACTATTCATGGGCATATTGATGGTCTCAAACTGAGCAAATCGATTCTTCACATTCACTTCCTTCTAACAAAACCCTTTATCAGATATTGTATAGTGTCCTGTATAGTGACCTAGAGGGGTGACACTGACATGCAAAACACTGGAAAGATTCTGGCTGTGTAGATGTGTAGGACCGATGGAAGCTCCAGGTTTACAAAACAGGTGGATCATTACACTGACAGGTGGCCCAGAACAACACGAACAATTCCCACAGAGTTCAAGATTGCTTTTGAAAGTTTTAAGAGTTTAAAATCAATGGTACTGCAGCTTTTATTTGTTATTTCGTCAGTCTTACTCCACTAATCCATTGTCTGTCCTGCACGCCTTTTTTAGATTCTTTCCTGTCTCGATCATTGTTTTACTTTTACCTTTATTAGGGAGAAACGTGTATTATTTTGTAACGCTTCAGCATATTTGTCAGTTTACAGACCTACATTAGGTTTTATTTTGTAATTTCTTGGAATTAACACTGCATACTGTGTATAATTATGCCACACGAAGGGGATGTTTTTTTAAATACAGTACGACTGGAAATATTTGCACATATATTGCACAGATACTGCAACAACTTACCAATGACTGTTTCTTAGTAATCTTATGTATAAATGCTCCTATTCAGCCAGTTCCTGTGGACAGTTTTAGAAATTTCATATGACAAAATGATTAATGTAACTTAAGCAAGAGAAGATATTACAATGTTAAAGATATCATTTTTGTGTTTTATTTATTTAGTTGACTGGCTAATTGAGATCTTTTGGTGCTTTTTGCAAAACCACACAGTCACACCTAAAAATCAGTTTTGGTGAATTTGCAATAAAATCTAATCCCACTACTAATAATTACCATGTTATATGAGTTTTGACCAGTTAAAATGGAAATATATATATATTATAAATATAATATATAAATTTAGGCATTTTGCATAAGTTTATTACACAAAATATAAAGGAAACAGATCCTTGTCCCTTTTTATCTTTACTGTGTCTTACCTTATTGGCTAAATAAAATCAAAAAGCAGGGGGTTTCCACTCATATTGCATACAGACACACAAACAGTTGGACTCAGGATAAACATTAAGATAGTAGGACAGTAATTTACGATCAGGACATAATCAAAGACCTGTAACATGTATGTTATGGATTTTATTGTTGTATTTTTTTCCAGGCATTTCGATGGCCTATTGCCAGTAAAGTGGACAGTAATGAGATGTTGGAGATCCATATATACAACTACAGCAAAGTCTTTACTAACAGGTGTGTAAATCCTAAACAAAAACTGTTTTCCTTCCATCTATCCATCCATCCATCCATCCATCCATCCATCCATCCATCCCCACATATTTCTTATTCCATTATTTCATATGACTCTTACTTACATATTATAGGATGCAAGTGCAGTTTGGATGCCAGCATTTTTATCAACAAAAATGAATTAAACAATGAAAACCCCCCAAAAAACTACAGAGAAACTAATTTAACATAGCCTAGCCCAGCATAACTTGGACATGAGCACTAACTAGACCATGCACCCTAGCTAAAATCACCAACCACAACAAAGCAAGACCAACACATACTGCAACACAGGGGTATAAATACAAATACTAATCGGGGAAAACAATGAGGGAACAATCAACCAATGACAAGACAGGGAGACACATATGACAAAACACAAACAACATAAACTCGCAGTTGCCCTCTGGTGGCTCGGCATGGCAACCCTGAGAGACCTGGCGGATATTAATACAGTCCATTGTTTTACATTCTTTTTACTTAAACCTATTAAAGTAAATGTTTTCACCACAAGCTAATATCACTTGTGGTAGTTGTTTTCTGAAAGCCGTTATGATGTAGCTTCCATCATCGCTGTTACATGTCCTAAAAGGCATCTCTTAAAGCACATGTCATTTCAGAATGAAGTATGGAGTCAGATGGGTAAAAGAAAGGAATTCTAGGATGTTTTGTCCCAAAGGCTGAATTACAGACTCTTTTTTAGGCTTAAAAAGTAAATGCTCCCTCGTGTGTGTATCGAAAGGTTTTATAGTGTTTATTTTGGAAGTTATATTTCTTATGGCTCTAGCAGGCATGTGCTTTTCGAACACTTTTCAATCTTATGCAACGCATCTTTCTTTTCTGAGCCGGAGGATGGCTTTTACTGTACCTTTAGGCTCTTATCATTAATCCAATGCCTCAGTAAGCAGCTGCTAAACCCTGAAGCCTGACAAGGTGTGACAGGTTTGTGCCACACACTTAAGATTTTGTGTGTTCGAGAGAGATTTGTGTGTGTGTGCATTTGTGTGTGAGTGTACATTTGTGTAACCTTGTACCCCTGCCAGGATGAGTCACTGCCCTGAGCATGTTGTTTATAGATTTTCTGCCTCTTTTGCCTCAGTGTGGAGTTAATGTCCATTACATATCTCTGCTTACATAACAAAATGTTGCAGGAATAAACTACAGTTCCCGACGAGAGCTTAAGTACAAATTCAGCCGTCCTTGTGCATGTAATTTGGCTTTCTAATGAATTTTTAGCACCCTTAAAATGTTTTTCTGCAGCATACCAAAGAAATATAAATCACTGGCCAATTAGTAGCATTATAGCATTAAACTATCCTTATGTATTAAGTGTGAGCAAGCAAAAACAAATATAACAGCCCACTTTTTTCTATTCATTTAACTGAGATTTTATTTTTTATTTTAAAGATGAGAAAGATTTCCAGAAATCCTTTGGGCAATTGTTTTTGCCAAAGATGTTAGAAAAAAGAAAAGCTGCTGGTTGAAAAAAAAAAAACCATATAAAAAATGGGATATAAATAAACAGAACATTAATAGGATTATTATGTCTAAATATATGTTTTAAACACCATGGATCATCATGGATCATCATGGATCATCATATTTTAGTTTTAGTCTCAGTCTGACTTCTATAATGATCTCTACACTTCTAATAAAGGCTTTTCACCAGATTCAGTGTTCATTCAGCTTCATTAGTATTAGTGAGTTCAGGTACAAATGTCAGGTAAGGAGGTCTGGGGTGCAGTTGGTGTTTCAGTTTATCCCAAAGGTGTTTAGGTCAGATCTCTGTGTAAGAAAATCTACTCTAGCTCTTCCAAAACAACTAGAAAACACTATGTTCTTAATAAGCTCGGGGGATTTGCACACAGGGACATGGTCAAGCTGGAACTGTGTTTAATTCTCTTGGTAAAGAGAAACCTTAATCCTACAATAATAGTGGCATCCTAGACAAGTATGTGCTATGAAGTCTGTGGTAACAGTTCAGCGATGACACAGCAGGTGTGATGGTGAGGTGTATAACCGTTTGGCCGCCATTTATGTTGCGCTTCTTGTGATATTCCAGTTTTCCTAAAAATACTTTAATTATTGTGTGTATTTTTTCAATTCTTGGTACAGACATCATTTGCTGTATATTAAATCAATTCCAATAGCACTGGGATTCCTTCACAAGGTTTTAAAATAGTGTCACAAGTCTTTACTTAAACACCTTAATAATTTCAGCCAACAGGCATTGGCTCCAAATGTACAGGAAATAATTCCTGTATAATTATTATTATTTTTTTTAAACTTAATTAGACTCAATTTGTCGTTAATAGATAAAACTTAAATTGATTAACTGTTTAGAAACAGTCAGATGGTGGCGCTGTAACTGTCTCTTCACATTCAGAGCAGCATATTATAGATCTTTTCTATGGAACATAATATCAGAGATGGTTGACTTGATGTGATGCAGAACAAAGTACGTAAACACAGCATTCTTCTGTTTACTACTTAAAATTAAAAAGATAAATACTGTAAATCACATCTTTTTGTAAGTCTAGAGAAATCACATTATTTTCTGCCTTTGAGAGAATTTTAACATTCTTTTGGCTTCCACAATTTTACAAATTTTATCTTGATTCTTAAATCCATCCATCCATTCATCCATATTTTATACCCGCTTATTCCCTAATTCGGGGTCACGGGATCAGAAGGCCAGACTGGAATACAGAAATGAACCACAACATTTCTGAAGCTTATATTTTTTGACAACACGACAATGAAATTGGGAGGATTTTATACTGGCTAAGTCAGTTACCAGACCTTAATCCGATTGAGCAGCATTTCATTTTCTCAATGGAACACTGATAGGAAAAAACAAAAAACAAAAAAAAACACAACCACTGAAAGCAGCTGTAGTATGAGCCTCAGAAAGAATGCAGCATTCATCATGTGAGTTGGTGAAAAATCGAGTGTCATATAAAATACTACAAAATGAAACTCTGAATATATATTAGCTCTGAATATATTTTCTTATATTTATCTTTTGAACATATATTAATTTAATGCTGTGATAATTTGTTTGCATTGGTCAAATAGACACAGATTAGACATCTGGACAGACCAATTTATCAATAACAGTGTTTATGGTGTAATTTTCTTATTTTAAGACAAACCATGTCATCACTGTAACATCCAGAACAGAGAATATTATGAGAAATATCTTTAAAACTGGGTGCTTTGACTTTCTTCTTACTTAATTTAGAGAAAACTAAAAATGTGGCTAAATTGTGGATGTTTTTTTCATAGACTAATTTACACTGCTATGGTGTTCCACTATGTGGTTTAATCTGATGGAATACTTTTCTGCTCTGGATCAAAAGTCAATCAAAGAAATTTAGTAAAGGAAAGAAAGAAGGCAGTTTCTTAGCTGCAGGATTGAAGAAATTGTATGAGCACAATCGAGAGCATGGTAACATGAAATTGTAGGAAAAAATAACAACTAAGGCTACATTCTAAAACCATTCCTTAAGCAATTTTTACTAAACTTAATCTAACTAAAATTTGGTTTCTGTCAAGTTTGTCTGTTTTTATTTCGACGATTAAATAATTTCCCATCACTGTAATTAGGTATAAGGGGAAGTGGTAGTGCAGTGGTTAAGGTGTTGGACTGCTAATTGGAAGATCTCTGCGACGCTACGACTGCTGAGCCCCTGAGCAAGGCCCTTAACCCTTAATTGCTCAGTTGTATAAAAGAGATAAATGTAAGTCGCTCTGAATAAGGGTGTCTACCAAATGCTGTTGATGTAAATGTATTTAAAAAAAGTACCACACTTGAGTCTTGTTGTTCACCCCTGGTGTATAAATACCTCTATTTCAACACATTGGGTTAGATGCCAACTAACATAGTATTCAGTGTAACCAGCCAATGCTGGAAACTGAGGCCAGCATGTATTTTGATCACTTATCATACTCATCATATGAAGTGTCTGTTCTCAGCCGAGCATAGAATAAAGTGATCAGACCCAAAAC
Organism: Bagarius yarrelli; assembly: GCA_005784505.1. NCBI lineage: Eukaryota > Metazoa > Chordata > Actinopteri > Siluriformes > Sisoridae > Bagarius > Bagarius yarrelli. The sequence goes on from VCAZ01000016.1 coordinate 5,135,625, forward strand.
AATGGCTGTAAATTTCCCATAATTCACTTAAACAATCAAGCCATGTTCTGAAAAAAGAGAGGCTGAATTAAATTATATAGCAGATGTAAGTCAATTGTTTGTTTCATGGAAGATCAATAATGCATAGATGTTCTTTTGAAAAGCACATCAGGAGTCAGAACCTGATCCCAGATCAGTGAATTATTCACCTGTGCAGGTCTGTATATTATCAGTCTAAAGTTTATGAGAAAGCAGCCACTTTAGCGCCTGAACACATATGTATTGATGATAGTATGTGGTTTCTATTAAAAAGAAATGTAAAACTTTAAAAAAAAAACCCCAAAAAACAATGTGGATATTGCCACCAAAATAAATACTGAGATGTAGTAACATGATTTAAAATCCATGGATGAGAAGGGCAGTTAAAAAGATAAAAAATCCAGGGTAAAAATGGGGTGTTTTTGTTTGTAAGAAAGCCATCAGGCTGACCTAGTTTTGAAGGGTTTGTTTCACATTTTATGGTGTGTAAGAAAAGGCATTAATTATTTAAAGTATAATTTTCAATAAACAAAAGAGAGGGTTGCAATCTGTCTCATTCAAGCAACAGAGGAATATTTAAATATTTCATGATTGAAATAGGCAACTTCTAAAATTAATCAGCTTTACTCACACATTATTACAACGTCAGTATATTTGCCTTTATATTTCCTCTTCTGTATGTAGTGTTTTATTGCAATGGTGCCTTCTAATTTACCTAAAAATCTAAAAAACAACCAAAAAACCAATATTCTTTATGATAATCTTTTTTTGTTTGTGTTTGTATGCTTGTGTTGCTTTCATACAGATGTGGATGCTGGTGTCTTGTAGACTTAAAGACTTTTTATGCAATAAATTAGAGTTGCACAATATATCGTTTTAGCATCCACATCGCAATGTGTGTTTCTGGTCACATTTCAGGATGTGCAATAACTTTTTCATTCATTCATAATGACAATCACAAGCAGTTTAATATGCATGTGATTTATGAATTAATTGCAACCATTAATAAATAGAGTGAAAAAGATGGTAGAATATTAGAGTAAAAAGTTTAGCAATTGTTACTGTGATTATTCAATTTTTGTATTTGAATCTCCAGAAAAACATTAAACACTGTTTATTTCATTTGCCTCTTAGTTCTATTATATCTATCTATGCTTTTAATTAGCTATTGCTAGTTTTGCTATTTTGCTATCTGTGCTATCTTACATAGCTGCACTGAATCACCTCAATCACCTCAATTATTCTAATATAACAAATTCATTCCAATTAGAGCTATTCAAGTGAAATATTTTCATATTGCAATATATATTGCAAAAAAACTAAATATCACAATGGCAGTTCTTTTCCAATATATTTACTTTTCCAATGTATTATAGCAGCTTTATAGTACATTGTAATTTTGCTTTGGTTATAGGTTAATCGGCACCTTTCGTATGGTCCTGCAGAAAGTGGTGGAAGAAGGCCATTTGGAGGTGTCTGACACTCTCACTGATGACAACAACACATCAGTTCTGGTAAGAATTCATTTGGAACATGAAAGTGTGTGTGTGTGTGTGTGTGTGTGTGTGTGTGTGTGTGTGAAGAGTCAGGTTAAGATATATTTGTCTCATATTTGTGTATGTGTAGGTGTGTCTGCATATTTTTGTGTGTGTACAAGTTGACAAGATACTATACAACTTACTCTAGTGCACTGCACCCTTTCTTTCGTTCATTAGTGAAAGATTTTACTTATCCTGAGAAACGTCTGCTTGCTCTATAGAAACCAGGCAGGTTTTGTTGACTGTACAAACAAAAATGCATTGTTTGGACTGTATGTGCTTTTTGAAACATGCTTCCATATTTCCATTTTATTAACCACTTTCTATTAAATGCAGCTTATCTGTCCCTGACACATTGCAAGCCATTTATGCTGAGTTTTTTATCATCATCTCCCAGTGCTGGGGTTATAAATTAGAAGAAGACAGAACAGGCCTGGAGGAGGCTTATTAGTCGTTACTTTTCTAGCTTTTATTGACATTGACTGAACAACCTGACATTATTGCAGTCTGCTCCTGCTGATGGGAATAAATTCTCCAAGGAAAGCAAAATATTGACTGAACACCTCATTGATGTTCTTATAAACTAAAAGAGACACTATCTTCCCGGCTTTATTAACTCAGCTGTCTGATACTATAAGACGTTTACAGAAAAAAGTATAGATTGTCTTATATAGAATCTGCGCTATAATTTAACAGATTTAGGTTTAGGAACAATACTTTGGCATATAAATGTGCTTTTAGGTTTAAAGAAATTCAACTTTGGCGAATATATATTAAATACTCACTCTCATTTTGTAGACAGCATTTTGGCATAAGCTTGTGGCATTGAATAGTTATAGCTTCTTAATGAGAAAATCGCAATAACATCGCGGCACTAAAAAAAACTTTATTAGGTAAGCCTTGCTAGGACCAGGTTGGACCACCTTTTGCCTTCAGAACTGCCTTACTTCTTCTCATTTGTCGGCTGCACAACCATGATGCAAATCTCCCGTTACACCACATCCCAAAGATGCTTTATTAGATTGAAATACCCTATTCTATTGCTCAGTTTGAACTTCAGCAAATTGTTTTCACCACATCCAGATGCCTAAATGCATTAAGTTGCTGCCATGTGATTGGCTGATTAGCAATTTAAGTTACAAAGCAATTGAACGGGTGTACCTAATAAAATGAGTGTATAATATGCATTACTGACACCGAAATTGTTAGAAGCATGTAACAAAATGAGACGTCTATAAGACCATGGCGTGGTCACCCCATATTAATTACCAGAATGATTCTTGACAGAAACAGATTAAAAAATGAAAATAGTAACCTACAGCTGCATTTTATAGGACCATGTGAACTGTTTAACCAATCACAGGAGGCAGCAAAATGCAATAAATTAGTATAAATTCTAGTGTATACAGAATAAAATAGAATGTATACAGGATAGTGTAAAACCAACATCATTTAGTGTAAAAAATTCAGCAGTTGAACTGTATCTAGTTGAAGACAGGTCAATTGGCTGGGCAAATGGAAAACGATTCAGTGAGCCGCTACCCACTGTACGTTAGGCATGACAGGCTAATAGGCAAGAATGAAACCCAATGTGATCATCTGGTGCTTCGGTCCATCCCCTTACAGTGGATCTTGATGCTTTCCCAATCACCCTGGACATAAAGTGCAGGTATTTAGGTTACCAGAGACCTTCCTGTCAGCTTGAGTCATTCTGGCTATTTTTTTTTGCTTCTCTTATCAACAAGCCATTTCGTCCTGCAGATCTTCTATAAGGATTTCCAATGAAAAATGTTATATGTAAGCATCACAAAGATATTTCTTATTTTTTAAAAATTTGATGTAATTATTACCTGAGGCTTTTTATTTCTATCTCCATGATTATACGAATTGTTCTTATTTGCCGATAAAATAATTGCATGAGTGAGCAGTGCTACAATTGTTCCTACCAAAATAGTTAATAAAAGTGAGTAAGGTAATGTTTTTGCCTTATTGGAAAATAATTATTAGATAATTTGTTTTTTTTTTTATCTTTTTTTAGATTTGGTCATAAACTTACTCCAAATAGCAAGCAAGAAAATGTAAAAGTCTAAGTAAATGAACAATTTGGCAGAGAATGCTACTGCTAACCTGGCAGCAATATTTGACAGCAGGGCTGTTAATTGGAAGGCCAAGTTTTAAGCCCCAGCACTGCTAAGATGTCACTAAGAAAGTTCTTTAACAATCTCTACTCCAGAGGCATTGCCCCGGCACTCTGACTCCATTTTTGAAAAATTAGCTAGGATATATAAAGATAATAATTCCACTGTCATCTGCTTCCTGCTTTAGGCGTTTTGTTAAATTTGATGATTTCTCTTTTTTAATTATGCATGATTAAAAACATACCAGAATAGATTGGCATTACAGCTTGTTGGAGTCAAAAGCTTGTATTTTAATAGCAAATTACAGTTTTTTGGCCTTCATTAGACAAATTTATTCTTTATGTTGACAAGAAAGAACTCTCATACGGATAGAAATGCAGCCAGTGTAAAGGTGCAGAAGGACATCTTGGAAAATGCTACCTGTAGCCTGATAGTATTAAAAGTGTTTATTCCACCCTGACTGAAGCTCCTGAACACATGACGTGCAGACTAGACAACCAGAGACAACATTACTACAATATATCATGTGTCATTCAATGGTGAAAAAAACTTTAACAGTACTACAATTCTAAACATAAAGGATAGTGCTCCATTACATGCTGCTGCTGTAGTTGAGCTCATTCATACAAACTAAATAAGCTATGCATTAATATCAAAACACACACCATAATCAAATCACACAATATTCCAACCTGTCTAAAAGAAATACTGCAACCATGATGTCATTTTTCAGACCCTTTGACTCTTGTAGTCGACTCCAGCATAGAAACACAACACCGAAATTAATGGACATGTATATATGTATATATGCCTATCATAATGTTATCCTGTCTGTATAAACAGGGTGTGTAGAGTTATGCGCATATATATTTTGGCAGGCAGGTAGGAAAGCCTATCATAATGTTCAGACCAAACCTTTTAATTGGACAAACCTTTCTTGGTCCTACACCTTCCACAGAATATATAAATACATTTAGAACATTTAACTTAATGATTGCTATTGGGGTGTAAAGAGACTTAATCAGCAGAACAAAAAATGTTTCTGAAGACAATCACCTATTGTACCTTCAAGCATTGAAGTAAGTCAGACGGGGTGTTAAACTCATAGGCATGATGTCAGACTAGATCTCTGGTTCCCTATGAGTCAGGCTTTACAGAGGTGGATTACAGAGTGGGGACTAAACGCTTGCTTGTTCTTCCACTCAGGAGTATGTAAACATAAGCAGAGAATGTAACCGATGCTAGCATGTCAATGCCAGTTTGGCTATCCTAGCAAGACAGATTTATCCTCCTCTCATGTGCCAGAAAGATACTTTAGCCTACTTTAGACACTTTAATTGACACTACTTTTGCTCTTAATTAATCATGAAGTAAAAAAAAAAAACTAAGTAGTTATTCGAAGTTAGCATAACACAAATACAAACACCAATATAGATTTGTTTCAGCACACTGTGTACTGTATATATCCTTAAGCTTTTTATAGGCTTTTTAGCTTGTATTTGGATTTTGTAATGTCTGCACTGACAAAAAAAAGTATAAAAAAGGGTCTTCGAAAATAGATAAGATATTGCAAGATATTAAAGATTCAAGAAGGACAATAGACATCCTCCAGTCAATAAACAAACAGACAATCACTCCACATGTGATGAGATTCTATAGGTGATGTTTTTTATAGCCTATAATGTGGTATTTAAAAGTCAGGATATTTCATCTGTGAGCTTGTATGACTTTCACATATGATCATGTCTATTGTTAAGCAAACGTCTAAATACATAAAAACTACATAAAATAAAATAACCCTCCTTATCTATGTATGTAAGCAAAATGAATCATATAGATATAAAATTGTTGCCATTTTATTAGTTAATTAAATCAGTCTTTGGTGTTGAACTGTTTTAATTCTTATTTTAATGATTCTGTTAAAAGGCTTCCAGTCAATGTTATATTTAAATCTTCCCTAAGTCTGTGGCCTACAGGGCATAAACAGACTAAGACTAATAAGACATTAAAGAACATACACGACAATCAACACTTCTCTATAAATTAAATAGACTAACAGATTTTTCTCATTTTTGTTTATTTGATAAAGTAATTTCCTTATTTCTTTCTCTTACAGACGAGTATCTCTATAGAGATCAGGTACCAGCCGATGGATGGAAGTGTGAGGGTGTGGAGTGATGGGGAATTCCTTGATGTTCCTGATGATGGAATGTTCCAGTTTGAAACGGAAAGCCTCCTTTCTATTCACAGCCAGAGCTCAGGAACATCACCAGGACGATCGACACACAGCATCCCTACATTAAGGAAGTAAGTGTAGACTCTTCTGAATTATATGTTGTATCCTAATGGGAAACTGTCTAAAGCCACACTCCAAACTCCAATGTAAAACATTTCCAGATGTGTAAAGGATATTATATGAGTAAATTAGAAAAAAAAGGGTGTCTAAGCATTTAGGATGTCGTCAAATCTTCTAACTTCATGGACTTTTCATCCCTCTGTTATAAAAGAAGGTTATAAACAAAAAATAATTTGGAGTGCACTGCGATATTGCACAAAAGAATGCTGTAAAACATTTTTTAATTGTTGGGGTTTTTTTTCAATGAGAAATGCAAAGTTTTTGTTGCGGTTTTATTTACATACTTTATGCTGTATGTGCATATTTGAGACTAATGGGTCCTTCATTAGAAATAATTAAAATGTGCTGTTTGAGGTGTTTTCCTGCAAAATATTGTGTAGGACGTGGTATTGATTTTCACTAAGCCTCCTGGTTTCAAAAGACTTGTTCATCTATCATAACTGCTATATAGGCTATAAAATTTCTATCTTTACACTGCCTCTCCATTTAGCTTTCTTTTCTGAATCTTGTATAATGATAAATTGTGAAACGGTCTCTTCGTTGATGAGGGTGGTCTTCTCATGTAATAACGCTGCCATGTTCTTATTAGTAATTGTATCATCTCACCACATTTGGTTCATATTTCACAGACCTGAAAATTCACTAGAATATTTCATATATGTGTATGATGACACCAATTCCAAACCAGTACTGATCACTATCCCGCTCCCTCCTGTGCCCATAGTTTTTCTGTATGTGTGCTGTATTGAGGACAGATCTTACATAACATACTTTACGGAGCACAAGGACTTTGTGCACAGGGTCATTGACATGCTGAGACAAGGTTTTATCCTATTCATAACTTCTACGTAGTTATATAGTGTATGTTTCTCAATTTCTCTCACACACCTAAATAATCACCAGAATATTTTACTAAAACGCCCATTTTTAGTGTTACTGTTTCCTTTTTAAGATGTTCTAATTTTTACCTAATTGAAACGTTATTGCTAATAGTATATCTACAGACTGCCTCCTAAAAAACATGAAATTTTGTTACCTTTACATTATAATTGTTAAAGCTTATGTTGTTTTTTCCATCCAGCATGTCTGGTATCTCCTTTATTTTTACATTTACAACATTCTCTTCTTTTGTTTTTTTCCCCACAGTAATGTTCTCTTTCAGTTGTTCTGCTCTATTTAGCCCCCTCTGTTGATAAGGGGGGGTTTTCTCATGTAATAATACTACTATGTTCCTATTAATAATCGCATCATTTTACCGCCTTTTCTCATACATGGGGTGTTAAACAATAGCTCATTAAAAATGTGAAACATTTTTATATAGGGATTTCTTAAACCGCCGTCAGCTTGTGTGTGTACCTAACAGAGAAACAGTTATGCAGGGCTTATGTAATATACATTAACTGCTGGGGTTGCCCTGGTTACAGGGAGGCAGAAGGTTTTGACAAAGTCTGAGGAAAAGAAATGTCATATAGTGTGTGTAAGTGTGTGTGTGTAAGTGTGTCTGTGTGTGTGTGTGTGTTGTTTTTTTAACTTGCCCTGGTCTGGCCATGTGCCTGTGCAGATGTGGGTGGAAACCTCCAGGACAGTGAAATGTGAAATTTTAGTGTATAAAAATGCTTATATTAAATAAATGCCAAAAAAATGTAATCACACTTTAATAATAGCATTAATATATTGTGGACAGATGAAGTATTTTTAATTAGTTAAATAAATCACTGTATTTACCTTTATTATTTTTTAGCACTTTGGGAATTGCGCGGCTGAATGGTTTATCCACCAGTTCGTACCTCAGTCCTGCCTTGTTTTAATGTGTCCTCTGAGTAAACGGCACAATAAAATAGAAAGTGTTTATCATGTGCACATTGTCTATCTTTACACTGCCTCTCCATTTAACTTTCTTCTGTAAATCCTGTTTAATGATAAATTGTAAAAAAAGTCTCTTTATGTTTAAAGACAAAGCAAGTAGAAATAAAGCATGAATACAGAGAAGTCAAGAAATCTCAAGTCGAGACAAGCTGTAATGGTGGCAAAATAAAAACTCACGGTATGAGATGGGAAGTAGTCAAATCTCTGGAATTTTGGTGGATGGATTTACAATTACGTTGTATTCTTTTATTTTTTGTTAAATATTTGCAGGTATATTTGAATAAGCAAACCTTGAGAACTTTGAGAGTTCTTTTGTCTCCATGATATTGTATATAAATCTGGTCTCTAAAAACAATTCTGGGGTTTTATTTGTTCAGCTAAATTTGTATTACATCAATGAAGAGTGAATCATTTTGCAAGATTTTTTTTTACGGTTTGAAAATTTTGCCGCACCTACTTTTAATTTGAAAAAGGTAGATACTTATGCAAGGCACTCTAAGGGTGGTTCGGTCAACACTTCACCAGCTAGTGAAGAAAGCAGCGGTGGATTAACATCAAAAAATAGACGCACTTGTTTATGATGCACAGGTTACGAAGGCTGTTCCTATAACTTTAAACACTCTCATGTTATTAAATTATTCATGTGATGACTAATTTGGCCCTATTCACCTGAAACAGCTCATCTGCATTTTGCTTTTGAAACATCAAGATGAAGCAATTCAACCCTCAAACCAACAGAGTTTCCTTATCCTAATGATAATCTCAGGCTACTTTAGCAAAAAAAAAAAAAATTATCCAATGAAAAATCCAGTTAGACGAAAGCATTAACGCAACAATCTCCTACGATAAAGCTGATGTTTTATTTATTCGTTAAAGCCATGGTTATGTTTTTTATAAGTGATATAAATTACATAGCTCTTTTGTTAATATCCACAACATCAGTTTTTCATTTTTGAATGTCTTGTTACATACAATGACTTAAAATTGTGGGTTTGGTGGTGAGGCTACATCACTCATCGCACAATTATTTTGCTTCTCTAAGAGTTTAGTATTTTTGCACTTCTACTGATCCAGAAGTCTTTAGTTAGCAGACAGTAAATATAATTGGGTCAGCTATGGCAAAAAAAAAAAAAATACTAGGCAACGGTATCTAGAGAATATTGTAGGCTTGGCTTATCTCTGCATTCCTGTGGATTGTAGACGCTGTTTATTCAACCGTGCCAATGACAACTGAAGCCTCTTGACTAGAAAGAACAGCATTATACCAAAATATGCATTATTAATCCTTAACCTTTAAGGATTCTCATTTATTTTAGACTTCTATTTATTTAACTTTAAATTGATTACCTTATCAACTATATATATATGGCCCAAATATGGGGATTTTCCATGACATCCTTCAATCTTAGGCTTAACAATCGATTTGGGGGTTTGGTATTAGGAGATTTTTGTATTTAATATTGATAATGGGGTTGGATATTAACATTACCTAATACGGTCCGGAGTCCAGTAACCGTAACATCATGTGTTTATGGAGCTCAGGGGTTTTGTGCACAGGGGCATCATCATGCTAGAACAGTGTTTAAGTCTCTTGCAGTGAAGAGACTTTATATAACGACATTTCAGACAACTGCGGGCTTTCAACTGTGTCAACAATTTGGGAAGACTTACTTACACCGTTAACACTGTTTATTCTCTATATTATAATTGGCTCATGACCTTTTTAACATTTTTTTTTACATTACAAACATTCACTTTTTGTTAAATTACATTAAATAAAATTAAATTTTATGATTTTGAAAAAATAAATTGCTGAAAGGTAAAGAAACTAAGCATTCATTCAGGTTTGTAAAACAGATACTGGTAAACAACAAAGTGTTCTGTGTTCAATAAGTAGGTGATTTAAGGCTCCTTGGAACTGCTGAATTATTAAAGTTGAACAGAGAGACAGCGGATGCTGCTGTATGTATTTCTCTTTAGGCTGTGCAAACAATTATTGCTTTTTTAGTTAACTTAAAACCTCTTTTTGTTAACTGAAAATATATATCACTGCTTCTAATCCTATCCAGACAAACAAACAAAAAATAACTAACAAAAATAAAGAAATAAAACATATATATAGGGCATTCAAAACTGAAACAAAAACAATTAATAAATACAATCTAACAATTAAAATGCAGTATTTCTTTTTTTATATGTATCCTGTCTTTTTCAATGTTCTTAGGGTGTCTAAGACAGAGATATTCAGAAGATGTTAAATAAAAATTGGGTAGATTGTGTTTATTTCATGCTAAAAAACCCCCCCACTAAATTCTAAATTCAAATATTCAGTACTCATTTCTTAATAAACAGTAAGCTCACTGTAAGAAAACTAAGTAAACATAAAGCAAACATCCATTCGTCCATTGTTTATACCCACTTATTCCTAATCAGGGTCATGGGGATTTGCTGTAGTCTATCCCATCTGTCATTGGGTGAAAGGGAGGGGTTACACCCAGGACAATTAATCACAGGGCCACATACAGACAAACCACACACACACTCACACAATGGACAATTGAGAATCACCAATCAATCTAACATTAAAGCGACCCAGCATACTCGGAGTAATCTCACACAGGCATGGGGAGAACATGCAAGCATTTTCTATTTCATTTTCATTTACAGCATTTGGCAGATGCCCTTATCCAGAGCGACTTACATTTATCTTATTTACACAACTGAGCAATTAGGGGTTAAGGGCCTTGCTCAGGGGCCCAGCAGTGGTAGCTTGGTGGAGCTGGGAAGTATAAACCAAGCATAAACCAAACTATTTTAATAATTTAACAAAAGAGGTAATGAGAAAAGGCTGATGGTTATAATGGTGGATTTTTTCACTAATGACACCTCTAGCTTGCTTAGTAAGTGTTTAAAAAGTAAGTTCTGTAAAAGCTATGTTTATAGAGGAGTGTTGTTCAGAAATCTACTGATTGTTTGACGTGGGGGGGTTGTTGTCATGAATTCTGCTAAATCATTATTTAAACAAAACATTTAAACAAACATCTGATTCATCAAGTATCATTCCCAGTAGGAGTGGGGGAAAAATTTAATTCATCAATGCATCGTGATTCTTTCTCTAATGATTCCTAAATCAATTCTTAAAAGTCCAGAATTGATTCCAAATTCAAATAAGATTGCTACGATGCAGGCCTGCGCATGCGCATGCAAGACGCAGAAAAATTATGCTTTCACAGGTTTGCCTAAACACTTGAATTTATTAAAATAAAGAATAAAAGCAGTTTAAAATGTACTGAACTGGTTTATTAAATACAGACATGTATTCAAAACTTTTTATTCTGTTTCACACTCACCAAACAACGGCAAGGGCAAAGGGGGGAATATGAATTTACCCACACACAAAATGACCACATCTAAACCTAATAAACAGTTTAGTCTGTTACATAAGCACTGACTGACGGACGTATGTATGCTGGCGGAAATGGACATCAAATCACCATCAAACTTAAAGTCCACTATGTGGCAACACTTTGCAACGCTTCCACTGGATTAAAAAAAAAGACGAAGTGAATTATTTTGTGTTTATTGAACATGTGGCTATAGAAAATAATCTTTGATCTAACATGCTTGTATCTGCTCATGTTCTTATTGTTAACTTGTTGGCCACAGTTTAAGTTGTGGTTGTGTGTGCGTGTGTGTGTGTATGTGCATGCATGCGCGCATGCACGCCGTTATTTCTACTGAACTATCTCAGGTTACCTGTTTATTGGTGACCCTCTTCCTCCCAGTAGTGACTCATAGGCAGGTGAAATGAACACATAGTCTGCCAGCTGCTCAGGACTGCTTTGCTCACAGGTCAATATTTTCAGGGGGTCCTTGGACACAAAGACGCGCACAGTGTGTATGGTATGTACTTCTGTATCTTTAGGGCAGTTTTAGTGTTTTAATTGAACAACTGGTTGAACATCTTGTTATAGTAAATCTTGTGTAATGTAATTGAGCTTTACTGTAATTAATTGTAAGTTTTGGTGCTTTTTGAGGTTTTACACTAAGTAAAATTGGGTTCATTAAGTTCTATGACGTTGACAGACACAAAATAGTATTGAATGAAAGTTGATTTTAATATTTTTATTATACTTTATCATTGTTGGAGTTCCTACACTTTGAATGAAGTGTTTGTGTGCAAATTTCACTTGTTAGCTGTACTAGGTAGTGCATGAAAATTAACCACCATCGTTAAGATAACTGGATTATTTGTTTTTTATTCTCAATTTAAGCATTTATTCCCAACTTGTGTAGATCCTGGCTTTTGGTCAGTTTGTGCAACTCATTCTTGTAGCAACACTTTTTAAAAGTTTTTAAGTATTTTTTTTATTTAAAAAATGTATTACTGTACTAATAACAATGTTCCCTATTTTAAGTATTATGTACATTTGTGGGATACAATAACTAATTAATGGTACTGCTAATAATAATTGTAATAATAATAATAATAACATGATTTAGCTTTTAGAAAAATCAGGTTTTTTGTCTGTGTTACAAAGTTTAAACCTCCATTGTAGTTTTATCTTATACACGGTTTAAGATGTGCAAGCGAAATGTTTTAAATATGTGTCTGATTCCCTGTAGTAACTCAGTTTGACCCCTGAACAGTTTTGCTGTAATTTAAAAAAGAACAACAAGAAATAAAGTAGTAAAGATTGCTTTCATTCGTTCTCAGTCACTGATCCTTATCAGCAACTAATTGGACAACTCTACCCATCGCGTTGAATTATTAAACCCAAGCATTTGTCGAGCCAGGCTGTGACATCATCAGCCTTTTGTAGTACTGCTGATATTTGAGCAGTTGAATATCAGTGCAGTGTCACCAGATAAGGCCAGTGCTATTGTAACTGGGTTTTTTTAGTTGAAATAGCTGACGTGTATGTGTGCTAAAAACTTTCCATCATGAGAACACCATCATGAAAACATTAATAATAATGACGTATGTATTTAAAGACATACGTCATTATTAAAACCGCAGTTTAAAGACTTGTGTGGTCAATAAGTGCGTTTGGTTTTTGCATCAATGTTGGTTAAGCTGTAAGGTTTGTATACGTGATGCTATATGAATATTTGATATGTGGAAAGTGGTAATTAAATATCTGCCTTGAAATGATGTGTATATAGATAGACAGCATATCCAGGCATTATGTGTAAACTTTGTTATATTCTTGCATTTCAGAGCAGGAAAAGGGGTGTTTTCAGCCATGAAGCTTGGAAAGGTTCGTAGCTCCAAAGACAACCACAAGAAAGGTAAAGATGCTTATAAAGTTACATTTTAAAAGTCATGAAACATTTTAAGGACATAAGAAACTTGAGATTTGTTTTATATTTGCTTTTTAAGCTGCTTCGGCATCCCATTATGACTTTATCTAATGGAATGCTTCAGCATTTCATTAGATACATAAAAAAGATTTTTTTTTTTGCATTGTTTAATACCGCTGTGTTAAAAGTCTGAGAGCAAACATTTGCATTGTCCCTCCTAATTTAATCTAATGGTTGTATGTAGATGATCCAGCCATTTTGGAAACTGAGGATCTTGACTATAAAGGCATGAAGCGTGATCCTGACACCATCTCCCTGGCCTCTGTCACTGCAGTGACCACTAATGTCTCTAATAAAAGGTAGATTCACCTCTGTTGCTCTAAAATCTGTTATTGTATAGGCTAAAATAACCTATTACCATTTAGACTTCACTATTCATTAAATAAAGATGCTAGGCTGTGCTTTTCCCTGTCCTTGCTGATGTAATACTCTGAAATCTTTTGTACTTGTATTTTAGCTGCAATAGCAGATATAGTATAAGTATATTCAATTCATTGTGCAAGGTACATGCCAATGAAATGCATTTTTCACATATCCCATCTTAGTAAGTTGGGGTCAGAGTGCAGGGTCAGCTATGATACAGCACCCCTGGAGCAGGAGGGGTTAAGGGTCTTGCTCAAGGACCCAACAGTGGTTGACTTGCCAGAGCTTGAACCCAGGTGTTTCTGGTCTTCAGATTAACAACTCAGCACCTTAACCATTTGAGCCACCCTGTCACCCCATACTGTAGTATTTAAAACATAATATAATAAAGCTTTATAATAAAGCTTTAAAGGTACACTATATGCTAAAGAGACACAGTAGCTGGTCTTCTGATCAGACAGTCTTAGAACCTTAAAATTGACACTGTTTACTTGTTAAATTAAGAAAATAGTCACGCTGAATAAGGCCGTCTGCAAAATCTTGATACAACTTTATTGTTAAAGGTATATAACAACAAAATACCATTTAGCATCTACCAGAAGTACAAATAGTAGAACCTGTGAAAATGAACAAGTGCTGATAAATATGTAAATATGTATGTTAATAAATAAGGCTTTGTCAGTATGTGCAATTTGAGTTTACAACATATAGTGTTAAGTGTAACTATATATTTAGCAAAATGTGTGCATTATTGACACTGTATGTACAACAGTAACTGAGATAATATACAGCGTATATACAGAGACCAAACACAGCTAATGGTATTAAATGAATTGTTTTTAATGTGTTTCAGATCAAAGCCAGATATCAAGATGGAGCCCGTTGCAGGAAGACCTGTGGATTACCAGGTATCAAATAAAGTAGTGATAATAGCACCAAATGAACAACTTGCAATAGCAGTGACTTCAATAATTTCACAGCTTGATAATATTCCAACTAATTTAAAAAAACAGTGGTCATTTAGCCCTGTTATACCTGGTATAATGTCTGTCTTTTGTTTATTCCCAGACAACAACTTTATGTTGATATAAAGGTGAATTTTAATGTCACATAGCTTTCATGTTTTTTCCCCTTACTAGAGATATTACTTGGTACAAGCTGTCATAAATACTTTTACATTTGTGTTGTACACTTTTAAATGCACAGCTTGAACATTATTTCCAAAACTAAGAACATATTTTCAGTTTCAGAAAAGATCTTAAGTCTTGTGGTTTGTTTAGCGAAACATAGTCGACAGTTAGCGCTATGCTAGCTGCTGCATTTTAAAAGGATCAGAAATAATTGTATATATATATACTTAAATACTTATCTGATGTTTAATCTAATCTAGCTAATGTTATTAAAAAAAGAATCAATGTAGAATTATACAACAGAATAAACAGATTCTAAGGTAATCTTATTTACAAAAAGTTAAACAATTAACCGTTTTCTATAAATTGCTAAGGCACCTTTTAAAAAGTTGGCTCAAATGTACTAATCCCAGAATTCTGTGAGAGCAAAGTTTTGAAAATCTGTGTTGTTAAATATGTAATCCCCTTTGCAGATAAGTGTAATGGTGATCGAGGCTCGCCAGCTGGTGGGTCTGAACATGGATCCTTTGGTGTGTGTAGAGATTGGAGAGGAGAAGAAATACACATCTATGAAAGAGTCAACAAACAGTCCTTACTACAGTGAGGTGAGTTTTCTTTTGCCTCCATAGAATTTGTGCAATCTAACGGACTGCCCAGTTTTTAATGATAAACCTTGTTTTTTGTTGTTTTTATAGAATATTGTTAATAAATATACACTATACATATCAACGTTTGTGAATACCTTTCCAGCACATCCATAACTGTGTTTTCAAGTCAGAAGCACACGGTTGTCTAGAATGTTTTTGTACAGTATGTTTAAAAAAAAGGATCATTCCTGGAATCAAGAGGCTCCAGCATGTCGATGGCTCTGTGCACAAAGCCCCTGATCTTTATAAAGACATGATGTGTTTTATTTTGAGTGGAATAACTTTCATTTGGTCTGTACAAAGTCCTGACCTTAACCTCACTAAACACCTTTGGAATAATCTGCCTGCAACCCAGACCTTCTCAACAAAAATGATCCTGCACAAATGCTCTTGTGATTAAATGACCCATAGCCATGCTATTTCCACAAGTCTGGAGGTTAATATAGGAGTAAAAGTGAGATTTAATCTAAAACAGGATGTTCAAAAAACACATAGGTGTCCCAATAATTTTGTTCATATACTATATGCGAAATAAAAGAAGGTTATAAAGATAAATCAGTCGACGTAGATTAATATTGACAGAAATATTGAACCATCAGTTAAGAGAATGTGTTTTAAAAGTGATGTGTATTGATGCCATTTTTTAGCCTGTTATTGTTAACGTATTAAGATACATTGCTTTCATTTTGTGAAGTAACTGCATAAACCTCATTTAAAATGCTTTACTTTAAATATTGATTCTATTGTTCCTTATTAAGCAGTGGAGAGGACTCTATAACTCCCTCAGGGACCCGTTAACATCATTAAACTGACTCCGGCATAATGGAGTGACTCCAAATTCTTTACACAAATTACTTATACAAATGGCTTATTAGGAAATCTTTAATTTGATTTATTTAGTAACATTTTGTTCTCAGAAGAAGTTGATTTGAATAATAATATCTTGAAATGAAGGACTTGATTCTTTGGTTTGTTATTTGTATTGTCGTTTGTTCTTCATTGGATGAGTTATGACAGTATTTACGATATAGGCTAAAGTTTTGTTTCATCTATAATATTAACGTACAGTACAGTTAGAACATAGCGTTTTTGTTTGTATCTAAAACCAAACATTTAAATGAATAAAATTGTTTTATAGATTGTCCAGTTATATGTCTGTACACATAGAAATAGAGTATAATATAAAAAATCTTGCTTTGTAATATTTTTTCCAGTACTTTGTCTTTGACTTTCACCTTCCACCTGATGTCATGTTTGACAAGATCGTGAAGCTTTCGGTAAGTTTAATATAAGAACCCTGGATGCAAAATTATTCATAAAAATCTATTCTAAGCTTGAACATTGGATTCTTGTCTACTTTGATACTTCTGCAGGTCATTCATTCGAAAAACATACTGCGAAGCGGCACATTAGTTGGGACGTTTAAAATCGATGTAGGAACAATTTACGCACAACCTGGTAAGTAGTAAGTAGGAACAAAAAAAACTTCAAACAACAATATTTAGAATAATAAATACATTGGTTAATTGTTCTTTAATTGGTAATGGCTTTTTAATTGCAGAGCACCAATTCCACCATAAATGGGCCATGCTGACTGACCCTGATGACATCACAGCAGGCTGCAAGGGCTATGTAAAATGTGACATAGCGGTGGTAGGAAAAGGGGACAATATTAAGACATCACACAAGGCCAGTGAGACAGATGATGATGATATAGAAGGGTAAAAAAACTTCTACTTGCTGTAACCTTTGCAGATAGTTAAAATAAGTTTAATTGAAAATATAACCTGCTAAGATAAAAGTTTGAAAAAAAATTTAACTAACAATCTTCACAATCACAATTCTTGTCCACTTGCTTAATGTTTAATTTGATTAACAATATTGTTTAAATATTACCATAATTCCCGTAATATTTACATTAGACTAAATTTCTTTTCAGGAATCTTTTGTTGCCTGAGGGCATCCCAGCAGAAAGGCAGTGGGCCCGCTTCTATCTGAAGATCTTCCGAGCGGAAGGTCTGCCAAAAATGAATGCCAGCATCATGGCCAATGTGAAAAAGGCTTTAATTGGTGAGAACAGAGACCTTGTGGACCCTTATGTTCAAGTGCAGTTCTCTGGACAGAAGGTAAGCCAACTCTTCTTAACATGGCTAAAGATGCTGCAGATCTGATTTATTTAAAATTCTATCCAGCCTGTAATAATATTTTAAACATATTTTAATATGATAATAATATATCAAACTGACTGGCATCAGTATTTTTTATGCATCACTGTTAACTGTTCAGTGCTTTATATAGTGCTTTATAAGTTGTTTATATAGTGCTTTATAAGTGCTTTATAAGGTATTATATTTATTAATATGTAGGTTGCACTTATATTAAATACGTCTATAGGGATTGCAGCATGAATGAAAATTGAGCTGGACCTGCTGTCACATTATGACAGTTTAGAGATTAAAATTAATTATCCCCAAGAGTAGGTGCTGTCGTCTATCAGTCATGGGTTTAAACTCCACTATTATACTCAGGGATGTAAAAATAGGTGAAAGCTATGTAAAAGAAAAGGACTCTGTGGCCGTTCCTTCTAAATAATTAAAAACACTGTGATGTTTGTGGTATAGCATATGTAGTAATTTATTGTAGATGTCATACTATATGGAATAAATCGGACTGCATCATCCTAAAGTCTTATCAAAAGATGGCTATATAGCGGAAGAAGAGTTTGGAGAGACAACCTCTAAGACATAAGACAACTTTTAAAAATGCAGAGAACGAATAACAAAAGGCACATGGTCAGAGAGGGTAATGAAAGCAAATAACCATTTTCAGTAAATTGGTTGACTGAGCAGCAAATTGTATGTTTATTTGCCAGTACTCTATAATCTGTCAGTGGGGAACCACTTAGAAGGACCTTTTTCTAATATACTCGAGGGCTTTATTATGGCTCTGATCTTAGCTTATCACAGTCTGGGATAGGCAAAGAAAGAATTTTGCCATTCTGCTGTCTGTCTGACTGTAAGGGCTCAAACGGTTAAGACTCTGGGTAGGTAAATGGAAGGTAAAAAATTAAAGCTCCTGAAATACCAAATTGCCCATATGGGCCCTTGAGCAAGGTGCTTAAACTTCTAATCTCCAAAGAGGCTTATTAAATTTCTCAGCTGGGATATGAGCACAAATGACAGATTATTCTCTATTAATATTTTGCAATTACATTTTTATAACATTTGAGACAATCTTGGGCCGTCAATCATAATCTCTCTTCATCTAATATACTTATTAATGGACATAATTTGAATAAAAAAATCCATGTGTGTCCACAGGGGAAAACCACTGTCCAAAAGGGCACATATGAGCCTGTTTGGAATGAACAGATCGTCTTCACCGATATGTTTCCACCTCTGTGTAAACGCATGAAAGTTCAAATCCGGGATTCCGACAAGGTTAATGACGTTGCCATAGGAACTCATTTTATTGACCTGCGCAAGATTTCAAATGATGGAGACAAAGGTACAAGGAAAGGCATACTGTCTCCACTGTGATAGAACTTTAAAAATGGAGACAGAAAGTCTACTTATACATTAGCAGGGTAATTTGTGTCTTCCCAGATGCATTAACATTTTGATTTACTTTTCTGTCTTCTCTATAGGTTTCCTACCCACACTGGGGCCAGCCTGGGTAAACATGTATGGCTCCACACGCCAGTACACACTAATGGACGAGCACCAGGACTTAAATGAGGGGATCGGAGAGGGTGTGTCATTCAGGGCCCGACTGCTTATTAGTCTTGCTGTGGAGATCTTGGATACGTCCTCTTCAGATATAAACATCTCCTCCGAGGTCCAAATGGAGCCCATCTCGAATGTTTCAGAAGTAAGATAAGCTTTAATGAGACACAAACTACTTAATACCTTACAGTTCGTTTACGTTTTATGGGGTAAATTTTTGTTACAGTCAGAGAAGGGTCTCTCTTCTTTCTCACTACATCTTGTGTCTGTACTTTTGAGACTAGAGAAAGCTGGTTTAAATTTTAGTGAGGTTTCATTAGGAATGTAATTAGGGACATCATGCTGCTATTGTTTTGCTGGTACAGTTTCACATAGACTGTTGGTCCTCTTGTCTGATTAGTCCAGAATCATCCTGACTTCTTCTTCTGTGCTTTTGAAACAATTCCGGCTTTTTATGGTGTCCAAAATAAAAAACATACAACGAATACTTTCCTAAAAAGGTTTATGGTCATGTTTCAAAGTTTGTACATTGATTTACTTCACCTTAGTGATGTAGATTGTAGATAAAAAATTATATACTACTAATAAAGACCACCTGTCATCACTATTAGAGGTCTGTACTGTCCAGTGTCAATAAGAAGAGACTAATTTCCCTTTAGATTCTGGTTCATGTCAAGGTTTTGTGTATGTTTTCTTCGTACTTTTGTCCTACCCATTGGGGAAGTAAATCTGCTTTACCACTATTCCTGTTGTCTTAAATGTGTAGATGTGCAGTATCTGTAATAAGAAAGCAGATCTTTGTTAATTATAAACAACAATGTTGCAAATATAATCACAATTCTAAAAGTCTACAAATTCTCTTTGTGTTCAGGTTTCAGCTGGAAAAATAGAGGATTTTTTTCTGTTCGGTTCCTTCCTAGAGGCCACCATGATTGACAGAAAGATAGGAGACAAACCAATCAACTTTGAGGTCACTATTGGTGGGTACATTCTGTTAGTCAGAAGATAATGAGGTTGTTTATTTCACACTTTTAAAACAAACACTATTGTAGAATCTAACAATTTGTTTTTCTGAATTATAACAAGATACATTTTGATCCCAGTTACCTGTTCAATTATGCCTGGTCCATTCGTAGGTAATTATGGTAACCAGCTCGATGGGGTAAGCAAGCCAGTACAAAAGAAAAAGAAGGGCAAAGGAGATGGTGATGATGAGGAGTCTGTGCTGATCCATAACTCCAGTGATGAAGAGGCTGAGGATGATGGGGAACTGGCATCAGTGTCTTCTACACCTCTCATGAAGCCTGTAATCACTGACAGGTGAGCCCTAAGAGAGCAGACTTACAAACTAAGTCTGGAATGAGTGACGAGTGCAGTCAGTCTTTTAGTCTTTGTTTTTTCACTTCCTATCATTTTCGTTTAATAGTTTAAATTATTTCTCAGTGCAGCCATTTCACATTTTGTTGAACATTGTTCTATTTCCAGCAATTACTTCCACTTGCCATATTTTGAAAAGAAGCCTTGCATCTACATCAAGAGTTGGTGGCAAGATCACAGGAGACGTCTCTACAACTCAAATATCATGGACAAGATTGCAGATAAACTGGTTAGACACTTTGTTCTTAAAGAGTTTTGGAAATGAGAAAAGACATGGTAAAAAAAATCCTAACTCTGTGAACGTGTGTTTGATAGGAAGAGGGTCTGAATGATGTTCAGGAGATTATGAAGACAGAAAAGGCTTATCCTGAACGCAGGCTGAGGGGAGTTCTGGAGGAGCTGAGCACAGGCTGCAAGTATGTGTTCAGAAACATGTGATGTGGCGCGACATGCAGGTGGAGCGCTTTGTTTCGATATCAGTAGGATCTATGGTGTGTTACTGTGGATGAAGCGCAAGGATTTGGTCATTATCCCAACATCTAATAGATTCATTAACGACGCACTGCACTTTTTAATAGTGTATCATTGAAGTTAATGTTGCCGAACACTCAAGAGACACGTTATATCAATTACGTTAAAGCTCGAATGATCCCCATGTCTGTCCCTCTCCCTCTCTCCCTCTCTCTCTCTCTTTCTGTTTTCTGTTTTCACAAATCAAGTCACACACAAAAAACTGCAGCATTTTTATAGTACTAAAGTAACTTTTTCACAGTAATTTTACATAGAAAACAGAATCCATAATTGTTAAATTAATGTGTCCTAAAACAAAACGTCACACATTAGTGGTTTTGTTAAACTGTAGCACTATATAATTTATGTTATTTCTTAATAATTATAATTAAGTCATTTCCTGTTATTTATTTTTAAAACTTCGTCATCTTCTTTTGACTTTGTTCTGACAGTCGATTTGTCACCCTGGCCAATAAAGATCAGAATCAGGCAGGTGTAACCAAACTGGATCGGGAAAGGCTGAAGACTTGTCTAAGAGAGATGGTATATCGATAAACATACTTACTATGTATAATTAATAAAAGCTTAACCATAATAAGCTAATTGTGTTTTACTGTGATGTTTATAGGAGAGCATGGCCCAGCAGGCCAAAACCATGCGTGCGCAAGTGAAGAAAAACACTCTGAGAGACAAACTGAAACTGGCCATAAATTTCCTGCAGAAGCTCCGGTTTATGGCTGATGAGGTTAAATGAACATCAACTTCTGAAATTTTAGAACAACTTTTCATATTTTAGCATTTTATATGGTATACTAAGAAGATCTGTATTTTTTAGCCACAGCACAGTATTCCCGATGTGTTCATATGGATGATAAGCAACAACAAGCGTATAGCATATGCACGCATTCCTTCAAAAGACATCCTCTACTCCATCGTTGATGAAGAGATGGGAAAAGACTGTGGAAAAGTCAAAGCTGTCTTTCTCCGAGTATGTCCCTTTTTTTTTTTTTTTAATCAATATATTTGTGGTCTGGTTTGAAATCCTTATAGATTAAGTTCCTTGAGTATTACGCTGGTATCAGTGAAATTCTTGTATTAATGCTATTAAAATGTTGACAATTATATGCAGTTACCTGGAAAGAAGAGCTTCGGTCCAGCGGGTTGGACAGTTCAAGCGAAGATGGAATTGTATCTGTGGCTTGGTCTCAACAAACAAAGAAAGGACTTCTTGAATGGTCTGCCCAGTGGCTTTGAGGAAAATAAAGCAGCTAAAAGCACAGGCCTACAGCCCGTGCCGCCTATGAACCTCGTCTATAACAGTAAATATGAAACACTTTTTTTTCTTGTGCCTTTATTGATAGTACAGAAAGAGATGAAATGGGGGTGAGAGAGGGGGTGGAACTGGAAAGGACCCGAACCATATTCAAACCCTGGGCCACCGGAGCACAATCACGCATATGGGTGCCGGAGACTTAACCCACGGCGCTGGCTAAAACTTTTATTCACAGCATTTTTTCATATGCCAAAATTCAGTGCGACTTACATTTATCTTATTCATTCAGCTGAGCAGTTGAGGATTAAGAGCCTTGCTCAGGGCCCCAGCAGTAGCATTCTTAAGAGAACAGGAATTTAATCTACTTTCTAAACTTTAGCACTTTTAATTTATTTACTTTATCCTTCTTCGGCTTACTTAGTCTGTGTTGCAATTATAAGTGATTTTGTTTTCTGTTTCTTTGCCAGTAAAACAGATGGTTGGCTGACACCGTAACCTGTTCAGTGTTTACCTCATTTCAAATTCTTCTGTAGAATTTATAACTTTTCTGTGATATTTTTTGCTGCTTTTCCTGTAGATACTGCAGAACGAATTACCATAAGCATATTTAATGGATGCCTCTATGTCTCTCATAGGTATGCAAGTGTTCCAGCTAAGAGCCCACATGTATCAGGCCCGTAGTCTGTTTGCTGCTGATGACAGTGGTCTGTCTGACCCTTTCGCCAGGGTCTTCTTTTCCACCTACAGCCAAGTCACAGAGGTGTGTGTGGGTTTTTTGCAGTACTTATCCTGTAAATGTATGGCTTAAAGAAATCTGCTACATCCTAATGTTTTGTTCCAGGTGCTCAGTGAGACTCTTTGTCCAACATGGGACCAGATGCTGGTGTTTGATAATGTTGAGCTTTACGGTGAAGCCAGTGAGCTCCGTGATGACCCGCCGATCATCGTCATCGAAATCTACGATCAGGATACTGTGGTAGGGTGTTTATCTTATGTATGTTTGTAAATTACTTGATTTAACCCGAGCTTTAGTGCAGCATGCCTTCAAATCTTTTTTAAAGACTACAATGGAAGGGTAATGAACCCTTGGTACACTGTGATAAGGGTTTATTTGTTAGATTTGTCCATTGTCCTGAGTCCGTGTTTGTTCCTGTTTAACTCTAGCCCTGCCTTGCTGGTGAATAATACTGTCGATGTAAAACTTGCTGTAGTGTAGATATAATGCTGGGAAATCTGGGTTTATGCTTGTGGTGCGTTTCAAAGTGGACCCGAAGGCATTTATAAAACATATATTTTATAGCTATATTTTCTTGTAAGCCATTAAATTATTTTGTTTAAATTAACTGGGTTCATTCCAAACCAAGATAAGTTTAAAAAATAACTTTTACAGAAAACTTTAATAAAAAAAAGTATGTTAAAATTAAAATAGCATTTTTGAAAACCAAAAAAATAAAAATAAAATAATGTTTACAGACAATATTAATAAAAAATGATATTTATTATTAATTATAAAAATTGCATTTTAGACCAAAAATTAACCAGATTAAAATAACATCTATAGACAACTTTAATTTAATAAATACATTAAAAATAAAATTACGTGTGGATCTGTGAAATCTTTTGACAAAAAATAGAAAGCGCGACAAAAAGGTTATAATAGCTTTGATAAATAAATGTGATAATTTTTGTATTTGTATTTAAGCTTAATAAGCCGTTTAATATGTAAGCTGAGTTTTGGCTTTTAAAAAAGTTTTATCACCTACAGCATAGCAAAATTCCACTGGCACTATTAAAAACTATTTCATTTTAAAACACCTACTAAAGCACTTAACATAATTCAATTTTATTTTAATAATTATAGCATGTTAGATAATGTTTATGACAGCTGTGGAATTTTGTAATGAATGCACATCAGAATGTCTTTAGTTGGTGTACAAGAACCTTTAAAATGATGTCTGTGAACATGTGCTTGTAATTGGAGTGTCATCTGTGTGTATTCTGTGCAGGGAAAAGCCGAGTTCATTGGCCGCACTTTTGCCAAGCCCTTAACTAAGATGGTTGATGAGCATTACGGCCCTCCACGCTTTCCACCCCAATTAGAGTACTACCAGATCTTTAGAGGAAACTCTACTGCAGGAGAGCTGCTGGCTGCCTTTGAGCTTCTACAGGTACAGACATGCAAGTGAAGACTTATAATTCCAGTAATTAGCTAAAATTGTATTTTTATATATATAGATTTATTTCAGCTGTTTTATATTTGCCTAGTTTCATTGTGCCCTTAATAAAGAATAGTGATGTGTCATTTATGAAAGATTAGTCCGAATCCTTAATATGACTCATATGAACAAGTCATCACAGAAAGCGATTTGTTTATTTGGTGGTGATTGTGTATGGGCAACGTCCGATAAGTTCTGTGCAGGAATTGTGATAAGTTCATTCTCCGAGTCGTTCGTTCAGCATGTGACAGCCTCAAAGGCTTCAACTATGCAGTCTTTGGCAAAAGCATAAATGATTCGTTAATCTTTCGAGTCTTCTATGCGGCTGTCATGTGATAAACAAACTAATCAGGTTGAAGACTTGGAAAATGAAATTATCCTTTTTTCTGGTACAAACTGCATGGTTTCAGTTTATGAGAAAATGATGTGACAAAAAAAAACCAATAGACTCAATCATGTGGTGAGGTAAACTAACAGACTGCATAGCTTAAAGACTCTGCTAAGCTGTGAATCAATCATTTCTGTTTCCTACAATTTGGACTTGGTTGATTTATAGTTTGGTCTCGTTTGAAATGTGATGACTATTTGTGTAAATAGATGTTTTGAGGTAACTGGTTATGTAACACTGTAATTATATTCTGTTACAATGAACAATTAGTAAAGATTAGTTTATTTTGCTAAATGAGATTCAAAACTTTGGTAAAATGATCTGTTGCCATCATTACTAAAGAAAAGAAAATGAATTTATTATACAGATATTGATTGAGAATTTTTAAAGCTTTGTGTTTTTCTAAATCAAATTGCTTTTCTTGAAAAAATGTCCATGTTTTTTAAACCAACTTGTTGTAGTCTATTTTTCTATAATTAACTCAGCCCAACTCTGATTTATGGCTGTAACACTTGATATAAATATAATAGAGAAAGTGGTAGCGCAGTGGTTAAGGTGTTGGACTGCTGATTGAAAAATTGGGGTTCGATTTGCAGCACCACCAAGCAACCACTGCTGGGGCCCCTGAGAAAGGCCCTTAACTCCCAATTGCTGAGTTGTATAAAAGAGATAAATGTTTGGCTTTGGATGAGGGCGTCTGCCAAATGCTGTAGATGTATATGGTAAAATGTTGTATTTTAATGGGATATTAATAAGAATCAATTTGTGTTACTGAACAATTTTCCATACACAGATTGGACCAGCAGGAACAAAAGACCTTCCTCCCCTTCAGGGACCAAATGATGAAGACCACGGACCAATCCTTCCAGTGCCTCTGGGAATACGACCTGTCCTCAGCAAATATCGCATAGAGGTAGAAATCTTATAAAAAAATAAACACTGTCCATAATCAGATTTCTCTCTGTGAAGTTAACATGCATTTAGTATCTTTAAATGATCGTGTCTAACTGGGCCTTCTGATCACACTATAGATTCTGTTCTGGGGCCTGAGAGACATAAAGAGAATTAACCTGACGCAGGTGGACAAACCTCGAGTGGACATTGAGTGTGCAGGAAAGGGTGTCCAATCAGCCCTCATTCAAAACTATAAAAAAAATCCAAACTTTAGCACTCTGGTGAAATGGTTTGAAGTGGTGAGTTCGATCTCATGCAAATAATTAACATTTCAGTTAACCAATTTAGGAATTTATGAAAATCTGTCAGATTTGCAAGATTTTGTTATATATATATATATATATATATATATATATATATATATATATATATTATACTATATATATATATATATATATAGATATCTATAATATAGCAACAGTTACATTTTTAAGAAATATTAGTGTAAGTAAAGTAGCATAAGTAAAAATTACACTATTTACTGTTATTTACTGTTTTATTTAATGCTTTAATGTTTTATTAGCAATTCATATATATCGAATTGCTAATAAAATTAAAATAAATAGCTGCACTATATAGTTCTGTTTTCATAATAAAATGGTAATAACCATAAGAAAGTATAGGGAATTTACCTTTATAGAACTTTTATGCAAGAATTTACCTGAGGCACCTTTTAATGAAGCTCGCTTTGCTAGCCACCTCTCATTTTAGTGTTTCTGCTGTTCGCTTTGCTAGCTCACAAAAATATTCCCCTTGTAAGTGTCATACAGTATAAATATTTGTCTTTTATAATTTATAATATCCATGAAAACATTTTTTTAATTAATATCAGGAATATAATTATCTTTTTAGGCTTCTTTCTCAGAACTTGAAATGTATTACTTTGTTTGCTGTGATATTGGCTCATTCACTTGTGTCTAAGGTTTCTAATGGTGTCACCAAATTTTACATGGCAGGACCTGCCAGAGAATGAGTTACTCCATCCTCCTCTGAATATTCGAGTGGTGGATTGCCGAGCTTTTGGACGTTACACCTTAGTTGGCTCACATGCTGTCTCCAGTCTTCGCAAGTTTATCTACACACCACCAGATAAGAAGGTCGACAACTGGGCCAACACAGGTACTAGAAATCAAGCAGAAATTTGTGTTTTTTCTATAAAACTGCTGTTTACAATTTTCTTATATGCTGCACCAAACTACCCAATTGAAAATGCAGTAAAAACCAAAAACAACTTGAAATTTAACTTTAACTTTAAAATTTAAAATTCATTTTTTGCAATGTATTTTGTAAATCTTGCACTGTAGTAAAAAAATATTTGGACAAATATTTTATTAAAAAAATTTGTTTGGACAAATATTTGATACAAATCTTTTAGATAAAATAAAATCATTAAAATATTTGTATTAAAGTACCCTACAGTACATATTCAGTGGGATCAAAAATGGAAGTACAGATTTCTATATAAAGTATGTTGTCAGACCTTTGTAAACATGATATACTGTAAAATGTCCTCAAACATCTTTAACACTTAACGGATGTAACAAGACGTATAAAGAAGTAAAAGTTGCTACGCTACAACTGTTAGCTGGGTTTCATTCTTTTATAGTACATGCAGGTTTCTTTCTTTTTTCATTTCCTAGCTAATGCTCATTCTTCACTTTTCTCTCCACTGTGTTCCTTTTCTGAACTGCTTTGCTGGTACTGTCCTGTCCTCCTCACTGCTGTTTGACTTTTGACTGCTCGTGCACACACAATGCTGCCCTCTACAGCAAGACTAGCCAATGGCCTCATGACTCTAACCAATGGAGTGTCCCGTTCCCATCCCTGCTCCCGCCCCTTCTCTCACTCCTCAGGTGAAATTGTGGTTAACATGAATCCTGAAGCCAACGTTAAGAAGATGGACACTGTGGTCAAACTGGATGCTGTGAGTCTTTTCATGATGTTTACACATAAAATAAAACTTTAACACGACACGTCGAAATTTACTGCATTCGAATATTTGCACGTCCGGGTTAGTTTGAGATTAGTGATTAGTACTTATTTTTCACTTGTGTTAATTTTATGGTTATGTTGGTGTGTGATTGTCATGGTCAGAAGTTGTGTTTTGATGTTTTTTTCATGTGCTCTCCTGTCTGTAGACCTCTGATGCGGTTGTTAAAATCGATTCGGTGAGTCACAGCATGGGTTTAGTTTTAAAATGCACATATAGTCAATAATAATTTGCAGTTGCTTTTAAGGGTTTTAAGCAAAGTCTTTTTTCTTAAAAAAGGATGAAAAGGAGAAAGAGAAGAAGAAAAAGAAGAAGAAAAAAAAAGGAGAGGAGGCAGAGGAAGAGGAGCAAGACGAGAGCATATTGGACTGGTGGTCGAAGTATTTTGCTTCAATAGAGACAATGATGGAGGTGGTAAACGTTTTCTTTTTATAGAATTAGATTTATTTTTTATCAGACTGCTTTTAAAGAAATCTTTTTTTTTTTTATTGCAGATTTTGCGTGCTCAAGAAGCAGCCTTAGCTGAGGCAGAAGAACGAGAGGACATGGAGATTGCTGCAGAAGTGGCTGGTAAACTACATAAAATATACCAAAGTCTGCATAAACATGGCAGTGTAAATTGCACCATCCCATAGACGTTGTTTGTTGCCATATTAATTTTAAAATATGTTGCGGTTTTCATGTTCATGGCCTTATTTCTTGCCATGAAAGTTACCTCCAGATAAAGATACCTTCAGTTAAAATAGCTATATAAATAAACACTTTATTTTATTTTAGACACACTGTATTATGGTCTGAGATAATGTATATGTAAAAAGGTATATTCCAGACATGTGTTTTGTGTATGTGGACACTTATTCCTCTAAACTTATTCTTTAACACTTGGAGAGGAATACGATTTAAATAGACACTAAATGTATTGAGCCAATATTTAAATAAAAATACATCAATTTTATGATAAGGATTATTAATAACATACATACATTATATTTATGTCTACAAATATTAATAGATATTGGCCATGGACTGTGAGTGACATCACTTCCTAATACAAACACAGAGTAGTGTAGTCCCACCCCTGACATTGATTGACAGGTTACAGTTTAAGAATTTTGGAAATGCAATAGCAAAAAAAGGTTTGCAATTCTATTTGAGTTTTCATGGTGGGTTCATAAAACGAAAATGCAATTTCATTATGTCACAATTTAGGCGTCCACATATAGAAAATGCAATTGCAAAAACAATTTGGAGTACTCTCAATTTATAGAACTCTCATGGCTTGGAAAGACATAAGGTTAAGCCATTGACATGCTGTCCCATGCTGTCCATCCTCTTCCACCTCCATCTGCTTCTACCATTCCTGAATCCTAACCTCAGAAATCAGAGTTGATCAATCTCATGTGAAAGGCACCAAGACCAAAGAGAAAAATAAAGCCAAGAAGGACAAGAAGAAGAATCAGAGCAATAGTGAAGCAATGGAGAAAAAAGATGCCAAACCCAAAGTGGATGAACTTGTGGTCAGTATCTTTTTCATAGCAACAGTTGGTGTAAAATGGAGATATTTCTTGCATAGTAGTATTGAAATATGCACAATTTAGAATAAATTTCTGTTTAAATGAACAGTCTAATATATGCATTAAATAAATTCTGAATATTGTTTATATTTAGGTATACAATAAAGAGCTGGAGAGTGAGTTCGATAACTTTGAGGACTGGCTTCACAGCTTCAACCTTTACAAAGGAAAAGCCGGAGACGACGATGACGACATTGGAATGGATGACGACCGCATCATGGGCCGATTCAAAGTATGATCAGTTGTTACTTATTTAGAGAAAATGTACTGTTTGTCAAGTATTGTTAATATGTTTAACTTTCTGTGACCTTTGACCCAGGGCTCACTATGTGTATACAAACTACCCCTATCAGAAGAAATTACCAAAGAGCCTGGATTTGATCCCAATATGGGCATGTTTCAGAATATACCACATAATGACCCCATGAATGTCTTAGTAAGGATTTACATTGTTAGGGTAAGTCATTCTTATGGCCCTAATTTTCTTATACGTATCCTTTTTCTATCACTACTGACCTGTGGAAACCTTGTTTCCAGGCAACAAACCTTCACCCCACTGACCTAAATGGAAAAGCTGATCCCTACATTGTCATTAAGCTGGGAAAAACAGAGATCAGGGACAAAGAGAATTACATCTCAAAACAACTTAACCCTGTTTTCGGGAAGTAAGTACGAAGTATCAACCTCCCAAATAAATAACGCTTCAAATAAAAAAAAAAAGAACATTGTAGATGGATCAATAATAAACTCCATAATCATAATATTCTGGACATTAATGTTTACAGATGACATAGTGATCTGTAGTAGAAAGAGCAGGAAGAAGGTGGAAGAAAACCTGGAGTGGTGGAGGTTTAATTTAAAGAGAAGAGGAATAAAGTCAGTTGTAGCACTACCGAATACATGTGTGTAAATGAACAGGAAGGAAAAGTGCAAGGTACATGTACAGAGCCAATGAAATGCATTTTTTGCATATCCCATGCTAGTAAGTTGGAGTCAGAGCTCAGGGTCAGTTATGATACAGCGCCCCTGGAGCAGGAAGGGTTAAGGGTCTTGCTCAAGGATGATGTGATGTGTGACAGAAGAATATCAGCAAAAATTAAGTTGAAGGTGTACAAGACAGTGGTAAGAGGGAGGAAATGGTAGCACAGTGTTTAAGGTGTTGACCAGCTAACTGGAAGATCAAGGTTTGATTTCCAGCACCACCAAGTTGCCATTGCAGGGCCCTCTGAACAGGGCCCTCTACCACAATTGCTCAGTTATATAAAAGAGATAAATGTAAGTTGCTCTGGATAAGGGCGGTAAAAAAGAGTAGTTATGTTGTATGGTTTAGAGACAGCGGCACTGAGGAAAAGTTGGCGGTAGCAGAGCCGAATATGTCTATGTTCTCTTTGAGAGTGACGAGGTTGGACAGGATTAGGATCGAGCACATTAGGAGGACAGCTCATGTTAGATATTTCTGGGACAAAGATAGAGAGGCCAGATTGAGATGGTTTAGATATGTGGGGATAGTGAAAATATCGGTAGGAAGATGTTGGATATGGACATCAAGAAGATAATCATAACCTTCAATCTGTAGTCCCTATTTACATTTGCAGCATTTGGCAGACGTTCATAACCAGAGCGACTCTTTTATACAACTGAGCAATTATGGGTTAAGGGCCATTCTCAGGGGCCCACAGTTCCCCATATGTTTTTCCTCATAAAGAACACATGCAACTGTGAGCTTTTTTCTCCTAAAGAGTATCCTCAAAACTCCCAGAATCATGAACATAGGAAAATAAAAAATAATAAAATTATATTCATAACATTGTGGCATTGTAATGTATTGTAGTATAATTTAAATTTACTCTTGAATTAATCATTGTATTTCTTCATTAATACAATTTATCTACTTTTTTTAAGGTCCTTTGACATTGAGGCCATTTTCCCGATGGAGTCAATGCTGACGGTGTCGATATTTGACTGGGATTTAGTTGGCACTGATGACCTGATTGGAGAGACCAAAATTGATCTGGAGAACCGTTTATACAGTAAATACAGAGCCACCTGTGGCATCACATCCCCTTACTCTCTGTAAGTATCAGATATAACTTTACATTACTGTAGTTACACATGTTTTGTGAGCTCTTAGCAAATTATTCACATGAATTGAGAAAATGTGTTTTATGCACACAGCCATGGATACAACGTGTGGCGAGATCCTCAGAAACCCTCTCAGATACTTGCTAAGTTGTGTAAGGATGGCAAGTTAGATGGGCCACATTACGGCCCAGGTGGAAGAGTCAAAGTTGCGAATCGTGTCTTTTTGGGGCCTACAGAAATTGAAGATGAAAATGGTGAGTCAGGAAAGGGAGTATTGAAGGTCTAAACCATGACAAGATTCGGGTGGATAGAAAATGCATCATGTATGGGCAAGTGTTTGGATTTTTAGTGTGTGTGTGTGTGTGTGTGTGTGTGTGTGCAGGTCTAAAGAAGCCAACAGATGAACATTTGGCACTTATTGCACTAAAGCACTGGGAGGAAATACCTCAAGTAGGCTGCAAACTTATTCCAGAACATGTCGAGACCCGGGCTCTTCTCAACCCAGAGAAGCCAGGCATAGAGCAGGTGCAGTAACATTACTAGGCAGTTCTTCTTTTCAGTGATGTGTTTTAGTACTGAAGGCCATATTGGCATCGCACGTGTTATTAAAGGTGTATTAAATTGTTTAAGATAATAAGTTAAGTTAAAATTCAGCATGCAAATAATTTGAATATTCAGTAATCCATTCAGTTCTTTTTTATTTGATAAACCTTACAGGGATTAATTGAAATGTGGGTCGACATGTTCCCAATGGATGGACCTGCACCAGGACCAGCTTTAGACATCTCACCACGAAAACCAAAGAAGTGTGTAACTGTTACTTTTGTGCTACTTTTTATGAGGGTGATACCTAGTATGAAATATAACAATTTCATAGTATTAACCAACCTTTTAAGAAAAATACACAAGTCAGAGTAAAAAAGAGTAAAGAAAATGGTTGTTTGCTGAGCCAACAAATACACACGTATGCATGAAACATTAGAATTATGTTGCATTATGAAGAACTGTTTATGCAACAATAGATAGGTGTTTAGCTTTAATTAGCAAAAGACACTGTAGAGCTTACCAAACATGCTGTAAGCTGAATCGCATTGTAAAAGGTTTTAAAACTGTGGATGCCAAAATGTGGCGCAAAACAGAGGTTGATGTCACAATTTTAGAGGTTTAGAAGGAGGCAATTAAAAAAAAATTCAAAAATACTTTTGGGCCAAAAGAGAAAACAAAAAAGATTGAGAGGAAAGTATATTATAAAGTAATAGATAATAACGTACAATATTTTAAACTGTATTTTAGAAAATTACTATTGAGCTAACCAATTGATCATAAACCACAAGTTACCATACAACCCTAACATTGCAAAACTGTAAATCTTCTTTTTTAGAAAGATTTTTAAAAGACTTTTCTGTGGCATACCAGTTGGTATATCTAATGCCCTCCAGCTGACACTCTTAAAGCCATTATAATGTATCTTTATAATATAGTTATTTATAATATAGTTATATGACCACATGTTTTCTCCATCTTTTCCCTCTCTCCACCACTTTACCAGATATGAGCTCAGGATAATAATATGGAATACTGATGAGGTCATTCTGGAAGATGATGATTACTTCACAGGGGAAAAATCCAGTGACATTTTTGTCAGGAGGTAGGTGTGAAATGTTTGGTTAATCTTTACTTTTTTTGTCGGTACTTTTTGTTTGTCTTTTGTCACACATTGAATGTCAGGCAGTCTGTTGGATAGGTAAATGCTAAAGGTGTTACTATTTAATACAGTAAAACTGCAGTTATGAGATTATATTGTGTTTCAGCAAATCTGTGTTTTCTCCAGTAAAATTGTAGCGCCTGTTTAAATTTATGTCATTAGGTTTTTGCATGTATAAGTATGTGGCACAAATTGGCAAAAGCCAAAATTGACTAAGCAAAATTAGTTTTTGCTAAAGTTGAACAAAGTTGAACAAACTGCTTATACAGTTTCACTAAGAACTCTTATATACAGTAAGTGCTTCACAGTATTTTATAGTGCTTTATATTTGTATCCGCATTTTGCCAATCAATTCTTTTGCTAATTAATTGTTTAAATGATGATCTAAATTACCTTAAAGTAATTAATTAAATCTTAAAATTGGTCTCCTTTCTGCTCAGCTGGCTGAAAGGCCAAACAGAAGATAAGCAGGACACAGACGTGCATTACCACTCTCTTACTGGAGAAGGAAACTTCAACTGGCGCTTTGTGTTTCCATTTGACTACCTTGTGGCTGAGGAGAAAATTGTGGTCTCCAAAAAAGAATCTCTGTTCTCCTGGGATGAGACAGAGTATAAGATTCCTGCTCGTCTCACTCTGCAAGTGTGGGATGCTGACCACTTCTCTGCAGATGACTTTTTGGGTATGAAAAATAAGTATGATATCCTAAAAAAAGTTCGATCTCCTGAAGAGGAGATGCTATCTGTAGTATAATTTGTCTTTCGGCCGGATAGCATAGTTCAAGGACATCTTCATTTTGTTTCAGGTTCAATTGAGCTAGATTTGAACCGGTTTCCTAGAGGAGCCAAATCATCAAAGCTGTGCAGCCTTGACATGATTATTAATGAACAGGAGCTGCCGACTATTTCGATCTTCAAACAGAAAAGGGTGAAGGGCTGGTGGCCTTTTATGGCACAAAATGAGAATGATGAGCCTGAGCTGACGGTGAGACATGGATACCATGTCATATAAAGTTTTATAAAAAAAATATTTGAATAAAAACACCTCTAAAAGTGCTTGGTATTATTATTATTTCTAGCTATTCAACTAAACTCTATCCTTTATGGAAAATTCTTCTCATAGGGTAAAGTGGAAGCAGAGCTCCATCTATTGACAGCAGAGGAGGCAGAGAAAAATCCTGTTGGTCTTGGAAGGAATGAGCCAGAACCACTGGAAAAACCAAAGTAAGTTAGACCCTCATACACACACACACACACACAAACACACTTCAGACAAATTCTGGAGTCTGGTAAGATTTAGAAACTGGCATAAGTTAGTCAGCCAACTTGCATTATAACTATATACGCATCATTTAACAGACAATACAAATCTTAACTTTCATATCTAATAATAATAAAATCAGCACTAGTGTGTTTTCAGTAGTTTACCAACAATATAACACACTGCCAAGCCTTTAACACAATGGTAACTTCTTTAACAGAGAAAACATACACCCTTCTCTATATCCTGTTAATGTTTCCTTTTCCTATCACTTTCATTGTCCATCGTCATTCCATTCTTTTCCTTTACCCTTACCCCTTCATAACTTTCATTTTTTAAACACTTTCGGGAAAAAAAGTCGTCCTGACACCAGTCTAGTGTGGTTCTTGAACCCCCTGAAGTCAATACGATACTTCTTATGGCACCACTACCGCTGGCTGATCCTGAAGACGCTGGCGCTGCTGCTGCTCCTTCTGCTACTTGGTCTCTTTCTCTACTCTATCCCTGGATACCTGGTTAAAAAGCTGTTGGGGGCATAAATGGAAAGGGACAAAGTGCTGGTAGCCTTCTTACATTTCACCTTTTTACTCTCTTTTTCTTTTCTTAGAGTTGAGCAATCATAGCATAAAACACATTGTTAACCCAGGTGGTCTGTTTAGTGCTTAATGTCTCGTTGACATCAGTGAAATATTCCTATATGGATTAAGGTATTTGGACATCTGACCTTACATCAAGATGTGTTTTTTAAACATCCTATTCCAAATTTAGTCATGTTCTGCTATACTAACCTCTACGCTTCTGGAAAGTCTTTTCACTAGATTGTGTAGTTTGACTGTGGGAGTTTATTTCGGCCACAATAGTATCAGTAGGTTTAGTGTTAGGATTTATCGCAAAAGAATTTAGTGAGGTTGAGGTAAGCGCTTTTTTGCAGGATAGTCTTCTTCCACACCAACCCTAACCAGCCGTCTCCATGGAGCTCAGGATTCTGTGCATTGTCATTCTGGAACAGTGTTTGGGTGTCTTAGTTCCAGTAAAATAATAACGCAATGCTATAACATACAAAGACATTTTAGTCGAATGTGTGCTTTAGTCTGTGTGGCAAGTAAGAACATATGAGGTGTCCACAAACATTTGGTCATCTAGTGTCTATCTATCTCATTTATAAGCAACTTAAGCATTTACATGATGGGGTTTCCTACTATTTAAAAAAATATTTTGGTAGTCTTTTTTTTCTGTTTTATGTGTCCTCAAGGTTATATAGGTTGCCACGTTTTTTTTGATTAAATAAGCCAATCCTATCTGAGCCAATGGGTTTTTGAGTTGTAAAAAAAGTTCATGTTTGTTTTTTCATATACTGTAGTTTCTGCATAGCATTAACTATGGATATACATTTTCTTCTCTTTCTATGATGTCATTATTGTATTTCTTATGTTTTGGTGTTAACTTCTCATTGAATGCATCTCAGTAAAATTAGACAAAAGTTATGTCCTAGTTTAAACCATTATAATGAAACCATAAAATCTTTTAATACTGATTTTCAACCATAACTGATCTTTAATACTTACTTTATTTTTCTCATTTCTACTATTCCTAAAATAGCCGGCCCGACACAACCTTCCTCTGGTTCCTGAGTCCGCTGAAGGCTGTCCGCTACCTGGTGTGCACTCGTTACAAATGGCTCATCATTAAAATAATTCTGGCCTTGCTGCTGGTGATCATGGTGGCCCTCTTTATCTATAGTATGCCTGGCTACATGGTCAAGAAGATGCTGGGTGCATGAGGAAATCAAAAAGAAAAATAGTGTTTTTAATTCCAACCCATCTCTGAATACTGGCAGGATTTCATATTGATTTATCCACACTGATGCAGCGTTATACTCATCTTATACAGTTCTTCGCACAATTCTTTGGTTTTTCTCACTCACATTGTTGCACATTAAGCATTTCTTACATTTCACAAATTGTTACTGTTGTTGTGAATACCTTTCTGCCAATCAATAATTTTTTCCTGAGTTATACTGTTTACTTTATGAAGAAACACAGATGAACACAAAGAACACAGATTTCAGACTGCTTTATTAGAATTATTCGAACACCTGTTTGTACTTCATGCAGCTCAGTCAGCCAACTGCATGTCTGCAGTGCAATACTAAAAAAAAAGTCAAAATCTGGACATCTTGTTATAGTTGGTAAACCTGAGCTCACATTTTTTTTTCCTATTCTGATAATTGATGTGACTATTAACTAATTAAGTTTTATAGCTTGTATCTGCCACATAACTGGCTGATTAGATAACTGCATGAATGTACAGATGTTTCTAATAAAATAGATGGTGAATGTATGGTTGATCTATTTCACCTTGAAGATATAGAATGCCTTGCTTTTCTGTGTAAAATTGTTCTAAAGTGTCAGCTGATGACACAATAATTAGCATGATACATAGGACATTCTAAAATATCTTGCTGAATGTAAAAATTCTTTTTTTCTTACCGCAGGTTTTTGGAACAATAGTGTTAGTATTCCTTCTGCTATCCAGCTGTAGATTTACATTGTTTGCAGTGAGCATTGTTTTTGTACTTGCTTGTGCTTTCTGGTGATTGCCTGTCCTAATCAACAAATTTGCTAACCGACGTGATTGCACAGAATCTAACTTATTTATATTATTAAGGGTGTATAATTCTTGTTTAACAGTGTGAAACGTTGAACTATTTATTTATTTTTGTCTGTATGAAGATTAAATAAAATGAACTTGAAATATAGATTTCAGAGTTTGACTATATTTTTGTACTTAATTTCATGACTGTGTGAGTGATAATGTACTCCTTTTTCGACTCGTTTAGTTTTGCATAGGTGATGTGTATCTAAACTTGTGGATGATATGGGACAGTTTTTTTTGTAATTTTTTCATTGTTTTAATATGAAATTATAATTTAAAAAATTAAAGGGATGGGTAGGAATGGATAAGCTTAATTTATCTGTTTAAGCTGTTAAATGCACATTTTATTTTTGGGAAAGTTTAAAGAAAATGAAAAGTAATTTAAAAATAATACCGATTATTATTTATATTTAAAATAGTTGTACAGAAAAGGACAGAATATCTAATTTGATAGAATTTGATTTAATGGGTCAGTGTGTAAATCTTCCATAACTCAAAGTTTGCTCCCAAAATGTCTTGTGAAAGAACCAAACAAAGTGTTAAAATACTAAAATATACAGTATTATGTTATAAACCACACATCTGCACACCTAATTTACCTGCTGTGCCCACAGTAACTGATGTTTATGCGTAATAAAAACAGTTTTATTATATATAAATTATATTTCCTTGTACTTTATACAATACCTTCATAGGAAATATAGAGAGACGTGTCATTTTCTTTGTTTCTTTCTCTAACTCGTGCTAATTATTGCACAGCAACAGGGCGAACAGATATTTCTTTTTGTCCCATTTGCCTTGCCGTACTTCTCCGCCTTTTAAAACTACACGGCAGGCGTTGATTGGATGTGATTGGTTTAGGGGTTCGGACAGCCAATCAGCGCGGGCCACGGTACGCTAGTGCGCGTGCTTTATGTTGGTGTGCGCGGCGGTACAGTAAGTTGCGGCTTTGGTGGTGCGGCGCTTTTACAGGATTATTAAACGGACTTCAGTGTCGGTACTGCGGCCTGTAAACAGCCATGCAGGCTTTCTTGGGTAAGAACTGTTTAACTTTAATTAAT
This sequence comes from Bagarius yarrelli, assembly GCA_005784505.1. Taxonomy (NCBI): domain Eukaryota; kingdom Metazoa; phylum Chordata; class Actinopteri; order Siluriformes; family Sisoridae; genus Bagarius; species Bagarius yarrelli. The sequence continues at coordinate 5,173,815 of VCAZ01000016.1, forward strand.
ACTCTTCTTGTTTTTTTTTCTGATTTGTAAATATGTTTTGCGAAAAGACGTTATACAGAAAATGAAAGCTATCTGGCTAACTAGCAAATAGCTAATTTACAAATGTATAACTAAAATTAGCTTGTAGGCTTCCTGACAGAATAATAAACTGTCAGATGAGTATTAAAAGCAGGATGATTCTAACAGAACAATCTTAAATGTTTTCTAAATAAGTGTGGTTGTATTTAATTAAATTGAATTACATTGAATTTTCTGTTTTAAAATTAAATTAATCAGGAAGGATGCACAGCGTTCCTGAACTTGACCAGGTTGAAGTTTAAGGGTTGTGTGTTTTCGCTTTATCTTTTTTTGTGTAAATAGTTATGAAATTTATATGTAACTGCACAAATTTAAATATTTAAAAATGTTAAATCTGGTTATTTAAAAGTTTTAGAAATGCTAATAGGCTTTATTTTATTTTTACATTTAGCCGACCCACTTTTCCAGGGTGACTTAAATTGACATTTTTTATTGCAGACACCGGAAGTTTGTCAATGATGATTAGCTAATTTGCATATTTACACAACAGGGCACTTAACATCCATGTTGAAGTACCAGGACAGGACTAGAGCTGTACACTGGTGTTTATTTACTTTACACTCTTTCAATCCATCTCCAAGATGCCTTAATCTATAATTGTCTTTCAAACTGTATCAGATTTTCTTTCCTGATCTTGCATATTATTTATTTATTTATTCCCTTATAAGCACACGGACCTTCTATCTCTATTGTTCTAGGTGTGTTGGTGTGTTGCTTCCTGACAGTCCTTTCTGTCCATGGACTTTACTCTTCCAGTGACGATGTGATCGAACTCAATCCTTCAAACTTCAATAAGGAGGTTGTGCAGAGTGATGGCGTGTGGCTGGTGGAGTTTTATGCCCCCTGGTGAGGGACAGTTTTTATATTGATACACAATCTTGTGTATCCAGACTCCTGGGAAAATGTTTCAACTAAGTAGCAGCTTTTATTGTCCAATAGGCGGTGTGTCTGACATGTAAAGCAGCTAATTCCAGTTTGTTTTGTGTGGCGTCCTGTACATGTCCGTGCCATATGTATCAGAGGCATGATGTTGTACAATAAAGCTATAGAATCTGTTTGACTGAGTTGACTCCAGAGCACAGCGTTTTCACCCTCTTTCTGATGATTTGTTATAAAACAGGTGTGGACACTGTAAGAGTCTAGTCCCAGAATGGAAGAAAGCAGCCACAGCTTTAAAGGTAATTTTCGGATATATATTTAAAACAAAGATGCCTTTTATACATAAGTAGCATTTCATATTTTCTTTTCTTTTGCTTGACTGCTGTAACCCTACAGGGTGTTGTAAAAGTGGGTGCTGTTGATGCTGACCAACACAAGTCACTTGGAGGCCAGTTTGGAGTTCGGGGTTTCCCCACCATCAAGATCTTTGCTGCTAACAAGCATAATCCAGAGGATTACCAAGGTCAAATAATTTATTTTTTATTATGTTATAATACTTGAATATCTTATTTTTAGATGGTGTGAAGATTGATCTTTTTTAAAATATTAACACAAAGAGGACATTGTAAAAGCTGTAACGTGTCCAAGTAAGATACCCTTGCCAATACACAGCCTTACGCACTGGAGATCCTGTAAAAAAAAAAATAAAATTTAAAAATGACAGAACAGGGATAAGCATTCCCTATATTAATCTTGCAGAGGTGAACCCCAGTCTTGAACATTTATCAGAGCATTAAATTCAGTCCAAATGTATTTGTATTGCATTATGAACAGGCTAATACTTTGATTTGTGGTTCTCATAGCAGTGCATAATGGGATTTAATGGAGTTTTTACCAGCATTTGTTTCAGCATCAGTTTGTACAGAATGTTTGTAACCTGAAATTCTGTGTTTTCTGCACGAACCTTTTCTTGTATTTACTGCCCAACCCTTCCCTGGTGTGTATCACCGATTTATATTTTTCTGTGTTGTGTATGCAGGTGGACGCAGCAGTCAGGCGATTGTTGAGGCGGCTCTGAATGCAGCCCGATCTCTAGTGAAAGACCGATTGAGTGGAAAGTCTGGTGGTTCCGACTACAGTAAACAGGTAATGAATTGCACTCTTTATTTCTTTATCTATTTATTGTACTTATTTACTTTGTGTTTATTTGTATTTCTCTGTTGATTTTTAGAGTTCTGGTGGTAGCAGTGGTGGCAATAAGAATGATGTGGCAGAGCTAACTGACGATAACTTTGACCGCATGGTTTTGGACAGCGATGACGTTTGGCTGGTGGAATTCTTTGCACCTTGGTGTGGACACTGTAAAAAGTAAGACTGCTGGAATTTCCTAGATGATTCATATAAAGTATACAAATTATACTACTGGAAAAAAATCATTATATTATTAATTGTGGTCTGTGATTTATTAATTTGTAATTAATTAACTTTAATTAATGAATCTTTAATTATTTAAGTCTTGAGCCTGAATGGACCGCTGCAGCTACTCAGGTCAAAGAGCAGACCAATGGTAAAGTGAAGCTGGGAGCTGTAGATGCTACTGTTCATCAGGGACTCGCAAGTCGCTATGGAGTAAGTCTGAAACCAGAGTAATGTTCAGATTCGTTATTAGTTTGGGAATCCAAATTGTAATATTCTAGTTGTTGGGTTTTTGTGCACTAACTTGTGATTATTTTATCATTTGTAGATTAGAGGATTTCCTACCATTAAGATCTTTCGAAAAGGGGAGGAGCCTGAAGACTACCAGGGAGGACGCACACGCTCGGATATTGTTGCTCGTGCCCTGGACCTTTACTCGGACAACGCGCCTCCACCGGAACTATTAGAGGTCTTAGTAAAAAAAAAATTCTAGCATTGTCCTTAGGCTAAGCTACATTATTTTGGCAAAAGTTTGCGGACATCCTACCAGCACACCTATAGAAGTGCTTTTTTTTAAAAAAAAAAAAAAACCCACCTTGTCACAAAGTTTATATTACACAGTTTCCAGTCTGCATATGCTAAACATTACATAATTTCTTCACTGAAAGGAAGAGGCCCAAACATTGGCAATATCCCTAAGCTTCATGGAGACATGGTGTGGAAGATCTCAAATGTTATGTTTATAGAACTTTACAGAACATCACTGAGACGGCATCCCAGACATTTTTATTCACAACACAACACAAGCGCCTATACTTAGATGTGATGGTTAAACACACTAATGAATTTTTTAGGTGTCCAATACTCTTGTCCATATGTTAGTTTTCTAGTGTATATAGTTTTCTATCTAGTAGTTTTGCAGCGCATTTTTTATGTCTGTTGAATAAAATTGTTCTTTGTCTTTTGTAGATTTTAAATGAAGATGTTTTGAAGAAGACGTGTGAAGATAATCAACTTTGTGTTATTGCTGTTTTGCCTCATATTCTTGATACCGGTATGTGAACTGAAAGAAAACATTACATGGTCTTTAACCAAAGATGATCTGTATCAACTGTGTATATAAATAAGTCTGCACGTTACTGATGTCCAAGAGACTTTCACAAACAGACCCGTTTCAGATTCAGACGTCATCATAATGAACAAAACATTTTAAGGAAGAAAATATCTAATTATTTTTACAATATGGCCAGTATATTGACATTTTAAACATCCTGTTCTGGAATTCTTCCTTTTTTTTGCTATTCTAATAAAATTGAAGGGCAGTATTTGCAGTACATTGTGAAGTGTGACTGTAGGGATTTATAATCATTTAGCTAGAAGAGTTGGCATTAATGAGATCAGACACTGATGTTAAGGGAGGAGGTCTGTGTTCCAGTTTAATGTAGTTGAGCTCAGAGCTTTTTGCAGAAAAATCTAGTTATTTCAGACAATCATGGAAAAACTAGCTAATTGAGCACTTTTTTTCCATTTCCTTTAGGTGCAGCAGGCAGAAATGCTTACCTGGAAGTCATGATGAAGATGGCTGAGAAATACAAGAAGAAGATGTGGGGGTCAGTGCTTGTAGTCTATCTCTATATAGAATGTTACATATAGAATGTATAAGGAAGACTACACTAATAACTGTTATGCTAATGTTTATTTTTTTTCTATCCTAATACAATTACATTGTACAAGCAGTGTTTAGAGCCTGGTTTCTCATGGGTCCTTTCAAGTTTTTATGTTTTGGGATTTTTACTTGACATTGGATTAGTTTGATATTTTAATTTCATTTTTTGTTAAACAGCTTTGTAATAATTTGTTTTTTACTTCCTTAAGTTAATAGCACTATAAAATGTCTGTTTTCATAACATTTCCAACCCTCCTTCTATAGCTGGCTGTGGACCGAATCCGGAGCTCAGATGGACCTCGAGTCCTCTTTGGGAATTGGTGGTTTCGGTTATCCTGCCCTGGCAGCTATTAATGCTCGCAAGATGAAGTTTGCTCTTCTTAAAGGCTCGTTCAGTGAGACAGGAATTCACGAGTTCTTAAGGTAAAGATGTGTGTTTTTTTTTCTTCTTCTGCTGAACATTTTTTTTTTAAATTACTTTTATTGCAGAATTTATGTTTTCCTGTTTCTTCTTCATTCTAGGGATCTGTCTGTTGGGCGTGGCTCCACTGCCACAATATCTGGTGGTGCTTTACCCAAGGTCCACTCTGTAGAAGCCTGGGATGGGAAGGATGGAGTTGTGAGTATTTTTTTGTTTTATTATTATTATTATTTTTTTTGTTAGATGTAAATGACTTTGGAAAGCAAAGCGTCATGGAACAGTAAAAATTTAAATCAGTAGGTGGGAAATGTATCTGTAGGCACAGATAAAGGTTTGATCATCCAAATGTTATTCTGGTCACAATTAGCATAAGAAATATCATGTCCTCACAAGATTTTTTTTTTTTTAATTCTTCAAGCTGCCCCTGGAGGATGACATTGACTTGAGTGATGTCGATCTGGATGACATGGAGAAGGATGAATTATGAGTTCCTAGGCTGTGGTGGTCTGTGAGCTGCCTCTCCTCTCCCATGGATGAGGGGAAAACTGGGACATTAAGTTACTGACACTCTTGAAACAAACACATCTCACCTTTAACTTCTTTCCAATTCTTTAAAATGAGGTGGGATTAGGATCTAAATTCATGGTTGCTTTAGCTTTGCTTTCCAGGCCTCCATTGGCCGACTGTTTGTTGTGCTGATTACATTGTTGAACAGATTTGTCATTTCACATTTTCCCTCCCATTGTCTACCCACCTTAGAATCAGCTTTATTACCTATTTGCTTCCCTATAATAAATTCTCTCCCAGTTTAGTCTGGTGGTTATCCGGTGATGCCCATTCCGCAAACAATAACTAAAATAGGTAAAGGTTTACTAATTAAAGGGGCAGGTAGTCGACACAGGACATTCACTGAGGAGAGGAAATTACTCTGGGCTACCGAATGTAGTTATAAGTGCTTCATATACAGTACTTTATCTTGGAGTTACCCTGATGTTTTATTTTTGCCCTTCATGTGTTGTGTGGTTTGTTTGGGTTTTTTTTTTTTTAAGGTTTTAAGGAAGTGCATCAGTACATCTGTTTTCCTCTGTATTTTTGCTGGGCAGGGATTAAAGTTGGATTTGTGTAGATTTTTCTTACACAAGTGTGTTTAATGTTTTTGTTATGAAAATAAACAGGAATAAAAATAAAATGCATCCATTTTATTATCGATTTTAGTAGAACAAATCCTACTAAACATGTCTTTTTATGTCTTAAAAGGTTCGGTTGCTTGACCATACAAATACAGCGTCGAACTGAAAAGCATTTCACACGTGTATCTGTAGTTGTCGACACAGAGATACAGCTATCTAGCCTTTTTTCACAAATTCATAAGCCATGTTTACTATGCAGACAACTATATTGATGCACAAAGGAATCTGGTGCAATCAACATAAATACTAGTTTGGCAAATCGCATTTTGAAGAAGCATAGCTTAGTGTCAAAACTCTATAAACTACAGAGACTAAAGTTTTAGGCGAATTCCATACCGGACTAAACACTGGAGCTTTTACTTGACCATAAATGGACAAAGTGGAACCAGACGAAATGATCAGCATTAGAATTGATAGACTAAGCTTTAACTTTCTACTTTAACTAAGTTCTGGTTAACTGTGTTGCATATCGGGTTTAAAGTAGAGGAAATACAGAGGTGTCTTGGTCTCCTAGCTTTAGAATAGCCAGACTATTATTCTAAATTCTGTTTGAACAGCATCAGAAATAACAAATACACCAGTAGCTGCATGTCCTGACTGTCAGAGATTCAGCATATAGAAGAGAATAAACTGTTCAACACAAACTATTTGGGCAAAAATCGGAGTGCATAAGTAAAAACTGAGCAGGTTTGGTGACTAACATATCACATACAGGAAGCTGATTTGTTACTCAAAATGCAGTTCGTGCCTTAAAGAGCAACCAGCTGATCCTCCTGTGGGAGTGTGAATATGTGACGTGCTGTTCGGGGGGTGGGGGTGTTGCTTTTACGACTAGCGAGGTGTGCTCTGTTCAGACTGAAGCAATCGTACAATGGATGGATCGCTCTTGGCACCTTTGATGAACTCCTCCAGGGAAAGCCTTCCTGCAATGTTAAAAAGGTAAAGGTCAGTGATCCAATAACTGGGCATGTGTCCCTCTAAAATATTCACGCACTTTAGGAAAGTCTGCTAGATTTTATTTCATTTTTATACACAAAAAAATTGTTTTATTTTACGTTGTGGTCTTCAGCTCTTGGCAAACGTGTTGTAATTGGTATTGATTTTGTAAATAAAGATGCAAATACTGATCCAGATCTGAAACTGATAAAAGATTGCATGCCAGAATGCTCTTTTATTCCAGCTTTTTAATCCCGTAAGTAGCGGTCGACCGATTGGATTTTAATTTTGATGATAATAGCTAGTTTGAACCATGCTTGCCGATTAACCGATTAATTAACCTGTAGCTTTTATAAATGGATACTGGATTAAAAAATACATAATAGTTTATGTTAAATAGTACTCAAAGTTATTACCAACAGCCAAACAAGTTAAAATAAAAATTAATTTTCTAAAAATTTATTAGTAAATATTGCAAATAATAAAACAATTCTAAAGCATTTATTAACTTTACCTAATGTTATCAATTTAATATTATTGTTAAACATTAAACATTTCACATAAAACCAGTCACGCAGATATCGGCGTTATGAACAGTTTACCAAGTAATCGTAATCGTTCCAAACTTTCACTTGTACCTGAACAACATACATACAAAAAAATTACACAGCATCAGCGTGAAAAGGCAGCGTGCGCTCAATATCACGTCAGCGATTTTTTTTCACCACTAGAGACCACTCTCGCCATAAATAAGTTGGCTCTGACACTATATAATGACAAAGCCTTCTCAGCCGCTCCAGCAACAGACACAACCCGGAAAAACCAACGAGTAACAGGAATTTTCCAGAAATCACCTATCGGTACAGATTGGCAAAACTGATAAATCGGCTCGACCTCTACCTGCAAGGCTGGTGGTGGGTAAAGAGACTGAGTTTAAATACAGGACTACACCAGTTACAGGGACACGGTGGAATTTAATGTAGCCAATCCTCGTATGGAGGTAAGTGGAAAGCAGAAAATAGTGAAGAAGCCTGTGTGACAACTCAACAGTTTCCTGATCTCTACCAATTGGGGACCCTGAAGCTGTGAGGTAGCAGCGGTGTTGCTCACTGTCTCACAGTAGCTATGCTACAATCTTTTATATTTTTTATTTGTTTTTTTCATTTTGCTTGCGCAGCATTATAACCTTAATGATTCGACAGGCACCCAGTCATTTATTTTCCAGCTGAAAGATATCAAGCACTAGACCTTCAGATGCCACAGAGGTTACATAATATGTTAGAGCCTTATTTTTTTCCCTTCCCAATGAGAACACAGCCAGCTGTGTCTGTAAGGAATCCCAGATGTCAGAGCCACAGCTGGGTTACTTAATGCTCACTGAAGTGTGAATGTGAAAAACAAAACACAAGCCTTACACTAATACAGCTATAATAACTTAATGAAATAATAACAATTACCATCATTGTCCGTGTCCATTTGTCTAAAGATCTTGTCAGTGCGTTTCTCTGGGGTCGACTCGTCCTCTGGCATCTTCATTACTGAGGACACCATTTTGTAGATTGCCTGTGTTTAAATGAAAAGCCACAGATTATAAAACTATTTATTTACTCGCCCAATCAGTAAACACCTGTTACTATTTTGATCAGTTAGATCAAAGAGTCACATTTATTATCTGCGATATTTATAGTTAACATTATTTTGGAGTCCATATGGCCTATGGAACAGCGGCTCAAAGTGTTCTGTTTATTCAGGTGACTATAATCTCCAAACACTCAATTGAATGGAACAAAATTGATATGGAACAAACGCCGCTAGCAACAGGGCTCTACCGGACAGTGCAAATACTGACCTGCCAAAACAACATAGAAAACAAAATGCAACATAGAAAGCAGAACTGAACAAAAAATAGTATTAAGAAAATGTGTGGATTTTCTCCTCCATCAATTTAATTTAATTTATTTTGGATTTCTTTATAACAGATAAGTCCTGTGTCTGTGTCTCTTAATTAGATTAAGATAACACAGCAGAAAATTCATTCATTCATTCATCTTCTATACCCACTTATCCCCTAATTCGGGTCACAGGAATTTGCTGGAGTCTCTCCCAGCTGTCTCTGAAAGGGCGAAAGACAGAAGGGGTAAACACCCTGGACAGGTCACCAGTCCATCACAGGGCCACACACACTTACACTCACTCCTATGGGCAATTTAGAGTCCCTAATCAACCTAACATACATGTTTTTGGACTGTGGGAGGAAACCGGAGAACCCGGAGTAAACCCACACAAACCCGGGGAGAACATGCAAACTCCACACAGAAAGACCCTGCCCGGGAATCGAACCTGGGATCTTCTTGCTGTGAGGCAACAGTACCAACAACTAAGCCAGTGTGATACACTCAGCTAAAAAATATTGTATTAAATCGGTGTCTTCACAGCTTGTGGTCCTTTCTTACCTGCACAATTTCCAGCATCTCGGCTCGGCTGATGTATCCGTTTCCATCCAGGTCATACATGCTAAAGGCCCAGCGAAGTTTCTGTTCCAACCCTCCACGTGACGTCACACTCAGCGCGATGATAAACTCCCGGAAATCAATGGTCGCATCACCGTTGGTGTCGAAGGTACGAAATACATGTTCTGCAAACTTTGAGGCGTCCCCGTATGGAAAGAAATTGGCATAGATTTTTTTGAATTCATCCACAGTTAAGTGGCCAGTAGGACAATCTTTGAGGAAGCCGCGATACCACTCCTGCAGCTCTTGGTCTGTAAATTCGGTGTTTTCCCGCAAATCATTTAGAACCTCAGGACGCAGCTTGCTGTTCTGTTTACCCATGATGTCCTATAGTCCTACACCAGGACCCCTCTGCTGGATCACTTTTGTCTCACACCCACCCTGGAAAATAGTAACAGGATGCAGAAAAAAACAATAAGTAATTTCAACATTTCTCAGACGTCTTCCTTTTTGGCATTAGCATTACACTTTTTTTCCGCTCTTTTGTCAGATGAGGATTTGGCCAGATGGAGAAGGATATTACATCTAGTGAGATGAGAGAAAGGAGTCTAGTATCCATGGATACCATTTGATAGCCTATTAAGGTGAAAATTTATCGATTTCTCGATGCTTGTTTAGTGGGGATGGAAAGCTGATGGCCATCTGTGAGATGCTTTCCAAAGGTCATGACTGGCACTAAATAACCTAGGAAACCGCCAAGATGGTGAGACTTACAAGCCACATTAAGCCACTAAGGTTACAGTGTCGACTGTCAGAATAAATGTTAGTGCAGGCTAGTGTGGTACAGCAGCAAATTATATTAATACATTCATAGTCAGAACTTATTCTCTGGTACGTGTGTGTGTGTGTGTGTGTGTGTGTGTGTGAAACAATACCAGGTCACAGTTTTATACCTTTCTTTACGTTCACTATATCTCCAACTTAGACGTCTTACACATACATACTACAACATACTACAATGTACATACTTTTAACACCTAATAACACCTGTGGCTCTAAAACTCAGTTTACGCAAGGTTCTCTGCTTAATACAATGCTTATTTGATCTTTCAGCGTCAGTACGAATGTGTTATGTGCCACATCAGAGGGCTGTTGACTGTTAAACAGGTGCAATAAAAATAAAAAAAAACCCCAGTTATTTCAAGTTTACCAGGTAGCGCTGTAGTTCTAAAAATAGTGATGTATCAGAAAAAGCTTAAATAAATGGCTGTGGGGGATGAATTTAGCTATGCCTTTTACTTAAAGACACAAAAGCTAGGTGAAAAATGGTAGTGTGAGAAGGTTTGAATCTAATTCTCACCCTTGGCCTTTTGTTTATTTTTAAGAAATTGCTTTTAAATTATGATATTAAGGCCAAAAATTCACTGGTAGGAAATACATTTATAATGACGGCACAAGATGAAATGAAGGTAATCAGCATGTCATTATTTCCTATTGTTTTATGTGTTTTTTATGTTCCTGTTTGTACTTCCTTAAATTTGATAGAAAGGTTTTGCACAGAATCCTGTTTTTCCGTATCCACTTCTTTAGCAGGAAGTGGTCTCACTAGGTCCGCTCATGAAATCAACGGTCACTTTTGCGCTGCTTCTTTAGAGCAGCAGGGACGGACATTAACTATGGGCTTAGTTGAATTTTACTCACTCCTACTTTCCTTCAAATGCTTGCCAAACCACAATAAACCCTAGAACTTTCCAGTCTGCTGAACAAAATGCAGTGGCGTGGAAAAAATATATAGTGCATGCAAGTCCCACATGCCCTTTTCACAGGGGGAGCACAAATACAGAGCTGAAATTTAGTATTTTGTATGCAAAGATACAGAATGAAAGTCAGAGAGGAAAAACAATATCTATTTTTGGGACCAGCATGTACCCTGCTTAATTTGTTTATTCATTATTATTCATTTATTATTATGTAAGCAGTGAAATTCTACATTTTGGCTTTGCAAAACATTTTCTTAATTTTCATTTTCTTTTTATCATAATATAATCTGTTAAATTAGTCCAGCACATACTGGGCTACTAGTCAGTCCTTGACATGTTTATGTAAGCTTGGTGCTCTCTGGGTCATAACGGCGTGTCTTTGTCGCTCTGTGTCTTCTTACAACACTACACGTTACCGCCTTCTTAATCTCACCCATGGCCTGACTAACCAGAATGTTCTTTTCTACTCATCCACAAGTGTGCACTATCACACAACACTGAATTCCCAGCAGAACGTCGATCTGTGCAAAAAATATTTCCTCATGACATGTTAACGAGTGGGTTTGTTGACGTCAGCTGTCTTGGTACAATTCTCCTGGTAGTTGTAGTGTAGTATGAAGACAACTCCTATTAACCTCTTTGTTTTGTGAAAGCTTTATTAAACCCTTGTGTGTAAAAGCTGCACAACCGAAAATCTATCCTAACTGCTGATCAGCAGAATACAAATCTGATGGCTTTGTCCTGCTTCACTGTACCAGGCGCTGAGCCTAAAGTTAACACCTTAAGTGCTACATCATCACATAATTCTCGGTAGTCATCTTGTCTAGGTTTGTTTTGGGTAAGTTCTTGTTTTTGAATCCATCATCAAATGGTTAATGCTTTCTTAACAACTGCTCCACAAGGGAAAAAAGTCACCGTCTGGTTGAATGCCACCAAATCTGACTCAAAGAAAACATCACCCAGGCATGATGAATTCTCTCTAGGGTAAAAAAGGGCCATCGGTTTAGCTGTAGGATTAATAAATGGCACCAGCAATTGCCATTAGGAGCAATAAATGGCATCTCCAAAATGACAATAAATCTCCTTAATAACGTTAGTATGAGTTGTTATTCATAGTCAATCTTCAACACTACTTCTGGTGGTCGTGACTCAATGAGTGACATTTACAGAAGACGCACAGACTGTTTTTCTCTCATTATACTAACTAAACTGCTAAGATTCTGGTTCCTTTTTTTATCATTATAATATAACAACTGCGTTATAATCTCCATGATCATCTCAAACCGCGTAAATAAGATATGTACAGGATAAACTCTGTCGGGCCACACCTACAGTCACACACCGCTCCTGGAAACCGTTAATAAATCTCTAGAATAAAGAAGCTCTAGGGAAAAAATGCGCCTTTTATTAGTTTAAAACAGCGTTTCTTAATATTCAGGGAAAATGGTTTAATGGCAGGGTTTAATAAACGCTTATAGGGTTATTTACATTAAAAACTTTAACTTACCTTTAACAAGCTTAAGTTTATCAGGAGGTCTCCGGAGAAAAGTGTCAGTAGTAACGGGGGAAAAAAATAATAAAGTCTGTTTATAGCTACACAACCTCTGAAATATGTTCCCAAACGTATCGTATTGTCGTAGAATACATTATTTTATAGCAATTTGGACCTTTTACTCTAAGAAAAAACGCGCTCCATCGTTTATCAAGCGAACATTTGAAACCTCCTCATCATCATTTCTGCTACCGGGAGATCCGATACCCTGGACCTGCCTGCTCCGGACCAAACCAAATCTATTTGTAGGGAGGAACGCGTGATTCATTTAGCTGGTTTTCTCTTTGGAAATTGCATTTTCATTAAAAAAAAAACAGTCAAATATCTTTATTACTAGAGGATTGTAATATGTTACGAAAAAAATGAACCGTCCATAACAAGTTATGTACAGCGTTTTTTTAAATAACATCCCATAGCATAGTGTGGTCTAGTCCAAATACGCTTCTCGTCGGAAAAAGCAGCTGTGGCAACAACACACAGTGGAAAGAAAAGGGGGAAAAAAGGGAAAAAAACAGTTTCTTTAAATTAATAAACTTATTTAAAAAAACAAAAAGTAGTTTTTCAATTAATAGATAAATAATTCAAGTATTTTGTAAAACCTCGTATTTCTATCAACAAAGAAAATAAACCTTAGTTTACACACACCATTGCCTGGTTAATAGTTTAGCAAAAGCTGCCTTATTCTTAGAGACGACTTAAGAACGACATAGAGAAACACTGAAAATATTATTAAAAATATACATTATTAAACACTATTAACTATTAACAATATTAACTATTAACTATTAACACTAAAACTTTACAACAGTAAAAACCACACAGGCGCAGTCTACGACAGCCCATAGAAGGCATTGTGTACACTGTATACATTTGGCACAGTGATAGAGGACATTATTTGTAATATTTCCTTGATTTGAGTCAAGCCAAGTTTAACGTATATTATAACTATTTATGCCATATTGGATTTTCTGCCATTTGATAGAGAAAAAAAAATCTCCTTTCTTGAAATTTTGTCCAATCATGACATTTATATCCCAGCATTGAGGCTAACCCAAACAAAACTTGTTTATATCCTTGGCAACAAGCACTGATAGTCACAGCGGCCTCTGGTATTCCTCTGTTGCTAAAGGATGGGGCCAGAAAGTGCTTGCAAGGCCTCTTAATTGTTGCTTGCAGCTATATTTATTGTTAGTAACACTACCACTTGTGTTATACACAGCCTGCATAACTTTAGTTAAAGAGTACTAGCGGTACCACAAGGAAAAGAGATCATCAGGTACTATATACAGATGTATGTTCTTTTCCGGTAATAGAAAAATTAGGAAGTGTTACAATTCTAGGGGATTTATTTTACTTCATTATAATTAAAAAGTTTTCTTCGGTTATTTATTCGAGTTTATAAAAAAAAAATTGCATATGTGAACAATTTGTTAGTGACATTTTGGTTAACTGAATTCTAAGACTAAAAGAAAAAGGGTTATATAATAATCTAAGTCATTGCATACTGGAACTAGGTCCTGATTATTTTACAACAAATTTCCACTAGGGGGCATGTTTGAATGTTTTCCTCAGATAATGAATTTGTTGGAGCCCACTGAAGCAACGGGTCACACACATACGGTAAACATCAGTGTAATCAAGGGCAACTGAAAACACACACGTGTAACAAGACATGTAACATGTTATTCTGTTTTACATAATGCTCAATACTGGCTATTCAGCATATTTGCTGGTTCTTTTTAGGTGTTTACACAATAAGCAAACACAGGATCAAAACAATGGAGCCGGAAACTGTGAGACAGGTACCTGTACTGCCTATAAAGTTACTCAACTATTACTGAAGAAAAGGTCAATCTGACCTATAAACCGTATAAATATCTGCCATTAATCTGTACTATTGAAAAAAATAATCATAAAAATGTTTGGCAAAGTTTAATTAAATAGTGTTGTAACCTGCAAATAATTTATATTGCAAATAGGCACTTAGACGGTAGATGCTCAACTAATAATAAACTAAATAAATAACTAATTAAAAACACATTTTTTTGTATATGACCTGTGAAACTATATTAGTGATAATGACATAGTATTGATAAGTGGGTGAAGGTGGTAGCTCAGTGGTGAAGGTGTTGGTTTGCAAACCAGGAGATTGTGGGTTTGATTCCCATCACCACCAAGTTACCACAGTTGGGCCCCGAATTGCTTAGTGGTATAAACTCGCTCTGGATGAGGGTGTCTAATAAAAGTAAAAGTAGTTAACTAGTAATTATCTTTTGAAAATGTAAATTAGATCAATAGAATAAACATGACATTGTCAACACTAGGGTGGAAAACTAGTCTTCTACTAGTATGACTACTGACATATACTGCTTTGGACAACTAAGCTGTAGTTCCTAAAGGAACTGTGTAAAAGTCCAACATGCCATCTGAGTATACACTGATGTTCAGGCATCAAAAGAGAGCATGAACAGGTGTTATGCAATACCACCATGACACATATTATAATCATACTACTCTAATAATGTCCTAAGAATTGTCCACTAATCTATTGTTCCTATCTATAGTCATAATGATAAATGCGCAGAGCGAACCTAAATGCACCTAAAGGCGGAACCTTAAAAATGGCCAACATATAGATACAGGTTATAAGTAAGTAAAACTGAAAGCTTTACCTGTGGCCAGTGAGAGATAAGGAAACAGAAAAATTCTGCTGAGCAATATACATATACTGTATGAAAATATCCATCTGCATTTTTTTTTACATTTAGCCAGAGTTAATTAATGTCTCGATATCACATTGTGTATTACTGCAGCAGTAGTTTTCAACTCTAGTCCCCTGACAGTCATCAGTTTTATTTATTGTAGCTATGTAGCTGATATCATACCAATGTTTTGCCCTTCTATGCATCCTGCAAACATAATATTACATTGATTATTTTTTTAATAAGGCATTTTTGTACACTTCCTGTCCAAAAAAAATCACCACCTAGATTTAACTAAGCAAATAATTGGGATGCTGCATGGATGATAAGGTTTTAGCTGGCAACAGATAATTTAACACTAACTGATGCAGTGAGTAGCTTCTCATTTCTTAAACAACCGCATCACGAGACACGCCCTATGATCGTGAAAAAGATTTCAGAAGGGGCAAATTATTAGCATGCATCGAGCAAAGAAAACATTGCTGAATTTATTAAAACTGGATTAAAAGTGTCCAACACAATATTACAAACTGAAATAATAGTGGGGATTCATCATCTTTATGGAAGAATTGTGGTCAGAAAAAAAATCCTCACAGCTATGTTGAAAGTAAGAGCATTTAAACATGCAAAATATGAAGGGAACTCAAGGAATCAGGACTAAACAGATGTATAGCTTAAGAAATGCATTTATCAGTGAGGCTAATCGGAAAAAAAGGCTTTAATTTGCAACAAAGCATAAAGATTGAACTTTGGAGCAATGGAAGAAGGTCATGTGGTCTGATAAGTTCAGATTTACCCTGTTACAGAATGATGGGTGCATCAGGGTAAAGGAGAGATGGAGGAAGTGATGCACCTGTGGGGGCAGTGCTGTGATCTGGGGTTGCTGCAGTTTTGAAAAAATAAGATAAAATTATTATTTTTATTTAAGATAAAAATAATTCATATTATAAACAAAAAGTAAATAACTCAGGCAAGGATGTCAACTGGAGGTACAGGAGGTTGTCATTATTGATTTTCGGTTTCTGCATTTGTTTTCAAAATTAGACTTTGTGAGTCAGCATTGGCAATCAGATTACAAAACCAGTCTCTTCGCTACCTCCAATATGAAACCAGGGCAAAGTTTTTAATTATTTGTTTATGGTCTCGAGTCATTTCAAATAAAGGTTATTAGCCCATGTTTGTCATTTTTAGATTACAATATATGAGATTGTTGCTTCATGTGGTTATTTATATAAAGCAGTACTTACATATATAAATGTTAAAAGATGTAATTCATGAGATAATAGAAAAAAAACCCAAAGTATTTTTAAAGATGTTCGACAAACATTTATAAAAAAATAGCTAAAGATCTAAAAATATTAGATTCAATAAAATAAAGGGGTTTTCATAAGAGTACATTATAGAATGAATAAGCATTTGCGGATGAACTCCAGTGTTCTTCACAATAACAAATTGATTACATGGTACAATTTGTACCATGTACCCAAGTAATTTAGTTAGCTGTCTGACTAACACATGCTTATTTTATGATAATAATAATTTAGATTATGGTTAAGTGATTAGAGTGGAACTCTGACCACTGCTCTCTTCTCTGTATCTTTATGATATATAGCTTACATGTAAAACCCGTCTGTACCTAGGCTACTCCACACACAAACACTCTCTCTCTCTCTCTCTCTCTCTCTCTCTCACACACACACACACACTCACACATTTTTTTTATTACACTTTTATGCATA
This sequence comes from Bagarius yarrelli, assembly GCA_005784505.1. Lineage (NCBI taxonomy): Eukaryota > Metazoa > Chordata > Actinopteri > Siluriformes > Sisoridae > Bagarius > Bagarius yarrelli. Next base: position 5,190,604 of record VCAZ01000016.1, read on the forward strand.
ATAAATAAGATTACGTATGTATAACTGTATTTCGGCATAATCGACAAGTCTCTTCAATTAGAACTTACCGTTTTTATTATTTCACAAACTTACCCTTATGTAACAGATCCAAATTTAGTTTAGAGAGCAAAACAACTAATTAGCCATTTCTGAAGCTTTAGTGTTCTTTAATAACCAAATGGTATAGTATTGCTAAAATAAAGCATTAGAAATGTCATTAGGAATTCTTTCTTTAGGATTTGACTGGCTAAATAAAAACAACACGACAACGTGTATATCGTATATATCGATTATTTAATTTAATATAATTTTATTAAGGCGTTAGAATAGACTGAAGATGTTACTATGGTATCTCTAAAGCATTTTAGGCCTTCTCTAAAACTTTATTTTTAACGTTGTAATATTTATTGTTACATTTTTAAGTTTACCAAAGAGGCATATAGCAGTTTTAACATTTGTTTTATTAAAATTTCAGTTTCTTTAATTTCCCTTTTATAGCCATTGTGATTTTGTCGCAATGCAATACAAGGACAATTACAAAAACACCGAGATTGTGTAAGACGCTACAGAAGACAAGCAATATAACTTGAAATCATTTAGAGCCAAGGACAAAACAGCGAAACTGATCATCTGTTTAATCCCCTAAAAATTAAAAGGCCATTTCAGAAAGTCTGTTCTAAAAAAAATCTACTTTTATTAGCTTGTAACTGAACGTAAAATAATCATGATATTTTATACATTTTTTTCAAGCAGAAACTTTGACAACTCTGAATACGTTTGTATTTAAAATGGTTATTCAGTCAATCAAGCTAATACTGTATAGTCCATCCTCGTCTATTTAGTTTAGGAGAGGACATTACAGTTAATTAAATGACACGCAGCCATAACAAATCATTGTTATATACATTTATCTCAATGATGCGGCCGCAAAAAAGACGTTTGTGCTGTAATTTCCACTCATTTATGTTGCATGTACCAAATACTCTAAAAACCACAACAAATTCTGTGTGTTTACACATACTTGGCGAATAAATCGATAAAACATTGAATTCTGAATTCCAATTTAACAGTGACAGGTACATATTCTGAATTTCTATTCCTCTGAACTGTAGATTATTGTAGAATCTCCATGTTACTCCTTGTGGCACGTCCTTTCACTAAACTGAACTAAGTGCTGCAACAGGCAGAACAGAACCCTCTTCCATATGCCATTTATTGCAGTTGAGACTTATTGGGACTTAAACCAGTAAATGACTTTCAGATTTATTTGTGCAGTGAAAAAAAAAAAAAAAGTCGGAATGTCTATAAAAACATGTCAAGCATCCACCTACCCACCCCACCCCCTTTCAGGCACTTTTATGTGGTAAATTTACAACAATCTTGTGTGTATAATTAGTTTGTTCCTTGCTAAGAAAAACTTGTAGCTTTTACATTGTTTTACTATGCAATCGTATTTATTGTTTTCAATAGATTTTTCAACAGCGATACTGCAAACACGGACAGGTCTTCTAGAAATTTCCTGCCGGTGTATTTTATAACTACTTTGCTTTTCTGTTGAACATGAGCGGTACACAAGTAGAACAATCGTATGGGCCATAAGAAACCCAACGGTACACACAGTGTCACATCAGCCAGTGACAACGACTAAAGGAAGAGCAAACCCTGCACACTGAACACTTCATGGCTTATATATTTGGCTCATATTCTGGCTGTTTTTCTCTTTTTTTCGGGGCATCCCTATAAATCTGCTTTATAGGGACTTCACACTAGCCTTTTAGCGCAACCTCCCCCCATTATAACTATGCGTCCCAGTTTGGAAACCAAAACATTAGTGGATTTATAATTATTGGACAGTCAGTAGTGTGTGAATGAAGTAACGAGTGGATTCATAAAGTTTATATACGTTAAAAATGTTTTGCACCATGTTAAAAAAAGACAGGCGCACTTTTGTCTTCTTCAGATTTGCTTTTCTGTTGTACAGGCTATTCGTCAGCTTGTCTTTAGCCCTGATGTGAAATGGATTAGATCATCAATGCTGGTACAAAGGTTAGAACCAACTCAGCTGTAAGGGTCAATGTCCATCTATAAAATATTTGTGCCGACTGTTGTGTCTTGTAGTGTAAAATGTTCTTATACTAGTGTAAGCCCAGAATGTCTGTGTTTATTATAGTCTGTCAGGTGTACATTATATGAACAAAAGTATTGGAAAACCTGATGGATTACATCCATAAGGGAAAATGTTAAGCAATGGGACTTTGAATCAAATGCCAGATTGGTAAATCAGATTTGAAAGGTTAATGACAGGTCATTTGAGCAACTCTAGTTAGTGATTGGATTTTTAAAATGGAGAGGATTTAGAAAATTTTGTGATAGTGCAAAACTGATCCATATTATAGACATAAGCTTAAGTAACACTGATGACTTTATATGGAATAGTTATATAATACCTTATTTATTAGTCTGTAGGTTATTAGCAGCAGATGTATAACAATATTTTTGTATTCTAGTAGATGCTGATAAATGTTGTACTTCTACTGGCAACTCTTATTATTAAAAAATGTATAATTCAGCCAATCATGTTGCAACAGATCAGTGCATAATATCAGGAAAAGATGGATCAAACGCTTTGGATAACATACACATTAAACCTAAGATAAAACTTTCTGTAGGTTAAAAGCGGCTGATCTTCCCAGGTTTGGTTTTTTTTTTGTTTTGGTTTCATTGTAAAGATTTATTTTTTACTTGATCTCCCTCTTTCGGCGGGTTCTTCCTCTACATATTTATATGTATATGTACATGTTCTATGTATAAAGAGAAAGGAGGATTATTATAAATAAGAAGACAAAACAAAAACAAATAGACAACAGAAAAGAATAGTTTTAGTAAGGGACTTATTCTTAATTCTTTCTTCGGCCATGTTTCTTTTAGAGAAGTGTGAATATACAGTAAGAAAGCAGTTACCATCCCTATACCTTTATCTGAGTTTTGATATTGTGCTGGACTTTTACACACATTTATGATAAGACTTAGTGACACAAACGTCTTCTGCACACACCTGTGAATACGTAGTGATTAATAAGAGGCCTATGTTTCACCCCTATAAGAAACTAATTTGACATTTATTATATTTTATTATATTATAATCCAAAACTATAAAGCTATTCTGGTTATTCTGGTTTACCCCGATTTCTCACTTTCTCAATCTTTCCCCTCACTTTCTCTCATACTTACACCTATATGTCTATATACTAATACTGTTAGAATATGTGCTAAAACAGTGTGGACAGAAATTCTGGATCATATTAAGCCAGTACAGTAAAAAAAAATAATTTAATTATATATTTTATTTATTTAAATGTTTTATTATTTAGGTGTTTTTTGGGTAACACCTTATAAAATACTTGAAACTACATAATTCCACTATAATGTCGTCTAATGAAAATATCATTGACTATCACATGACCATGCATTGATCACTGGCTGTACCTTGTCCTACAGCAGAAATGTGTTTAGTCGTTACTTCTTTTCTAACCTTAACACTTCTGGAAATGCTCTTGTAGCTTGTAAAAAATGATTAGTGAGATCAGGCACTGATGTTGGATGAGAAATTTGGGGTGCAATCAGTGATCCGTTGTCATGCTGTGATGCTGAAACAGTTTTGGGGCCTGACACAATTAAAGTGTCCACAAACTATCTAGTGTATTATTTGTTTTTAATCATACTTACACAAAGCATTTCATTAGGATACATTATCTTATTCATGCAATTATCTGAATTATTATTTATTTGGAAGCAGCACAATGCAAAAAGCACGCTAATGATACGAGTCAGTGACTGCAAAAAAAGTGAGCTAAGTAATTTCCTGATCATGTGCATCAGTTCTAATGCTCAAGAAGAGTGTGTGAATAGTGATTTAATGAAGGAGTAAAAGAACCGAATAAATAGGGTAGAATAACTGGAGTAGAATGGTAACCTTTTTGCATAAAAACAGAACAATCTGACATACAGAAAAATGACATGAAGTTAAATAAAAAACTGCTACACGCAATCCATCAGTAATCTATCAGTTGAGCAACATCAAACTAGTTTATTTTGTAAAAGTATTTTCCTTTATCCAGGTGGATGCTCTGAACTTTGGATCAGGGTTGAACTGCCTGTTGCTCTATTGTCAACTCCCACTTCAGCTGCGGTATAAAAGAAAAGGAATAACACACACCTCAGTCCATCCAGAGAACTCAGCTTTAACTGCAAGCCAGGAGATTCGAGTTGAACCCATCATGGGGGATACTAAGCTCTTCGTTTTGCTGCTTTTATATGCCATCGTCTTCACGGGTAAGTATTAGTAAATTAGGAGAATTTGAATGAAAAATGAATCAAACATGTTTTATTAAAATGTGTTTGAAAGACTAAAAGGGATATCTAAAAAAAAATAACTTTTTCCTACTTTTTAATAGTTATTTTTTTTGTAACAGTAAATCATACGCTTTTTACTTTTTTTGCTTGTAGATGCTGATGATGGAACTGTGTGCCTTTGTAAGTATTTTGTTTTAATGCCAGTAGAAGTTTTTAAACAATTAGTAAAAAAATATGAATATTAAATATTATATAAACATTTAAGATTAATAATGTGTTAAATTATAGAAAAAGGTAAATTAACACTATTTGAGTTGTGGCATAGAAACTTTATCAAACAGGTGAAATGAAGTAGCTCTTTTCTCCCCCTAGTGGCTAAAAGGTACAAGAGCTTTCACAAGTATGAGTACCTCTATGAATCTGAGTCTCTGAACACACTGAATGGAGCTGTCAATGGACCGAAAGTCAGCTGCAAGGTACCTCAGGACCTCAATACTCGGACCAGATTTGTCGGAAATTCCTTTTGGAAAAAAACTGACTTTAAAAAAAAATTGTCTTACAGGTCGAGATTGAAGTTCCAGGCACATGTCACTTTGTTGTTTACACCAAGGAGTGTGCCCTGAGCGAGGTAGTCAGTGTTGATGAAGATGGAAACCCAATCTTCGGATCCACCGCTGGTGCTGAGAATTTCAAAGATCAAATGGAAAAGTGTGTTTGAAAAAATTATGTACTTTATTACATATATTATTATTATTATTATTATTATTATTATTATTATTTATTTAGGAACAGTGATACATATTCGTTAAGGTAAAGGACAACATTTTTATAATATCTAAAAGAATCTGTGGTTTTTTTTACTCAGGAACCCATTAAAAGTCATTGTAGAAGATGATAATGACATCAAGCTCTTTCCTGAGGATGGCGAGCTAATCAACATCCTCAACATCAAGAGAGGAATCATTTCTGCCCTGGCTGTGCCTGTGCTCCAAGAAGAGAGGAATAAGAAAATGGTTTGTACAGATCGAAATACCAATAATATCGAATATAAACCACACCAGCCTCCATTACTGTGAGCCTGATGTAATTGTAACTTTGTTGCCCAAACCAGCCTACAATTTATGGTCTGTGTGAGACGGATTACACCGTGAACACCAGGGAAGACATTGCCACTGATGTGACCCTCAACAGAGACTTATCCAGATGTGACCAATTCAAGCCAATCAGGGACCACACCAGTCCTCTGGCTATCATTACCGGCATGGTACGTTTACTGTTAACTTTTAACTGCGACTTTTCAAACCTGAATAATTAATATGCCGTTATGGCAATGTGTTAATGTGATTCTCTGTTTAAGATGTTTCCTCTATGTCTCTTACAGCACTATCCACTTGCTCAGTTGATTCGAAGCAAACAGACTTGCAACTATAGATTTGACAACACAAAAAAACACATGACATCTGGGGTTTGCACTGAGGACCATCTTCTTGTGCCATTTTCTTATAAGTAAGTAATTTAATATAAAGCCTAGGTAAGGTTGCCCTGAATTTCCTTATTTAATCCCATCAATTATCATCAGGGGGAAATACGGAGTCAGCAGTGTGGGCAAACAGACACTGTCTCTGTTAGGAGTGACTGAGTACAACGAGCGAGTGTTTGATCACAGTAAGTGTTATCAGAAAGGGCACAGATTATTTATTATATCAGAAAGAACAGATCTATTGACGTTGGTCTTTTATCTCTGTTAGACGAAAGCAACATGAAAAGCCTGCACCTTGATGAGAGTGTTGATATGAGCCCGATTCAGGATAAAAATGTCATCCTCGATGTTCTGAGGGAGCTCGCTGGTCTTTCCCAAACTGCTAATGGACAAAAGAGAGCTCACCTCGCTTACCAGCTTGTAGCTGTGATGCGCAAGATGAATGCTGATACTCTGTCTGCCGCTTTGCCTGAAGCTCTGGAAATCTCCACATCTCTCACCTACCAGGCTCTGTTCCAGTGTGGCACCCCGGAATGCACTAGTGTCTTGATGCAAGTGCTCAGAACTTTTGAAAGCTCATCCGCTGAAATTGATGCTGCGGTTTACGCTATGGGAATGGTACCCAACCCCTCTCGTGTGCTTGTCAAGGAAATGCTGGAGATGGCCAAGTTCAAGCCAAGCAAACTCATTTACTATGCTACCAGCAATGCTGTTAGGAGGTGATATTAAAAAACACAGATAAATATTATCACATTACATACACTAGTAAGTTGTTGTAACTGACATATGACCTTTTTATGTTATAACACCAGGCTGTATAAGGCTGTAGGAAGAGTTACCCCTGAAATCCAGGCAGTGGCAGATTATGCCCTTGAAAATATCGGGGGCTGTACAGGTGACCAGGAACACATCTACTTGACTCTAAGAGTAGGTTTACTTCATTTCTGTTCAATCTTCGTGTGAAATAATTAATATTTATGTCAAGCAGTGTAATAATATGCCGTATTACCTTTTTTAAAGGTTATTGGAAACATGGCCGAAGCTGTAGGTGCAGCCAGTCCTGCCCTAAAGTCAGCTGTGATTCAGTGCATTAACCAAGCTGCTGCATCCACAGAGGTTCAGCAAGCAGCCATCCAGGTTTTCAGACTGTCAGCAGTCCCTGAAGAGGTAAACATCTCCCAATAGCTACAAAGCAAACAATGTTATTTCCTCAAAATGTATTTTTTTAAAATACTGTATTTTGTTTACAGGGCAGAACAGTGCTAATGGAGGTTCTCATGAATGGAGAAGCTCCTGTTCAGAAACGTATTGCTGCTTACCTCATTCTTATGAAAGATCCCCAGCCTGCTGAACTTGAACGTTTGGCCACAGCTCTACCCAGTGAGGAAAACCTGCAGGTCAAGAGCTTTATAACATCTCATCTGACCAACATTCTGAGCTCTACTGCACAGGAAACTAAGGAGTAAGTGAATATATTGAATAAAGGCTAATTTTGCATGAATGCCTACTAAGACCACTTACAGTATTATAAGTTACTTTATCAATTACCATGCACTTTTTTCAACAGTTTTTTGGTTATTTCATGCTGATTTGTGATTTAATGTATCGGTATTGAGCTGTTCAGTGATGAGACTCTAAGCACGTCGCTCTGGACAAGAGCATCTGCTAAATGCTGTAAATTTGAATGTAGTATTAGAGGAGGGTGCCACAAACTGTTTTCTGTACGGACCACATAATTGTTACTTTCTTTAATGGGAGGGGCAGGTAGGTCTGTTGATTATGTTGTCATGACCGTAAAGACAAATTAGCATTACATTTTAGACTATATAAAAAGAATGAAAAAAGACAAATGAGACAAAGAGCTATTTCTTTGCATTGAACTTAAATGCATCCCTTATTAAGTTTTATGCTTTCTCTTTCCAAACCATCTGGCTATTTTGTTCAAGTTTCTCACTTGCTGGCGTGCAGTAGCACCTGCTCGATCACGATGGGAGGCTTTTTTGATTGTAGGGTTCTGTTAAAGTGTGAATCTTACAAACACAGTAATTAGGCTTAATAACTAAGAACAATTTGTTATCAAATACAGATATAATATGAGTAAAACATACAGTGTTTAAATTACCTCCAAAAATATTTCTGGCATTGTCTATAACATTAAAATCTAAATTGTCGTGTTTTTTTCCTTCTTAGTCTAAGGCAAAAAATTCTTGACACCTTTCAAGGCAATGAGGTTGAAAATCTCATGGATGCCACTAAATTCTCTCGTAACTACAAAATTGGATCTCTAGAGGGAAATATGATCTTTGACAAAGAAACTGAACTGCCTACAGAAGTCATGCTTGAGATGACCCTGAATGCTTTCGGATATGACATTGACATGGTTGAGGTACAGAAAAAAATTGCTTAATTCAGTAGGTTAAACTCTAGCTTCATCACGTGTAGTTTCCTCATTTTGTACCGTTTGTTCCTTTTACCTTCAGGTTGGTATGGAGGGTAAGGGACTTGAACCAACTGTTGAGGCTTTGTTTGGTCCAAATGGTTTCTTTCCTGATACTGTGATGAAGACTGTTTTCTATGTTGCTGATAAAATGCCTTCCCAAGTCAATGAAATCCTTCAGACTATGATCCCAGCCTTGAATGACAAAAAAAAGAGACAGGTATGTCAGAAATAATTACATTTAGTGTTGTGGATTATGGATTGATAGTGTTCTATGGCAACACTTAAACCTTCTCTGGCCTTTTTTAGGTTCCCAAAAACATTATCAGAGAAATTGGTAAAAATGTTGACAAACTAATCAAGAAACTAAAGTCCCAAGATGCCCCTGAAGCCATGCTTTATTTGAGGCTGCTGGGTGCTGAGCTTGGCTATCTTAAAACCAACGATTTGGAGGAAATGGCTCACTTTGTGACAAAGATGGCTGAAAACCTACTGAGGATGTTCCCCACTGATGTGAGTGTTTTGCCGACTTTGCTTTTTAAAATGGGTAAATTAACCAGACGCAAATAAGAATATTTAAATATGGATAATGGAGACGAAAAAATCACCAATTTAATAACTACAGAACTTCAAATTAAAAAACAAAATTGCCATGTAATTTACATCCAAAATATATGTTAGGAATTTAATATTTTGATTGCGCCTAATCAGGCTATAATATAAGACTAGGATGAGATTATGTTCAATGGGTCTTGCTGTAACAAAAAAATCTACATATATAGGGTATCAGAAGAATTCTTCATTGACAAATGTGTGATAACGTTTGTTTATTTTTTCTTTGTGATCTAGTTCATCAAGAGCCTGTTCTCAAGTGCTGACAATGAGCTTTTCCTTCATTACATCTTCATGGACAATGAGTTCTACCTGCCTACCGGTCCTGGTCTTCCACTGAGGGTGGCTTTGTCTGGTACCTTTACACCTGGTGTTAAAGGAGGACTCAGAATTAATCCAGATATGGTACCGTTTATGTTTTGGAAACGTGTTTTCACGGCATATAATCAATGTTCTATAGAAAATAAAACAATTAATTTGATGCCCTTGTTATAATCCACAGAGTGAGATTGCCTTCATGCCATCTGCTGGTGTTGAGTTTGTGACTGAAATTGGTGCTCACCTCCCAGACTATGTTCATTCTGGCCTGGAGTTACACACCAACATCTACCATGAGAGTGGTATGAGAGCTAAAGTTGCAGTGAATTCTAATCAAATCAAGCTGACAATCCCTACCCCTGGAAGCCCGGTGCAGGTTCTCAGTGTGAGGTAAACATTGCTTTATAACACTTATATCTCCACCTGGTCTTCTGTGGTGCTCCTTTGTGACAAAGTGTGTTTAAACAAATGATTGTATTTACAATAAGTACACTATTATATATACATTATTATATTTTTGTGCTATGAATAAAAGATTCTATCTTGTTATGTAACACAGCAACTCCTTGGTGTCTGTCACTGGTGATAAAACTCAAACCATTCCTTCTATGACGAACCAAGTCGATGTGAACAAATGCCTGCCACTTTTCCCTGGTGTGAAATACTGCAATTCTCTTCAGTACCCTGATGCAATGTTAAATGATGCTTCTCCATACTTTCCTCTTTCTGGCGACAGCAAGTAAGCAACTCACACACTCCTGCTTTCTCTCCCACATCCCTTCATGTGTCTGTGTAAATTCTAACCTTGTTCTGCCTTTATACAGATTTGCTGTTGAGTTGCACCCTACAGCAGACGTTTCTGAGTACACGGCTACTATTAACTACGCATATGAGGAGAACACAGACAAAGTCACCTTTAATGTAAAAGCAGAAGGTACAGTATGTTACAATATTCATTTTAGGATGCAAAAATGTACTGAATTTACTGTAAACTAATAAATGTTCGCCTCCACTAATCACAGGAACAACCTTTGAGGCAACTTCCAAAATCAAGTTCAATAGAAAGGAACATGCTGTTTCTGCTGAACTCCAAATCCCTGACTATGACGTCGAAGCTGGAATTCGAATTGGTCCTGCTGACCCAAGCACTACAGACAAAGACACACATTCCATCCAGCTTGACTTCCTTAACAAGAATATCCCTCAGGCATCTCTGATTGGCCGTGCAAAGTATGTATTTTACAACAGTATATGGTTATGTAGCTTGCATTGCGTTGATCTTAAAATATATTGACACTGTAACACATCTACCTCATCTTATAATGAGTAATATCCTGTTTTCCAGGACTAAGGCAATGAACGATGCTCTGCTACAGGTTCAGTTGCTTGTCCCAGCTCTTGAAACTGATGCTAAAGTAACTGCCAGTCTAAAGCAGGAAGAGGAACTGGAAGTTGAGCTTAAAAGTGATCTTAAGTTATTTGACATATCGTCTGTGCAAAAACTCAGCCTGAAAAATGGTACATTTCTACAAACAGCTTTAATAAAGATAATAATGAAAACAATAATAATAACAATACATGACAATCAAGCTTTCTAAATCACCATTTTATGATATAATCTTTACCTAATACAGTATTTATTATTGCTTTGTGAGGTGTGAAACTATTGCTCCTAACACCTTATGACGTTCTCATTGTTTGTAGTTATATAAACTGGTGCATTTTTAGAATAAGACCATACAACCTTTTTACATTTATAAGATTTACTGTATTAATGTAAGACAGAAAACACTGAGTGTATATAAAAGTTTTAACAAATAGATATTAACTGTGAATCCTTTATGTTTTAGACCACAAGAAAGTTGAAGTTCAGATTAAGTCCGATGTCAACTCTAAAACTAAGAACATGGTTTCCCAACTCGAAACCATGAAGGCATACATCAGGGACATTTTAGATCAAAATATTGGACACACCAGGACAAAGATCTGTGATGTTTTAGCCTCGTCAGTTAAGGTAAGATGAAATGATTTTCAAAAAAATGTTACTTGCCCAAATAAAAGAGTATTTTGTTAAGTTTGTGTGGTACTACAAAGTACTCGGGTTAAAATACATGGTGAAAAAACAAATGTAGAAACAAAGATTTACGTACTAGAGTGTGTGACACATATCAGGCAAATGTGTTTGTGTTAGTAATACTACTTATAAACTTTTTAATTAATTAAGCTAATTTTTAAAAAGTCTAATTAAATTAGAATAAAAAAAACATCAAGCAAAATATACATGTACCTAAATAATACAAACTTTTCTCTCTGTAATTTTGCAGACCACAAACTCTTATATTAAATCTTCCAAGATCCCATATGTGGAAAATCTAAGGGTTCCTTCTTTCCATGATTTTGAGGTCCCCGAGTTGCTGTTTTTAAATATGTAAGTAATTTACATATTAAAATTTGTATAAATAATTTCATGCTTAGATTTGTAAGATATTTTGTGCTAAAACCTGGAATTTTCTTTAAACAGAGAGGCGGGTGCAAAGTACTACTTTGGACAGCAATACTACACCATCATCCTGCCAATGCCTCTTGGTGGCAAATCATCCAAGGATCTGAATTTTCCTCCTTTTCTCACCACACCAAACCTGGCTGTGGAACAGCTTGGTCTAGAGATCGCCTCTGTTAAAGTCCCGCTGCCAGAGGTCTTTGTTCCTAAGACCCTTGCCTTGTCTCTGCCCACCCTTGGAAAGGCAGAAGTGACCAGTAAGCTAAGAAGCAATCTTTATGATCTGGATGCAACTGTGTCTGCTGGCAGAGATTCTGATGATCAGCAAACCTACTCTGCTAAAGTTGGTGTAACTGGATCTGGCCCTGTAGATCTACTGTCCTTGAAAGTTGAAGGTAGGTTCAATATAACTTTTTTGTAGATACCATTATAGGGTATGTGTCAAATAATAAATTAGATACCGTTATAAAAAATAGTCCCAAAAAACAGAACATTAATTACATAATTTGGCTTCTGCACAGGATCAGCCTTAATTACTGGATTAATGACTGATTTACTAAAGGCAGAAATGACCACTGCTTTCACTCACAAACTCATTGAAGCCAGAATGAGTATTTCTGAAGAAATACAACTGACGGAGGAAATTAGTATAAAATCAAGCAGCAAGCTCGAAGCCACAAGTCCATTTGATGTTAAGTTTTCTCTGGAGCATGAAAGCCAAATGGGAGTCGATACAGAAAAGATCTCCGGAGAAAATCAACTAAAAGGATCGTTTGTGACTGGTCCTATTAATGGTGATGTCACCTTCACTCAGTCAGTTGCTCTTTTCCCATTTAGGCCAGAGGCTAAATTTAATTCAACAATAAATGTTAGTTCAACTCATTTTCATGCGCAGAACAAATTAGCTGCAAGCTTTGCCGATGGAAAGCTATCAGTTGTCTCAAACACAGCTGCATTCGAGGATATGCTGACAAACAATGCTGAATTTACTCTGATGAGATCAAAGTGTGCACTTAAATCAAACACTAAGGCATTGGTTCTGGGGCTGAACATCCATAATATTGCTGAAGCAAACATTGGAGCTGAAGACATCAGTGTCAGGATTGAAACAACAAGCAGTCATTCTGAAGACCACTTTAACTCCCTGTTCATTGGAACTGTCAGTATTAATGGTATGCTTGTAAAAACTGATTCTTCTGTAAAGCTAGCGGAACACACAGCTACTCACAAAGCCAGTGTTACTCTGGACAATAATGGCCTGACAACCAGTGGCACCACCTCAGTCAACAGCCTGTTTACTCTTCAGAATACCTTCAGTGGTGTCCTTGATTTTTCTAAATTTTCTCTATCAACTGACACAAAAGGAACATTTTATGGCATGGCCATTGACAACGTCAACTCCATATCTGCCACAATGTCCTCTGTAGCTTTAGCTTCTAAGTCTCGAGTTGACATTGCCCAGAATATATGGTACATATATGAAATGTCGTTACAGGTGAAATCTTATACTGTAAATGCTGGGATAACAAGCCATTTGAAGCTTGCCTCTGATACAGATATGAAAAACAGCTGTGAAATTAAGCTTGCAGATTTGACTGGTAATGCTAAGTGCAGTACAACTGGAAAACTCGGTGGAGCTCACATTAGTCATGAAACTGAAATGGAGATTGTCGGACTTGGTGTCAGAATCAACAATAATGCACAATTCAATTCCCAACTTGTTCGCTTCTCCACTACTCTTGAGGCCACTGCTGCTCCATTCACCTTTAATGTTCATGCAATTGCCAATGGTGATGGGGAGTTGCATATTTTTGGAAAACACAGTGCCCAAGTGTACACCAAAGTCCTGCTGAAGGTAGAGCCGCTTGCTCTTGCCCATTCTCATGAATGCAGGTTCTCAACAACACACGAACTGAACAACAAAGTTATTTTTGAGGCCAACTTAAATGAGAAGGTGGACACCCAACTGTCACTTTCTGAGCAGTCAGCAAAAGTAACAGTAAAGTCTAAAATAAACAACAATGTAATCAACCAAGAACTTAGTGTGTATAACGACAATGAAAAAATTGGAGTGGACGTGTCTGGTGCAGTCACATTTAGAGAAATTCATGATTTCTCACTCTCTGCTTTAATACAGTATGATAAGAATTTAGAGAATCATGTGATCGATCTGCCACTTCTGGAGAGTTTGCCTGCAATTCTGGAAGAACTCAAAATTACATCCGTGACTCTTCTTGAGAAAATGCAGGATTACATCAAAAGAGAGGAATTCCTTCACAAGATTCAGATCTTTGTACAGCATTTGACAGATACTGTAACTGAGATTAATATTGAAGAACAACTTGACCAACTTAAAAGTGGCCTGGTCAATTTTCTGAAGGACTTTCCACTGACTACAGTTGAGCTAGAGGATGCTGTGACTAACCTAAAGTTTGCCACGCTATTAGCTGCATATGAGTTAAGTAATCGTGTTGGTGAAGCATGGCAAGTTGTTGTAGAGACAGCAGCTTCACTAAATGAAGAATATGACATCAAAGGTATGCTTCTTGCTGTCATTGAAGCCATAGAAAATGTGATTAAACAGATCGATATGACTAAACTAAAAGACAGAAGCCTTCATCTATTTTATAATGTTCAAAAACTGGATGTTATTAAATTGCATCTACAGAAGTATATGACAGACCTGAAGTCTGTAGTCACAGATTTTGATAAGGCTCAGTTTGTGGAAAAAATGCAAAACGTTTATTTAGCAACTGAAAGGTACACAGAGCATCTGCTTGACAAATTACCCAAAGAAGATATTAAAGAGATTGTTGATATGCTAATTGAGATAATCACCGAACTGGACATCCTTGGCAAGTGTAAAACTATCTACAACAACTTCAGAGAAATTATTATGGAATATGAACTTCACAAGAGGGCTGAAGAATTTTTGGACGAGCTTTTGGAACTTATCAAACAGTTAAAAATTGACGAAACAATCCATGTCATTGGTAACACTCTAAAATCAATTCCGATTCCTTTCCCACACGTGCTGGATGATGCCCTGACCTACTTGAAATCAACTGACTTAAAGCAGTTTATTGACGATTTAAACAAATTAATTGAGGCTTTTGTCAAATCACTGAAGTCATTTGATTACAATACATTTGTAGATGAAGCTAATCAAAAACTTGGTGAGTTTACAGCAGAACTCAATAACTTGATTGTGTCACTTGAAATTTCCCAAAAACTTGAGGCAACACGTGAATTTGTTAACTATGCCCTGTCATCTATGTCTGCTTTCCTGAAACAGCTTAGCTCAGCCAGTGTCTCAGATGTCCTAAAAACAGTAAAAACTCTCACTGACACTCTTGTCCTGAATGACATCAAGACAATTGCTACACATTTTAAGCAAACCATTATCAATATGAACATAAGAGAAGAACTGCTACAGGCTTTGCAACAAGTGAGTGACGTATATAATAAGGTTTTGTCTGTTCTTATTAATGCATTTAATGAATATCTCGAGGTGGCCACAAAATTTCTTGGTGATCAGAAAATTGTCACTGAGCTCAAGCAAATTACTGATAATTTTGTGAAAACCCTGAAGACAGCTGAAATTGAGATTCCATCTTTTACTGTCCCACTGACTGACCTGGTTATTCCCTCCTGGAAATTTCAAGAGGCTCAGTTCCCTGTAGAGTTTAGCCTTCCACAATTCACCATTTTGGGATCCTACACTGTTCCAGCAATCACCATCACTTATGATGATATCAAGCAATTACTCATGGACATTGCTGACTATTTAATCAACTTTAAAATTGAAACGGTTTTCAATAACGTCTACATCGAAAAACTCAAAGTGGACTTGCCTGACCTCTCTACCTTCACACTGCCCGTGGTTACTTTATCACATATCTCTTTGCCTGCCATCCCCAAATTAAATAACAAGCACATTCTTGACATCCCTCTTCAGATTCCTGAGATCAAGCTGCCAAAAATACCTAATAAACTGATTTTGCCTGCACTTGGAAAGCTTCATGGCCGGATCAGGGTCAACAGCCCTATTTACACCCTGAACACCTACGTTGAATTGCGAAATTCCACAGACAATGAACAAAAACATCACTTTATTGCACTTATTAATTCCGTAGGAGAATCTTTAAGCTTTAATATTCTGAACTATAATCTAGATGCCACTATGCGTATTGGTTTACCCAAAATGAGCCGTGTGATTATTGCTGATACTCTGAAGTTTATACACAGTGCTCTTATTGTTGAACACAAAGCCTCAGTAACATTATATGGCCTCTCTGCCCAGGCCACTGCCATAACAAATGTAAAGGTAACTACCACACCTTACACAGCAGAAATTATGAACAAGGCATTCTTTGCAGTTGAAGGTGGAATGTCAGCATCCTGCGACACATCCTACAAGCACAGAGTAAATATTCCCCTCTTATCACTGACCAGTGAGGCTGTACTGGCCCAGTCAGCATTTGTTTCACAGAAGGGCACCACCATTCGATTGACAGTTGAAAATACAGGCACAGGAACATTTGCTCTGTCTGAATACTCTGAGGAGGGCATCCACAAAAGTAACCTGCTCTTCACTATTGCACCAACAAGTAACCTAGTTAAAGTAACCTTTACTGGCAACACAGAGGTTAAGGGAGCTGTAAGTAGTACTCTGTCCAATGCTGTTAACGTTATTGTCAATGCCAATGAAATCACTGTTGATGTCAAGAACAAGGGCAATGGCGAAGTTAGTCTCCAAGAGTCTCTTTCCAGCAAATTTGCCATTCAGAACGACTATGCCCTAATCCTCAACCGCCTGAAGCAACATATAAACACTGCAGCACTTTTGCACTTCGGTCAAAACAAATACAGTTACAACTTTACTGCTGAAAACAACAAAGTTGAAACAGGAATTTATGGTGCTGTAAATAGTGAAACTGATCTGGAGTTCCTAAAGGACCCTATAAGCATCCCAGAAATTGTTATACCAGTGATTGATGTAACAATCCCAGCCATCAATGATGTTGATGTTCATAGAATTACTAGCCTTTTGTTGCTTTTTACATCCAAGCCAACTATTGGTGTAAATGGAAAAATTGTCTACCAAAAGAGCAAGTTAGGATCAACCATTGATCTTGGTTTCATTAGTGTTTCTGCAGTAGGCAACTTAATATCTGAGATGTCTTTCAAGTCCCCATTTTTCAACCTGATCACCAATGCTGGAATATATGGAGATAATGACTTTGTCACCCGCTTTTCTGCTACTTCTACATCTGATTTTAAAGACCTGGAGGCAAAACTTGAAGGCACCAGCAGTCTTAGCTTAAAGAGAGGAGTGAAACTTGCTAGTGCTTTATCGTTAAACAGTGCTTATATCGATGGAAGCCATGACAGCACCTTTACAGTAAACACCAGACATTTAGAAGCTGCAGTCGCTGTGAATACAATTGCAAAAATGAACTTGCCTGATTTGAGCATTGAATTTAACCACAAACTGCTTGCAGATACCAAATCCCATCCAAAAGCAGCATCTACACTAACCATCAAACAAAAATGGAACCTTCCTATCATAATGACAGTCGGTAGTGGTGCAGTGGAACACACTTTGAAAGTAGACGGAAATGCTCCTATTGTTTCTATTGAGTCCGCTACAAAGGGTATGATTGATGGAATATTTCTAAAAACTGGCATTGTAAAGGGAGCTTTGGATAATGAGGCAAGCATGCAAATGACCAGTGAAGGTCTTCGTTCCAAACTGAGGACTACTGGTAACGTAAATGTTAATTATAGAGATATCAAAGTAAAGTTTGATGTCAATGAAAACTTTGACATGACGTCAGCGCTTTGCCATGTGTACGCTGTCATGAATATCACTTCTACCAACGATATCAACATTGGCAACTTCAACACAGAGGGTATGCATGCTGCCAAAGCCAGTGTTGACCTGGCTCCAATGAGATCTCTTGTTGCTGACGTAGAACTTGACCTGTCTCAGCCAACCACTTTGGGAGATTTCGCCCTCTATGATAGGGCAGTTGTGGACATGACTCTCGCTAAGCAAAAGATTTCCTATAATACAAAAACGGTCTCTCCTGTATATACCACAAATATTCTGGTTGAAATGGAAGGTGACGCTCCAGTCTTTAAAGCTGTGTTCAAGTCCTCAGCCAAATCTCCAGTAGCACTTCTGGAATATGATCTTGACAGTAAGTATTTTTTATTTATTAATACAAAAAATTGCCTTTTGCTTTCTTGTTTTATGAAACTAATGTTTATGTTAATCTCAAAAGGTTATCTTAGCACAAGTGTGGAAAATGATGTACTAACAGCAAGAGCAAAAGCATTCCTTGAACATGATGATTTCACCATGGACCTCAGCAGTATTTTTAAACCAAGGTAAAATAAAGTTTAACTGCATTTTTGATTAGTATGTTGAAAGTAATATTTTTTAATAATTTTATATTGTATTGCAATATATTGAATTTCAGTGATCCCAGCCATACCCTGAATGTTGACATCACCAGCACAACTTTTACTGACGTAAACCTTCATTATGCTGCTCAGAGAGAGGAAGTGAGTGCCTCAATTTTTTCGTCATCAGCTGGCTTCCTTGGTTTTCAGCTCCAGTGCAAGCTTCCATCTCAGTTGACGTCTCGAATTTACAGCCGTTATGCGGTAAGTGACTTTTAAGAGGTCCCTCGGGACTTTATAAATCCATTTTTATTTTCTTTTTAATTCATTGTTGATTTCTTTTTACAGTCTGCACCAGAAAATAATATAGACATCCTGAAAGTAAATCTTGCTGCAAATGGAGATGAAAAAATACATTTGCAAACTGACTACAACATGCAAGCTACCAAAGAAATGATCTTAGGGCTGAAAAGAAGAATTCCTCTCATCACTTCTGCTGGTTTAGATTTTGCAGAAAAACATGGTATTCTTGGTGCCGTAAACAGTCTGAAAAAATCTCTTGTCAGTGCTTTAACTGAACTCTACACTATTTCATACAACCATGCGCCTAATCTTAGCCAGCTTTCTGTGTTATACAGAAATGTCATTGTTCAGTACTATAAGGCCATTCAGCAACTACTTGATGCCGCTGTGACCTACCTGAGGACGACCCAGATTAGGCTGCCAGGTATGGAGGAAGCTACATTACCTGAGATCTGCCAGCAAGCCAGAAGCAGAATTGCTGCCATGCTGAATGAATTTATTAATGCAATCTTTGACAACATAAAAGAGCACGTTTCAAATCTTAGGAGCATCAGGATATTTCTACCCAATGGTGAGGGTTTAACTGGGGAAGAAATCTTTGGTTATGTGGAAAATGCCCTAATCGACAGTGTGAATATGATAAAACAGCTAGAGAGCCTTGATGTGATTCTTGACAAGCTAAATCATGCCCTCCAGAAGGTTGTTGAGGGTGGAATGTTATATGTTGATATGATCAATTCTGATTTCGTTAATAATGTTGCTGCAGAAATCAACACATTTTATACTAATAGCATTCAATTAGCCAAGAGCCTGATTAAGGAGCTTAATAATTTGTTGAGCATTGATAACTTGAATGCCTTTGTTGATAGGTGCATGCAGTTGGTCTTATTTTTGGTGAGGGACTTGAAAAATACTGTCTCCAAGGTTTTTCCAACAGATTCAGAGGCCGTGCTTAATTTTAACAATGGAAGGCTGAAAATGGACATTTATTTTCCCTTCTATCAGTAAACAGTCAGAAATAAATAAACTTATGTAACATATGAAACACTACCAACTGCTGGTGAAACCTGTACACATTGTTTTTTATCTCTTTGCATTATCTTTTTTTGCAGAATAAGGGTTAGGGTTATATAAAATAAACTCAAAGCAATAAAAATATACAATTTGTTCTGTTATTTGTTACCACCATTGCACAAAATGCAAACTTTATAAAATACTCAAAAATAAAAATATATATTTTTAAATTACGTATATAAATATGTAATTAACATATTTTGATAGGGTTACAAAAATTACACTTATTAGACTTAAGCCCCATTCGAATAGGACTAGGTATACAATGGGATGTTCTAGGAAATCTAATTTAATTCAAATGCGACTGGTTACTATAATATCACTGTCAGGCTAGATTATTTTTATGTCTGCACTTAGTTACATGGTGAATATATTATATAAATGAAAATATTTTTATTCCCGTGAGTGTATTATAAGAACCCATAGTATCATGTTAAATTATTTTTTTATATATAAGAAATTTCATAAAATGTTTACAAAACAATAAATAATGTTGTCCTTGGACAACACGTTATCTTCTGCAGTGGCCACATGTAAATCACAGACCATTCCATATGTCCAAATCCATACATGAAATTAGAGACGTTGGCTGGTAAGAATTGAAGAACTCATACGTCTTTGGAAAACAAGTCCTGTCTGAATAGAACTTTACTACTGAATCTAATCATAAAATCTAAGCAGAATTGCTGTATTATCATCACCTGACCTTATAATTTCAACAGAGAGCTTTGTATGCTGAAAAATACAGTCCAGAATGAATGTCAGTTAAAATTTGGAATAATAGTTATTTAACTGTAATGAAATTTAACAAACTAGAACATTGGCCCCATCCGAAATTGCATACTTTCATAATATATAGTAGGCAAAACTACTATATAGTATGTGGTATGTTCGAATCCTTAGTATGTGAATTACAGTAAGTTCCCAGATGAACTACAACTCCTGCCCGGGTTTTGATGTGTGCATACGATGTACACGTTACTATGAGGCCGCAGCAGAGACGACTCGTCATATGCGGATGTGGTGAAAAGCCCTGAAGCGACATTTTTTAAGTGATTTAAGTAGTACTTAAAGCAAAAAACCATTGTTCCTTATAGTTAAATTGTGCTGCTGTGACAACATATAATAATAATAATAATGATAATTTTTATTTAAGAGGTCTTTTAGATCACCTTACAATAAAAGAATATATAAGAAACAATAACTAACTATAACAACAAAGACAGAACACAAACACAATAGAGTGAGACAGTGATCATGTAGGGTAAGCTAGTCCAAAAAAGTGAGTTTTAATCTGGTTTTGAATTGTAATGTCAGATGGGAGAGAAATCCAAAATTGAGAAGCAGCATGGCTAAAGGCTCAGTGGCCCATGGCGTTTAAGCGAAGCAGAGGGTGAATGGAGGAGACCCAGTGAAGAAGAGCGAAGAGTTTAAGAGGGAGTGTAGGGCTGTATGAGGTCTGGAAGGTAAGGTGGAGCGAGGTTATAAACAGCTTTTTTAACAGTCTATACCAGTGGTTCGCAACCCATTTCAACTGTTGCTCATAAACACAACGCCCAACTTTTTAACCTAGACGGCTTTGAAATGTTTCCAGGCGGACAGTTAAACAGCGCGACACACAAATCTCCCGGAAATGCTGTTCACGTTAACCAATCATAGGACGACTTCAAAACCCCTGAAGTGTCACACTTTAAGTGTGCCGTTCAAGTCAGCGGTCCGTGGGCGTGACGTCTGAGGCTGTGACTACATGTTAACACGCCTTTGATATAACAATTTCCTTGTTTCAAAAAAAACTCACCTATTTTATTAACAGATAACTGCAATATGTTTTAGGGGCAATAAACTGCACCTAAAACATATTAGGAAAAAAAATTATAATTAAAAGAACATAAAACATACATGAAACGTGTCGATTACGTCATTGTCACGTGACGCAGTTCAAACTCAGGCCGGGGTTTGAATTCTCGGCGGTTGGTAACGCTTCTGTTTGTGAAACTGTCATTACAGCCATATTTATAATAATTTTACAGGTTTTACTCAGATTTAAACAAGCGCGTTTGCTATTACTTTAATTATTTTATGTATTTTAGCTAAAATAGCTAAGGTTAAAAAGTAAGAAAACAGGATAGAAAGATTTTAAGGCACAAAAACGACGGAGCATGGAGAAGTCGGTGTTCACTACACAACAGAGCAGCACGTGAGTAGAAGGGCTAATTCTGATTAAAGTACAAGACAAGAGCCGAAATGTAAATCAGACGATTATATATAAATACATTTTAGTTATTTTAATTGCAATTCCATCAAAGTGTCTTACTTTACATGCAATACACACTGAATTCCGGAGTAAATCTGCTGATGTCTGTAGACGTCTTGCTACGTGATATTTTTTGCCTGTTTATTATAAAAACTCTTGATATAATAAATAAACCGATTAGGAAACGACAGGTAGTTGTTCTTGTTATTATAAGTGTTATTATTATTATCATTAGTAGTAGTAGCCTAACTAGTATTATGTGATGAACTGTCACACCTCTTTTGAGGATCAAACTGAAACTAAGTTTCTCTCTTCACCAAAACTGATATAAAAATGCATAAAGTAAACAATGATATTATTCTCAGTGAAGTGTTTCTACACTAAAAATCATTTTTATCAATTTATCAGAAGTTTTAAATCAAGTCAGTATAAACAGAGTAAACTTATAACTGATTACATGTCACTTTAAAGCGTGGCAGAAATATCACTACACATCCAGTAATATTCCTCAGAATAACTCAGTGCAGGATGTCACATTTTTAAAATAACAATCATACCTAAACTAAGAATAATAGTTTATTTAGTTGTTTTATCCAGAGCGGCTTACATTTTATTTTATTATATTAAGGGTCTTCCTTAATATACCTCTAACTTGATGGTGCTGGGAATCGAACCCACAATCTTCCATTCAGCAATCCATCACCTTATTCACTGAGCTAAAGCCTGTGGTTGTTAAGCTAGTTTCTTTAACTTTTAACAGAAATCCAAAGTAAACATTACTTTGTCTTTAACTGGTGAGACATCTGAAAATGTAGACTTCTAAATGTGTAATTTTAGATGCCCAGTATATGTTTTATAATCTAAGAAAGCACAGTTTAAGAAAGTTTTGTTCTTATTTATGCTGCTGTACAGGTCTAGAATTTGAATTCATGTTCCACATGACATTAAGCGCACACATCATACATTTACAACACCATGTTGCTTATTTATTATTCATTATGTGGTACATTGTATACAGTAATACAGTTTTATACTGAATATTTTAAGTATTGTCTGTCTTTACCACTGTCTTTTTTTTCTGTTTGTGTTATAAAAATACTTATTGATATCGTTATGCTGTAAAAAAGAGTTAAATATATCATTAAATACAGTCAGTAAATACAGATCAACTAATTTCACCAAAATCTATAGGCCACTTAAACAGTTCTCTGGATTGATGGCAAACTGTCCAGTCTTAATCTAAGGATGGTTTTGTCTTTGCCATGCTGCGTCACAGTTGTCCCGCAGAAGGTGGGATTCCATCATCGTGGAGCGGAACCCAGGAGGATCCGAATGTCCAGAGCATGTACTGTAAGGAGCTTGTGCTTGGAGGTGACCCAGAGTTTTCATTTGAAGAGCTGCGTGCCCAGCGCTATTATAAAAAGCTCAATGGTATGTCTCGAAAACGCTTTATCTAAACTAAAGTCTTATCACAATTAACCACTGTCCAGTACATCATAATGCTTTTAAACTATGTAAATACATTTTTTTTTGTGTAACAGAAAGAGTCATAAACTTGCACAAAGTCAAAGAAGAGCTACAGGGTCAGATTGAGCAGAAACAGAAACTTATTAAAGGAAGGACAGATGCCATCCAACATCAGGTAAGGGATTTAGAACACGTATAAACAAACATCTGAATTTCCTTTTATATGGGTTTTTTTTTTGTCCCTCCCACTTAAAAACAGGAAGAAACATAGACTATTAACATAGACCTTTATATGCACATCACAGTGCAACTTATTAATATACAAAGCATGAAGTGAAATACTCACTAGGGAAAACACTATTACAGGCCATGTCATCAGCTTGGAATTGTGCAGGTAGCATAATAATCATCTGTACCATTTAGGGAAGGCTGTATTTTATACATTTCAGCATGAGCTGCTGGTCAGATAAAGGTAAACCAGATATTGTTCAGTTCTGTACTTATGTATTTGTATGAATCATGTAAACTTTTACATTTTCTTATGTCAGCTTCGACAAGGCTAATAGGCCATGTGTCTACTCCAAAAACTATTCCCTTTTAGGGGTCGCCACAGGGAATCATCTGTCTCCACTTAACCCTATTCTTTACATCCTCTTCACTCACACCTAAATAAGAATGACAACTTAGGGAATATTTTGTAATGCTTTAACAACTTTTCCTTTTAACATTGTTCTTTTCTTCAGCAACCTGGTGTATCACAATATCCTCATCCATCTGCTGATGTTAGCTCTGCTGCTGTTCGCAATGTGGCTGCTCCGCTAAATGTTTATTGTGAGCCGGAACTATTTAGAAACTCTTCCATGAGGTAACTGTTTATAGCTATTTTTTTTTTTCGCTTTTGGTTTTTATTACTTTTTTTCCAAAATTAGATTGCAAGATTGTTTTTTAAATATTCTATAAACAGAAATTGTGTACTGAGCCATGAAGACATGGAACAAGGTAAGTTCCATTTTTTTTGTAATTTCCTTTTTAATGAAAATTTGTTTGTTGACACAGTTTAGTTTTTCAAATAAATGATTTTATTATCCATACAGTGTTGGCTAAAATGATTAGAAGACATAGAAGATATTTCCCCAGCTAACAATGGTATTAAATCAGTTAGTATATTTTGCTGTAGTTTATCAATAGAAAATTTCAGTTTACATTTTTAAACATTCATTTCAATAATCCAGAGATTTTTGTTTTTACAAGAAGTGTGACAACAGACAGTGCTTCACACAGAGATTTGATCTCGTTATCCAGACTGTCTACAAACTGAGACAGACTAAATTCAAAAGAACTTTCAAATATTCTTCAAGAAACCTACATTCAAAGCTACTGTAAAATTATGTAACATAAGGATGCTGTAAATAATGTCATTAGTTTTTATTCATCACTTAACTAAATTAAACATTTAGTGTGATTGTCCGTATTTAAAGCAGCGTTTAGCCCTTGCTCCTAATTTTTTAGGTGGATTTGAGGGTAGGTTTTTGGAAGAATCTTTGACACGTTGCCACAGATCTTCTGGATTTACTCTGTCTCAGTTTGTTTTGTTTCTTTGTGTCATTTTAGACAGACTACACTGTTTGGTGTATCTTGTAATATACTTAGCAAACGCCCAAGATTTCTACAAATGGACCAGACTTTTAATCTGTCAGGAAGTCCTGCAGTACCTTTACACACCCACTCTTTGCAGTCTTGGTTAGGAGCAAAGCAGTTGTGGATTGTAGGACTGCACAATAATCATTTCGTTCTTTCTTTTCTTTAGGCAACTGACATCAACCATGTCTATTAACCACAATGCACAAAATTAATGCTGATTGTGTTTATTACTCAAGCAAAACTGGATAGAAAGTGATTTATACTTTTCTAAATTGAGACTCTGTGCCAATGTAAATGTAACATTGCCATTGCATGACACTTCACGCAAAGCTGGTGACTGACATGTATTTCATTTTAAACCAGACTATAGTTGTACTGGCTTTTGATACTGCATGAAAATTCCTATGATGTGACAGTAATTACCTTCTGTAGTTTTCATTCACTGCAGCACCTGAACGCTGCCTTTGTTGGATCTCTTGGGCGTTAATCTCTATACTCATTTCTATATGAAATTCAGGTACAATAGGTGTTAAACAGAAGAGTTTATCCAAATCTTTTGCTGCGTATGGTGAGAATGTTATACCTGAGAAGCATATTGAGAACCCGAATACAAGGTGGGTTTCAAATTCAAGTTTTAAGTCACATACAAGATCATACACAGTACAACAGGCAGTAAAATGTTTTAAATGATGGCTCACAGTATTGTTTGTTTTCTTATTTATTTATTTATTTTTAAAGACCATCTGCTGTGAGCCTCAAGTCTTTAAGGCTACCCACCTCCATTTTGAAGTCCAGACAGCCTGCATCGGAGTGTCCCAGTGAAAAGGTGAAGTTATATTATATTATGATTGTTAATTATATATATATAAATTTTACAATTTAGCCATTTTTGTGTGTAGTATTGTTTAGTAACCTGCTTATTTTGTTTTTTTTTTTTTGTCTCTACTGTCTGTATCTCTTTAGGACTCCTCCCTTTCACGCTCTGAAGAGGCCATCATCAATGCACACTGGAATAAGACTCTCTGCCGAAGCCCAGATGACACTTGTGATTTTGTCCGTGCTGCTCAGTTGGCCTCCACACCATTCGGAGGATTGGGAAGGCAAAATCCATCAGAAAAGGACAAAATCGAAGAGCAGGAATCCCTCAATAAAACTGGTTCTGTTATCTTTAAAGAGCCACAGTCTGAGACCAAGGGGGGGACAAATAAACTAAGGTAAGTCTTACAATATTCATGATTGTAATTATTTTAATGTATATATATATAAAATTTTATTTATTTTATTTTTTATTATTTTTTTTTATTTTTTATTTTTTTTTACACAGCCCAATCCAGGAGATCAGTCATGAGTGGGGATATAACTCTTTAGCCTCCACTTATGCTCTGCAGCTGGAATCCCATAAAAGGGCCACAGCTCAATCAGGAATTCCAGAGGTCCTCCAAACTCTCACAGAGGAAACGGTGTCTGCTCCTGTGCTCGGTGAGCCAGTTCTGTGCAAAAGAAATAGTGTAACTGATTTAACTGAACCACAATCCACATTTCTCAAGCCTCTGATCTGTGCAGGTGACCCTAACATTTACCAGTCTATAATCTTTATTGTTGCTATTGCTTTACTTTTCAATTCAGTCTAAATTGCGGCTGTGTTATTGCAGTATTGTCCCACTAGATGTCGCTTAAGCATTAAGCCAAGAATTTTTTTAACTGAATTTTTGCTCAGTTAGTCTCAGAGTTATGATTTTTATAAACGCAGCTGGTTGATAATATGTGTTCTATGTATTGTTAAAATGAAAACTTTACATACCTAAACTAAATTGTTTTGTAGTTTGGTTCTTTAAAAGCATATGTTAAACACGTGTCCTGTAACTATTTGTTTTTACCAGACACAACGTCAGAGACTATAAATCCATGTAGTCTAGACACCAGAAAGGCACTGCTTAATAACTTGGACCTGAGTTCCATTGCTAACTTCAGCAGGAAAGTTGGACCAGTACCTGACCTGGATGACCTGCAGATTGGTACACTATTACAATTTATATGATTATTGGATTTATTTAATTAAGTTCACCTCTGACTGCATGTTATTAATCATTCCAGGTGATGAAACACTTTTCTTTATTAAAAATATCAGTGATCGTGGATTGCGCTTATATTTCTCAAATGGCAGTAGTGTGCTGGTGAAGGTATGTTGTTTTTGTTTACATTTTTGATGATGTTGGTGCTGGTTTGATTCCACTAAATGCATATCTTTTTCTCATGTTATAATAAATTTCATAATGCTGTCTTGTTTGGCTTGTCTAATTGTTTTTTTTTAATGCCTATTGATGGTAACATACAGGACGCAAATCCATCCACCTTATTGTTATCTATTGTCTCAATTAATCTCCACAAAGAACATAAACATTATGCAGAAAAGATTATAAATAAAATGTTATTGTTTTGCTTACATTAAACATGCAGGTTCTTGTGTGCTTAGTCCAGTTTCACCCATGGCTGCTGTTCTGCTATAGATTCTTACACTCTTGGCATTAGTTAGCTTCACATCCCTTTTTTTCTGAAACCCTACTTAAAATAGTCATATAAAATGACTATTATAGGATGTTAATGTGTGGGATGTTTACACAAGAGTAACCTATCCTATGGACACAACATCCAAATAAAATATCTGTTCCAGTCTGTACTACCTAGAGGGCTGAAAAATCAAGTCTCTACTGTCTATAATGTATAATTTTAGTTGGGGGTGTGTTCACTATGTGTGCTTATGCAGGTAAAACACTACTGTGGGTTGGCATTGTGTTGGAAACAGTTTAATAACATGATTGCAGTATTTCCTTGCCAAACTTCATTTTTTTTAAATTTCATATTACCCTTATATTTTATCATTTGTATTTATAATTTTTTTTTGCTATGTAAATGTTATAATGTATGTAAATAATGTCATGCTTGTGAATTTTTGAGAATGTGTTACAATATATTTTTATTAACTAACAGTTATTATACCGTTTTTGTTGCCTGCATGATTAATTTAGGTGCTAAAATGTTTTATATATAAAATACGTTGGACAAAAACATTCTGCTGATGTATCTGTGTGCATCGTGCAGGTGGATGAATCCTCAGTCCCCTGGGATTTTTATATTAACTCTCAGCTGAGGGCCAGACTTCCTGCTGATCAACAGCATTGTCATGCTCAGAGCACCTGTTACCTCTATGAAAACGGATCTTTCACCTTGTGGCAGGCTCCTCAAGGGCAAAATATTCAAGTATGGATTTTAGGTTCTGTATTGGAAGAAGGTGATAAATAAACATTTTATTACTATGTTAATTATTAACTAAAACATTCTCTGTTTAGGAGTTAATAGAGGACAGTGTGGACAGAAGACATGTGTTACTTCTGGCTCTCCGGTTGTTGGAGATGGTGAAACAGATGCATTCGTGTCGGCTTGTTCACGGTGCTTTGCATCCGGAAACACTAATGGTGTGCCACAGGTACACAGACACTGAATCTTATCTCAAGTATTAATGCTTGTTGTGCAGTTGTAATAAAATGAAGCGATGCTTCACAGTGGTATCTGAACTCCAGGAGCTTATATGCTGTTTACTCTCTTTTTGGGGGGAAGAAAGACCTGTCTGCATGTTCAGACATACATTTATTACTCTGCTACTGTAGATAATAAATAATGTGTGTGGCGGTCTGTGAAAACTACAGTTGTCAGCATTTGAAGTGGATTAAAGAAAAGGGGAAGATAAACAGTTTCGCCAAATCAGAGATGCTGATTCACATGAGACTTTCAATATTATCAAAGGACTTCTTTTTTTTTTTAAGAGAAATATGGTAGGTCATCTTAGGGGGAATTTTAGCTGATATGGAAATTTCTCATGGAATTAAAATCACAGACAACCACAGCCATTATATCAAATCACAAGAGGACCCCTGTTAATACTAGTCCCGTGTAAATGGGGCATTGGTCTTACTTTTACTCCTATGATAGCCTACATACTTTTGAAAAAGGCTTTTCACTAGATTTTTAAAGCATGGATATGATGTGCTAATTTAGCCGCACTAGAATTAACAGAGCTTGCTTAGTGCACAGGGACATGCTGCCTGCTTTGGTAAGACACTTATGTCAGTGTGCTGATAAGTTGTCCACAAACTTTTGTCAATATAGGGTGAAAACAGTATGTAGGGTAAAAATCAAAACTTTACTCTGTGAAGATTTTTTTTTTTAAAGCCACACATCTTTTAAGTTCACTGTAAATTAGAATATTCTTGTATATCCACCATCATACTAATGTACAGTCATAAACGATTGTCCCAGCTGTGACGACAGACTTATCTGTATGGATTTCTCACATTCATTGGACTTGGAGCTGCAGACTGATGTAAAGACGGTGCAATCTCTTCCCTCAGCTCAGCACTATATTAAGCAGGGCTTATTGTTGCCTACTGCCAATCCTTACCAGGTAAATCTTCTCATATCCAGATTTAAAAAAAAAAAAAAATCTGCAATCATATGTTTAGTATAAAACAGGAAAATTTATGCACTTTTTTTTTTTATCTCGTCTGACAGGTGGACCTCTGTAGCATCGCAGAAATAGTGCACTTGCTTCTGTTTGGAAAAAACATGAGGGTAATTAAGGAGGAGTCTTACTGGACATTGGCAGATGACTGTGGACCTCTGGACTGGCAGATGAGTTCTGACCCGAGGTAATTTCATAAATCTACATAATTTAGCGAAGGAATTGATGTGAATTCTAGAAAATTATGATTTGAATTTTATTCGAGTTTTTTGTTGATTTGTCTATTTGGTCCTGCATTTTTCTTTCTAGAAACCAACTTAAACCTTTGTGGCAAGATTTTTTTCACAACCTGTTGAATCCCGAGGACAACACAACAGAGTTTATTTTGAACAACCTGATCAACAACTTAAGGAACACTCTGTATGAAGACTTGGACTGTCCATTTTCTTTATAATGTATCATTTCATTCTCTAATGTATGCTTGTCAGTCTTTTTTCTGTGTCCTGTATTTTTTACTTGTTTGATCTTATTCACTGACTGTTTATTTCACTGTTTATTTCACACTTATAAAGATTTTAAAATTGCTTCAGATAATAAAATAAAGGTTTCCTTTAGATTTGTAGCTTGGATAATTATTTCCTTCAGGTCTTGTTTTTAGTAATTATTAAACAAGTACATTCAAAGTGTTTTTGCTAGTTTATGATGTAACCAGTAATATTTTTTTTGTCAGTAAAGTAATTCTTTGTTAAAAATGACAGCATTATTCAGTATTTATAAACTAAATCGCCTTACAAATGAGTGTCTTTTTTAACATTAGTATTGTTAAAGAAAGACTTTTGTTTGTTTTTTGTGTTATTTTATTAAATCGGATTTTCCCACCTCCTGATTGCACCATTCGACTTTCTTCATAGCTAAACGGTTTGCATTTGTGTATAAAAATACAGCTCTGTAGTACAGAAGGACTTCACCACCGTAAATAATAATCTTTATATAATCTTTGCCCTGGATCTTTTATTTATTCTGAGCCCTGAGGCAGTTGAGTCTACAGGTGATGTATGTTTGTTTGCTGGGAGGAGCTGACTCATCATTTGCTATTTAAATGGACGGACCATAAAGCTTTTGCTGGGATAAGAATATGGTCACTGGATGAATGAATGAAATAGCTATTCCTCTTGTAATTTAAGGATCTGGAGTGTAGAAGAGCCAGGGGCCGTGTAAATATGACTGATTCTTTTGGATTTGGGCTCTGACCTGTAAGTGGCAGATACATTACTAAAACCTGAATGGTTGCTCTCTAATACTTGAGGGAAGTGAGGGAACGTGTGCCTATCTTTTAAAGGAGGTATTATTTGGGTGTTCTGTTCATTTTAAGGCAATTACTTTTTTTCTGAGCAAACCAAATAATGCAGCTGGAGCAATAATACCGTCTGGCTGTGTTAACTGTATCATGTGTGTACTTGTCTGTACACATAGTTGCCTTAAGTCCAAGTTTAAATTCCTCCAGGGTGTGGCAAAGAAATCATTTTTCTTAATATTTAATTTTAGTGCTGGTTTTAAGAACTGAAAGATAAAAGGACTTCATCTGAATTGGTGTAATTGATGTGTTGATTGATTAATCAGAAATCAATTACTATTTATTCGGGAATGCGTGTTTTGGAAATGTAACAAATTCCCAGGATAGGGTTAGAGAGGAGAAAATCGTATTGCTCCCTTAACGCATGGATAAATCTTTAATGTCGAACATTTTGAAAAAACTGTATTGCGAGACCTGTTTTGGCAACTTGAAGAGGTTTTTTTTCCCCTTTTACAGAAAAGCATCCAAAATGACTATTAAACGTCCAGCAACCCCTTATAATTATCAATAATAACATTAACTCTATTCTTCTGGTTTCTGTTAACTGCTCCAGAAGAAATCACAACAAGCATACGTGAGTTCATTTCTGGTGACGAATAAGCCCTAACAGGGACCGTTTTAACTGGCCTCACACCTCCTCCACAGAAGAACGCACCCAACTCATCCCAACATGTGCTGGCCTGTGTGCTGCACGTTGGCAGGAGCAGCTACTACGGTTGTGTGTGCTAGATAGACAGTCTGTAAGGTATTGTGTGAGTGAGTGTCTTGTCGCGTTATCCTGAAGCACGTTTTCTACTTCTAAACAGAAAAGGTAAGGTGATTCTCGTGTCCCTCTTCCAAGGCTTATTTGTATTACAAGGACGGGTTAAGATGGTGGATTTGAGAGGAAAAGGGCGGCAGAAAACGCCTTGAACAAAAGGCAGTAAGACAAAATATTCAAGTGGGAAGGTCATGTGACCGATCTTAATGGGAAGAACGAGATGTGGGAAGGGTAGTGACTCAGTAGGCAAAATTTTCTTTGTTTAACTCTCATTTATGCTTTTCTTATTTTCTTTTTTTAAAATGCAGGTTAAACTTAAGGAAAAAGTTAGCAATTTATGCCAGAGTTTATTGGAATTTATTTATTTTCTTTTTTAGTGCAATGCTCAGAACGCTTCTACTCAACAGGATCAGAATGCAGATTTTTTTTCAGAACCTGGTTAGGTGATACTTAGACAAAGAAGGTTTTGGCTTGAATCGATACGATAGAGGGCATGTCCAGGAAAGTTTATATAAGTGTCCTTCTGCTCTCTTAATGGAGATGTAACCTGACTGCTGACTTCCGCTGAACAGTACACATTACGTCTATAGTGTTTAAATATATAATCTAACAGCGTAGCTTGTAAATCGTTACATAAATGTGTTTGATGATTCAGCAACACGAACTGCTATAGGAAAATTCGTCAGGTTTCAAATATCTTGGGTGTTTTTTTTAACTTGTTCTCCATTCAGTTATTTTCATCCTTTGTGAAAGCGTGTGTTCTTTTTTTAATAATTACTTTATTGTTAAGTAACAACATATTAAAAACAAAAACATGTAAGAACAAAATATTTAACAATACAATACAAAGTAATAAATAGAAAAACGGTGAAAAAAACCTCAAATTAAATAAGAAAATAAATAAATGGGGTAGAATGAGCTGAAATGAACTACTGCAATACTGCAGGTAATGTATTACACAAGAGTAAATTTAACAGGATTGAGAAAAATCTAAACGGGTTGCCATACAGCTTGGAATTGGCGGTGTCATTGTATAACAGCAAAGTTTTAAAGGAAGGGAACCTGTTCAAAAATGTTAATGTTAAAGTACCAGTGATTGCTGTAGATGTAGAACCACAGAAGTTATCAAAGCTTGTTTTCATATAAAATTATATAAAATGTATTATATTTATTATATATATATATATATATATATATATATATATATATATATATATATCCTAAACAGTACAGTTTTATTTGTTTAGGCTTCCTGGGGAAGAATAACCACACTAAACCTTTCCTTGCAATGTCTATTACATGTTTATAAGCTGTATTGTGTGCATAATGGCTGCCTTTATTAATTCAGGCCAGATTGTTTCAGTAGAGTTCATATTGGAAAAGACAGACATTGATCTAAAATTTCTATGTAAATAATATGAAACTAAACTAATTTGGCTGCTGTAGCACAGGAGAAAAAGCCCAGTTTACTGTTTATCCTGTTTTGGATTTAGATAGGAGATGTCTGTCTTATTCCTTTTTGTAATAACTGGCAATAAAAAGCTTATAGATTCTCAGAAATGGCTTCTGATTTGCAACACTTCTAATAGTATGTATTGTAATACAGTCTCCCTGTATGGTTTTCTCCTACAACAAAGTATTGCAGCTGTAAATGTATTGGATTTCGACTGAAAGCATGCTTACTGGCTAGCTAACATAAATAAAAAAAATATTATTAAGATTGCTTGAAGGTTGTATAATGCATTAAGCATTAAGGCTTTGTCTTAGCCTGTGCACAATTCCACTGCCCATCCGAATCAATAAGCAGATGATTAGGAAAATTGCATGCAAATAATAATTTAAGTCAACATTAAGATAAAACATATTTGTCAGTACTCAGCCTAAGCTTTTCCAGTGTTTCCACACGCTTCCATTTCAGGTCACAATGAATTCCAGTGGCATTTTAGTGTAAAAGTGTTGAAGATAATCTAAAAAAAGAAAGGCATACATAAATGCAGTTTTTGCTTACACTATGCACTGTTGCATTATAGATGACTATAATCAGGTTGCACCAAGAGAATCATAATGGCTTGATGATGTAAACAGCGTGACGGTCTTCCATCACTAAATATCACCTGTAGCTGACAGGAACATTGAGGTAAGTCATCATGATATTGCTTCTCTTAATACTTCCCTCAAAGCCTTCCTAAATTAACCCAGCCTCCTCGGAAACTATTAAAATGGCAATATATATATATATATATATCCATCCAGCAAAGAGGAAGAGCAAAGAGAGGGTTTATGGATGTGATAAATGAGGACATGATGTTAGTGGGTGTGAGTGAAGAGGATGTAGAGGTTAGGCTTAGGTGGAGACAGATGATTCGCTGTGGTGACCTCTAAAAGAGAACAGCCGAAAGGAGGAGAAGAAGAAGATATACTTGCAAGTCTTATATATATATTTATATATATAAAAAATATTTGAACCTGACATGAAATGTTAGGTGCAAAAAAAAAATTACATTAGAATTTGCAGAAAAAAAAATAGATAAATTATGAAAAACCTGGGGAAAAAAGATGTGATATTTTCACAGCTGTCTGTGATTCTGTTCAGATGGTCTGTTAAAGCTTTTTGATATATGCTTGTTAATATCTGCACTGCACTGAACAGCTGATATACAGTATTAATTTTCTACTGAACTGCCACTTTGGTACTTTGCACTAGCTTATCATTATGCATCTTTGCACCATCCATAACTATCTATTGTTACACCTCTATATTCTATTCATATACCTTCTGTACATTATTTACCCCCACCTCTGTAATTATCAACCTCATTCCCTATTTATTACACTGCTATTTATTGTAAATAAGCCACTTATGCAACTCTGGTTAGATGCTAACTGCATTTCATTGGCTCTATACATGTACCTTGCACAATGACAATAAAGTTTAATCTAATCTAATCTAATCTAATCTAATAAACCAGCACACTTTATTTTTCAGGTGATTCCAAAATGCGGTATTGATGCCAACAGCTTGTGCAATGCAGTTTTTTAAAAAAGGGTTTGCTTTCTTTTCAGCTCTCTAGTCTTTATGTTGGTTTATCCTTTTGACAACAAACGCAGTATTTGCAAAGTTTAAAAGTTTAAATAAAAGATGGACATCAAAAGTTTTAATGAAGGATAGACATCGACTTGTTGAATTAAACAAACAGGGTGCACCTGGCAACAAAAAATACCTGTCAAATAGTGGTAAAGAAAAAAAGCTGCCATTTTTAAAATGATGACATTAGAAAACAAAGGATAATATTCCAATCTCTCTATATTTATTCCTCCTGAATTAAAATGTATTAAGTGTTTGGAAAAAATATATGCTAGACATATATACTTAAATATACCCTGGGTGTATATGGCTATAAATGACCCTTAAAGGAGCTTGTTAGTGATTTCTTGGGATCGGAAATTAGAACATTTGGTCATTTTTTTACTCGGGGATCCCATAATTGACCCATAGGATTTTTGTGCTTTTACACTATTCTTAAATAAAGTTAGTGAATAAAGCTTTTGGTTTAGGGTTGCTGCAGAAGTGTAGCAGGGAGCATTGCTGCATTACACTTCCAGGGTCTAATATTTGATTCTGAGCTTTGGTTATGGTCTGTGTAGTATTTTTTTTTTAAATATTTTTCTTGTTTCTTTATTTCTCTGTTTTCCTTCTAAATCACTAAACACACCAGCAGGTGGATAGTTTTCACTAATTTGGCCTATTGGTAAATGTGTATTCAAATTGTGTGTGAGTTAGATATCTATGATAGGCTGGCATCCCATCCTGAATGTATTCCTACATCACAATTCTGGAAAAGACCCCAGATCAGACAGGGACACTAAAGATTAATGAATGGATAGATTTTAAATAGTTTCCATTGTAAGTATGGATATATCAGTCTATGCTGTAAGAAAATAGTGCAAAAAAATTAACCTTTAAAAAGTTAAAAAGTAAAAAATAAGAATTTTAAAGAAAGTTATTAGTAAAATTAAGTTATTGGAGAGATGTTTAAGAGGAAAGTGGTGGCTCAATGGATAAAGTGATGGACTGCCGAATAGACGATTAATTCCCAACACCACCATGTTCCCATCTTTGGGCCCCTGAACAGGGTCCCTATCCCCCAATTGCTTAATTGTATAAAAGAGAGATAAATGTAAGCTGTTTTGAATAAGAGTGTCTGCCACATGCTGTAATGTAATGTAATGTAATGTTTAACTGTTGCTAATTATTTATACAATCATTTATTATGTTTTGATAAGTCTTTTTGTCAAAATAATCACTTATTTATCTATGAACACGGTAGATGGACGCTGTGGACACCTTGGGCAGAGTGTCAACCCACCAGAGATTATTATCATTATCAAACATATAATATACTGTCAATAAAACTAGAGTCCAGAAAAGAACATGCACATTATAGGGCTTTAAAGTGTTTACAAAATGTTTATTTTATGTGATAAATGTGTGTGTTAAAAGTAGATTTAAAAGTACAGTATATCGCTAATAAGTCTATTTGTCTCCACTGTTCAGGCTTCTGTCAACTCTTCCTTTTGCCTTCTATTTGAGTTCTGCTCTATTTAATGTTCACTTGTGGGTAAATATTTACTGCCCTAGTTCAACGATGATATATCCTGCTGATATTTTTCAGCTATTGACATAATCTATCCAGTTTATATTCCCCAGTAAAACAGCTGTCATTGCTTTATGTGGCACTGTGTAACAGTCTTCTCAACCCAGAAGATTACTTGTGTAATTTCAACACAGACACACATTTAACATAGCGTTCTGTCCGATTATTAACCCAGGCCTTGCAAAGATCTCATTTTATAATTAGGTAAGAATAAGAGCCACAGATTTTATACATCCAATTGGTGTCCACCCTTTCTTGCTTTTTACACCTGGTTTTCTGGAAAGTTGCTTTGTGACAACGTCTGCGCCTATTCTTCATTCTGGGTTGGGAGTAGAACAGACTGACAGTGCACACACACACCCACACACACACACATGCACAGTTGCATGTAATGAGGAATGTAATCAGTCAGGAATTGACTCTGTTACTTGTTCCTGTTGCAGGCATGAAGTTGATTTCACAATAAAAGTTTTTTATTTTTAATTTGAACCCCATTAGTGACATCGTTAACTGTTGTGTGGTAAAAGGGAAATGCTTACAGGTAGCATGTGATTTGTTCAGCATAAGCCAGCCTGAAATCTCATGATGCAGTTTATTATATAAACCACAAATCTTTGCATGAGGAGTGTGGGGTTTTTTTTGGGTGTGTACAAATATTCTCTCCACCTCCTTCTCACTCAAGATAATTTTAGGACTCAATGAGGTTGCATTGTTTAAACATTTTTTTTTTTCTGACGGAAATAGAATTTGTGAAGTGTTATCAGTTGTCCATGTTGAGCTGGTGCGATTATACTGTGTTAGAGAAGATGAGGAAAACTGGGCATAAAAGAATTTATTTGTGCTTCCCACAGGCCATTAAAATGTTCCAGAGGAAGAAGAAGAAGAGGAAGATAGAAATCTCTGCACCCAAGAACTTTGAGCACCGGGTACACACTTCTTATGATGCTGCTCGGGACTGTTTTGTAGGACTACCACCACAATGGCAAAGTATCATAGAAACAATAAAGAGACCCAAACCGTTGGTGGATCCCTCCAGCATTACATCTGTGCAGCTCAAGAAGGAGAAGGTACAAAATTCGGTTTTTGTCACAAAGAAAATACGCTGCCGTGACTGGGTGTGTGTGTGTCACTTTCTGTACGTGTTTATGCGACATGTTTAGTAAATACTGTATGTGTCAGTGTGAAGATAGAACCCTTGTCTCCTTTCCTGAATGTGGAAACTCTAATTTGAACACACTCTACACAAACCCTGCCACAAGTTTGTGCGGGAAATGTTTTGACACATGATATGTTTTTGAAAAAAAATGAAAAAACCCCAAACACTTCCTTGACAAGCTTCTGCCTGCAGCTGTTTTTGTAATTATACGGTTACAAAGTTTTAAGATGTGCTTTGAAAACATAGGAGCTTGTGGAAAAGTTGCAGAAAATTAATTTGTTATAGGCAGAAAATATAATGCATTACATAAACACGCAGAAGAGCATATGATAGCTTGAAATGTAATCAACAATAATATCACTTTAATCTAGTATATTCGACTTTATATTTTTAAATGTACAGCATCTATATCACTTTTCCTCATATGGTTTTTCTCATATGCTGCAGATTGTCGACAGATTTTATTCATAAATATCCTGTAGCCGACAGATAATGTTATTACTTAATACTAGCAATTATATTTCAACGATTTATGTGATTTATTGCAGGTTTGTGATTTGTAACAAAAAATAAACAATAATCAGTTTTAATTTCATGATAATCTTACCTGCGAATGCTACATAAACTGTACACATTTGTTTCTTCGATTACCGTTTTTATTTACCCCAAACCATTTTCGGTCTTGGTTTACTCCATGCTGATACATACTACATCTATGGGACAGATTCCAAATAGAAGGAAAGTCCATAACATAAAAAAAAACAAATACATGTTTTAATAATCCATAGATTGGACTATCGGGAATAAGTCATTTATAATGTCAATATTTAAATTGCATATTTAAGTTTTAGCTTTCATGAAATATCAATGAACATAACACAAACAGTTAATACAGGAAGTGAAATAACTTTTTCACATGCATATTACAATGTTTAATGTTTCATGTTTTTGAAGACTTTTCTAAATTTTATAGTAAAATTACTAAAATATCACCTTAATTACCAAAACTAATCTTTTTTTTTTAAATGACTTTTGCACTTTCTTCCCCAGGGCATTGTGCGGGGCAGTTTTATTGGACATGGAGAGTACATTGCATCAATAATTGCAGAAATGTCAAGGCTTTCTGTTACCAGCTCCAACTCACTCAGGAGGACTAGTGTGTCCCTTCGAAAACGAGCCCAGTCCATGGGACGCCTGGGAGAGCTTGATGAGGGAGAAACATATCAGTATCAGGGACTAAATGAAAACAAACAGAAAAATGATGAGTCTGTGCTAGGTTGGCCTGATTGGACTCGACAAGTTTATAGTGAGAGTGGAAGTCCACGACCAGGCGCCAAAAAGAGTGGCAGTTTTTATCATAATGGACTGCCCCAGAAATCCAAGTCTATTATTGAAGTCAGTACAGAGACACCACGCCTTATGCCAAGGGACATTTTAGGTTTACAAGCACAAGGTCAAGCGGGCAAATATGCTTACGGAGACAGACTTGGACTGTATGATCTCAGTATGGCTCAGAGAGACACTAAACCCAACCTAAGGCCTGTGTCATGCCTCTACAATACTCCTTCGTTAGGTCAGGGGTCAAAGATCAAACCGACAGGGAGTCCAAGCACAGAGCTTCCTCTGGTTCATGTGGCGACCACACAAAGGCCAAACTCTGCTTATGACTTAAAGGTAAAATCAAGTATTGTTAAATGTTAAGATTATTTTTATCAGAAAACTCTAAAAAGTCATTTTGTTATAGATATTTAATAGCTGTATCAAGCTGTTACTTGATTTACTTCATTGTGCTGTTACAGACAAACTCAGGGGGGTCCACAGCAATCTTCAAAACTAATGGCACCAGCAGTCCGAAAAAAGCATATGACTCACAATTTCACCCACAGTCCTCCAGCAATGCGACAGTCAGATCTTCTAGTAATGCCTCAGTTCCTTCTGTACAGGACAGTCCAACTCAGCCTCGACCCTCACCTACAGGTTCCCCTTCCACCAACATCCCCGGGGCTTGCTCGCCCTGTCTAAGGACTGCTGAGCCAGCCGCCATCATTTGTGAACAGCCTGGAGTCACTCATGCACAGTTTAAGGCCGCGCTGCAAATGGTGGTAGACAAAGGGGAACCCCCGCACCTATCTGGAGAACTTTGTGAAGATCGGTGAAGGCTCAACAGGAGTCGTCTGTATTGCACGGGAGAAACACAGTGGCAAACAGGTGGCCGTAAAGATGATGGATCTGAGGAAACAGCAAAGAAGAGAGCTGCTCTTTAATGAAGTATGTCTTCTTGTCCTCACTGTACCATGCATTTGTAGTTAAAAATTGATCAGCTGCATGTGCCTTCTTCATGTGGTGTTATTTTATCAATAACTTAATTACCTCTAAATGCGTAATTACTTGTGGAGGATTTTACTTAAGTGTAAAATTGTGTTTAACGTCTTTAAAAATTTTGTTTTGTAGGTTGTTATCATGAGAGACTACAGGCACAAAAATGTGGTTGAAATGTACAAGAGTGCTTTAGTGGAGGAGGAGCTTTGGGTCATAATGGAGTACTTGCAGGGTGGCGCGTTGACCAACATAGTGTCAGAAACTAGGTGGGAGATAAATATACAATGAAACATGTCATAATAACATAATCCTACATTTACTAGCTATACCAGAAATACTTACCACGTTAAGGCATACATTTCTGTGCTTATCAATGAAGCTGGTGTAATACTGCGTTTTGTTTTACACAACATTGTACTACACTGCAAGTGTTAAAAATTCACCCAAAATTTTCTCTACCTGAGACACTTGTGCCTGGGAAACAGACACTGACACTACCATGAGAATATCACTGCATCGCTACAAAGCAGCAGTAACAGTGAAAAAGTGTAAGTTTGTCCCTAATGAGCAAACCAGTGGCGACTGTGGCAAGAGATAAAGTAGGAAGAAACATTAAAAGGAACCAAACTCAAGAGGGAACCCATCCTCATTTGGGTGACACTGATTGTCTGCTAATTACAGTTTATAATAGTCAGTGGAGACCATCCTTGAAGCTCCTTGAAGAATTCGAGGAAAGGTGCAGGAAACTGGCCACTGGTACCTCAGGGGCAATTTTAACCCGCTCCTAAGAGAAAGAAAGAAATACATGGATTATTAGGTGTACTGTTGTGTAAAAGTTAAAGACATACTGTGTAGTTGTGTATACTATCAGTATACTCCACTGTTCTTGAGATCTTATTTACTCCTATAATCTGATCCACAATTCTGGAAATTTGGTCTACCAGACTGTGGAGCAGACACAAAACTATCAGCAATTTCAAGCACTAATGTTGGATGAGGTAGTCAGGGTTAAAGTCTGCATTCCAGCTCAATCTGTCTCCGTAAAGCTCAGGGGCTTTGTGCATAGGGGTCTTGTCATGCTGGAACAATGTTAAGTTGCATTAAAGGGAAATTCTAATACCACAGTATAAAGTATGAGGACATTCTAGACAAGTGTGCTGTTAACTTTATAGAAATGAAATAACAATTATTTTATAGGGTCCAAAATTGCTAGTGGTGCCCCTGCTGGAAAAGTGTCCCTTTCTGCCTATATATAGTAAAGTACACGAGTACTAATAATCACTAAAATAAGTTTCTAAAGAATTTTCTTAGGTTGTTTTCCATCCCAGAGAGTGTTTTCCTGCAATCGCCTTCTCTGGCTTGCTTATTAGGGATAAAAGAAAATAACAAAATTTTAATTATAGTTATCATTTTTATATCTTAAGCTGCCTAAAGACCATATCTATTATTATAAACAATTAATTCAAATAAATGTAAATGAATTTGAAATATCCGGTCATGAGACTGGTCACCTGGATTTACTTCATAAAATACTTTAAAAGCATCTGCATTGAAGTCACTGACAAAAAAAAGGCGGTTTGTAATTGTTGTACTGAGGTGCAGCTTAGTCAGGAATGGAGAAAAACATGATACGTGTCAAGAACATTGGTTTAATTTTTCAAAACCACTCATAATATGCTGAGATTAAATCCTATTAACGGTTACAAATAAGACTTTAATAGTATAAAAATATTGTGTAAAGATTTCTTTTTTAAATATATGGAAATGCACTATTATCTTTACAGCTTTTTCACTATTAACTTGGCAAAGCCTGCCATTAAAACATTTGCTTCTCAAACTGGACTGAGCAGAAAAACAAGATTATGTTCCCAACTGAATACATAGTTTGCTTCAGATACTCACACTCACACCCATTCATATTCACATGACATGACTTCCACTGTCTCACGGCTAGTATCTGGGAAAGTCTTGCATATAACTTTTGCTATGAGAGCTGATAACTGGGAATCCTGTGTGTGTGGGAAGTGGTGGCTTAGTGGTTAAGGTGTTGGACTGGTTTGATTCCCAGAACCACAAAGCCATCACTGCTGGGCCCCTGAGCAAGGCCCTTAACCCTTAATTGCTCAGTTGTATAAAAGAGATAAATGTACGTCGCTCTGGAT
Organism: Bagarius yarrelli; assembly: GCA_005784505.1. Taxonomy (NCBI): domain Eukaryota; kingdom Metazoa; phylum Chordata; class Actinopteri; order Siluriformes; family Sisoridae; genus Bagarius; species Bagarius yarrelli. The sequence continues at coordinate 5,232,376 of VCAZ01000016.1, forward strand.
AAGGGCTGTAGATGTAAATGTAAATGTGTGTGTGACAGGTTGACAGAGGAGCAGATAGCTACAGTATGTGATGCTGTGCTACAGGCTCTAGCTTATCTCCATGCTCAAGGTGTCATCCACAGAGACATTAAGAGTGACTCAATATTACTAACACTGGATGGCAGAGTAAGTGCGGCTTTAAAAAAAATACTCTATGTATGCACACATCATTGTTTTAATTAAATCGATAAAAATGGAATTTACCACTAGGATATATGTTCTTTTTCTCAGATAAAGCTGTCAGATTTTGGGTTCTGTGCTCAGATCAGCAAAGACATCCCAAAGAGAAAATCCTTGGTTGGAACTCCTTACTGGATGGCTCCGGAGGTTATCTCCAAAATCCCATATGGCACAGAGGTAACAAAAAGAGTAAAAACTTGATTGTTTTTGGGGATCAGCTTTTTCCTATAATATCCTAAGTATAGAAAATTTGTTTTAACTTATTTTTTTTTCTTTTCTTATCAGCAACATTTCCGTCTGACTATTATTAAACCCAAATCTAAAATCTCTATTTTTGACACTTAGAGCTCTCTTATCTTCTAAGTTATTTTCTACTCTTAGATTAAGGACTGTGGTTTACACAGGACAGGAATACACTTCCTGACACGTTCTAGATTTGACAAAACATGATTTCTCTCATATTTTACAACAATCATGATGATTAAGGGAAATGCAGAGATAATCCAAAGTTTTCCAAAAATAAGAGGATTTCACTTGTTTGTGTAGGTGGACGTCTGGTCTTTGGGCATTATGGTGGTGGAAATGGTTGATGGAGAGCCTCCATATTTCAATGAGACACCGATAGCTGCTATGAAGAGATTAAGAGATGAAGCAGCACCTTCTGTCAGAAATACACACAAGGTATAAATATACTGCAATAAGATAAATAAAATGGGTAAATTGTTGAAATAATTTATCTTAATAGTTATAAAAAATCAGCTACAAAATATAAGACCTGTTGTGTCCAGCACTGTGGGTTTTTTCTCCATTAGTATAGTTTTACTTTTGTGATGTAAAATATTTTCTTTCATCTACAGTGTTAGACAATATTTTGTGTCCAATCAGTAAAAAATCTATAATTAAATAGAGTAAAGTCTCTTAGATTTAGGCTAAAATAATAAAAAAAAAAGTTAGCACTAAATATTAATTAAAGCATGCATATACAGAAAAAACTTCAAATGTACTCAGCACCTCAGTTTCCACCACCAAAAACTAATATTTTAATGCAGTCACTGGAGTTCATAATTATAAATGTTTTTCCTTTATTAACAGATCTCACCAGTGCTAAGGGACTTTATGGAATCCATGTTAACAAAGGACCCTCTGGAGAGATCGAGTGCCTCTGATCTACTCAAGCACCCTTTCCTGCTGCAAAGTGGATCTCCTCGATGTCTGGTGCCTCTTGTGGAGCAGTACCGGAAACGCATGTCGCGCTGCTAAACCACACCACTACAGCACTGCATACATGAGTGAGATACAGAAGCTGTAACACACCAACTCGTGAATGTGAACTACTTTCAGTGACCTGATCTTCATGAGCAATATATATATTTTTAAAGGACTACAAGTGGAACATTTTTACATTTTTTCCCCCAGATCTCTTAGCTAAAGGCTGTTAGGGCTATCGACTTTCCCGAAGTTAAAAAATTAACTTCACAACTGAAAAAAAAATCAAGAAAAAAAAGGAAATTATAAGCTAAGATATAAGCTATAATATTATATATATATATATATATATATATAGATTAATAGATATATATACTATAGGATATCTTATATAGATAAGATAATTATAAGTTAAGAAACTTTGCTATACCAGGTACATCTCAGTATTATTCATTACCTAGCAGTTTATTAAATAACTGTACAACGTCTACATTAGATTTTTTAATAGATTTTTAAACAGTTATAAAATGTTCAATATCTTTCCCTAATGTCAGTTAATAAATTTTATTGTATCATTAGAATAGAATGTATTTATTTGAAATTAGCTAAAAATTCTCTTATAACATTAAATGCATAACTTCCATGACAAACTGAAATGATAGGTGGTTAAGTTATTTTGTTGACTAAAACACTTCTTGTCTGATATCAAATTCTCTTAAATCAGTTGCATTTCAAAGTGAGTTTTTACTTCCATGTAGTTCTTTTCTGAATCAGTGTGGTTCTTGTTAGCAGCGTTACTCTGGAGTCGTGATTCCTTAATGTGATTCGTGAAATAAAAGATATAAAATGGTGATTCTGTGCCTGCATTAGTCAATAATGAGCTGCGAACAGGACCTGGATATTGAGTCAACAGAAAGCCTGTTGTGGATTTGGGAGATTTTGTGTGTGAATGTGTTTTATCTGTTTTTTAACTTTGTAAATATCAAAACCAAAGAAAAATGCAGTAGCAAGAGGAATAGCAGATTGTATTCTTTTGTATTGTATTGATGACAGTGTTTTAGTAACTTATTACTATAAATTTGAAATTTCATTAAAGGCACATGCAATGCAATGCAGTGAAAAAGATGTTCTATGGTTATTATATGTGTATTCGTTCATACATTTAACACATTTTAACTTTTTACCACCCTCTCTGGATAGCTTGTGTTTTAATTATCAACAGGAACTTCTTGCTTGTACATCCCCAGTGGAACAATAGAGTAAGGCTGACATTTAACCGTCTGTGCTATTTTGGGGCTGGTGTTAAATGTAGATGGGGCAAGACGGTCTGTTCCGTGATAGCTAAAAAAAGGTGTCAGTAGAATCTATCAGTGGAACCTTTGATAATTGAAGTGGTTTGTTGGCATGTCAAGATAAATAGTACCCAAATCTCTGACTTACGTTGTTTTAAATTCCTAAATAAATCTCCTTATTAGGCAATTTCTATTGTGATGTAAACAACAGAACAATTTATTATTTTATACTTACATGTAAATTTGGACTTTGAAGTACAAAACTGAAAAGCAATAGAATTCCAAAATTACCTGACAAGTGGAGAATCTGTTTGGTCTATGGAATGAGTGAGAGCTGTCCTAATAAGGACAGTGTCACCTAAAGGTCCTTTTCTTGCCCCCACAAGCACTTACAGTCTTGATAAACGGGTTCATCGATGTTAAGGCTAGTGCAAGATGCCTGCAGACATAACCATATTTGGAACTCAGTCATCATTTATAAAGCGAGTGCACAACCAGTATACTACAGTTCCTGATCCTACCCAAACCTGTGAACACGGTCTACCGATTCCCACAGCACCTGTGGAATTCAAAAGATCACGATGAGTGATGCTATCATGGCAGAATTTGGTAAAGCAGCTCCTTTCCTGAGGAAGTCGGAGAAAGAGCGGCTTGAAGCTCAAACTAGAGCTTTTGACATCAAAACGGAATGTTTTGTGGTGGATGAAAAAGTGGAATATGTTAAAGGACAAATAATGAGCAAGGAAGATGGCAAGGCAACTGTGAAGACAGAGGATGGAAGGACGGTAACCGTTAAGGAGACAGATGTTCATCCCCAGAACCCACCCAAATTCGATAAAATCGAAGATATGGCCATGTTTACTTTCCTACATGAGCCTGCGGTGCTTTTTAACCTCAAAGAGCGCTATGCAGCATGGATGATTTATACCTACTCAGGACTGTTTTGCGTGACAGTCAACCCGTACAAGTGGTTGCCTGTGTATGATGCAGATGTGGTAGCTGCCTATCGGGGCAAGAAAAGATCTGAAGCTCCTCCCCATATCTTTTCCATCTCAGATAATGCTTATCAATACATGCTAACAGACAGGGAAAATCAGTCTGTCCTCATCACTGGAGAATCTGGTGCTGGTAAGACTGTTAATACAAAGAGAGTTATTCAGTATTTTGCAAGTATTGCGGCTGCTGGTGGAGCAAGTGCAGCTAAGAAGGACTCTAACAAAGGGACATTAGAAGATCAAATCATCCAGGCCAATCCAGCACTAGAAGCTTTTGGCAATGCCAAAACACTGCGAAATGACAATTCATCTCGCTTTGGAAAGTTCATTCGCATTCATTTTGGAACAAGTGGTAAACTTTCTTCAGCTGATATTGAAACATACCTGCTGGAAAAATCACGAGTTACCTTTCAGCTAAAGGCAGAAAGGAACTATCACATTTTTTACCAGATATTGACCAATGCAAAGCCCGAGCTGCTGGACATGCTACTGATTACAAACAATCCATATGATTACTCTTACATCTCCCAAGGAGAAGTAAGTGTTGCATCCATCAATGACAGTGAGGAGTTAATGGCTACCGACAGTGCCTTTGATGTGCTTGGCTTTACCGCAGATGAAAAGATGGGAGTCTACAAATTGACAGGAGCCATCATGCATTATGGCAACATGAAGTTCAAGCAGAAACAGCGGGAAGAGCAGGCAGAACCAGATGGTACGGAAGCTGCTGACAAGTCAGCCTACTTAATGGGGCTAAACTCTGCTGATCTTCTTAAAGGACTCTGTCATCCACGAGTTAAGGTAGGCAATGAATATGTCACAAAAGGCCAAGGTGTTGATCAAGTATACTACTCAATTGGTGCACTGGCAAAGTCAGTGTATGAAAAGATGTTCAACTGGATGGTTGTAAGAATCAACCAGTCCTTAGACACAAAACAGCATCGCCAATATTTCATCGGTGTGTTGGATATAGCTGGATTTGAAATATTCGATTTTAACACATTTGAGCAGCTATGCATTAATTTCACAAATGAAAAACTGCAACAGTTTTTCAATCACCACATGTTTGTCTTGGAACAAGAGGAGTATAAAAAGGAAGGAATAGACTGGGAATTCATTGACTTTGGAATGGACTTGCAAGCCTGTATAGATCTCATTGAGAAGCCACTTGGAATTATGTCTATTCTTGAGGAAGAGTGCATGTTTCCAAAAGCAAGTGACCAGACTTTCAAGGCAAAGCTTTATGATAACCACCTGGGCAAATCAAGCATGTTCCAAAAGCCTCGCGCTGTCAAAGGCAAGGCAGAGGCACACTTTGCACTGGTTCACTATGCCGGAATTGTTGATTACAACATTGGTGGGTGGCTTGTTAAAAACAAAGATCCACTGAATGAAACGGTGGTTGGACTGTATCAAAAATCATCCCTCAAGCTTCTAAGCCATCTTTTTTCTAGCTATACAGGAGCAGCAGAATCAGGTGGAAAAGGAGCCAAAAAGAAGGGGTCATCTTTTCAGACTGTATCTGCCCTGCACAGAGAAAATCTTAACAAATTGATGACCAATCTTAAAACTACTCATCCACATTTTGTTCGCTGTTTGATTCCCAATGAGACCAAGACCCCTGGAGTTATGGACAACTGCCTTGTGATGCACCAGCTTCGCTGTAATGGTGTATTGGAAGGTATTAGAATTTGCAGGAAAGGTTTTCCTAACAGGGTACTTTATGGTGACTTTAAACAAAGGTACAGAATTCTGAATGCATCTGCTATCCCAGAAGGCCAGTTTATTGAGAACAAAAAGAGTGCTGAAAAGCTACTGGGATCTCTTGACATTGACCATACACAGTACAAGTTTGGTCACACAAAAGTCTTCTTCAAAGCTGGATTGCTGGGTTTACTGGAAGAAATGAGAGATGAGCAACTTTCCCGTATTATTACCAGAATACAAGCTAATGCTCGAGCTTTGTTAATGAGAGCAGAATATAAAAAGTTAGTGGAGCGCAGAGATGCACTCATGGTTATTCAGTGGAACCTTCGATCCTTCCTAAGCGTCAAAAACTGGCCATGGATGAAAATGTTCTTTAAAATAAAACCTCTGCTCAAGAGTGCGGAGGCTGAGAAAGAAATAGCAAACATGAAAGATGAATTCAACAAAATGAAAGAAGCTCTTGATAAATCTGAAACCCGAAGAAAAGAATTGGAGGAGAAAATGGTCTCACTTCTTCAAGAAAAAAATGATTTACTACTCCAGGTCCAGTCAGAGCAAGACACGCTGACAGATGCGGAAGAGCGTTGTGACCAGTTGATAAAGAGCAAAATCCAACTGGAAGCTAAAGTTAAAGAGGTAATTGAGCGGATTGAAGATGAAGAGGAGATAAATGCTGAACTCACAGCCAAAAAACGTAAGCTGGAAGACGAATGCTCTGAGCTGAAAAAAGACATTGATGACCTTGAGCTAACTCTAGCTAAGGTTGAGAAAGAGAAGCATGCTATTGAAAATAAAGTGAAGAACCTCACTGAGGAAATGGCATCCCAGGATGAGATTATAATGAAGCTCACAAAAGAGAAAAAAGCTTTACAGGAGGCTCACCAGCAAACACTGGATGACCTGCAGAGTGAGGAAGATAAAGCAAACACATTGTCAAAGGCTAAAGTCAAGCTGGAACAGCAGGTGGATGATCTTGAAGGAACTCTAGAACAAGAAAAAAAGGTAAGAATGGATCTTGAACGTTCCAAAAGAAAATTAGAGGGAGACATCAAACTGATTCAAGAACATGTGATGGATTTAGAGAATGATAAGCAGCAGCAAGAGGAGAAACTGAAGAAGAAAGATTTCGAAATCAATCAACTGAACGGAAAAATTGAGACTGAGCAAACATCTGTAGTGCAACTTCAAAAAAAATTAAAAGAAAACCAAGCTCGTATCGAGGAACTGGAGGAAGAGTTAGATGCTGAACGTGCAGCCCGAGCCAAGGTGGAAAAACAGAGAAGCGATCTCTCTCGTGAGTTAGAAGAGATCAGTGAACGACTTGAGGAGGCAGGTGGAGCCACATCTGCCCAAGTGGAACTCAACAAGAAAAGGGAAGCTGAGTTTCAGAAGCTACGCAGGGATCTTGAGGAATCTACACTACAGCACGAAGCCACTTCGGCTGCTCTGAGAAAAAAACATGCAGATAGTGTGGCCGAACTTGGTGAACAAATTGACAATCTACAAAGAGTCAAGCAAAAGTTAGAGAAAGAAAAGACAGAGCTCAAGTTGGAAATGGATGACTTGGCCTCAAACATGGAAAGCATTGTGAAAGCCAAGGTAAATCTTGAAAAGATGTGCCGTTCCATGGAGGACCAGATGAATGAACATAAGTCCAAGTCTGAAGCGGCTCAAAAAGCTTTAAACGATATAACGACACAAAAAGCCAAACTGCTTGCAGAAAACGGGGAACTTGGGCGGCAGCTAGAAGAAAAAGAATGCCTGATCTCTCAACTAACAAGAGGAAAAAGTTCCAACACCCAACAATTAGAAGACCTAAGAAGGCAACTTGAAGAAGAGGTCAAAGCAAAGAACGCACTTGCTCATGCAGTGCAGTCTTCTCGCCATGACTGCGATTTGCTTCGAGAGCAGTTCGAGGAGGAGCAGGAGGCTAAAGCAGAGCTTCAGCGGGCACTGTCCAAGGCAAATACTGAAGTTGCAACATGGAGGGCTAAATATGAGACAGATGGCATTCAGAGAACAGACGAATTAGAGGAGGCCAAGAAAAAACTTGTTCAAAGGCTACAAGAAGCAGAGGAGGCAGTGGAAGCAGTAAATGCAAAGTGCTCCTCTCTTGAAAAAACTAAACATCGACTGCAAAATGAGATTGAGGATCTCATGCTTGATCTTGAACGCTCAAATGCTGCATCTGCTGCTCTGGACAAGAAACAACGTGCCTTCGATAAAGTCATAGCAGAGTGGAAGCAGAAGTATGAGGAATCACAGTGTGAGTTGGAAGCATCACAGAAGGAAGCACGAAATCTGAGTACTGAACTTTTTAAACTCAAAAATGCTTATGAAGAATGTCTTGACCAACTTGAGACAATCAAAAGAGAAAACAAGAACCTGCAGGAGGAAATATCAGACATGACAGATCAGCTTGGTGAAGGAGGCAAGAGTGTCCATGAGCTTGAAAAACTTAGAAAGCAATTAGAACAAGAGAAAGTAGAGCTGCAGTCCGCCCTGGAGGAAGCGGAGGCCACTGTAGAACATGAGGAAAGCAAGATCCTCCGTGCCCAACTTGAGTTTAATCAGGTAAAAGCGGACATGGAAAGAAAGATGGCAGAGAAAGATGAGGAAATGGAGCAAGCAAAGAGGAACTACCAACGAATGGTGGAAACGTTACAGAGTTCTCTTGAGTCAGAAACAAGAAGTCGTAATGAAGCGTTAAGAGTTAAGAAAAAGATGGAGGGAGATTTAAATGAGATGGAAATTCAGCTCAGTCAAGCCAACAGACAAGCAGCTGATGCACAGAAACAACTGAAGATGATCCAGTCGTATTTAAAAGACACTCAGCTTCAATTGGATGATTGCATTCACAGTAATGAAGATCTCAAAGAGAACACTGCTCTGTTAGAACGAAGAAATAACCTTATCCAAGCAGAGCTTGAAGAGCTAAGAGCAATGCTGGAACAAACTGAAAGGGGGCGTAAGCTGGCTGAGCAAGAACTTACAGATGCAACCGAGAGGATGCAGCTACTGCATTCTCAAAACACTAGCCTGATCAACCAAAAGAAAAAGCATGAGGCTGATTTGCTACAGCTACAGGGTGAGATGGAAGAGATGGTACAAGAGAACCGCAATGCTGAAGAGAAAGCAAAGAAGGCAATCACCGACGCGGCTATGATGGCAGAGGAGCTGAAGAAAGAGCAAGATACCAGCGCTCATCTTGAGAGAATGAAAAAAAACATGGAGCAAACGATCAAAGACTTGCAACATCGGCTGGATGAAGCCGAACAAATAGCGATGAAGGGTGGAAAAAAACAGCTCCAGAAACTGGAAGCTCGCATCCGTGAACTTGAGAATGAATTGGAAACAGAACAAAAGCGAGGTGCAGAATCTATCAAGGGGGTTCGCAAGTACGAGCGCCGCATTAAGGAACTCACCTATCAGACCGAAGAAGATCGGAAGAATATGGCAAGACTCCAGGATTTGGTCGACAAGCTACAGCTTAAAGTGAAGTCCTACAAGCGCTCAGCTGAGGAGGCAGAGGAACAAGCCAATTCTAACCTGGCAAAGTTAAGAAAACTACAGCACGAGCTGGAAGAAGCAGAGGAGCGTGCAGATATTGCTGAATCTCAAGTAAACAAGCTCCGTGCAAAAACTAGGGATGGTGTGGCTGGTAAAAAATGCCAGGACGAGTAACAGCAAGATAGAAACTATGGATATTAGTCAGTGTTGCTGCAGTAGATTAGACTCAGATTACCAGATAACAACAATGACATCAGGTTAAAATAATTGCCTGAAAGTCTGGAATTCTGCGACTCTATTAATCATTGAAATGACACCCAATACATGATTGATATTATCCCATTTTTGATTGCATAAACTCTTCAATAATTGAATGGTTTAGTTATGACAAATATTCTGCCCTTGTATTGTACTTTATTAGTTCTCTAGAAATAAACCTGCCGTTGAACTACTTTAGTGTCACATGTTTTTTTACTTCTTATATACATATAAAACCTAAATGATCTGAAATAGCTTCTCGACCATTAACTAATGCTTAGAAAAATGCTTAAATAAAAAAATATATTGGAAAAATGCGTATATTAAAAAATATATTGGAAAAATGCATATATAAAAAAATATATTGGAAAAATGCGTATATTAAAAAATATATTGGAAAAATCTTAGCAAAATGCATGCTATAAAAAAATATATTGGAAAAATGCATATATAAAAAAATATATTGGAAAAATGCATATATAAAAAAATATATTGGAAAAATGCTTATATTAAAAAATATATTAGAAAAATTAGTATATAAAAAAAATACTGTAAAAAAAAATAGCGTAATTTAAAAAAAAAACAACAAAAAAATAATTAACAGCAGATTATACAAAAAATATTAAGTTTACAGGTGTGTAAATTGAATCTAAAGCCATTTTCCTTCCTAATTATTTTAACAACGTGTTAAAAGCAAAGAAACAGATTCATCCTTTTTTAAAAGCTCAAGTTTTAATGGAACGCATTATTACTATATGCAGTACAGCACACAATTGTGGACCCAATAAATGAGTTATACTATACTGATAACCCACCATAGCGCAGGTTCAACTAAATGCCAAAACTGAGTTTAAATACAAGCTGAACGTCTTCAGTGGACAGTCAAATTTGGATCGAACAATCTCGGTTTTACACATAGTTCCCACCACTTTGGATTGCCTTTGCTATGTACATAGAATAAACAGAAATAAAATAATATTGTACAGTAGTATTGAAACGAACAACGAGCTTTAGTTAGACAAGACACAACATTTGCTCATAACCCAGAGCACCGTAATGCTGTATCGATTAAAAAAACAAATAAAACATGCTGTTACCACAGTGACCATGGTTATTAAAAGAGTCTCAAAGACAAATCATATAGACTATATACACAAAAACTGCATTCATTTTGAATAGTAAAGACTATCTGTGCAATTTGTTGCATAGGAAAGACATGGATTCTTTAAAGGAGAGATTTACGAGAAGCCTCAGGACTTGGCTATAGGTAAAGGCAAGACCCTTTTTTAACTTGATTTGGGGAAAGAATTAACAATATCCTATGTGCAAAACAAAATGGAATTTAGAAGGAGTATATTTGTACACAAAATTTAGATCATGGACAATAATTAACCGTCACCAAAATATGGATTTGTAGTTTTATGGTTATTGCACAAAAGGGCAATGAACCATTGATTATAATTTATTTTGTTTTGTGCAAATAGACAATTTTTTAGATTCTTATATATCTATCTTTATCTATAATTGATCTATTAAAAAAATATGAAGGGCTTTTGCTGATTTTTGGAGTTAGGAATCTTCCGTTTTAGCAGTTTTACATTATGGAAAGGTTTCACAGTCAGTTGAAGAATCTCTTTTTTTATTAGCTTTAAGCAGTATTATTTCGTAAAGTGCACTTCCATCTGTATTTCACATTTGTTTAAGAACTACTTTACTCTAAGAAGTACTTTTTTATATTTTACTTTATTACCATTTATGGTAATGTACATAGTAGCAGTGGGTTTCTTTCATTACAGCAGTTGCTGGTTTTTTGTTGCTTTGTGCAACACCAGCATGAGCAGCAGTAGTTGTTTTATACTGTGTATTCATACAAGAAAGCAAACTATTTATATATTTACAAGTAAAATATATGATCAAAATCCCTTTGTCGGTAGCCCGTCCACTTTACACTATATGCAAATGCAGTTTTATAGCTTCAGCTATAGACTTCAAGATTAGATGGTGGCTAATTCACCAGCAGAGGGCAGATGCAGCTCTTCGACACAGAAAACAGGTCTTTACATGCTGGTGGCCCGTGCTTGCTCTTGTAATGCTGCACGGTGCTGTGGGTCGGCTTCGCAATCTTTGGGAGCTTCCTCTCGTCGCACATACATGAGGAAGAGCGTTACGGTGGCGAAAGTAGCTGCGTTCACAGGAAAAGCTCGAAGCAGAGTGGATGTAAGACCCCTCGTGAACACACGCCAGCCCTCCTTCTCTAAGCTCTGGCGTGTGCAATCCATGATGCCACTGTACTGGAATTTTCCACCAACACCATCCGCTTGTATCCGAGACTTAATCACATCCATAGGATATGTAGAAAGCCATGAGGCAATGCCTGTCACACCACCAGCAAGCATTAGTTTAGGAATTATGAACGAGTCGTTCGGCTCACAGCCCAGTGAGCGTGTTAACACATCGTAAACCAGGAAGTACACTCCAAAAGCAGGGGTCTCACGGATAAAGGTGCTCACCATGCCCCTGTTGACACCCCTAATGCCCTCACGTTGGTATATCCGGGCCAAGCAGTCCAACGAGTTTTTGTACACCTTGTGAGTGGTCTTCTTTTCACCAGTACCCTGCATCTGCATGCGTGTCTTAGCCAATTCCATTGGACAACAAATAACACTTTGGATGGCTCCAGCAGCTGCTCCTGCAAGGAACTGGTTTAAGGGTGTGTCTTTTTCCAGGAGACGCATAGTGTTGCCTTGCACACCAAAAACAATGGCATTAATAAAAGTCAGACCCATCATAGGAGAACCAATGCCTTTGTACAGACCAAATACCTGTAGGAAACAACAGAGACAGCTCTCATCATTTTTTTGTTATTTTAATTTTTAAAAATACATTTATTTATTTTTTTCAATAGCTAATCGGGTAATCAAGGGTTCAAGTAAATTCTGTGCATGGCCACTGCATTAACAATCTAATAATTAATACTGATTTTCATTTATACCATTAAAACCAAAACTAAGAAAATAAAAACAAAATGCACTGACCGATTCTTGCCGTATAATAGACTGGAAACAGTGGAATGTTCCCCTGTACAGAGGCTTGTGCACATCTTGCACTTGCAGTCTGACCTGTGAAAGTTAAGGCATGATTTTACAAAAACATGAGGACTTCAGAATAACATGAATATGCTATTTTTTTGTAATGGGTAATAAGCATAGAGATTTTTGACTGTAAACAGAAAAAAATGTCTCTATGAGCTGGAGAACCCTAGTTCTGCATATAATAATTACCATAAGGAAAAGTTTTTTTGTGCTTTTAATTAGTGTGTGCTAACTAAAGGCCACAAGAGTAAGCCTGAAGAAAAAAAAAAGTCTTAAAATAATTAGATACTCACCTTTACAGTATCAAAAGGATGTCCTACTAGAACTCCGGCAGCCCCTAAAGAGTAAAAATACAATCTGGTATAATAAGATCCAACTACAAAAACTGGCCAAAATATATAGTACTTAACACTGGTGATTTTTATGTTTCAAACTGGGGAGTATTTATTAATCTGTGAAACAAATAGGTTTGAAATCCTTTAAACAGTGTTACTGTGTCGTTGGAGGAAATATTTAACATTTTCCTAATATTGGTTAACCATTTAAAACACTACTGGAGAAAACTACAGCTAGTTTGGATACATGTCCATTTGACAGCATTAGATGATCTTTTTAACTGGTGTGCACCTAACAAACGGACCAAGACCGATAAAAAGATGGGTCTCGGCCGTCTCCAAAGGACTTCTGGTGCGGTTGGCACGGACCAAATATATCTAATCGGACCAAAAACATGATGTGATGGCACGAAGTAACATTGTGATTCTTTCATTTCAAAGGACAGAAATCTCAAGTATACCTGGCTGGTCTCATCAAAAGACCTATGCTGCCTATTAGTGAAAAAAGGCGGAAATGCCATCTGATTGCAGCAGACATTTTAGGAGCTCTTAGCTGGTTATTTCCTAGCTGGTTAAAGTAAAACTATATATACACATGCACCTGATGAACCTGCTTATTCCAACACACAGCATTGTTTTGAATAGAAAGTTCAGTCATGAATTATAGTCACAAAAGCCAACCAATCAGATTGTGAACGTTTCACTGTGCCTTTAAGTTTGGCATCTTTAAGTTCACTGTCAAAAATGCCAATGTGGTTAGCGGCCCAGGACCAAATATAGCAATTTCCCTTCTTGGTCGGACCAAATTGACCAAACAAAAAGTGTGAACACACTCCTAGTCCTCAGAAAGACTTCTGAATTTCACTATTATGGATGGCAGACAAAATAGCTACTATATCATAATGTCCACTTCATGTTATGTTCAGAAAAAAATATAACATCAGGAGACATCTCGGAGGCATCAACCTGCCTGATTTACTGCCAATGAGCCGCACTCCTGCTTTATATATTGATCATTAGAATGCTTTATAGGTAGACTGTCAGCTCTCTACACAAAAGTGGGCTCGCCTAAGAGAACAACAGGGCCTAAACTGTAAGTTCATCCAAAAGATGTGGACATGCTTATATGTTTGAACGCGTTTAGTTTCAGCTTGGGGTGATATTCATGTATGATTCAATTAAACTGTTAGGTTTTTTTTGCTATGAATGTTCATGCTTATTTTTGAAAGGAACATGTTCTAGCCTTATCAGCAGTGGATTGATGCTAAACGACAGACTGCTATTTTAACAAATGCAGTCATTCCGTTATATCTATTATATTAATATGTTTCACTATATTAATAATAAACTGTTTGTTACTAATTAATTAAACGGTTTGTTATCATACAGAATAAATGGATAAATGGTCTCTTCCTGTCTCTCTGTTTATGGGTGTGTAGCCTAGGGTGTGCTTGCATGCAAAGAAGTGGTGCGATTAGCTACTAATATCTGAATAATTTTCAGTGATTATTGAATATTATCTTTGTTTCCTATCCCTGATCTGTGCATGCTTTTCAAAGAGACTTCTGTCTTAATGAATTTGCCAGGTACAGTTACAGCATTTGGCAGACTTCCTTATCCAGAGCGACTTACATTTATTGCTTTTTATACAACTGAGCAATAATGGGTTAAGGGCCTTGCTTAGGGGCCCAGCAGTGGCAACCTGATGGTGCTGGGAATCGGACCCCAATCTTCGAATTAGCAGTCCAACACCTTAACCACTGAGCTACCACTTCGCCAATCACTTATTGTCCATCATCGAAAGACATTCTACACTGGCTTACAAGAGCTTGGAAAAGTTCAATAATTTACAAGAAGTTATACTGTTACTCTGCTCCCATAGCTTTATGTCTTAAGGGCATGGTCCAATAAACAAATAAAGTAAATAATAAATCAGTCTATAGTTTTCCATTACCAAACGTAAGGCTCTAAATAATAACTTTAGCACAGACTCAATAAGAACAGCTGTCTAAATGTCACAAGACACAGTTTGCTGTGCACATGTAGACTGACACAGAGGGGTGATGTTAAACGCTGCTGTTCAGTTTTACATTTACATTTACAGCATTTGGCAGATGCCCTTCTCCAGAGCGACATACAATATTCCTTGTTATACAACTGAGCAATTGGGGGTTAAGGGCCTTGCTCAGGTGCCCAGCAGTGGTGGCATGGTGGAGCTGGGAATCCAACCCGGGTCCTCAAGTTTACAGTCCAACAACTTAACCTCAAGTTAATAGTCCAACAACTTAACCACTGCGCTACCACTTCCCCTACTTATTCTTACTTGGTATCAGCAGACTTAAACATTTCGCTCTGTCAGCACTTTAATTTACCAAAAAGCTAATATAGCTTATCTAGCCTGTGCTATATTTTACCGAATATAATTTTAACACTATATTATGACTCGGAATAGTTTGTGCTATAATACATGATGGTCCATGGTCCGGATCATATTGACGTGAGCTAGATAAAAATGACACAGACGTTCGTTAAGTTGTGTGCCGTCTTTTAATCAGCTACAGATATCTAAAATACCTAAATGGAGAACTTCCCCTAACATGCTTTTAAATAATAAAACTATTTGCATTTAATCAACTTTAAACTTAAACCCATAGGGCTATAGTCAAAATTAGTGTTGGAACTTAACTGTGTAGGCCTGAGGTGTGGTTAACCTATAATTACATAAAATTACTTAACTTGTTATTCTATGTTTATCAATCCGGGAAACCATTGTGAAATTTGAAAGAGCCGAGAACTGGCTGGATAGAAAGGGGATTCACCGCAGTTTACATGTGGTATGTAAGAATAACTTTGCAATGCACTGCATTGATGCTTTATTCTAAAACAGAGATATTCAAACTATAGGCTACAGATCAGGTATAAAATGCAAAACGTTTCATACCAGAAATGCAGACCATTTTTTCAAAGCTTTACATTTTAGCACCGTTTTACATTTTGGCAGCACAAGCCAGCTGACACATTCCGGATAGGGCTGGGTGATAAGCGCTAAAGGCAAAACCTTGATTAACTGTTTATTTTCCTACTTCTATAAAATTATTCTGTAGGCGACATGTACATATGTACCAAAAGGTATGTCAACCACCATAAAACACTAAAGAAGACAGAATAGAGATGAAAATGTGAAATAAAGTAAATATTTTGGGGGGTTTTTTAGTGCAGAAAAATACTTTTGTAGCTTTGTAATATTACAGTTAAACCACTAATATCACATGGACCTCTTTGTTGATCATCTTGATTCTTTTCTGGGCTCACCTTGCTGTCTATGTCAGGGTCACAGATTTCATACTACCTATGCATTGTTTGCAGATCATTTTGGATTTACAATAGAATACAGGGGTAATAACCGTATATTATTTTCGTTTCACTTCCAATTATGTGCTACTTTGTGTTCGTCCATTACATAAAATCCAAATTAAATACATTTAAGTTTGTGGTTGTAAGGTAAGTTTATTAAACTATTTTTATAAATACTTTTTCAAGGCACTGTAACTGCCATCATTGTCACCCCTCCACCAAAGTGTGTCAGGTTTGGCTTTTATAATCTTAACACCCTCAATGACATCCTCCTGCCCAGGTTTATTCTTCTAATCATGGAATCCTACAACTGTCATATAAACATTAGGTCATATTATAGTTCTGCTTTCCTCCAATTGCTTAAGGCAACATTGCATCAGCTCAGAGTGTCTGAGAACATAAAATGCTGTTTGTAGCGCTAAAGGTTATTATTATTATTATTATTATTATTATTACGTAGTATTTAAAGCTGTAGTAACGTAACGTTAAACGCATTAAAACAGATTAATCGGATCAATTAAACTACCCGGATGTAAGTATCAGTTTTATTATTAATGTTATGTGTGATTCTAACCCAGATTAACATTAGCTAACCTGTTAACTAGCTTGGTAGATTAAGCGAGAGTTTACACAGACGTTAGGAGACTATTTAAGGAATCTAGTTAACCAGCTTTACACCTAACTTACCTCCCAGGCAGCCAGCAACGAAGTCCATCATCGTTCCTAAAACTGTCTTCACACACGCTGACAGGACAAATTAATTATGCGGCAAAAGAAAAAATGAAGGCTGAAACTCGCTACCTAACTAGCGATGTAGATTACTGACTGATGGGATGTTTTAATTCCGAGGTCTGATACCGAAAACTACTGAACAAAACGAAACATCTTCTGATTAAAAGCGCTGCACCGACAATCGATTCGTTTAGCTATAGCAACCCGATTGTGACGTCCTAGGCGTGCTTCCGCACAGTCACGTGACTACGATAAACAGCGATAAACAGATTAATCCGATAAATTCGCTGTTGAAAGTGATTCGGTGCTTTTGTATTATTAGCATCTGTCTTCTTAGTTTCATGGGAGAAAATATTCAAGGCGGGGCAAGTAGTAAAAAAAAAAAAAAAAGAGGCAGACTCGGCTCCTGCCCTTCAGTTGTTACCGCCTACCGGTTTGTTTTCTTGGTTTTTAACATAGCTGTCAAAGCGGAAGGGGGGATGTCGACGTCACACAGGTTAACATTTTCGGCCAATAGAAAAGCCCTAGGAAAACAATCCATGTGGACACGCCCCCTCTTGTACACGTGCGTCGATGTTCCAGGGTTGCATCAGTCACTTTGGGTTTGTCTCAAATCGATAGTCTTCAACTGTTTATTCACTGCAATTGCATCAAGTAAGATATCATCAGCAAATGTCATTACTTCCCGACTGGTGCATAGTCATAACAGCACAGTCGACAAATAAGATGCACAGAGCTAAAGTGCCAACACAACACATTTGGGACCGGCTGCAGGTGTGCAGTGAAGGTGTGTGTTAGAAAGGGTTTTCAGATTGTGAGATTAATCCATGTGGGTCTTCGGGACATTACTGCACAATAGAGGACCTGTTTTTTTACACCATTACAAAATATAAAACAAAATAGTGGCTGTGAAAACAGCAATTGACAAATGAACAAAAATTACCACCAAAATGTTTATTTATTTATTCATCTATTCTAACCGCTTATTCTCTAATTCTCTAATTATTCTCTGTTGTTGTTGTTGTTATTGTTATTGATAATATATGCTGTAAGGTAGTAGTATTTAAAGTACTTCATAATAATAATAACAATAACAATACATTTTTATTTATTTATCCACTTTCCAACACACAAGGTAGCTTTACACATCAGGTTTAAGAACAAAAACAAAAAATAAACCATCAACACACGAAAACAGAACATACAAGAGCTGAGAGTTTAGAGAGACGACTTACACGGTTATGGTAGAAGAACAAGAACATGATATGGGTAAAGATACATGACAGGGTACAATTTACAGATTGGGAACTAAAGAAAAACACTCCCAAAAAGTGAGGTTTTGAGATTTTTTTAAACGAGGGAAAGGAGGATGCATGTTGAATGTTTCGGAAGAGAGCATTTCACAATCTGGGGGCTGCAACACTGAATGATCTCATTTCATAATCACCAGATGAAACTTAGGGTAACTAGCACTCCCTCACTAGAGGAAAGGACAGGAAGATAAGGAAGAGGCACATCAGATAGATATGCAAAACCAAGATTATGGAGATTTTTATAAGTGAGAGTTAGTATCTTGAAGTGTATGCGCAAAGAAACCGTTTGCCAGTGATAGAGGATGGGGGTAATGTAGGGGGCAGTCTTTCTTTTGTGGGTGCAAGCTGCAGAGTTTTAAACATATTGTGTTGGTTTGATAGAGGTGACTAACAGGCCATAATAAAGTGAATTACAGTAATCTAGATGAAAAGTGACTTTTACTTATTTTAATGTAAAAATAAGGTTATTTTCTATACAAAATGAACTAAGCTATTTAAGGATCAAAACATTTTTGGGTTGTTCATTTCAGGTATAATAATTATTTACATTACAGTTAATAATTTTATTGTATAATTATAAATAATTATGTATTTAAGTCATATGCCATCAAATATATATAATCCTACCCAAACTCCAATCACATGACAAATAGGACGTTTCTCAGTCGTTTTAGGAAATGTAACCCTCAACTCTCTGCCATATTGTTTTTAAATATTGTGAGACTTAGTCCAGCTCAACTTTCTCATCTCATCCTTCACAATAATGTCATGGCTACCAAAGAAGCTCTTTTTTACTTATTTTTTTACTTTATTGTTGATTTTTTATACAATTTTAAACAACATGAATAAAAGCGGTATTCTTGTAGTCTTATGCAACATCTATAGTGATTATGTGTAGGATACTTACTGTAAATCATGCCTATTTTTTCCAACACCGTGACTGATTAGGTAACATGATGTTCATTTGATGCTTTCATGCATATGTGATCTTCGATTCCAAATGAATCAAAAATAGACACCAGGATACAAAGATCAGACTGTTTCATATAAACCCCAACCTTTTAATTAAGGTGGAAAAAAAAGTTCTGTGAAATTCTGTGACATTAAAAGAAGAAGTAGGAAATTCTTAAATGATTCAGCAAATGTATTTTTTTAAATAACAATTTTTTTTTGACTCAGACTCTGGTTATATTACTTACATAAATTAATAAATATTCACTCGTTCTTGAATGATGCTCAAGCTGTCACAAAATGTATGAAAAATATTAATGGTATTATATTCCTAGTTGTATTTGGGTTATGTTTTTACATTTACATTTACAGCAATTAGCAGATGCTCTTATTCAGAGTGACGTACAAAAGACCTTTTGAGTCACATTATTGTGGCTCAAGTTTCAAGTCTGCCACTGTTGGGTCCTTGATCCTTAACCTTTCTTTCTCTGGGGCACTGTATCATAGCGGACCCTTTGCGCTGTCTTTCTTTCTAAGATGGGACAAATAAATACATTTACATTTGAAAGACATTTACATCATTGAACAGCTCAATGCTGGTACATTAGATCACAAATCATAGTGTAACAACCCACAAGAACTGTTGTTCTTTTGTATTTGAGAAAGAGGTGGGTCTTTAAACGTCTCATGAAGACAGCCAGTGACTCTGCTGTTCTGACACTGATGGGAAGTTCATTCCACATTATCTTGGTGCCAGAACAGAGAAAAGTTTTGAGGCAGACTTTTCTTGTGTATTAGGGAAGGGTATGACTATTGTTTCTGTGGTGGAATAACTCTTTACAGTAGAATCACTCTGAAGAGCCCTGGACAACTTAAGGTTTTTGGGAGGCAGATGCACATACCTTTTTTAGCTTGTTTTACATTCCTAATATTTGTATGACCTGTTCACAAACTGATGTGTTCAGGATGTTTTTACATGGTGGTACAGTGTTTTGTCAGTAAAATGCTCTTTCCCCTTTATTTATTTATTCCCCTTTTTAACACATCTTCCTGCTTCTCGTAGTCTCTTTTGAGAAATTTGTAATCGTGTTGATAGTTTCTTTCTTAGTTTTGCCTTTTGTGCAATTAAGGAAATGTCAGTCAGATTTCAGCTGAATTTTAGTACTTCAATTCAATTCAGTTTTGTTTGTATAGCGCTTCTAAAAACAGACATTCTCTCAAAGCAGCTTTACACAGAATGCAGTAACAGTAAAAATTGTGGGTTTGTCCCTAATGAGCAAGCCGGGGGCGACTGTGGCAAGGAAAACCTCCCTGAGGTAAAGTAGGAAGAAACCTTGAGAGGAACCAGACTCATGAGGGAACCCATCCTCATCTGGGTGACACCGAATTTTAACGGCAATTAGAGCATTGTGTAATGATCAAATGTAATGTAAATTGTAGCCAGTGGAGCAAAGTAAGTCCCAGTCCATCCTCAAAGCTCCTCGAAATCGAAAAAAGGGGCAGGAACCCGGTTACTAGTGCCTCAAGATCCTCGCAGGGTTGGTGTCCTCCCCTGAATGTCTACCAGTGCTGGCACAATCTCTGGATATCTCGGGATGGGTATAAAAAGGGAAACAGGTGAAGAGAAATTAGCTTAGCTGCTGTTTATGATATTAATAGTTCATTATTAGTTCATTTATTATAATAAATGTCTAAATTAATGTCTCAAATATCCCATATAACCTTTTGTAATGATGTGACTGAAACTTCACTGACTTCTTGTAATCAACATTAAATTTAAAACCTCTATGCCATCAAAGGTGAAGGTCAAACTTCCTAAACGTGATGACTAGATGCAAATCCCACAACCTACCTATCCCATTACTGTTAAAGAAAGATAATAATATTTAAGCCCATTATACTATACTACTATACAAACCCAGGCAGAGGAGCTATTTACTTAGCAATGAGTAAATGCTAATCATACATTTAGGCTATACTAAATACTATTGTGTTTTTTTATGTGAAATATATGTTTTTTAATAAAACTTCTGTCATGTCATCGTACATTGAGAATTTATGATTCTCAATGTTGGGAAATCCTGATGTGAAAATCAGTAGCAACACACAGACTTTGCCTCCCCCATGTGGCTGGCATTAAACACTTCAAGTTATCACTTTGATCTGACAGGGTGCTGACATAAGAATCCTAGGATAAAGAAAGAAAAACAAAGTGCTAGAATAGAAAGATTGTCTTCCACAGAAAAGCATTCATAGAGAAGAAAGAAATCTGTTTAATCTCTGGTGGCAGATTTTCCCCTTTTGAAGCTGGTTTCTTTTAAAGTTTCTTCCTCATTCTGTCACAGACAAAGATCCTTTTTTCTGCCACTGTTACATCAGACTTGTATATTAGTAAAAATAAATTGCAACTTTATTATTTCGACATTTTCATATTTTTGTTGAGCCATTTTAAAACTTTGAATTGACAAAAAAGCCTACAAAAACTTTTAATATAAGGGCTTCATTCACATTCACCAGACGCCCTTATCCAAAGCGACTTACATTTATCTCTTTTATACAACTGAGCGATTGAAGGTTAAATGGCCCAACAGTGGCAGCTTGGTGGTACTGGGAATCGAACCCTGATCTTCCAATTAGCAGTCCATCACCCTAACCACTGCGCTAACCTAATGCAGGTTAAAATAACAGGCTTGTTCTTAGACACTTATTGCCAAAGAAATCCATGTGGCGATATGCAGCAAGTGTGATTGTGATTGTATCTCAGCCACAAAAAAATGTTTTAATCACCAGCGATGCATGTTACCAAGTGTTTTATTGCTTTTCTAATTAGATTGAGTGTTGAGGAATGTAAAAAACACCTGTACCTGTTATCAGTTACATTACTATTGTGTAACAGCAATAAATAGTAAATCTCTTATGTTTCTCTTTTTTCTCAATTTGTCATGTTACTGATAAAGTACAAAGCGCAAAGTCCTTCGCTCTAAATACTTTTTTCATAATAAAACAGACATAACTTCACTAAGACAGTTCATTAATTGTTAGACTTTTCTGTCGAGTTAGAAGTTAGTTTGCCCTAGAAGTCCAATTACAGTAGAAGTAGATAATTTAGCCAAATTATTAATAAAACAGATATCAAACCAAGTAAAATGTCATACAGTAAATTCACCCATTCTCCAACCAATCCTGAAGAACTTAATTCAGGGCCTGAATGAAACACGTGAAGAACTTCTGGGCAATGAAGTGGGTGATCAGGACAGAATACCCCAAAAATATACCCAGGGCAGGTGCAACTGACTTTTTTTCTATTTTTGTTCCTTATAACAAATGGTGGACTCTTTACAAATGGTGGATGTGTTTCTAAAAAAATCTAAAAGGGTTATAATAACATTGCGTCAGTGTATGCCGTTTCTCAGGCATGTCTCTGAGAGTGTTCACAATTACCTAAGAGACAGGTGTTCATACAAAGTGCAAAAATAGTATTGTACTCTTCATTGTTGTGAATTTGTATCAGGTTTTTAGACATATGGATCTTCTACAGATAACAAGTCATTCTTCAGAGAATACATGATGGTAATAAGATTTGGGCTATAGTTTACAGTGAAGGAAATTGTAGGTAGGGAGCCATCTAAACACAGCTGTAAGGAACCTCCAGTAAAACAGAGATTGAGCCGAGTTGCAGAAGATGTTTATCGAAAAAGATAAACAATCTAATTCGACAAGCAAATATAAAAATGGTAAATTTTGTGAATGAAGCGCACTGGATGCATGTGGACAGGCGATTCTTTGCAAAAAAAAGTAGTTGTTTTGTTATCTTATAATGCTAATCCCAGGAACTGGTGTAAAGGTCAAGGTGTAGAGTCAGTATTTGGGGAAGGGCTCCCTTTTGTGGTCAAAAGACAGAGATGTTGTGGTCCTTATAACAGCCTTAATCAACAGCTTTTGACTAATCAAGTTTAAGGCTTTAACAGTGTTCTGGAATAGTGTTATGCACAATACATGTCTACATTATTAACAAAATAATTTAATTTAGCATCTAAAGGCTTTGCTTTGTCTTTTAACGGAAAGCTATTTCATTGAAATATATGGTAAGTTGGTCAGGTAAAATGCGTTTTTACTTCAAACACCCTTATCAGAAAAATAACACAAAGAGAAATCTGGGGGTTTTTTAGAAGGTAGAATTACATAAACACATAAACAAATTTGATTTTTTTTCTTTTCATTTTTCATAAGTAATGTATGAATGTGTTTCCTTTTGAGTGGCCAATTATCTAAACAAACTGTCTCCATTGTGAGAGCTACAAGCTACATATCCATGCTCCATCCTAACTATCTTTAAATAAGAATATAAAACCCATTCTATGGCCTAGTTTTTACAACTGATTAAATATCAAGCATGTGACTTTAACCTAGTTCTAAAATTAAATATACTGTATTGTGATTTTTATTATGATTGTAAATAGATCTATTTTTGTTTTTTATTTATAGCATCCTGCTGGTGGCAGATGGCAAATCTTCATTGGCTTCACCTGATCTTTTAGCTGCTACACATAATAAGAAAATAAATGAATAAATAATGTGTAGACTGCTTAGACACCCATCCCATGACATGGTACATCTTCTATTCCATTAACTAAATATTTAAATCAAACACAATATATATATATATATAGTAGTTTTAAATAAGTGGTAATAAAGGTCTGTGGCGATTACACAAATGTATTTATCCTCAACTAAATATAAATGATTTTTTAAAATACTATTTAAAATAAAGTTTTACAATCAATCATGTTTTATGTACATGTTCAAGGTAAAATAATAGCAAGCTATAATAATACCACAATAACAAAATCATAAAAGATCACACCAAATTATTTGGGATGCATTTTTGCAATGATATTCATTCATTCATTGTTTTTTTTTCCTTCTACTGCCTCCATCCTCTCAGTGGGGGGCAGCATGGCCTCAGCGGAAGAGCTCAGGAATTTTGTCACAGCAAAGAGATACCATTTTGAGCAATAAACATGCTGCTTGTCCTTCTGTGCCCTCCATGCTCCTGAGCCACTTCTCCATGTGACAAGCCTGCACTGTCAAACTGGGTTCAACTAAGGTCGATGTCACAAAGCACAGACCTGAATAAGATGGAATCAACGTACTCGTTTCAGTGAGGGAATTAAACTTTTAACTTCCACGTACATTACAACACAGCTGAATTTGTTCTAAAATGTGTTCCTTAAATACATTATATAAAGAACACACTGTTTTCTCTGCTTCGATAACAGAAAAGCATCAGATGTGGTCCTAAACATGGTGCAATACTCTACTTCCTTCCAGATGCCAATCAACAAAGTTCAGCTCAGGCTGACCTCAGCTTAAGGTAAAAAAAATAATCATTTTATTTAGTGTGTGCCTAATTCCTGCCAGCTGAAAAACAGGAGTGATAACATCAGAGAACAAAAACAGAAGTGAGTGTTGAAATGGAGTGGGATGAGTCATTCAAGATTAAGTCTTTAGACAATCAGCTCTGTTTCGTGAGGTTTAGCTTGTTTACAAATCACATTTGTTCCAGGCTCAAAAGCTCACATTTAATAACTTTAAAGTTAAATCTGTGTTGTATAAACACTACCAGGTTCTGTTTCTTCTGTTACCTAAGACAAAAAAGAAAATACTATTTCATGTGCATAAACCTTGATAGAACTCATGGTCTAACTTAAGAGAGAACCGTTATCATGCTATATGTGCTTATGATCACGTAAAAAAATCTTCCCTGTGGGCTTTTCACAACCATGCAGAAAGATCACTGACACCAAAATATCATTTCCTTGAAATCACTTTAAATACATAAGAATGCCGTTTAACGACAACTAAATGCAGATATGTTAAGATAGAGAATAATGCCATATAAATAAAGGTGACTTGACTTGATAGATGACTGACTTAGCAAACCACCCTGTTAAATGGCTATCTGACTTCTTTTGTGATGCTTAATTTGTAATGCACCTTTGTACAGTAACATTGAATAGTAATATTTGAATTACATTTAGACTTGCCGCCTGCCGTTACCGTTTTCATAAATCATGTACCAAGATGTTCATTTGTACTGCTAATTGAAATGGAATTGAATTACTTACTTTTGTAAACTCAATTTTGTAAACATGTTATTTTGCCCTCTGTTGGTTTTAGTATCGTCATCTGATGCTAGAAACGTGATACTACAGATATATTGGCAAAGCACATACAGCATCAACATGTCAATCTTTACTATCTCTAGTTTTTACGTGTCACCAAGGGCAACCAATAACGTGTTTAAACATTAACACAAATGTAAATAAATAAGCCATTGTGAAAATGGTCATTCACCTCTACATGCCTAAGTGGAAAAAGAGAAGGGGGAGCGGGAAGCCTTAACCAACCTTTCTATCAGGGTTCATGGCTAGATTTGTATTTTTCACTGAGCACGTTGCAAATTCTTCTGAATGAAAAGAACAAATAACATCCAGGCACATGTGACTATGTGACCTGGGTACTGAATAGGAAATCTGGACTTTTTAAATAAATCTGCCAAACAAAATAAACTGTAATTGATTCATTGTTATGTAAATTATTTGTTGTACACTTTAGTAAGTCAATAAAAATAATTTTTTGTTAAAATATAAAATAAGATATTAAATAAAATATAAAATAAGATATTAAAATAATCTTTTGAAAACATAAAATCATCTAGAAATAGATTGGACCTGTGAAGAGCTAAACTGCTGTACATGTTTGTAGAGGAGCAAAATTCAGCATACTTGGGTGTTTTTTCCACTCAGTGGCATTCTGGGACTAGATATAGCGATGTTTCCATTCTAATGCAAAGCAAGTCTTTATAAAGTTATTTTAAAAAAATAGAAATTAATAAAAAATGCAATCTGGGTGTGTATCTATCAAGTTGTTCAAGCATCTGACAGTAAACCAACAGTAAATAAAACAATACAAGTACAATGAAGCGGAAACGGTCGATTAGTCATAAAAACCTACTTGTGAAAGAAAGGTTTTTTTCCCATTCAAATGTTGCCGTTTTTTATTATTTCATTTCTGAGGCGATACTTTCAAATGCACATTAACACAGGGTGATGGAAACATAGCAAGTGATATGTAGCCTGAAGCTTTGCACGGTAGCATTTTTGCAACCACTTTTAACTTCACTCCTCTTATTGTGCGCCTTCCCCAAACTGTTGTCAAAATACTGAGAGCGTTTTTAGAATGACTTTATACGCTGTATCATTACATTATTCCTTTACTAAAAGTTAGAGGCCCAAACACACTTCCATTCCAGAATTACAAAGCCCCTGAGCTCCATAAAGACATGGTGTGTTCTGGTTGGAGTGGAAGAACTTGACTGTCCTGCACCGAACCCTGACTCTGACTCTGACTCAACCTCACTGAACACCTTTGGGATGAACTGGAACACTGAGTCCACCCCAGACATCCTCATTTAATATTAGTGCGTGATTACACTATCGTGGCTGAATAAACAAATAAAAATAAATAAAATAAAAACAAAAAATTAATTAGTTAATTAAAAACAAAATAAGAATAAAAATAAGTATACTAATATGCTTTATGCGTTTTAATGTTGGGCTTATATATTTTAACTTCCTTAGCTTCTGTTGGGCAATCGTGCGACACTAATTACAATTTTCTTTTATACACTGAAGGAGGAAAGATGTTATTGTCTGCTAATTTAAGTGAAAATCATTTTACTGTTGTCGAACCTTGTTTATATTTTATAAGAATACCAAACTGAGAAAATGTTTTTAAAGAAAATGTGTTCCTTTCTGTTTTTTTCGCCTTTGCCCTTCACCATGTTGATTTCACAATGCAATATACAGACACAGCAACATTGTCTAAATATTGTGATAAAGTGTTCTTCCAGTGCTTAAATCACACTAAGATGTTTCTAAGTAAAGGTTTCCTGCAATCAGGTCAGGTATGAAATGTTCTTGCAATCAGGTCAGGTATAAAATGTGATTTCCACATGAACCACCGTCTCTGTGTTGTTTTATGCATAGTGTGGTTAGCTCACAGGGTTCAAATGTCCCCAATTTTAGTCCTTGCTCTATTATTGATATCGTACCTGTTAACAAAAATACATAAATATGAATTACATTTTGTACATTTTACAACAGCTTACAACATTTTCATATGCTCTGTCTGGATACGCCATAGAATGCTGTGTGATTTGAATGTTACCTGGGTTAAACAGCATAGCATGAAATGTGCGGTCGTTAACATGACAGAACATTTACGCACTCTGGGAAAGTAAACATGAGTTTTTGTGCAAGGTCACATGCCAACATGTCATGTTTAAGGTTATATTTCAAAACTTCTGTCACTTTAACGGCATGTTAGGGCTAAGGTCACAGAGGGTCTCCAACGTGGACCAAATTCTTATAAAGATCAAGACATGTGCTGACGTGTCTTTAGGGGGTAGGCAACTAGTAATTTTTTTTAAGTGAAAAAGGGAAGTACTTCATATGAATAAGGTCTAAAAGGAGATAACATTTAGAATCTAAAGTGTAATTATACAAGACTGGACTGCAGTTTATTGTACAGTTCATTTGTGATTTTTAAATATGTGAAAAACTCGATTGTATATTTGTACGTTTCTACAATACAATTTTTAAATACATATGCAAAATAATGACAAAATGATTGGGGAGAAATATTATACTTTTACCTTACATTACTTTTGGACTAGAGAGGGGGCTGGAGTAATCGTAGGAATACCCTAAAGCATGGTGCAGACGTCTGCACTGTCTGTAACGGGAAAGAAACAAATGCTTAAGAATGTTTAACAGGAAGGAACCAAATGCTTAACATGCTGAACAGTAAGCAACCATCTGATCACTATTATTAAATTTTGCTTATCAGGCCTTTTTAATAAGCATAAAAAATTGTACATATATATAAAAGTGTTTACAAACTTATTTCATAGAGTTATCAGTGCCTCCAGATCCCAACACAGTCATCCGGATACTGATCACCTGCACCTGTAGCCACATATTAGTAACTCATGAGCACATCTATTTAACTGTCACTCTCTCACACTTTCTGCGTCTGGTCTATATTCATGCTAACAGACTACGCTCCCGTTCCCCACCTTCGCCTATGATAAAAGAAAAGAACTAGTTTCTGTTAGACATCAGTTAATTCCTCTTTCTGTCTGTCATCTGTCTCTTTGGCATCTTCTCCAGTCATGTGTGCAATCCTTCCTTGCATGTCTAGATTATTTCAACCTGTGTGAATAAACCTTACAAGCCCTCTCTGTGTCTGTTTCTTGACAACTAAATACTTTAGCACATGGACGTAAAAAAACACATAAGAGCAACATTTTTAGTCACAAGTAGATAACCTCATAAAATTTCAATGCAAACATTCTGTTTTTGCTCAATGATGTCATGTCTTCTTTATTAGGTCTTGTGCTAATTATTTGTTTCTATGTAAATAAAGACACATTCACAAATTAGATCCTTTAAAGATATTGTTGTTTGTTTTCCTGTAGTGTCATGCCAGCAGTTCTGAAACTGATCAACAGCAGTTCAAGCATGGAGCAAGAAACCTGGCTAAATGACAGGTAGATCTGTAAAATGCTAAATTTCACTGATTCGGGTTGGAACATAGGTTAAAGATTGCACTAACTATCGTGGGAGATGTTGTAAAATTACAAATACATCGGAAGAAAATAGCAGTTAAAAGCAAGCATATAAACTTATATTTTATTGTATTAATTAACTTCTTCTGTAGGAGGTGATAACATTCTGTCTATAAACACAAAAATAACCAGTTAAGTGAATGCATTTATTACTAAGACAAATCTAAATAGTAAAGTTATTATATAAAATTTTAATTATTTACATTATTTGCACAGATTTTACTTAAGACATGTATTTTAATTAAATAAATTAGTAAGAATTTAGCAACAATGTGGGAAGTTTAAGAATATAACAGAATGTGTTTTACTAGACATTACCTTCTCTTGACTATACAGTAATATATAGTTAAAGAGAGGTTACATCAATTGATTAAGTGGTGCCTCAGTGGTTAAGGCCCCTAATCGCTCAGTTGTAAAAGAGATTTGGATAAGGGCGTCTGCCAAATGCTGTAAGTGTAAATCATTAAAAACATTATTTTGCTATATTTCAATATAAAGATATTTTATAAATTTGCACTTGTCACATAAAAACAATAAGTAATCATTACTAATTAATGAGCATATAGTAAATACAAGAAAACATAAACATAGTTATAGAAACAACCTGCTCTATACCTGAATGATGAAGGTAACAGCTACATAACATGATACTTTTCAAGGCACACGCATTACGAGCATGGAGAAGTGGTAGCCCAGTGGTTAAGGTTTTTGACTGCTAATTGGACCGGGGTTTGATTTCCAGCACCATCAAAATATGTAAATGGAAATGTAAGAGACAATATAAACAGTTATTCCAGCTTGGTCCAAGAGCAGCTATTGTCAGCTCTATTGTCAGAGACTCCATTAACCTTGTATGGTTTGTAATCTTCACAGTGCAATGTACATAGCTGAGACAAGGTTTTATTTAGATAAGCACCTGACTTCTCTGGAAAGACGACAATCTCAACAAAACATGTTACAGATTCCAAAAAATCCTTTGCATGTTTAGTCCCTATTGACCACTGCCGCAGGAGGAACTGCGTTGTACTGATTTGACCTAATAGTACTGTCACTGTAGCTCTGTCAACAGTCCTGTTGTAGCACGTAAGAAGCTCTGCCCATGTGATTGAACAGTTTTAACATTTGCTTGTTTAAACAGTGTTTTATTTACATATCTCTTATTTTCATTATTTGTGGTCTGGATAACTCACGAATATATATATATATATATATATATATATATATATATATATATATAGATACACATATATATTAGATGAAAGAATTCCAAACCATATAATTTGCTGCTAGATTTTGTTGTTGTTATTATTATTTTACTATTATTATTATTACAGGGAGTGCAGAATTATTAGGCAAGTTGTATTTTAGAGGATTAATTTTATTATTGAACAACCACCATGTTCTCAATGAACCCAAAAAACTCATTAATATCAAAGCTTAATATTTTTGGAAGTAGTTTTTAGTTTGTTTTTTAGTTTTAGCTATTTTAGGAGGAGGATATCTGTGTGTGTGCAGGTGACTATTACTTTCCATAATTATTAGGCAACTTAAGAAAAAAAACAAATATATACCCATTTCAATTTTTTTTTATTTTCACCAGTGAAACCAATATGACATCTCAACATTCACAAATATACATTTCTGACATTCAAAAACAAAACAAAAAACAAATCAGTGACCAATATAGCCACCTTTCCTTGCAAGGACACTCAAAAGCCTGCCATCCATGGATTCTGTCAGTGTTTTGATCTGTTCACCATCAACATTGTGTGCAGCAGCAACCACAGCCTCCCAGATACTGTTCAGAGAGGTGTACTGTTTTCCCTCCTTGTAAATCTCACATTTCATGATGGACCACAGGTTCTCTATGGGGTTCAGATCAGGTGAACAAGGAGGCCAAGTCATTACTTTTTCTTCTTTTAGACCCTTTCTTGCCAGCCACGCTGTGGAGTACTTGGACGCGTGTGATGGAGCATTGTCCTGCATGAAAATCATGTTTTTCTTGAAGGATGCAGACTTCTTCCTGTACCACTGCTTGAAGAAGGTGTCTTCCAGAAACTGGCAGTAGGACTGGGAGTTGAGCTTGACTCCATCCTCAACCCGAAAAGGCCCCACAAGCTCATCTTTGATGATACCAGCCCAAACCAGTACTCCACCTCCACCTTGCTGGCGTCTGAGACGGACTGGAGCTCTCTGCCCTTTACCGATCCGATCCAGCCACGGGCCCATCCATCTGGCCCATCAAGACTCACTCTCATTTCATTTCATCAGTCCATAAAACCTTAGAAAAATCAGTCTTGAGATATTTGTTGGCCCAGTCTTGACGTTTCAGCTTGTGTGTCTTGTTCAGTGGTGGTCGTTTTTCAGCCTTTCTTACCTTGGCCATGTCTCTGAGTATTGCACACCTTGTGCTTTTGGGCACTCCAGTGATGTTGCAGCTCTGAAATATGGCAAAAAAACTGGTGGCAAATGGCATCTTGGCAGCTGCACGCTTGACTTTTCTCAGTTCACGGGCAGTTATTTTGCGCCTTGGTTTTTCCACACGCTTCTTGCGACCCTGTTGACTATTTTGAATGAAACGCTTGATTGTTCGATGATCACGCTTCAGAAGCTTGGCAATTTTAAGAGTGCTGCATCCTCTCTGCAAGATATCTCACTATTTTTGACTTTTCGGAGCCTGTCAAGTCCTCCTTTTGACCCATTTTGCCAAAGGAAAGGAAGTTGCCTAATAATTATGCACACCTGATATAGGGTGTTGATGTCATTATTAGACCACACCCCTTCTCATTACTGAGATGCACATCACCTAATATGCTTAATTGGTAGTAGGCTTTCGAGCCTATACAGCTTGGAGTAAGACAACATGCATAAAGAGGATGATGTGGTCAAAATACTCATTTGCCTAATAATTCTGCACTCCCTGTAGTTACGATTATAAATAGTGGGCAGTGGTAGTTCTTAGTTTTCATATTCATATATTTAAATGAATAATTTTTGTATTAAACCAACAAAACCTAAAACCTAAAAACTTAATATTTCTTGATAATAAGTGATGTGACACAAGCAGTCACACATATCTATTTGATCATTTATTGTGAAAAATTTAACTATGCGGGCCTTTTTTTAAGCTGTCGCCACAAATTTGAAAGTACATCTCCTTAATAAAGCAATATCTTGTATGCTGTAGTATTAACGTGTATGCCAAGCTTTTGCATGTTTAATAATAAAATAATAATAAAGAAATATTTTAATTATGATAATGAAGTAATCAATCTGTATAAGTTTTCAGCGTCTGCATAGTTGCAATATTCAGGGTCGGTCCTAAGCAGAATTTTATTTGGGGGACCCTCAGTTCATTTCTATATATATATTTAATGTATATTACAGTTTTAAACTAACAGTAGATTGAATTTAGGTGCTCGCCACATGAAATATTTTGTTTTGAAATGACTTATTTGTTAATGTGCTTTACAGACAGTTGACCGGTGACCGGGGAGTAGTACCCGAAGGGATATTATATTAGAAATGGATTTTTTTCTCACAGTGGAAATTTGAATATTTTT
The DNA here is from genome assembly GCA_005784505.1 of Bagarius yarrelli. Classification (NCBI taxonomy): domain Eukaryota; kingdom Metazoa; phylum Chordata; class Actinopteri; order Siluriformes; family Sisoridae; genus Bagarius; species Bagarius yarrelli. The sequence continues at coordinate 5,264,597 of VCAZ01000016.1, forward strand.
TTAATAAAATATTTGTCACTGAGCAAATACAATCGACAAAAATAATAACTAATACCAAATTATATTATAGAAAGTAAGGTAATAGCATTTTTTAAGATAGAACAACTGTCTACACTAAAAACAATCATATGTCATTTTTTCTTGCCTCTGTGTTTCCTATTTTACCAATATGCACAGTACATAATACTTCTTTAAATTTTTGTATAAACTCAAATAAGAATCTGTACAAAAACATGAATCAGCTTTTTCCTGACTTTATTTGTCTACTTAAGTACTTGATACTCTTTTTGTTAGACTCTCACCCGTGTAAAATGAAAGCTGCTGAGAAATTAAATATCTAATATTCGGGTATGGTAATTGTTAAATATATGGTGTTTCTCAGTATTTCCAGTATGTTTAGTAAATTCCTAGAAAGAGAACAAAAAAGCAATAAAACCACAGGAAGTTCTAGAAAGTCAGGCAAAAAAAAAAAAAAAGAAATATGCAGTTTGGAATGCTGCTGCCTGCCGTCCAACTCCACACAGCAGGCTCTATGAGAGCGTTAAAAAGGCAAGTCTAGTACAGAACACTACATGTGTTTTACATTCACACGTGTTTGAGCAGAGTGCAGATATTTAGTTATTATGGACAATTTCACATGTTAAATTTGTTTGTAAGAACATAAATTTGTACCTTTTATTTAACTTTTTTTTACTTTTAATTTATTGCTTAATTTTCTGTGTTGGCAATCACACTCCTGTTAACACTGAGCAATTTACTATTTAAAAAGGAATTAATTTTAGTATCCATGCCTGGTTTTTTTCTTTCTATTTGGCTTGCACCTTTAGAACCGGAATGAAAGACACAGGATTTCATGCCCTGACATTCACACATACATAAGGTCAAATCAGCAGTGTTGAGTTTCTGTAGTTGATGTAAAACAAATGCCACATTAAATCTTCAGTTTACCACTGATTTTTATTGTGCTGGTGTTGACTGTTCTCAATTTTCTGCTCTTTATGACTTTTCAAGAGCACAAGACCACATTCCAGACTTACATCATACAACTTCTCTAAAAACGTCTTTACATTTGAATTTATCATTCTGTCTGCCCTCAATTTATACATGTCTCTGAACTTACGGGTGGTGGATATATTTTAGTGATAAATCAGTTTTACTACTTGTGAAAAAATGTTTTTTTATAGTTATTTCCTCCTAGTCCTGGGTCTCTGCCATTTAACTAAAACAATGACATTTTATGTGTTACTACAAAGAAAATAAGCATCTTACAGTATTTATGGAATCTGTTTCAGCATGTATGAAACAGCTGCAGAATAACTTGTAGTATTGTGATGTAGCAAAATTTGTCTTATTTAGTGCAAGATGTTGTGGTTTCATTTAGCATCATATTTTGTTTGATAATGAAATAATGCTTATCTCATTTGGGTGCCTTTACAACGTAGCGCAGCTTCCTGTGGTTTAGCAAGGTGCTGCTTTGCCCAGGACACAGGCGCGGTTTTTTTAATTAGAGGTGATTAGCCTACACTGTTAATGATAACATTTATTGCAGAATGTTAAAAGTACAGTACAAATATAAATGCAACATAATTTCTGTTCATTATATGCTGCAGTTATAATATAAATGCAGTCATTAATAAAGCAATATTTACCCTAGCTTGGATAATTATCATTAAGTACAATATGGAGAATTCGTTCTTCTCACAAAGTATTACCCAGTTTTATTATATCATAGACAAATCCTACGATTTAACTAAATAAAAACAGTTCCGAATTCTAAATTGGTAGCTAGTTTGATGCGTTTTTTTTGTCTGTGCTGGGCTTAGTATATGGATAGCTATTTTGAGATAGCAAATTTTGCAACGAATGAATTAATGCAGGTAGAAGACATGGAATAATTTTGCCAAAACAATGGTAAACGAGTAATGTAAAAAATGTAAGTATGATTTAAAAAAGAAGGTTTATTATAGTGGTAACAGGTTATATGGATTGCCTTTTATCTGAAAACCAATTTTGTTTACAGTGGGACATTGAAACATACTGAAGAATTATGAATAGGCTAATTTGTAGTCAGCAAACATAATGAACTAGAACTATCCGGAAAATTCTAGTGCCTCTAATACTCTATAGACTATAACTTAAACATTTGTATTATCTTGTTATTTGTCTTGTTTATTAGTCAACCAGTGGTCCTCACAGTGCATCTTATCTCTAAACTCACATAATATCTAAGTACCTTTTTTTTTTTGTCACTGTCATGAGTTTAAGGCCCCATCAGTTTACACCTTGATAATGTGTTTTAAAGTTTATCTTCAGATAAGATGTCTTGTTTGGAGCAGGAAGATTGCACATAGAGTCAGACAAACAAGTACTTAGTCATTGATCTGTTCAACCTGTACATGTGTGCGTGAATGTTCTGGGTAAACCCTGGGCTTGTTCATTGCCCCAGATTGACCCTGAACCCATATTTCATCATAATAACTAAAGTGTTAATGGACTTTGACTTAGTTAAACAAACACTAATTCTGTGGTTTTTTTTACTTAGACCATTTCTGAATGTTACATTTATTCATAAAATTGTAATTGATTCAAAAGATTCAGTTGTCTTGAACCGAAGCTTATCCTACACCACAGTATTTTTCTATGCTAATTAGATTCTCCTTCACACTTTACATGATGTAAGAGTGTACAGCACATAGAAGTCATTCGCTTTGTACACATATTGCTTAATGTTTAAACACTTCCAGGGTTGCTCACAGAAGGTAAAAACATGGCAGGGATTCAAGCTGTTTCAACATGTCACCCTGCCAAATATACTGTGAAACAACAACAAAAACATGTAATACCAAACTGTATTACACTTTATTATACATTCAGCTATGTGTATATTCCTACAATAACACAACTGCAACATAAAATGGAATTTAATATTGAAACACTAAAACATACAAACATAAATACTTATTTTATGTCCTAACATTATAGAAAAACAGTTTGCTTGTCCTCAGTCCACATTTGACCTCACATGCTCTCAGGATTGATAACAAGGGGGAGGTTGGGAAGGGTGTCACTCCTCCATTAGACTTGTCATTTTGGCTTTGCTTCAAGAGGGAATTCCTGTGGCATGTTTGGGCACTGTGCCCTTAGAAAAATTATAACCCTCCCACTGCAGCACGGCATCTAATAACGCATTAGTATTTCACATTTTTCAATTTATGTTTCTTATATATTCGACAGCTAAATCAAAAAAATAACATTTTATAACATAACTTTTCTGTTGTTACCACTTTAATATATTATCATTTTTTTTGCTATGAACTCTTCAAATGGAGTAATTGGAAACACTTAACACACCTATATATCAGTTCACAGGGTTTATATTATTATATTATTAAATCAATTACCGTTTGTATATATTGTCTCGGTGTGTGCATTCTTTCTGTGCATTGAGAATGATCTTCAAATGCTATTATTTCCAATTCCATGTATTCATTTATTCATTCATTTGTTTGATTCTCCTTGTGTTGGTGGTGTTGGCAGTGACAACAGGCTGAGAAGGTCAGGCCAGACTCTATTTCTGTCTCTACTACAGTTTTTGCTCCCAAGCCAACTGTTGCATAAATCTCTTCCTGGATCTGTTACAGTAGAACATGTCTAGTAGTGGAACTTTTGGGATTTGGTGTTAATGCCAACACCAGGAAGGTGCCCTATTCACCTCATCCGCCTCAAGAGCAACATCAATACTTAGGGTATCCCCAGATCATCGATCATATCCTGCATTCGGAACCTTATTTTACTTTATTCTTTCAACCGTAGGTAAAATAGGTGAGAATACAGACATAGATTAATCAGTAGCAGAAGACATTCTTCCTTTATCACAGTAACTGTAATACAGCTGCCCCCTGCCCTGATGTGTTAGTCCATCGCACACATTCTATAGCACTTAAATTCTAGGATACTTAAATTTCTTTTGGCAAGGCCTTTAGAAGGTAAACAATTGTAAGACATTTTCAGATACACAAAACAGATGTAAAGTGGAATGCTGTGGAAAAGTAAAGCGCTCTGGTCCACTAATCGACAGACAAGGGACAGCCAAAATTTTTACTTCTTGATTCTAGGTTCAAAAGATTGCTTCAGCACACAGCATTGTATTTCCACATAAAACTCAGAAATGTGTTATACATATCCATTATCCATATCCATATCCTTTATGCAACATTAAAGAGGTGTCTTAACTTTATAACCCTAACCCTTGTCCAGTTCTCTTTATGTATTCAGACCCTGTTAAGTTTAGTGGTTTTCCACCCTGTAAATACTTGCCCCTGTTAATGTTTCTATACATGATAGTAAGTTGGGGTACAAATATGGCAGTGTTTCCTAAGAGAGGAAGGTGTTTCGAAAGTAAAAATCAAAACTCCTCAGGACTTTCTTGGTATGGCTTGTGTGTGGTCTTATCTTCTCTTCCTGGGGCAATATGCCATAACATCGTTGAGGCCATCTGTAAGTGAAAGAATTTTTGGCCTCTCACATCCACTAAAGTTTTTACTTCTGCAACTGCTTTTGCCTTAGCCATTCTTTCTTTCCTATATCTTGGAATTTAAATGATAAAAATGTGTCTGTGGGTGTTATAATTTTTCTTAATTTTTCTTACTAATACATGCACAAAATAATGTTAATCTGTTTTGATTTGAACTATGTATGCATTTTACATCTTGTGCCATCTTTCCTTCCTTCTTTTTAATATTCTCATGATTTATGTCATAGGATTTACAGAGTAAGAATTTTATTGAAAGATGCAAAAGAAGTTTCCTGTACATATGACAATAAACTCTTGAATCTTGAATTTGCTATTGCTGTTTTCTGCAGTAAAAAGGACGTTCCAATTATATCTTTCCAGATATTCTTCTTATTCCCAAAATAAGTAGACCCCCATATTTGGTAACAGATCTTAGATTTGAGCTCATACCCACCTGAACAGCTCTTAAACACTAAGTTAGCACTTGTATTCAAAATACCAAATATTGACTATAAACTTTTATTCCTGTGGTCCACTAGTAAAATCTCCAGCCGAGCACCCTCTCAGTTTAGGTCTTTCAGGTATATTTACTCCGCCGTGAGGCCTATGTCCTCTAAAAACTTTAAGAGGGCCCATCCACATAGTATTACCATGTAAAGTGCTCTGGTTTCAATAAAAAAGGAAAACCTAAGTAACACCTCCAGTTTCAAGACACTTTATTTCCAAAACTTCTAGATAAAAATTACAAATAAAACATTCTCTGCATTGCTAAGATTATTATTACTATCTGCTTAATGTATGTATTTTGACATGATATTCATAGAAGTTTGTCAAAATATTTATAATCAATATCATAATATGACTGAAAACTATTCCGAAAATCTGCCTCCTCTACAGTGAGGGTTTCTGTAACACATTATTGTCAGACACTGATATGAATATGCCAAAAGTTTAACATCAAATTTTACTTTTTGAGCCAAAAAATTGCACTAGTTACATATATCGTCTAATCCAATTTACGGGTAGCTAACCTCCTGTCTAACTAAATACTATTAGACTTAACCCGCCTTAGTGAGAACATGCTAATCTGCCACGTTACATATATTGGTGTTTTAGATGTGGTAAAAGATATTTTGAATGTCTGTCTTTTTTGATAATTCAATTGTGTGGAGAATTGCGTGCAGTAAAGGAAATGTGCTATCTCTATCAGTCATCATCACACCATTTGACTGATGTTTTGATGATCTCATTGTTTCTGTTGGATTCTAAAGCTGAGACTGTCTTTTTTTTTTTGGAATAATATTTATATTTTAAAACTTGAAACTTTTATTTACGTAACATGTCAAATATTATATGGAATGTTTTTACAATGATGCAGAATTTAATATATACAATACAAAAAAAAAAAAGATTATTTCTTATCTACAGCTTTTTAACATGTGTGATGAATTTTCAAAGCAAAGAAAAAATCAGGTCACCATCTGCTTTTAAATTTGTTGAAGAGCTGAATTATATGTATAAACCACACCAACTCACTGGCTAGTTCTCAACTCAGTCGGCTGCCTCTTTAAATCTAAGCATGTGCAAAGATGGCTGCAAAGTTTTCTTACGCAGACATCTAAATTCCAGGCTGGCCTTGTTTGACCTCCTCTTTTTCCCAGTCTTAATCTGTACTGCTGGAGTTGCTACTTATTGGGTCGATGCCAGAATAGATGCTTAAGCTGAAACCCATCACCCTATGTTTCCTTTGTAATACAGTTTAACCACAGCATCTTAGCAGAAGAGAGTTATAGTGTGTTTAAAAGATATTTAGCAAAGAAAAACAACAAATCATGACAAAGGAAAATTATATAAGTTGAGTTTAATTATACTTACACCATACGTGTCTATCTAAAAAAAACTTTTCACATGATTCTCTTAGCAGCAAAATCTGCACCACATGACCTGTTATCACATGACCAGCACAAGATTTCCTATTAATCTCACCTGTTCACGATGGCGCACACAGTCCATTTTTAACCCAGGCTTTCACCGCATTGACTACTGAGCATTTTTTATGTTAGTTATCCTTTTTTTATCCGCATTCTGTCACAATTGACTCTGGGTTGTTTTCTGCTTTTTTACACATCTATAAATAGCAGATTTTAACATTGGATTTTAACAGTACAACATTTTTACCATTTCTAACTTCCACAGAATATCTGCCAAACCGACAGAGGCCGGTGCTTTAACTAAGGAAATGTTACCTGTTCTCTATTGCCCAGGGAATCCACCATGCAATAAACCCTTTAGCAATCACAGCTTTCTTCTCGTATTACATAAATATAATAAAAGTGATTTTTTTCACATTCAGACAGTACATTATTACGGTGTATGGTAGCTGGAGTGAATGACAACCACTAGCAATCCTGATGAAAAGGCAATAATATAGGCTGGCTATAATAAAGCAATACCAAAGATAATCCACATTATATTCGCGCATTTTATTTTCTTCAGCTGCGCTATTACTGTTTTGAGAAACCTGGCAAACTTTCACATAATTGAATTGAATTGAATTGAATTGAATTGAATTGAATTGAATTGAATTGATTGAAGCGAAGCGAAGCGAAGCGAAGCATACCTGATTCACATTCAACATTCACCACCACATTTCCAAACGCCTGTTGGGGGCACTACCACCCAGTATTATTGGATTACATAATAAATAAAAGTACAAATTACATAAATATTTAAAATTTGCTACTTCTTATGGTAATCAATTAAACTGTTTGCTTTAAATTTCCCTCATAATGTTCCTTTTCCCTTTGATACTTAAATGAGATAAATGTATGTTTGTGTCCTCTATAAATCAACCCTGTAGTCAATTATGTTTTTTTTTAAACAGATTTGACTTTGAATTTTACCATATAAAAATATTTTATATACAAGCAACAAAAGAAATGATAAAGTATGCCTTGGTTAAGTAGGAAACTTTAATCTGGAGATAATCTGTGTTGGACTGATACCTGGAAGATCAGAGTTCAATTCCCAGCACCACCAGGTTACCTCTGCTAGGCCCCGGGCAAAGAGCCCTCTCTGCTGGGCCCCCAAGCAGGTTACCTCTGCTGGGCCCCCAAGCATTTAACCCCCAATTGCTCAGTTGTATAAAGAAAATAATAATAATATGTGAGTTAGTCTGCAATCCTGTGAATTTTAGTGTTGTGACATGCACTCTGTATTTTAATGGCAATCCTTTCCAAGAAAAATTGAGAGAGAAACAAAAGAAAATAAAAAGTAAACCTCAATATCAGTTAACCTGTTAATGTTCACTTTATTATATTTAGACTTTTACTCCTGCTAGCAAAAAGCATCCCTTACAAAGACTACATTTTTAGGTAATGGCTGCTCTGGTCAGTGAGTCTGTTTTATATATCAGCAAATACCCACACCCCAAGATAATAAAAAAACCTGATTACTTTTGAACAGTGTTGGAAGGAGTTAGGTCAAGACAAGTCAGTGTCATTCTTCACATCTGTTAGGAATGAAATACAGCTCCCCAGATTGGTGCTACAGTTCTTCTTAAACAGGAACAGACAAGAGGAAAAGTAAAACCAGTCATTCTGTGAAAACAACAAATACTGACTATAAAACTAAACATAGATCTATACAGCAAATACAGTAAATAAAAAGTAAATAAAAGTAAATTAAAATCTACTAAACAAATGCGATACACAGCAGCCTTATCTGATAATAGATACCATGTGCACGGTTCTGAGGAACACTGACTTATGTGTGAGTAATTATAAATGGTAAAGTGAGTTTGTGCACAAGGATCTACAAGGGATCTTCAAAAAATACTTACAGGAAGCCTTTCTGCTAGGAAAACATTCTGCTAGATGTCCCCTGCTGTTCCTGATAGTAGAAGTGTAAACCATCAGTAGTCATAATGAAAGTATGATAAAAAAAAAAAAATACCCAAATGAAAAACATTCATTTTAAATTAAAAGTAGAAAAGATGCCAGTTTTCTTGCAGACTCATAAATAAATGTAATAAATATCTAACTTTATATGTCTTTAATCTTTACTTGTTTTTTATATTTTGTAGCAAATTTTCTCAAATGCTAGACATGGGAATAAAGAAAATGACTCCAGTTTTAAGCGACATGATCAATTCTCATTCGGTCCAAGCGGAGACGCTTCAGTTATACAATAATTACTTTACACTTTTAAATGCATAATGGTTGGATGGATACCAATTCCATGACAATGAACAGAAATTATAATCTTTCAGACAAAATTATAAACAAATTGGTTTTGATTTTTAATGAGAATTTCTATTATAATAATCTGTATACATGTTAATTCAAGATTTTTACTTGAATCCCGGTTCAGAGAATTTCTGAACCTGTTTATCCTGCACTACCACACTTTTTGGAAAGCTCTGTTCATTAAGAGGCTACATGTCATACAAGTTTAAGTTTTTCATGTTTTCTATTTTTGTATATTTATTATCCTTGATCACAGAACAGTTAACATTAAATCATAATGTAGGCAAATTAGTAAAATCTATAAGCGTGCAAGAATTGTTATGTAATCAAAAGAATGATCTAAAATAATGATAAGGGACTTAAAACATAAGAGGATAGGACCTGATTCTAGTGTGTTTTTGCTATTGCTATTGCTATTTTCTGTGAAAAAAAAAATTGCGTGGGTTATATTCCTTGTCTTCGTCACTCTTTTTTTACACACTTATTACATAGACTGAAGTACCAGTGATGATGATTGTTAATATATTTATATAATATATAATATATTTAGTTTTTTGTTGCGGTTTTATTTTTTTCAGATTGTGTTAGAACACAACCGCACCAGTTAATACGATGGTGAGCGTTTTATTTTTATGGGCTTATTAAACTAATGTAATCAAGTATAATTGACACTACATAAAATCTGGTTATTTTAGTGCCGTTTAAAATGGCTGTTCTTTGTGTGTGTGTGATAATATTTTTCTATGTTTATCAATCAGAATCATTTACGTTATCTATTTCCAGCCCTGTGCCTATGTTCTGCCTCTCAAAATCATCTACGTGTTTATCAAAATGTGTGTGCGTTTGTGTGTAGCCACACAGATTAAGAAGCGCCTGCTTTCTGATAAAAAAAGCTCTGTGGCCTCGAATGCCCCTATTTTTCAGAGGATGCAGTGCACCGTGCTGTAATGGTTTAGCAAGAGCCTGGAGCGTTCCCAGGAATGTACATCAAACTGTGGCCTCAAATGCCCCTTTGTCTTTGCAGGGGAGATTTACACTAATTTAAAACATGTAAAGACAATATTTGTTATATGCTGTTGTATTCTGAACATCAAACAAATTTATTTCTTTAAATTTAAGCTATAAACATGGTGATGTTTTAGTTATAGCAAAGCTTCATACTAATTTTTGGAAGAATATATTCGTTATATGACCTCTAGATGTTGCCTTTATGTTTTTTAAATCAGGCTATTCCCTTCATACGGTACAACTCACCATTGTATTTTGTTTCATTTGATCATGTCCTGTGTTTGGAAAACAACTAGAATACAGACAGATATTTTGGGAAAAACAGCAGCACAATGTATCCTTTCATATAGAAAATAAAGAAGGTTTGTTAAAGAGAAAGCCTGGTTTGGTTAAAGTTTAGAAAAAAACTCTCTATGTTACATATGTAAACATGGGTGTCCGAGGGACTGAGAGCACCCTTTGGGAATGCCCTTTTCTAAACTTTTGCCTGAAGCATGTGTGTAATCCATCCAATCAGAATGCATTACATAATGAGTGGCTGACGTCATCGACCGGAAATAATGCTATATAAACATGTATCATGCCGCACCGCAGTAAGCTCGTATTCAGTGCTGGCAGAGAGACTGGGGGAATTGCAAGTAACGCAGTGTCTGGTTCCCTCGGCTAACCATGGTTACATATGTAACCCCTTTAGGCATAACCCCTTCAGACATTCCTCTTCAGGGACTCGAGCTGCGTAAAAACGCTTTAAATTGAGATACCCACATCACCTTAGCACTATGTCAGTGTCCCATTGGTACGTATGGGGACTACTGTAATGCGAGGGCCTTGGAAAGGCCCTGGCTAGAATAGGGCTACCAGCAGTAGTTGTACTTTTTCCGGCCTAAAAATATAGCCTCGGCAATGTATGCACCAAGGCGTCAGAGCCCAGCGTGGCTGAATGCACCAAGGAAAAACAGAGTAGACAGTGCATGGTTTCCTGTGATGCAAACAGTTCCACATCTGCTTTGCCAATGCGTTTCCATAGAAGCTTCACCACTTTTGGGTGAAGTTCTCATTTCTGGCATCAGCCTCTGCCCTGACAGGACCACTTTCAGCTAACAATGTTTTGTGATTGCTCCATTTGCCAAGAGTGTCTCTATTTCTTTTTTTGTTAAACTGCGATGGGTGAGAACTGAATTGGTTTCCGTAACCGTGCTGTACTATATGCAGGACTTATTGTTAGGCATTTGGTGGAAGTTTCCACACTCCCATAAAGTGTACTAAGAAAACCAGCCTCTCAAATGTTTTCCGGCAGTGACGAGCCAACTGCCGGTAAAGAGGGGACCAGCCCCTCGGGTTGTTAATGCCTTTTTTGAGTTCTCTAATGCTTGTTGTGTGATCAACTAATGGGTCCAGGTTGTGGGGGCAATCCCCACAGTTGGACCACCATGGAAGAACTGTCTTTTCCCCCCAGGGGGATGTGACCTCTTTCTTTGGGGTCTTTCTGGGAAAGGTGATGGTCTTTACCCGGCTGCTGTTTAGGCTTCTGCCTTGTTACTATGTCTTTCAGTGAGGTACAGGTAGTGATGCTGTGCTTTTGCACCATGCAATACGAGAAACACTTTTTTGAGATTGATCTCCTTGGACCTAGAAGCAACACTGTCAGTACCTCTGGAATGCCGCAGCTTGTTTTTTCGATGACTGGGGCATCCAGCAGGTAAGCCTTGTTATTTTCCTTCATACCAGTGGGCTTAACCACAGAGGCCTCTCAGTAGCCAGCATGGCTGCCATGAAATGGCCAACATTTCTTTGGTGGCTCTGAGACAGACCTGTGGCTCCCAGACCTTCGTCCAGGTCCCTTAGCAGGTCAGCTTGGTAGGCCTGCAGCATTGCCATGATGTGTAAGCAAACACCTGTCTTACCTACTGAGACATATCGTTTTCCACCAAGATGGATGTTGTCTTTAGTGCCTTGGTGGGTGGTTTAGGGGGCCCAAATGACAATGCCGCACCTAGGGACAGATACCCAGTTAGCATCTCTTCAACCTGGGACATGTTGAAGTATGGCACACCATAGCCACTAAACAGCCTCACTGAATAGGGCTTCTTCCAGGATCTCAAAACATCTCTGTGTGAAGTCCTGAGAAAATGAGAAGGCCCTAGGTGGAGGCTGCACCCTAACCTTTAGGAAACATTTAACTTATTTATTTCTAGGATAAATGTCCCTTTACGCTGGATAGCATGGTGGTGGACAGCATGGTGGTGCCCCCCCTCATGGATTTCACCACCTCGGAGGAGAAAAGCTGAAGTTGGACCTCTCCGTGTGAGGAAGAATCTGCACAGCTCTACATAGCTAGCGGTTGGGAAACAAGATAAGGCTACGCTTATCTCAGACTCCACCGCTAACTCTGCCTGGGGGACCCAAGACATCAGTCTGCACTGTGCTTTGGTGTCAGCTGTGCCTGAGCTTTGGGGACTCTGTGCCTGGCCATCATCTTTAAATACAGCCAGGTAGGAGCAGCGCAAATGCTTTAGCAGGTGTTTACAATGCTCAGTGTCAGTGCTCTCAAGTGACTGCGCTTGCTCAACTCCCAGGCAGCTAACACACTGCGAGTGTATCCGTGCCTGAAATGAAGCTAGGACACAGATAAGCGCACCGCTTAAATTTCTGCCTTAACACTTTCTATGTTGCCATTTTTTGCTTTTTTTCCAATTCTTTTTTTCACACAAACATACAGAGTACAGAAGAATACACCACTGTGTTGTGTACACTTTTACTTTGCCTTTTTAAATGTATTAGACTTAATTCAAATAAATTGCTATGAAATGAGATCCTGGTGTAATTAGGTCAGTGTTTCAATTCTGGCAGTCCTGGAATGCATGCTGGATTAAAGGTAAGATTGCCTTTCTTAATTCTCTTTCTCTATAAAATACAAAACACTATGAATAATAATTCATGTTTAACAAATAACTATGTAGGAAGTAAAAGGTAAAAGTACATTAACACTTAACTGAATACTGTTAAGTAATATACAAAGTGAGATTAATAAAGCAGTAAGTAATAGCTAAGTTAGGACAAAGGTAGTTCCTTATTAGTTATTCAGTAATTACTAAATAAAATTAATGTTATTGAAAAGTACGTGTGATGAATAAATAAAGAATAACCAATTAATTACTAATCAAAACAGTTACTACGCCCCCCATAAATTGGGTACAAATTGAAATTGTGTTTTGTATTTCAAACTTTAAAATTTTAGTTATAATATTGATAATAAAAAACATAATAATAGTAGTTATAATTTTATAATATTTATAATAAAATCATGAGCAGCGCAGTGGCTTGATGGTTAGCACTGTTGCCTCCCAGCATGTTCTCCCCGTGCCTGTGTGGGTTTACTCGGGGTACTCCGGTTTCCTCCCACAGTCCAAAAACATTTATGTTAGATTGATTGGTAATTCTAAATTGCCCATAGGAGTGAGTGTGAGTATGTGTGTGGCCTTGTGATGGACTGGCGAGGGTGTACTTGTCCAGGGTTTTTACCCCTTCTGCCTTTCGCTCTTTCAGAGACGGCTGGGATAGACTCCAGCCGATCCCCCTGACCCCAAATTAGGAAACAAGCGGGTACAGAAGATGAAATTATTATTATTATTATTATCTGTTCGTTTAAAATGTAAATGCAAGATTAGATTAGTTAACTATTATTTAAAAACTTTATACAACATAAAAGAAAGGCAGTGATTGCATCTAGCATTTTCTTTAATTATAAGCACTGAAACATTTAAATAAATTCATACAAGAAAACACTGCATAATGGAAAAATACACAACTGGGTGTGCAAGAATAAAGCAATGTGCAAAATATGTTCTATTTAACGTTCTAAAATTAAATTTGGCACAATGATGAAAACGATAATAAACTTAGCCGCTCCTACAAAGACGCAGACACAAAAGATGGTGACAAGAGAGGGACGATTTTCGCGTTTACAAACTGCATGTGGAAGCCGTCTCTTTTATTAGTGGTAGTAGTTCATGCGGGCTTACAAGGTTTTGGGGAATGAGGAAGTGGCAGCGCAGTGGTTAAGGTGTTGGATCGGGGTTTGATTCTCAGCCTGATCAAATTGCCCGTAACCTTCAAGTGCTCAGTTGTATTAAAAGAGATAAATGTATAAAGGAGATAAATGTAAGTCGCTCTGGTTAAAGGCCTCTGCCAAATAATGTAAATGTAACGCTTGAGTAAATAGTAAGAGGTTAACATGGATTTAACAAGTAATTATTACGAGTAAAAGTTATGTAACATAATTTATATCTGACACATACTGTAAAGTCATACATTTCTGTAAAAAACAACAGTGCTATTCCACTAGACACAATATTAATGCAGTCAATGACCTCTACCTGCACAAATGAAGCACTAACGAGTTTATTTGGGTGAATTTGGAGTGTGTTGGGGCTGGTGACATCATCGCCTATAATGTAATGTCCTGTATTTTAAACACCAAAGCAGCACAAACAAAACTTTCATCGGCACAAACAGTACAAACAAAGCACAAACGATTAAGTCTATTTTAGGTGAATTTGGAGTGTGTAGGGGGGCTGGTGATGTCATTAAACCTAAAATTCGATGTCTAATATTTTAAAAACTGAAGCAGCACAAATCAAATTCAATCGACACAAACCAGCACAAACAAAGCACTAACGAACGAAGCTATTTTGGGTGAAATTGAAGCGTGTGTGGTGGCTAAGTGACCAGAGAATGACCTAAAATAATGACTTTAAAATAATGTTTTATATACAACAAAACAAAGCAGCACAAACAAAAATGTTTACAACACAAACCAGCACAAATGATTAAGACTATTTCTGCCACATTTTGCATTGTGTGGGGGACCAACTTCAAGCAGGTCTACCGATTACTTCCTGCATAGTTACATACAACAACGACCGTTATTCTAAAGTGTTACCCACTTTGAGCAAATAAATAAGCATAGTTTTTACAATAAGATTTAACACTTCATGGTCAGACTTATCAAATTTCCAATAATATATAGATACCTAAGCACAAGACCCACTGTTAAAGTGGTAATATTCATCGCATCGCCATGTTTCCCCCTGGGTAGATCAACCTAGTCAGTCTAAAATAAGGCTACTTTCAAATGGCAGAATGGCATTAGGACACTGTAACATCACTGTACATGGTTAAATCTATAACATAGACTATACTAGTCACAGGTTTGAAAAGGTAACCACCAACATTGTAGTTATCATGCTATAAAAAGCTGGCTAGCGCTACTATCCCTAATTACTTTTTAATGCCTGCTGTTGTTGTGCTGCAAATCAGTCCCTAAAGCTAAGAGCTTAGAAAAGCTTTTATGTATGTTTAGTCCTACTTTGCATTTTACGTATGCTAGGGCAGGAGTGACATCATTACTTAAAAGTTGCTTAACATGGCATGCAAATTAGCAGTCTCACTGAGCACCAAACAATCAGCCTGTAATTCCCTCCACCCTGAAGCATGGAGCAGTGTGTGTCTTTGGGTTAATCACTAGTTTGTCAAAGAACACTTGCAATAAAGGTGACAAAATCTGCATGGGTAAACAAATTAATTTGGTGAATGCTAATAATCTTTTGTTAATAATGTTAATGAGCTAAATTTAGCAAATTGTATTTTTTTGGTTCTTTCCTAAAACAGGTATTTTTTTATTTCACCAGGTTTTAAAATGGTCTGTGACAGAAATTACAGCGTCTCTGGGGCAAGAAGGGTTAAAGGTCTTGCTCAAGGACCCAACAAGGCAGACTGGAAGTAGTAGGGCTTGATCCCCACTCTTTCTGGTCGTCCAAAACAATGCAGCACCTTAACTATTTGAGCCACCATGTCTCCACTATGTGTAAAAAGTAATATTGTTAGAAAAACTGATATAATTGATATGTAAAGAAGATATAAAACTTGTCTGGTCTAGATAAAAATCTGTAAATGAGAAGAATTAAAAACATACAATAAATGTATACACTCTGTCATGTAGCCAGACCTTCAGACTGACTGCAGAAGGTCTGGACTGTATAGAGCATTAGACTGACGTGTAAAGTGACCAATCACAGTTTGTTTTGTTTTGCATCACGTAGAACATAACCAGACCAAGTGACTTGCAAAATCCTAAAATCATTTTTAATTGTTTTTCATGTGCATCAGACCTACCGTACATCCAACGGTTTGTGGGTGTGACGTCTGAGGTTGAGACTAAGAATCTGTTCCAACCAGATATAATTATATTCGATTTTTTACCTCTGTGTGTATTTTCTGCACTGTTGGCATACGTCACTGAGAAAAGCTTCAATTTTTCAGTGCCCTTGTGTTCTCTGACATGTTCACCTGAGTGTGCTGATGTACACAAAGTGCTTTATTCTCAGTTGGATTTACTTACTTTAAGTTCACTAATTAGCTTAAGGGTGGTCTAATTTCAGTAAGCTGGAGAATAAATGTTAAACTTCGCAAATATGCTAAAATAATTATTTTAGGTCAAACTTAGCTGCTTTGGGTTTTGGAACATTTTGATGGTATTTGCCAGCAGATCATAGAAAAGTCCTGATAAGTTTACTTACGCGAGCACACACACTCACACCGGGACACTGCTGTAAGCTCTTAATTGATAGCTCTTTGAACATGGCTTAAATCACAGTATGTTTCAGATGTTCAAAGTTTCAAAATCACTCATGAGGAAACAGTCCAACATGCGTCCGGGAATCTTTCTGACTCACAGGACACATATTGCACACACACTCCATCATCTAGTCATATTCTCTGAGGGTATTTTAGGTCTCCTCAGTTTCCGGTTACTACTAGAATAACAGTGTTCTTTTGTTGTGCATCATTCATACAGTAGCGAACTTGAATGTGTATGTCACTCTGCCAGCTCTGTATAATTCCTACCATATGAATATGTGGGCTTTCTGACAGCTTCTGTCTTCTCACTGTGTATGTTGTGACTGTATCTTTAACCCAGCTTTAATGTAAAACCAAAGTTCCTTGGTTCCTCAGAGAAGAAGCAACGGTATTTGTTACAACTTAGTGCTACATGGCATACTGCTACAATACTGCTATTTTTTCACCGTTTCTTTACTTCAGGTGCTAGTTTTCTAGTCAGAACTAAAATTGCCTACATTGTTGTTGGTTTTTGGTGCAATTGGGGTATGATATTTAAAGTTTTTAAGACGCTTTGGGCCAAATTTGCACTACCAATACAAAAAGCCTTTTCTTAGCACATAAATGGTGGCAATAAATGGTATTTTTGTGAGCTCAAGCGCAGTGTTGTCCCATTTCATACAACCTGTTGTCCTCATGTGACCTGCGACTCTGTGCCAAAATCTATATTGGCAGAGTTTATTTGAAGGTAAAAAGGTTAGAAGTGTTTTATAGACAGCCAATTTTCTCAGCATAATTTAGTTCTTACTGAATTATTTTATCTGTAATGATTAAAATGAAGCTGCAACTGAATCCAGCTATTTTCTGCAGGTTTATTCCTAAACCGATGTCTAAATGGCTTTTTTGCTTTTTTCTGTATAAAGAAGGTAGTGTGTGTTAACCCTGCTATGAATAGTGTATTCCTTTTTTTATTGTGTTGTTGATTGACAGTGTTGTGAACTTTTTCTAATCGTCAAAGCAGAGACCAGGAGACGTTGGGAGATGTTTCAAGCTGAAGTTACTCTTTAGTAAGAACTTGCTGTGCGTCGCTGTGTCTCACTAAATCTCAGCACAGTAGAGTTTATGTCTTCCAAGGGGAGGAATACATAGAGGTGGAGACAATCTACACAAAGCATGCGGGAACAGTGTTGTTTGAATGTAAAGGTGCTGAACCAATCAGCCTGACAGTACGGTCACATTATCATAGAAACAAAGGACAGCTGTACCTTGATCTTAGCATTTACATTAAACTTGCCTGTTGGTTAGGAAGTGCCTAAAGACAAATGGTTATTATTTCAGACACCTGGGCTACCTGTCTTACATTTACATTTACAGCATTGGCAGACCCTTATCCAGAGCGACTTACATTTATCTCTTTTATACAACAGAGCAATAAGGGGTCAAGGGGCCTTGTTTGGGGCCCAGCATTGGTGGCTTGGTGAATCTAACCCACAATCTTTGGGTCGGCAGTCCAACACCATAACCATGAGCCACCACTTCCACCACTTGACTTGATTTTCTCAGAATGTTATCACTATCATATTGGAACCTAGATTTAACATTTTCTAAATTTGTAATCCAACAATAGCCTTATCATGTACTGAGAGCAAGCTGGGGCAAAAATGAGATTAAAAACTAAAAAGATGGTGTGTGTACTTTTTAAAAATAAATCACTTAATAGAAATCAACCATGCTGTCAAATTATTAAATGCTAATATTTCCAAAGACATCATATAGAAATAATGGTCTACAGCCACCCTCCAGATTATTTATCAAGGAGTGTTTATATAATAAACAAAGGTAATTGATTATTATATCATAATAAATACAGCATTAAAATACATGCTATATTGTTAGATCAAATACTAAACGTGATATATTTCTGATATAATTTTTAAGAAGCATTTAAAAACCATATTTGCATTCTAGTTAAAAATTGCTCAAAATTTGTATGCATAATAATGCATACAGTATGTCAATAAAGAGATGTAACTAAGATAGATAGATAGATAGATAGATAGATAGATAGATAGATAGATAGATAGATAGATAGATAGATAGATAGATAGATAGATAGAAACAGAAATAATAAATGCTCATCTTGTGAAACAGTTTTATGACTGCAGTTTATTCTAGCACATTGTTTATCAATTATATAACAATAATCAGCACTGTAGCTGTAGTTCTGTCCACTGTCAAGACATGACTTTAAAATTCCATTCAGCTATACTGAAACTGACACCATGCTATGGTGAGTGAACATGTCTTGCACTTTCTGGTGCTTTGGGATGTCTGGATCAAAGAGGATTATGCAAATGTAATGCATAATTAATGTATGACCATTCTGCACAACTATGAGGGCTTTTTCATTGAACACAATTTACACTGACCAATATATTACACCGACTGTCAGTATAATGAAAAACAGAGCAATAAAGTTGATGGAATTGATTACAATTAATTAAAAAAATGAATGTGTGAAAATGTAATCTGATATTTCTTGCCGATACACAGCAGAAAAGATAACTATAATAACTGACTTTAAACCATTTTTATAAACACAATGCATATGTAATATCATATCATATCATACCATATCTACACACCATCTGCACGCACAGTGTGTATAGCTGTAGAGGAAAAATCCTGCAGTGCTAAATGCTGGCCTTGATAACCATTTAATCCAAAGTGGGCCTAGATGAAGGTTGCTTAGTAACTACTGTACAAGCTTATTAACTGAAGGTGAGAGCTGTGAGGGCATTTTTGGACCAAACGCTTGCAGGTGCCGATGATGACTAAAAAAATAACTCGAGTGGGCTTGAGCAAAAGGATCTATGAAGAACATTTGTGCTCTACACACTATTGACACAGTTTCGACGTGCTAGATAACTGTTGCTGAAGCTGAATCTGGGCTTGTTTCCCATTCAGCTGTCCTTGTGTGACCTGTAATTGCGTGCCAAACTCATAGCAGAGTTTATTGGTGGTAACTGGGTTAAAAGTGTATTTTCCAGTGATTTTTTTTTATTTTATTTTCTCAGTTAACTACAGCAATTTTTTGAAAAAAAAATTATTCTATTTAATTCTTATTTATTTGTGTTAGGTTTGTATGGGGAAGATATACATGCCTTAATATAAAAAGTATCAATCAGCATAAAAATCTATCTGAATAAGATCGAAATAAAAACACCATAACAATCTGTGTGACTGCAAATAGAAATGTTTTTAATTTAAAGTATTTTGTTGTATTGTATATTGTTGCATTTTTCCACTGTATTTTATTGAAATGTAGTAAAATATAAAAATGGCTCATTTTTTTGAGTGCATTAAAAATAGTAGAATAGTGAGTGTTGTATTTTAAGTCAAATATGCCAAAACATTAATTGGATAATAGTGTGAACTGTAAGAGACTTTGGTCTCACACACCTCTAGAGCTCATTTGGGAAGCGCGAGCGCCGTCTGGTGGAACATTTGGAACAGACCTGCACGATTTTGCGAAAGGCATCATATGTAAGAACTTTTTGATCAGTGTATTGTCTTTTGAATAATTAATTAGGTCGCATTAAGCTTGTCTTCTAAGAACTTCATCAATCTAACCTAAACTTAATCAGTCTGATAAAAACTTCTTCAAGCTCCATTCATTTCCATTTCGCCGCGCGCTCTGCTTTGATAAGCTCCTCTTTGATGTGTTCAGCTGTCACTCTCCAAATGTAATCTTCGTCATTGCTGTGCGGATCGACTGGTTTATTTAGAAGGCAAATGTGATAATGACGTCTTAGAAGAAGGATAAGGAATAAAATTGACGTCTGATATTTTTAAAGCCAAAATTGGTTTAGTACAGTGCATTGAATGGCATGCCGTTTCAACGTGGTAAATTAATGAATTACACCATCCAATCGCATCCCTCCCTTTTTCCTTCTTATTTTCTCTCTCTTTCGCCACCGTTTTATTTCCCTATAGAGTCGGCCGAGGTGCCGGAAGGTAATCCCCCTCCATGTGAGGAGGCGGCACGGTCGTGGAGGCGTGGAGGGTTTTTTCCATATTCAAATCTATACAAGTCCTATAAAAGCGACTAACTCAGCACAAGAGACTCCAAGGCAGGAAGACAGATGGAGGGAGGTGATAGTTCTGTGTGCGCACCCGCTCGGAGGATGCCGGACGTGCAGGACTTTGTGAATGCACTCAAAAACGCGCTGGTGTCCCTGATGCTGCTGCCGCGCTTTCTGTTGTCTGCTGCGCTGCTGTGGCTTCTCGACTTTCTCTGCATCCGAAGGAAGGTGCTGGTGAAGATGCGCAAACAGGAAAGGTCGAGTCCTGACGACCCGCCGGTTACCGTGTCCGACTCGAACCGGATGTTCACGCTAGAATCACTGCGCGCCGTGTGGTACAGCCAGAAGTTGGACTTCTGTAAGGCAGCGCACCTGGGGCAGACGGCGCCCAACAGCGAGGTTGTACCGCTCGTCGAACGGAAACGCACGCGTATATTGGACTACGCCCGCGGTGCGAGACCGCTCATCCTCAACTTCGGCAGCTGCTCGTGACCGCCGTTCATGACGCGCTTGGCCGCGTTCCGGCGCGTTGCTGACCAGTACGCCGACATCGCCGACTCACTGCTTGTATACATCGAGGAGGCACATCCGTCCGACGGCTGGATAAGCACAGACGCCCCGTACCAGATCCCGCGCCACCGCTGTATAAAGGACCGACTCCAAGCGGCGCGGCTCATGAGTGCCAAGGTACCGGGCAGCGTCGTGGTCGTGGACACCATGGACAACTCGTCCAACTCGGCGTACGGTGCCTACTTTGAGCGCCTATACGTGGTCAAAGACGAGAAGGTGGTTTATCAGGGAGGCAGGGGACCCGAGGGCTACCGCATTTCGGAACTGAGGAACTGGCTCGAGCAATATCGCCAAGAGCTCGAAGGGTCAAAACAGGTGGTAGTTCAGGTCTAGATGTTATAATAAATGATTAAATAAACCAACAACTGAATGACATAAATGATTAGAAGCCGTTCACTGTGTGTGCCATGAAGAACCAAGAAAGCAGGTGTCCTGGAAGCTGCTATAAACTGGAAGCAACTTTACACACATTAACTTCTGTATTCCAACGGGCAACCTGAATAAGTTTCTGTGTAGCTGTTGTTTTTTTGTTCAGTGATGCAAAATGCATGATATTTGTAATTATTTTGACCTTTAAACTGTTTTGTTGTTAAGCCGGTGTTTTCACTTCACATTTGTTGATGCTAGTTATTCTCTTTTTGCATGTGGTCTTTGTGTGTGTATGTATATGAGTGAGTGTGTAGGCGTGTGGTCGTTGGACTGTTTCTTTGTATTCTGGTGTTGTAATGAAGTTCGGTTTTTAAAAGGATTTGATCCAGAAAACCGGTTCTGATGTATTCTGATATCTGAATACTAAGCAACAGAAGAACGGCCTATACTCTAACTGCCAAACATTGTTTTGTAAAATGTGTATATTTTATTGAACAAATCCTTTTTTTAAATAAATGATAATCAATAAATAAATTGTTGGTGCTATTCTTATTAATATTATATATAATATAATGTAACTTGACTAACTAACTATATATAAATGATCATCGATAAAACATACTCGTTGCTATTGTTATTAATATTATATTATTTTTTAATATATAGTCTAATTATATATATATGATATATATATATATATATATATATATATATAGAGAAGACGAGAGAGAGAGAGAGAGAGAGAGAGAGAGAGAGAGAGAGAGAGAGAGAGAGAGAGAGAGAGAGAGAGAGAGAGAGAGAGAGAGAGAGAGAAAAAAAAAGGTTCGAGCCATAGTTTATATTATTAAACTTTTGTCTTGTCTAGTATTTGTTTCTTAGACTTAGAGAAACTGTAGATCACAGCGTCTACATGACTGTTGCTTTCAAGCCTTTTTTTAGCTTGAGTAGGTCAGATTCCAGATGAAAATGTAATTAGGTTTAAAGAATTTATATCATTTATATAACCAGCATTAGAACAGTAAAACCATTCAGATAAATGAGATATTTAGAAATACTGCTTATTATTTCAACAGCTTTTAGTTTCATTTACTTCTGGTTTCTCTTTAAAAAAAACTAGATCTAAATTTAGAATGAAGTTAGGAGTCATCTGATCATACACATGTTACGGTCTAGAGATCCAGAGGATCATAGTCAAGCAATCTCTAGCTAGATATATAATAGTACTAAATAGTTTGTCTTTTTTTTGGGGTCAACTTTTGCTTTTGTTTAATCAATGTGCAACAATCAAATGTCTCTCTCTCTCTCTCTCTCTCTCTCTCTCTCTCTCTCTCCTCTCTCTCTCTCTCTCTCTCTCTCTCTCTCTCTCTCTCTCTCTCTCTTTCTTTCCCTCTCTGTCTGTGAATCAAGCAGCAGGCAATGTGATTGGGTCCCACGTGGCAGCCTTCCGTGCTGCTTGGTTTAATGTATTCTGTGCTGGGTGAGTAGCTCTTTAATCTGTGTGCAGTGTTATCAGTGTGTATTCCCTTTAGCCTTTCTCAGAGAGCAGCGTGATCAGTCTGGCTGCTTGCTGTGAAGATGCAGCAGTGAACAGACTGAAGCCACACTACTACACAGAGAGTGGGCCAGTCCTGTGAGGTTTATCACTGTTCATACCATTCGAGGACTTTATTTCCTGATTAATAAATGACAGGGCACAGAAATTACAAGACATTTTTTGCTGGCTTTGTTCTTTATTTATCTAAGATTTTATGTGCTTCGCAAAGAGGCAGGCATGTTGGTTGCTCTTTGAGCTTCTTACATAGTTGTAATTTTTATAATAGTCAGAGCTGCGACAGTGAATTTCACACACCCACATTTCAAAAACATGGCTGGTACAGGGATTTATTTTTTCCTTTTTGCAATATATCAAATGGTTATTTTTGCATCTAAGCGTTGTGCAATTCTGCTATGCAAATGAATTAAATTGTTGCAATTTTTTAACAATTTTTAGACTGTTTAAACAGCTTTAATATATCATTCAATTTAAGAAAACATTACTCCCACTACAAAGTCCTTTTGGTAAATAGTATAAAAACTGGCAGCTGCTTTTTTACACTATTTATAGATCCACATACAAACATATAAATAGCATTTTCTACGAAATTTATCATAATATCATATAATATCAAATGCAAAAGGCAGACACATGCAGTATATCTGTCATTTACCTAATGTCCAGCAAAACTTCTTAATATAGAGTAAACACTTTAACTAATACCTGTTTCTAATTCTGCATAAACATGTGATCAGTGACATCATTTTCTTTTTCTGAACCTGTTATTGTTTTCTGCACAGAATTAACAAATCCTTAAAGATCTAGGACAAAGGCTAAAATTTACTCCTGAAATAGCTCTAGCATTATTTGAACAGTTCGTTATATATTATTGCAACAATCTGCACAGATTCTACACCTAAATTAATGCTTTTATTAAAGATGTAATTAAAGTTTATTAAAGTAAAATAAATTAAACACATATTATCCGGATTGAATCGATATTGTAAAGATAATGAATTTTTTATTTAGACATCACATTTCAACCATATATAGTATGTGCAGTAAACAGTAAGATGAACTTTTTATACAGTAAGACGAACAGTAAGACGAACCTATAATACAATATACATGCATAATGTACGCAGTGCTAACAGGACATGAGAATTAAGGAGCTTTCATGGAAACCGAAACAGAAGAGGGAGGTCTGCATGAGGGTTGGGTTGGACGATGATTAAGCATTTACCATCAGAAAAGAACTCACACTAACCATTAAATCAGCTACATAGCAACCTAAGAATAAAATAAGAACAACATTTTTAAGTGGTTGTGAAATAAATAAATAAAGGGTTGTGGTTATGATCAACTATTAAATTGGGATAATTTAAAAAGCAACCAAAAGTCACATAATCAGATTTTATACTGTGTTCAACTAAATTAGTAAATCCTAACCTAGTAAAAGGCATATTTACTTGAACCAGTTTGGGGTAGTCTTTTCAACTATGAGTTAATTTCCAGAGTGACATTAGACAAACATAGCTGTGCACAAGTGTTCAATAAAGTACTTGGTTACAGAAGCATGGCTTTTCTGGTTTGAAGGCAAATTTTGGTATTGGCCACAACTAATTGAGTTTTAAAATACAGACTCAGAAAAGGATATAGACATCGTTTTTTTTTGTTTTGTTTCTCTAAAATGTGTTTATTAAAATACAGTTTATCTTTGTATCTATTCAAATTTTGAAGTGTTATCCTAAAACTGTTACCATGATGTTAGAATTACACAGTTTCTGAGTTTGTATATTGGTAGCGCTACATTATACCTCTACTGTAACTAAGATGATTAAATTCTGTCCAAGCATGACAATACCTCTTCGTACGAATCCCCTGAGCTCCATGAAGTGTGTTATAACTGAAGTAGACTTATTCGAGTGTCCTACACAGATCCTCTGAATCTGACTCAACCCCACTGAACATCTTTGGGATAAACTGGTTCACAGGCTGCACCGCAGACCTCCTCAGCCAACATAAGGGTCTGATCTCACAAATACTATTGTGGCTGAATGAGAAAATCCACACAACCATGCTCCAAAAACTAGTGGGAAACTTTTCAGTAGTTTGGAGGATATAATGGAGGTAAAGGTAAAAATGAAATATCTGAAATAGGATGTTTATATACTGTATGTGTTATACTACCGTATATTATATAAAAATGTTATACTACTGTATATTATATACAATTGTTAAACAAGTCAAGTTAATGCTACTTAATAAATTGTGGAAGCCATGGCTGGCTCTAGGCATGGGCCCACCTAAAGCCCACCTAAACGTCTGTTTTGCCCACCCAAACAAAATTTGGGAAAAAGAGCGTTATACAAATACAATTTTAGGTTTTTTTTGTACGATTTGTGATTTGATAAAAGCAGTCTGAGGTGGGCTTAGTGTTGAGAAATTTCAAAGTCATTCTTAATGTTGAAAAGAACACTTCATTCAACATTTTAAAACATATTTGTGCTTATATTGACCTAATATAATATTTCTTAATTACCAAGCCTAGGCAAGAACATTAGTACAACAATATTTTTGCTATTCCATTACTCAATTAGTTGAATTTTACAGACTATCTATCTCCTCAACCCCAACCCCAAAAATTGTCCACCTGGAATATCTGTCCACCCTTCAATGGTTGGCAAGAACCAGGCCTGGTGGAAGCTGATGTCTTGTGCATGTAATAAATATCTCTACTCAAGAAATATACAAAGCTCACTAGCTGTATTTAATGTGTGTTTTTTGGTTTAATCTAACCTGAAAAGCTCTCATAATACACGAACAAATACAATTTATTTAAAACAAGATGTCTTCCTTTTCCTGTAAAAATAAAAAGTAGCATGCTTACTGAAAGACACTACCTGGTCTCAGTAAGTAATAAAATCCTCTTTCAGACACTTCATACATTGGCGCCGATTATTACGTACTAAAAATGTGGAAAGAGACACAGCAAAATCACCGCTCAGTTCAGCCTAAACACCCACATTGTTGATATTAATTCAGCTGGAAACTATTTCTTAAATCATTCATCAGCAGTAGGTATTTATTCAATTTGGTGTTTTATCAGGACTTCTGTGAAGCTATAATAAGATAATGTGAAGCAAATCTGGAACGTCAGGCAAAGAGCTCATCACAGTTCTAGAACACACAGTCGCATACATCTTAAAACAGCCACATCATCTGCTGCTGTTTACAGCATTTAAATTGTTTAGCTCATTTGACCAATTTGCAGTTGTCTTTACAGGCCTTATTCAACACAACAAACTTCTTAAGATCCAAACTGTGCATGTTTAAACCTTTTTAAAAGCCATTTTCCCATGAGGAAAAAGGAAGAACTAAAATACACTTCACAATAGGGCTGCACAAAATTGGGGGGAAAAAAAAACTGACATTGCGATGTTTTGTTTTTCAACGATCACCATATTGGAAAAAATTCCTTCATTTCGAAAGATTGGGCTGATTTTGCATTTGTGTAAAATATAATACACCACTTATAATTACAGATAAATATAATAGAACAAAGATGTAAATGAATTAATCAATACTTTATGGTTTTTTTTCTGTAGAATTAGATACAAAAAGTAAATAATTAGATAATTACATTTAATCTTTGCAAAAGTTATTGTTTTTCAGCGCCTGAATGATTTGAACTTGCTTGAAAAGTTAACACAAAAAAAAAAAAAAATACAAATAATAAACTTTTACTGCATCATTAACTTTGCAATTAATTTGCAAAACACATGCCATCTGAACTGTGGTGCAGTCAATCCCAACTATAATCCAGACTTGATATTGGATATCCTGAAATGTGTCTATTGCAGATGTTCACATAGCAATTTCAATATGGAAACAATATATTTTGCAGTATATTATTATATATTATTTATTTTCACAGTATTAGTTTAATGTTATCAGGTTACTGTTTACCGAAACATGTTTTTTAAATAGATATACTGATTTTCTGAGGGCAAATAATAAACATTTGGTAATTAAATTGCAGGCTCTCTGCGGGAACTGTACTACTAACATGAGTGAATAAGTTGCCTGTATTGGTGTGAAATGTTATGTAAAGTCAGTAGTAAATTAGTAGTGATTTTTCCTGAGATATTGATTACCCATATACCCTGTATACAAAAAAACAAACAGAAACTTAATGACACACAGTTAAATGACAAAAATGGGCTTTAAGAGCAAAGCGCTTGTGTAGCGATGACATTTCATTTTAGACTGATGACCTTATCATAATAATTCACATAATCTTCTGCTGCGAACAATTTTCTACATGGCAGACAGTGAACAAAGAATACTATGTTATCGTCTCTTTAGTTCTCTGGAATGTCTTCCTTTCCTTTCCTTTTCCAGTCAACACATTTAACCACAGGGTTAAAATTAGGGACATATTTTACCAATATTTGCATCAGCATTTGTCTGAATACCTGACAACATTAAATAACATCTAAACAAATCAGGCTTCCAACTGTGTTCTGTGAGAATATCAGGAAAAGGAACAACAGCATCATTCGATAATAAAACTGATAAAACCAATTTAACACCTTTTTTTTTTAAATGTGCAAATGTTTATTAAAAACTAAACCCAGTATGTTGCTTTTAAAGATAGATTTCCAAAAACCTCTTTCAATTTAATTTCATTTCAATAAGCATTTAAATCACTTCCTAATAAAGTGATGTATAAATATATAAATAATTGAATGAATGAATGAATAAATGTGTGTGTGTGTGTGTGTGTGTGTGTGTGTGTCCCCAACATAAGAAAATATGGATATGCAGCTCTCTAAGGACAAGTGTATTAGTCATGAAGTCAAACAGTATTAAGCAACCGGAGCTATAGTCTTTTGTTTTTGGACACCTTTATCTATAGTATTTCTTCCTAAAGACAGTCAGGACAGTTTTAAGGGGCCCACACACTTTTGGGGCCTCCTAGAGATCTGTTTTAGTAGTAGACGGGTGTGGATTGGGTCTTTTTTTTATTTTTTTTATAGGGCACAAAACTGCAGAAGCGCCCCTGATGACAGTTTAAAAATAGAAGCGTATTAGGATTGGCTGTGACGTAGGTGTTATTAAACAAGTAATTAGCATTAAAATGTTTCTATCAAATCTAAATGAGTGCTGTACAGAAATAATTAGATATCGTCACCCTTTTTTTCACTTAATGGAAAGGTTTCTTCCTTTGTTCTAATTTTTTGTTCTAATTTCACTTCATTTTCAAAGCAAATGGTTACTTTTATTTTAATTATTCATATTTACAGTTATGGAATTTGGCAGACGTCCCTATCCAGAGCGACTCACATTTTTTTAAAACAACTGAACAGATTCAGGGTTAAGGGTCTTGGTCAGGGGTCCAGAGGTGGGAACTTGTGGTACTGCGAATTAAACCCCGATCTCCAAATTAGCAGCCCAACACCTTAACCACTGCCCTACCACTTAATTTTTTTTCGCCATCCCTGTTTTCTTTTTCTAAGCAAATTCAGTACAATAACCGGTTTTACTTAAATGTGTTGCAAAGAGGATGTGCTGTTACAAGATGTGTATTAGCAGTACATGTGCTGTCATAGATTTACTAATAGAATCAGTAATTTTCAGTATTTTAAGCACAATGCACAATGTACTTTTGCCCAATTAAAGGTTTCAGTCTAGCTGATTGGTGTTAGCTACCAAGATTACTTTTAGTACATCACACTAAAGGTAATTTTACATTATTCAAAATGTAAGGTTTTATGCATTAACACATACTGTTTTACTCTAAGAGATGTCAGACTCTAACAATTCGATATTGAAGAAGAAAATGAATAAATTTTAATGTTATTTTTATATTAAAACTTATTTATTTCCTACATAATGTCGTAATTTTTAATGTAGGGACCCAACTAATTATACCACACAATGAATTCATGTGTGCGGTTGGTTGTTTGGAAGATTTATACATATACACATACCCTTAGCAAGAGAAACTTTTTACTAAGCAAATTCAAACTTCTAATGCTGACTAATAAACTGCATTAGCTGAATAAAATTATGCTTATAATCATCATAGACTGTATGACAGTTAACAGTACATTTTCTTCCAGACCAGAAATTTGTCTAGATCTTTTTGCAAATCTATTAAAGGCAGCAGCAAAATTTTCCTCATAATTCCTTTATTATATGTTTTGTATAATAATAATTTGTATAATTTAATAATTAGACGATTAGGCCAATTAACAGAATTATTATTAGAGTCTTTGCAGTGCCATGAGGTCCTTAAGATACTTAAAGTACTTAAGATACCAAACAGTGGCATCTTAATGAATGCAATTTTTCACAACACTTTATCCCTGTTTACAAGCCAGTTTAAAAAAAATTAACAATAAAACTATATGCAGCACTACTGGGATTATATTCTGCGCTCTACTAAGCGGTCAACAGTAAACAACTGGAATTTGAACTCATTTAAATCTGCGGAAATGCCTTTCTTTATTGTTTAACAAATAAAGTCTGAAGTATTCTTCACCTATTTCTATAAAACTCTGCGGCCTCCTGTAAATGTGGATTTGAATGAAGTCTGCAGGCGAGGGGGGGGAGAAGGAAAGAAAGACTGCCCAACAGGCATCTAATCCCTTCTGGACCACTCTGGTCTGACATCTGCATCTCATGTTGCCATGGGGACCATGTTGCTATGAGATCAATCTATTTGTGCCACCGTAGATGGCACCGAGTGCCTTTGTGAAAGCAGTGGGTGGCAGTGAAACTGGTTAGAGGTACTTGCTTTTATTCTCTTTCATTTTTTTAATTTTGGATACATAGCCATATCTCCTCCTTTTTTTTGGAAGTTATCTGAATAGTCATTCTTAGTATTTATTTTATGATCTTTGGTGATTTTGTGCAGCTTGAGGGACTTTACTACAGACACTCACACACAATGTGACAATGACTTCTGAGATTTTAGTTCACAATTTCTTTCAGTTGTTAAAGTTGTTTGTCGGCCATATTTTTTCACAAAGATGAATGTGTTGCCAGGAGGATTATTTAATCGGATTATGGATAAAAATCTGGAACAAATGAATTCTTTTATGATTTGCATCTGTTTTAATTTATAATCCAATTGAATACAACTAAAGTTATAAAAGACATACTATCAGTTATTATTCTAATTACATTTAACCCTGTATTTAAGCCTTTTACTACTGATTTATTTAGCATGCTAATAAAGACTTTAGGTAAAAAATTTTAACTGTAAAACCAGAAACTGCATTATTCTAAGCATCATTGGGACTCCAGTGTTTCCTTAATTATTCTGTTTCTTCCTGCAGTCTTTATTTTGGATCCTTTTACAATTGGCTGTGTTTCTATTACAGTAAGTTGCATTTAGAAAGGTGAGGTGTTTTGTTGTTAAATTTTCCCAATTGTCAATTTTTCTTTCAAATCTTTGAAATAATCTAAATAATTTTTGTATATATAAAATCAAATTATCCAAATGTGGATGGGGGTCACAATTTTTTTTTATGTTAATAATTTTTGGAAATTGTATTATTTTTATTTTTTATTTGGTTTAGATTTTACTCCCAAGTTAACCACTTAATGGCTAAGGCTGTAGGAATAAATTAAGCCGAGTTGTTGAGAACCCCAGTAAGGACCCCTATTATAGACATGTGTGTCTAACCTGTTTTGGTTTCTGCATCATTCTGAGACTGTATAAAAATCCAAGAAAATAGGCAGTTTCTTTAGGCAGAGAACATGAGCAGACCTACTGTATACTGATATTTCAACAGAAAGGCTCATGTAATAGGTTGATTTGTAAGTACTTATCAACTTGACTATATTTAAGGTCGCATTATTTTTTATTATGTATCACATTATTGAGGTCGCATTATTCGTACAAGTTTGTTCTCTCCCCCTGTAACAAAAGGGTTTTCACTAATGCTATTCATGAACAAAATGAGCTTACATGCCATGCCCTGGCTCTGACCCCATATCTCTGATGACTCGATCCGTGGCTGTTCTTCATACTCTTATTGGAGAATAAAGCATTGCTTCTTCGTAGTAAAGCATTTTACCATTTCTTTAAAAAACAGAATATAAGAGAATTTAGAGAATCATGTTTATCAATTCAACAGGCTAACACAGCTTAAGCTAAAAGCAATGGTAATTGGTTTCCTAAGGAACACAAGAAAAATGTCATTTCAGTTAATTGACTAGTCATCAGAATATAAAAACATCTGTTGTCCTGTTAAGGATGAACTGTCAGGATGTATAAGAAAGCAAGATAGTTAATGAAGATTGTGTACTAATGATGTCCTTGACAAGACATCCAGCTAATCGCGCTGCTTGTTGATCATTTATCAGAAGAACTTTAGTCACAATAAGGATGATTATGCAATCAACATCTTCCAAACTAATAAAATCCTTTTGGACCCTTAAAAATATTTACTAAGTAACTTTGCATGTTCTTGTTCTGTTGTAAGGCAATGCTAAATGTATGGGCTCTCTAAGTGCTCAAACTTCTCCTAATGATTGGATTAGCGAATGAGAAACTGGAGAACCTTCAATATATAATCTATAATCTATAATCTCTACTTTGGTTTCTAATCTTTTTTTTTTCGCTTGTCTGGAGTTAGCCATTTCTGACCCAAACTGGATTATCAACAAGCTGGTCTGTAAAATCTTTCTCTAAACCTGCTGTATTATAATCTAAAATGTGCCACTAGGATTAAAGTTCACCACCAATTTAAACAGTGAAACAGATCCTGAACTAAGACAATAACTGGTCACATGCTTTCATTCTACATTTACATTGTACAGCAATCAGCAGACGCTCTTGTCCAGAGCGACACACAAATGTGCTTTGAGTCAGATCATCGAAGAGCTCAATACTGGTACAATAGATGACAAATCAAAGTGTAACAATCCACACAAAATGTTGAAAAGAATAGCATAGAATTTCATATTTCCATCAGCAAAGATACACCCAAATACGGTAAGTGATGGCTTATGATTATGGTGTTGGACTACCAACCTGAGGATTATGGGTTCAATTCCCAGCTCCAAGATGAGCAAAACTGTTAATCCCTAATTGCTCAGTTGTGTGTTTTAAAAATCTTATTTCAGACTTATTCTCACTCTCACTCAATCCTGTAATAACCTTCAGATGTCTAAAAGTGCTTTCTACTAGATTGTGGGGTGGGACTTTAGGGACCATAACACACCATATTTTTATGAGCTCAGGGGCTTTGTGCACATTGGCACTGTCATGCTGTCCTCCTAGAACCATTAAAGAAAAATCTTAATGTTACAGGATATAAAGACATTCTGTGTTCCCACATTCTGGAAAACAGACTTAGGTGGGTGAGCTGAAAAGTTCTCCACAAACCTTTGGTCATATAGTGTATGTTTGGTATATTTTATATTCTCTATTCTACTCTGCTTTGTTTATAATTCTTTTTAAAAACCATACAACTGGGAACCTTGATAACGTAGACATGCCGAGGACCTTTTTAGGAATAAAATATAGATAACTGAATATGACTGAATAAATAACTGGCCTCAGCAGACCTCGCAGGACAGACATTTTCATCCAAGCGTTATATAATATGTTAATTTCTTAATTCTTAAACCTTTTTATTGATTTTTATGGCCAGCACCGTGTTGTAGTGGGTTAAGACATGCGCAGTTAAGCTCTGGAGACCCAAGTTCGACTCTGGCTCGGTTAGTTTCCAGTCTCTCTCTATCTCCCGCAGTTCATCTCGGTCTGTCCTATAGATAAAGGCAAAATGCCCAAAAGAAAATCGATTCATGTTAACGTTTGTATTACATTATTTGAAAGATTTTCGGTCATTTTTATATTCATTCTTATTTTATCTGTATTATACATTCAAAGAATCTTAGTTATGAGCTGAAATAATGTGCATACTTATCTTTATTGTCACATTATATTGAATAATGAGATACTAGATAGCAGCAGATAGATCATCAATTTAGATGAAAATGCAGAAATGATCAAACATTAAAAAACTCAAATGTCTGCTATCAATCATTAAATATCTGTGTAACATTTTGTGAGAGGATGAGGAAATATTGTAGCAGCGGCTTGTTGGTTTGCGCTTTCAGAAGAGTCCCTTGCTTTTTCCTTTTTCCTCTCCCTCCTCCTTTCCGCGCTGCATTCACCTCAGAAAAACTGCGTCAGTGTCAGGCCCAAATAACCAAATCTATGAGCGTTATTACATAAGCAACAAGCAGAAAGTAGGCCAGCATAAACTAAACTGGATGTGAGGCACATGATATGGTAGAGGAGCAGCTGCTTTTAGCTGCGTAGGTTCAGAAATCTTGGGACATGTGGAGAGATGGGTGGAAAAGGTGGATGGGGTAGAGATATGGCCATACTGGTGAAGCCTAGCTCTTCTCCAGAGCCGGTGTGACTCAGAATCCCTTTGCTCTTTCTCTGTCTCTCTTTTCCTTATCTTCTCTCCATTCTCCTACCCTGTCTTTCTCTCTCAGGGGAGCGAAAACCCTCCCTCAACTTCTCCCTGCCCTTTCTGTTTCATACGGATGTGAAGTGCAAGAAGCTGAGTCACAAAATGGTGGGGGTGGAACTCACATGAAAGAGAGTGAGAATAAGTAAGAGAGAGAGAAAGAGAGAGAGAGAGAGAGAGAGAATCAACCAAACAGCTGATATGTGTTGGTGGATTTTGTTTTTGCCTCAAAATGATTGGACGCGTTCATAGTGAGGTCGAAGCTTAAAAGTTCTGAAGCTTGTTACCATGGAAATAAGAGCTGACACGATCCTTTTCTGGTGTTTTTTGGATCCAGAGGGCATGAAGCTTTTGGGTTGCAACAGCACTTAACAAGATGCAAACGATAAAAGTAAACATGTCTGGAAACAGCACGCTGAAAATTTAAAGCGCTAGCATGTGTATTTGACAAGCGTATAAATGCAGATATGTGAGACTGAGAAGGTTGTTTAAAAAGACAATCAGAGAATGAAACAGATAAAAGAGAACAGAAGACTACACAAGAGATACGAACTTAAACTCATATGACCTCGCTCTCGCTCTCCCTCTCTCTATCTCGCGCTCTCTCGCTCTCTCGCTCTCTCTCTCTCTCTCACAAAGAGCAAGTATCCTGCACATAATAATGTGATGAAATTTTTTGAGGTAAGATGGTGGGATTAATGTGTACACAAAAAATAGCTTATTCTTTCTTTGTGACGAATGTTCACTTTTGTCTTTATTTTTTTGCGTACAAACACATTCCAATTTATAACAATTGTGAACATCAGGCCCGCCTTCTGTCAATTTTTTTAAAGAGAGATAATGAATAAACATTCCAAAAATCTAGTTGATGGCTGGCTGGCTGGCTGGCTGGCTGGCTGGATGGATGGATGGATGGATGGATGGATGGATGGATGGATGGATGGATGGATAGATAGATAGATAGATAGATAGATAGATAGATAGATAGATAGATAGATAGATAGATAGATAGATAGATAGATAGATAGATAGATAGATAGATAGATAGATAGATAGATAGATAGATAGACAGTGGCTAAGGTGTTGGGCTACTAATTTGAAGACCAGGGTATAATTCCCAGCACTACCAATCTACCACCGCTGGGCCCCTGAGCAAGGCCCTTAACTCTCAATAGCTCAGTTGTATAACAGAGAATAATGTAAGTCGCACTGGATAAGGGCGTCTGCCAAATGCCAGAAATGTAAATGTAGTTAGATAGACAGACAGACAGACAGACAGACAGACAGATAGATAGATAGATAGATAGATAGATAGATAGATAGATAGATAGATAGATAGATATTATCTATAGTTATTTTTTGGGCAGATAAATGGGTGCCTTAAAATGTCTAGCCGTAACCTCTTCATTTTTAGTATTGATAAATACATTTTTAGTATTGATAAATGATAATAAACATGTTATTGTAATCTTATAATGAAATATATTTGATAACTAGATATATTTTCTAATAAAATTATTTTAAATAAAAAGTATTAGTGGATTGGCAAAATTCAATCCAAACGTGCTGGAACTATCATAACACTGAGAGACCTGAACGTTAGTGACAATAAGTTCTAATGACGTACGAGAACATATTAAAAAGTTTTAAGACAAATCAACAGATGGCATGCACAATCTCAAGAAGCAACCTTTTGCTGCCATCTGTTGGCATGTCTTGAAACTTTTTAATACCCTGCGTATGTCCATTTATCTATTTTCTGTGCGTCTTTTTTTTTAAACCACAGGGTAAGAACGTTCCTGGAGCCTATTTCAGGGTACGCCGGGCACAAGGAGAGGAACACCAACCTGGTCACAGGGTGCCAACCTATTGCAGGGCACAATCAGTCACACACTCACTATATACATTCTGCAGACATTTAGAGATTTCTTCTAGCCTACCACACATTTTTGGACCGGGGTAATAAGTAAAAAAAAACAAAAAACATTGGCTGTAAGAGGCAATCTCGAAAATGGATTTAACCAATATTTTACTTGATATTTAAGCTTTTTTAGGATTGGATTTTATTATTATTTTTGTAATATTGGAGCCACAGATATATCGCCATCTCGTGGCCGTTTAAGAAATTGCATACAAGATCACTATAAATGCAATGCATTGTGAGAGACAAGTCAACAACTGTGTCTTATTTGCTGAACAACTATAGCAGCAAATAATGTACTACACTACAAATTCAGACTACAACCTGGTTTTGTTTAATTAGGAGTACTAAGCCACACTTAAGTAGCGAAGCTTTGTATTATTAAACCTAGATGACATTTTAAATTACTTAAATGTTTTAAACTGTTTATCATTTTTTTTATTAAAGGTTTTATTTAACAAACACATTTTAATTTTAACAGATTTTAATGATGATCTCATTATTTTTGGCAGAACAAATTATACTATACTACTATATTTATATATATTTTTTGGTGTTTAGATTCTAACAAGACTATAAATGAGTGTTTTCGCCATTGATTAATTCATTAGTAAATGTAGTCTTTAAGTAGTTTTTTGATTTACGGTTATTATTAGAGAGTGTAATACATATAAAGCAAAAAATGTAGCTTTGTGTTTGAATTGTGTTATGGGTCCTAAGCGATCCAGAAAACCTTTTACGATTAGATCTGCATTTCTTTAATTAATTTTTTTTTTTAAATCACATACAGTAGTTAGTTCACTTATACCTTAAATTTTGGTTAGTTAGATAATCAAATTCCGTTGTATTTTTACTCTTTTTTTAGAAATGCAAAAACAGAGTGTTCATCTTTAGCAATAGTTTTTAAATGAATGCATTGTTATGTCCTTGTTCCCCGAAGCCAATCATGAAAGTGTAGTTAGTTGAGGATAAAACTTCAGTCCAAACTTCAATCATTCAACACAATATGTGTGACCTGTGTTCCAGGTGTGTGCAGTGTGTTTGGGTTTCCATACCAGTTGCTGGATTGAATTTTCGAAATTGTGTCTGAATGTGTGTGTGTGTGTGTGTGTGTGTGTGTGTGTGTGTGTTTGTGTGTGTGCTCTTCAATTGATTGGCAGCCTATTCAGGAAATCTTTCTGCATTACCTCCAGAGTTTGCAGAATAAATGACTGAAATCTAGGGCACTTGATTAGGAGAGAAGTGTCCTAGATTTGGAATTGGTTGGCATTTTTTCCTTGTTTAAACATATGCATGTTTGTATGTACAAAGAAAACAAATGATATGCTAGTAAAAGAATTTTGCCTCAGGTCTTCAAATAATGCATCTACAGTATGACATTTTTTGAGCGACACCTACAAATGGGAGAAATGGGAGCTTTTGAATTGCAATATGGCTTCTTTTGTGAGTTGAAAAAAAAGAGCTGTCTGCTCTTACACTCAATTTGTTACTAACAGCTTGTCTTGGCTCTTGTTTCTGGTCGTTCCTGATCCATGCTGATCCGGTTGGAGTTGCTCACTGCTGGTAATGAAGAACAGCTGGTGACTGTGGGCTGCAGGCGGTCGGTCTTGTATTCGGGTCTTCAATATTGGTTTGATGGCTTCAGCAGGAGGAAATTAAAGTTAAATCTTTGGTCAGATTAGAACAACGTTGATTTCAGTTGCTTAAATATACAGTAGATGTAAATGTATGTTAACAGGTCTTTATCGATATTTACACACTCCTCTGTCCACCAGATGAGAAAAGGTTCCCCTGTCTGCTTTCTCTCAAGGTTTCTTCCTAATACTAATAAAATTAAATTGTATTGTTTATTTTTATGATGCGATCATAGAGTCTTTATTACTAACCACAAGTGCTTTCACAAAATGGCATGTACTAATTTTTCTAGGTTAATAATCATGAAATCTTGACTTATATCTGTTTATGTGGGTGTCATAGTTATTTAACAAATCTTAAAGAATAATGAAAGCCACAGGATGGCAGCATAAGCAACATATCATAGAGAACGTTTATTAATCATGGACATGTTCTTTGCTCCTCAGGTATAATTATATGATAAGGTTGAGATTAACAACTCCTAAATAATGATCATTTTAAAAGTCTATCCGTGTCTTTTACTTCGCCAGTATATGGAACTGAAATACCACCAGGTTAATCTGAAATTTGTAAACACATTTAGTGTAATTATTTGCATTTCTCAGTGCAGGTTAATGTTATCTAATGATCTTAAATGACTTATGGTCAGTTATAGCTATAGTACAGTGGGTGAATGTAGATTTCTACACTTATCTATACAAAACTATACATATTTATAGTTTTCTTCTTTTATCTTAGTGAAATATTTGCATTCTTTAATTTAATAGTAGTATTATTATTCTCTGAATTCTTTGCATTTAAATCGTTGTAGTGTTATAATTCTCTGTGGTTTCATTTGAGTCATAGCAGTGTTATGATTCTCTATTGTTTGCAATTGAGTTGTAGCAGTGTTATGATTATTTGTATTGTTTGCCTTTGAATTGTAGTAGTGTTATGATTCTCTGTATTGTTTGCATGTGAGTTGTAGTAGTGTTATTAGTCTCTAGTTATTGTTTGCAGTTGTTACATCACTTGTTTATTGCACAGGTTTTCTAGATAATCTTAGGTGCGCTGGAAAAAAAAAAGATCTTGGATTAAACTCCGAGGGAGGCCATGGATTTTCAGAAGGATTAAGGTCACAGCTTTGATAACTGGTTACTCAAGCACACTTACCATACATAGACATGCTTCTTAACTGGGGTTCATAAGGTCACCGCCATGATAATTATTGCGGAGTTTCGCAAAGTTCTTTTCTGTAAGCTTGCTTTTTAAGAATGTGCATAAATTATGAGTTATCGTTTTATCCAATAATTTGAACAAGGAGATTAACTTCTAACTAACCCGTAACAGAAGTGACAGCAGTAATGATATTCACAGCCATGTGTGTTTGACCAAACTGAAACAACTGCACGGCTTTTGTGGCAACTCCATTGGCTTTTTTTTAACCACAGGCTCTAGATCCAGAAAATACAACAGGGACCTTTAACAATGGTAAAATATTATTTTGGGGGAAAAAAAAAAAAGAAGAAGAAACACAACCGTTTGGGTTGCTCAACTTAAGTGATGCAGTGGATGAAATCTTGGAATTTAATCCTGGCTATTATATATATATATATATATATATATATATAATTATAAGTATTGCTGCTCTTTTCAAGTTTTTTTTGGTTTTTACACTTTGATTTGTTGATTTGTTAACCGATTTGACACACAAAGTACTTTTGTACGTCAACAAAAATATATACTGTATATGCAATGTCTATTATATATATATATGCGCAATACAGAGAGCACCATGGCTTTGTTGACTGCTAGTTTTTACATATATAACCTTGCTGGAATCTTGTCCAGCTCGATTTTGACCTTTAGCCTATTCACCCCTCGGGCCAGAAAAATATCATCTCCCCCACATCAAGGACCATGTAAAATAAAACTGTTCTCATAAGACACACTTATACCACTTACATGACGAGGCAGCGATAGACAGTTGTTGGTTGCAGGATTTTATTTTATCCGAGCAGTAGCCAGGCCTTTCAGTCTACCATAAACACAAAAATTTGACTAAAGAAGTGGCATCACATGAGGTTCCTGGTTAATGAAACAAAAACCTGCACCCAAACCATCCATGTGTTAAGGAGGCAAAAGCACCAGCTGGATTGAGCCGATGAAAAATGTGTCCTAATGTCCTGCTTCTCTACAAGAGCTTACTCACTCTCTCATACACACATCTAATGAGGACACAAGTATAAACAATGTTTATCTCTGCATGAAAATATAAAACTCACCAATGTTCTTTATTTACTGTTGATGTACACCAGTGGAGGACGGTTAATAGCACACAGGAAAGCTAATGTACGACAAACGGCATAACAGGTGACAGAATTGTGAAATAAAAAGTTCTGAATAACAAATTAATAAAAATAACCTTCAAACTCTAAACATTTCTAATCCAAATAGCAACATGTACAGATGTCTGTGCCACTTTATCAACTGTATGAAGTTGCTAATAACGTTTATCTGTACATGAGAATTTGTACAAAGTAAGATATCTATGATTTAATAATAGACGGAAGATAAAATAATGGTACATAATATGTACAATATTAAATGAAGCCACTGCGCAGGGACGAACACTTAAGGACACTCTGCAATGGTTTCGTTTCATCAAGAGAAAAAGCCTCCAGAGGTGTTCATTTAAAGCCATTTAATGCTGAAAAGAAGCTCCGGTTTGCAAAGGGGGAAAAAAAGACAGACGGTAGTAGTGCTCTAATGCACTGCTTACATTTTGGAGAGCGCTAGTGCATGGATAGTGAAAAAATAAAAGATACACTTTGTCCTTTAGAAACAGTCGAACATACGAGAAGTGCGGAACAAATTATTGGTGATTGCGATTATTTGACAATTAAAAAGACTGATCACATAGTCCTATTTACAAACTTGCACATTCAAAATCGAACAAGCTAATGCAAGCAAAGAAGAAACAAAAATACTTTTAATCATTTCAAACAATTTCCCAAAGACATACAAGACCCCCAGAATGGTATGGGCCTTTTTCTCAGCATCTAATGGAAGTTCAAACAATGGTCCAGTTCTGTAACCTAACAACCTTAATTACCAAAAGAAAAAAAAAAAAAAGAAAAAAAAAAAAAAAAAAAAAAAAAAAAAAAAAAGAAAAAAAAAAAAAATATAGAAAGACAAATTACACACACCAAAGCTTTTTATCCTCTTTTGGGCACAATATGGACCAACCCAGGGAAATGTGGCCTAATCACTATTATTCGTTAAGTTATGCCACCTTTTACATGGCGACTCCTCCAGCCACTGGTAAAGGGGTCTAATTTTGCACAGTGCATTTCTATGAAAGGTCTCTGAATATGACCATCATTTTCATCTAATTTAAAGGTATCTCCTAACAGAAATATGGCTCGGAAATCTATTTGGCCTATTATCTTACAGCACTACACCTCACAAAGTTGTCTATTAGCTAAAAGGCACTCAATGTAAATAAAGGCGTTGTTTTACTTTTTGTTTTCAACAAACTGTTACTTTAACATATCCTTTATCTGCCAGTTAGATATGAACTAAACAAGCGTGCACAACTTGTTCCCAGTCCATAAGGGAAAACTCTGAAAAGGACATTTTGAGCCCCCTTGAGGAGTCGACTAAGCAAAATGGATAATGCTAAAAATTATATATATTAATGTTAAGAATAAGGTCCTAGGTACTTTCTCACTATGAGGGCAGTTTCAGGCAGTTCTTCCACAAGAAACACTTTAACAAATCCACCACAGTCAATAAAAAAAATGGACATAATGGATGCAAATAATTTTACCATTGTTTGAACATCCACACAGTCTGAGTGAACTTATAGCCAGGTGTACTGAATAGCATCTAAAAATATATTACAACAAAATAAACTGGCACAGGACCAAATTTCTACAGAGGAAACTTTCCTTTTGATATTCAGGAGCTTCTAAAAAGCTTATCTTGAAATTAAAATGTATATGATAAATCTGCTCTTTTTTTTGCCAAACAGTGACACTTGGCTGACAGTCCCCATTGCTGGACCAGAGAACACAAGAAACAAACATCACACACAAACTGACAAACTACCAGTCTGAGGCACAAAGCTGGAGGCAATAGCAGCTATGTCCTAAGCATTGAGGAAAAACAAAGGTTGGAGCTGTATATACATTTCCCCCTAAAATCTGCACTCTCTCATCTTTATGGGTCAAGAGGCTTTTCCTCGATTAAAACACAATGGTCAGCAGTCAAACTGCAAGTGCTGCTGTGCTGATAATGACCCGTTCACCGTTTTTGCCCTAGCACCTACTCTGAAAGACAATATATGGTAAGTGACGGAAAGGGGAAAATCAGTGCAGATACAAGTGACAAGAAATGGAAAGATCTGTGGAAAAAAGACCAGACAAATAAAACTCAATAATACACCTGAGAAGGGCTAAAATAAAACTCCAGCATAGGGGCACTGGCCGAGGGAGGGTCACTGTGGCTCCTTATGGGAGCAGAGTCAAGTGTGTGTCTATGTTGCCAGGTCACACCAGGCCATCCTGTGCTGCTGCTGCTGCCTCTGCTGCTGTGCACTGGGCACGCGGTTCCCGGTCTCTGCCTCTGAGCTACTTTGCACCTTTAGTGGCCATCACGGCTGGTTATCATGTCCTCTGCACGCCGGTGGGTTTCCAGGGCCTTTACTGTAGACATGTCGTGAGGAAGCTCCGATTTGCGACGCATTAGGGGACGCTCTTTCCGCTGCTCCCTCTGAAGCTACAGCACAAAATACAAGACGATTAAATGTAGAAATAAAGATGTGGGTTATAAACACTGCAAAGTATAATATGTGAAGTTTATTATCTACTATGTCCGGAGAAGACTGAATGATTGCGCTTGACTCCTAGGGTGGCAGAATGCACTAAACGCTGCTGAAAAAAAATTGACTACACTGGCAGGTTTACATTTTAAACTATGCTCAGGCTTTTGGTGTTTTTAAATGCCATCTCACTAAACGGCAGCTACTATCAGACTCACCTAATTTTACTCGTTAGTTAGTAAAACAACAATTACAATAATAAAAGAACCCCAGACTACCGACAATATAGTTATAACCTGATGGCAGTTTAAAATTGTGGCCATAATTACTAACTAAAAACTAACTAAAATTCTTAGTGATTGGTGGTACTTACTGGAGTAGCTGATTCTTCCACTGTCTTTTTGAGTGCTGTGAAATCATCCATTCCTACACTGTCTGTTTCAATCTCCATTGGGCTACTCAAGTTAGCGGCGTCAATATACACAAGAAACTGCGAAACAAATCAGCACAAACGGGAATAAACCAACTATACATCTAAAGATAATGCTAAGGCAAAATCCTCTAGATTGTTAACTGTTAGGTCATTTCAGGGTGTCTATCTTTCTAACGCCAACCAGTATGAAATAAGACCACCAAACCTGCCAGAAAAATACTAGCACATACACACATCTCTTCTCCTCTGCCCTAGCATAGGATCCCACCAGTGCTTACTGCTCTGCATGTGCAATTTAATTGGTTTGATGACTATTGTACCCAGATTAAAACTTCGGCAAATGCTACGCTTTGACTTGTATACTTTTTCAGTCTTCGGCATTAACCACCACGAGAATTAATCCTACTCGAGCTAATTTTCGTTAAACTTGCATTTATCAATTGCAGCTACTTGTATTAAGGGGTTTAGCGTTACACATTTGTGTCAGATTACATAAATTTATTTACAGGAAAAAATTTTAATCCAATTTACTCTCACATTAAAGAAACACGGCCACAATGTAATTTCTAGTGTTTTTTGTTTGTATTTCAATTAGGCAATGCATTTTAAATGCCCCAGTATTAGAAACAGAATTGTGTAAATTGTGATTGCATTATAAACTAATGAAACTAATGTTAGTAGGAACACTAAACTTTTTAGTACCTCTTTGATAAACCGCATCACACATTAGTAAGCATTTTGCCTTAACATATGAAAAACATAAAATGTTACTCACTTGGGGGTTTGACTTGGCTAGGTTTTCTATTTTTATCCAGGCTTCCTCACGCTCTTTCCACTTTAGCTTTTCTCTAAAAACAAAATAGGGTTTTTGAGCAAATGAGGGGAAAAAAACGTTAAGGAAAAATGGATAGGAACGCTTTCATACTTGTTTTTCTCCGCTCTGAACTGCTGAGTGCAGTCATCGAAGAGTTTCTGATTCATCTCCATAAATAGCTTCAAAGCATTATAGATCAAACCGTGGATTGTCCTGGAAAAAGAGGAAGAGAGGATGATTTAATATCGGGATACAAACTAGGGATACAACAACATTTCAACTAGGGTTGTGTATTGCTTGGGCCTCAAGATACAATACATATTACGATTCATGGATCATAATACAACGCATACCGCAATACTTAAACATGTATTTGAAAAAAAACATGAAAAATACAACAAACAATGTCAGAGACACCCCTATTTTCCGCCTTGCTTGTTTCTAAAACAATGGTCATGAGCCAGCGACACCTACAGTAGCAGAGAGGTTTAATTATATACTTATGTAAATGTAAACCAGTTAAAAAGTATAATTTAAATATGTATCGATAACAGAGATTTAAGTATTGATACATCATAGAAAAAAAAATATTGCAATAGCTAGCTGCATCGATATTTTTAAACGGCCCTAAATTCACCACAACAAAAAAAAAAAGCACTTTTAACAATTTTTTTTTACATATTTAAGTTGTGTAAAATCACAAAGCAAACTTTTAACAAAACAGAAATATCGTATACAAATACAATTTTGGATTATGTTGTTAATATCCACCACGAGTTAAAAGGGGATGAGTTAAAAGAAGTTATGTGCACCTTATGATTTGACTTTAAAAATAGTTAAATAACCGGGAATTTAATTTTAAAAAAAACGGAGAAAATCTACAGTAAGAGTATGTGACTTACTTGTTCCAATGGGTTTTGGAATTGCGGTAAAGAGAGGGAAACATGATAGGCAGGATTCTGGCTGCATTGTCACTGATCAGACTCATAATGTACTCATTGTTCCAGTAATACAGGGCCCGCTCTGCAACCTATTGCAACACAGCGTAGGTCAGAGGAGGGTTAAAACACAAATACCCACT
The DNA here is from genome assembly GCA_005784505.1 of Bagarius yarrelli. Classification (NCBI taxonomy): domain Eukaryota; kingdom Metazoa; phylum Chordata; class Actinopteri; order Siluriformes; family Sisoridae; genus Bagarius; species Bagarius yarrelli. The sequence goes on from VCAZ01000016.1 coordinate 5,308,734, forward strand.
GACAAACATGCAAAGTGGCGGTTCTAATGAACACATTATGTAAGGATTGTTTACGAGTCTGGAGAGGACAGTGCCCTCTGCGGTTGGGTGGCAGACACAAAGAGACTCAAACTGATCTCCAGGGACAGCAGTGTTGTTGGTGAGGAATTAGACACACTGACAATATTTCGTAAAAGAAGGATGCTGTGCAAAATTCCAGCTTGGAAAACTTCTCCAGCCATTTTATAACATGCTGGTCAGTCTGAGGTGAATGTTCAGTGACAGACTCATATGACCACAGGAGATCATTTCTGCCTGCAGCCATCAAACTATACAACTCCTTACATTGAGTGTATTTAACACAATATTGTATAGAGCTTAATAGCACTTTATAGATTTTTCCTGCCACCTGATAGAATGTTAACAATTTGGTAAATAAATGTGCAACACGTTTCCGTGTACAATGTATAACTTGACTTACTCTAAACTTCTATTAAAAAAATTTAATCTACCGATAATTCTTTCTAATAAATCTAATGAAAACAAGTAAATTAGGGTCGGTACAAATATCAACACAATGTGACTTAGAGGACAAACTGGATGAATCTGTTTTTATCTACGATCCAAATGAGGTTTGGGTAGGGCTGCACAATATATCCTTTCAGATATCACAATGTGTGCATCTGCATTTGCCACAATTCAGAAAGTGCAATGTCAAGTGGGGATTATAGTTGACTGCAATTAATCCACAAATCACATGAACTGTGGTGCAAAGTTTAATAACCGAGTGAAGGTTTAGCATTTGCACATTGTTTGAAGGTCTGTTACTTCGTAAACAAGTTCAACAAATGCTTTAAAACAATTCTAAGCAAGTTTACAGCATTCAGGAAAAAGAAACAATCGCTTTTGTACAATCACACTTTTACATTTGATTAATTAATTTCTGTATCTGAATTTTCAGAGAAAAAGAAAGCACTGTTTACTTACAAAATCACCATAATCATTCCAAAATAAAGAATTCTTTCTAAATAGATCTATTCAAGTGAACCGGTGGTTTTTATTCATATTGCAATATATACAAAAAAAATGGCAATGTGAGTTTTCCTCCCAATATTGTGCAGCCCTATTTCTGGATAAGTACATAAATGGAATGTTATAAACAATGACATACGTAAAGATATTTATCTGCAGGACTTTTCTTTAAGTTAAAGATTTTGAATATGTTGCAGACCGACCTGAAAGTGTGGGCTGGACACACACTTTGCCAACTGCCTAAAGAGAGGCTCCATGACTTTTACAAACTCAGAAGGCTCAATTACATCCAGGATCTCCTCAAGCTCATTGAGAAACATCACCTCCTTTGGGCTGTGAGTTTTTGGCCAGTACTTCAGAAGAGCCATGACCACCTGTTAAAAATTGGGTACATAAATGCTGGTTTAAACATACGCAGTATATCAGGCAAAAAAACCCAAAACACATTACCTTAGGGTTGTGCCATATGGCAAAAATGTAAAAGAATTCCAGCTATCCAAAGACATGTAAGGTGTTAAGCTTTTTCTCTTTCTGAGTGCTGTACAACACAACTACATCAACTGGAAGGAATATTTCTAAAAGTAATAACGTCCTTCGCATATAACCCAAAAACCTTAACGACATACATGCGAGTTATATTTCCCACTGTCAGGTAAGATACTCTTATCGAATTAATACCCGTGTGTGTGTCTGTAGACAGAGTCATGCTACACTGGTTATTTAACAAGTGTCAGAAAGAGGACTAAACGTACCGGTTCAGTAAGAGTGCTGTCCTTCTCTAAGAACTGTACAACACAATACGCCAGCTAGAAACAAAATAGCACAAAAAGCACATATTTAGCAATATTAAACCTAATGTCTGTATTTAATGTACATCATATATAGATCATCTTTCAACATTCTAAGCCTGACACGTGTAGAACATTGTCACAATCATAAAAAATCTATTCTATTAAGCAGTACCACTCACTAGTGCACTTAAAAAAAAAATTTAATTAACAATTACAATCAGGCTTTCCACTCGTTCATAAACACCAGATTCAATGACTCTCAATGACATTTTAAAGCACCATTTATTTTACCATTTATTTTATAAATGGTGGGGGAAGTGGTAGCGCAGTGGTTGGACTGCTAATTGTAAGATCAGAGTTCGATTCCCAGCCCCACCAAGTTGCCACTGTTGGGCCCCTGAGCAAAGCCCTTAACCCCCAATTGCTCAGATGTATAAAAGAGATGAGTGTAGGTCATTTTGAACAAGGGCGTCTGCCAAATGCAATAAATGTAAATTTATATCAGGTAGCTATCAAATTCACACTACAGCATATGGAGAGTCCTACATGTCCTTATAGTACATAACATATTCATAAATAATTTCAGAGTAATAATGTTTAGAATATGTAGATTTTATACATTCAGACCGATTGGTATTAAATTATATTGCAGACAATTTTCGAAAGGAAGTGCACACTGTATTCTGGGTTCTATATGTAGACTCAAATTGTGACTAAATCTAAATGCACACATGTTTACACTCTACAGCAGTAGTTCCCAAACTGGGGGTCACGACCCCTAGAGAAGAGTGGAGTTATAAGAAGGGGTTCACAGAAAGACTACTGTGAAGTTATTAGTTTTTTATAGGGATGCACAGAAAAATAGGTGAAATACGAGCTCAATATATGCCATGCAATTTTATTATTCTGCAAAAAAAGGGGGCCAACAGAAAAAAAAACCTTGAGAACCACCGCACTTTAGAATTTCTGATTTTTTAAAGAATCTATCAAAATTAAGGGAATGAGGAAATAGGTAAGTAAAAACCCTCATACCTGTGGGTGATAAACACTGAGAGATTTGACTTTATGCAAAGGTAACAAAACTTTCAACAAGAATATCTTGTGCTCTTCTTTCAGTGGTAAGGCAAACCCATTGATTATGCTGAAAAATAAAGACACATTTAAATAGCCAGTATGACACTCAATAACAAATAATAAGCAACCTGGATCAATGGACAAAATCTCACTGAATTAGGACTAAAAAGCCTTAGACACTTACCTTCCTAATATTTCAAGTAACTCTGCTATTCCATTATGATGCTCAGTTTCATAAATGAACCTGAAATCAAATTTAAGATATTCAGCAGCATTTTCAGATATATTTAATATAAATCACAAAAGGGGCTTTAATATATGTATATATATATACACACGCACACGTGCAATACCCACCTATAAAATATGTTATTAATCTGCTTCCTGATGTAGGCTCTAAGGCCTAGAAATTTTCCATAAATGCGGTGCAAAGTGGTTTTCAGGAAGTCTCTTTCTCGAGGGTCTTCACTGTCAAATAGTTCTAAAAGCTGAAAATAAAATTATAGTGTGTCCATTACATCCGACAAAAAACCCTAATAAAATCATTGGCTGTAGGTCAATACCTGCATGACAAATCTCTGGTCAATGTACTTTTTGGCTATGTTTGGTTGGAAGTCGGGAGACTCTAAAAACCGAAGGAAGAATTCATAGACGAGCTGAGAAGGAAAAAAATATATTGAGAATAACGTGTCACAAGGTGCGAATATGTACACTCATTTAATATCAGATGCATAGCCAGGTGTGTGCAGGTGTGTATGGGTACCTGCAGATGTGGCCAGGCAGCCTCTAACGTAGGCTCATCCTCCTCTGGGTCAAATTCTGCCCCTGTCGGGTTGGATGAGGGTGGTAATGTCCTGAACATGTTGATTGCAAACTAAGGAGAAAATATTACCAGATAAATTAGTTAAAATGGTGTCTGCTTAACACATTCAAACATCATAGAAAAAATAAAGCAATACTCGAGTATTTTTTTTAAATGATCCCTTATTAGGGAAACTATTTTGGATACTTCAACAAGCATTTTACCAAAAATGAAAATGTTTTAACATTGCAACATTTTTTTAAGGGAGTATATATTTTAAACAGTTTGTTTCTTTTAGGTCAGGAAAACATTCATTGTAAAACATAAATATTTGTTTAAAACATTCACTGAAAGCTTAATTATGAAAATTTTAATGTTTTTACTTTTTTACAATTACAAAAAAAAAACATTCTGGTCATACAGAAATCACCAAAAATGTAGGCGCCAACTTCATCTGTAAAAAACCTATTCTAGAGTCTATAACTGAAAACTGGAACAGGGTGTCTAATGTTCCTGGTGCATTATAGTGTGACTGTGTAATCAACATTAAACTCTCAACCACAGAAACAATACATGACCTTTTCTAAAAACCAACACACTGCACAGCTGCAGGCAACAACGTTTATAATGCTAATCATTATATTACGGGAACTGCTGAAGTGTGCATTTTGTAGTTAAAGGTAGTTTTTAGTTTCAGTCTGGTCTCCCCTGTATGTCTCTTGTCTCTCTTAATTGTGAATTGTTTGGAAAAATATTTGTACACAGTTTGTCCTTCTTAAATACCTAGCAACTGATATTTACTATTCTATTAAAAAACAAAAATATTTCTTAAAAATTTCTTTTTACATGTTGCTTTTTATCTATGATGCTCTTTCCAATAGTTTTTGTGAGTTGGTACACTTTTTTTTAGTGATCTAGCGTACCAGTATTGGGCTGTAATATTAATAAGACTTGTACGTCGCTCTGGATAAAGGCGTCTGCTAAATGATGTGATGGAAATGTTTGGATTTGTCCAGAAGGAACACACTTTATTTCTGATGATGCAATATGCACATTACAGAAAACATCTGTTGCATCATGTAAATGCTAGGAAAGCAAAACAGAACCGACCCCTAATAACACACTTAAAAACATTATGGCATAATATGGTATTATCGTGAGAACCGTTTAGTAATTTTGTTTGTTCATCAAATAACTAAAGTAGCTGGAAGCATCTAATGTGTTCTAAAGTACACTGAATTAAAACCTTTATATTTCAGACTTTTCCTGTAAAGCGACTTTTATAGTTCTATAGGTTAGTTTGATTATATATAAAAATTAAAGGTACATTCTAAACTTCCCTAATAATAAATACATTTTCATGTAAAACTACTGTATTTCATAGTAATAAACCATGTATAATTAGGAACTATGCTGATGTTTTTATTATATGAGTTACGTTGAAAAACGACAATCACGAATAATATTGTTTTTATGAAAAAAGAAAGAGCTAGAAGTTTTTCTTGAAAGCCTTAGAACAGTCTCGTCATTTTAATGTTAGCCTACAGCATCATGACTTTACTATTCACACGGTGGACAAACATGGCACATGACCTCACGTTTAATAAATAGCTGCTTCTCGATTAAAACCGAGCCCTAATTACTGTCTGGTCAGACAAATGCAACACAGTCGACCCACAATGACGATAAACATAAGATTTGCACTCTTCAGGGTTCAGACTCATCTTCATACTTTGAAGTTCTCTGCTTTTATCATCAAAGTGGCCATGTTCTAAAGAGGATTAGATAAGGGAACTCTAGCATACGGGTATATTATCATGCTGATATTAGGAGCTTTACGGTCATTTTATGCTACACAGATTAAATAGGCACAGAATAAGAAGAATGATTCAATTTGCACTTCGATTAAAAGTGGTTTCCTGCTTAACATGTGGGCTAGTGTTTGTTAAATATCAAAGGGATGTTATTCAGCACAGAAATTGGTTATACTGGCAGCAGAGAGCTGTGGCTCGGTCAATCAAAGCCCTCGAGCTGTACCAACAATCCCTGAGTAGAAGATTTAAAAAGAATCATAAAATAAGATATAATAATTTACTACTATTGGCTTCAAACTATTTTTTTTTACAAGCCCTATAACAGGAGAGTGAATAAACTATTTAGGCAAAAGATACAAAAAGCATGTAAACTTTTACACAGCATTTTGCTTTTCTTAGCAGGAAAAAAAATTAAAATATTGAAATTAAGGGCTGTGTAAAAATATCGATACAGCTAACTATTGTTAGCTATTGTCTTTTTCATGATAGCGTATCAATTCTAATCTAACCTCTAGCATATATAGATATTTAAATTACATTTTAAACTGATATACATTTACAATATTTCATTAAAACCCTCAGTACATTTTAAATGAATTCACTCCTGTAGTTGTAACTGACAATATATAGCAATTGTCTCAAACACAAACATGGCAGAAAAAAAACTAAGGGTTGCCTCTGGGATCATAATTTTTGATTATTAGCTATTTGTTTTGTATTAAAAAAAAATCTTATTTATGTATTGACAATATCGTGTTATATTGTATTGTGACCCATGCATCACAACGTTATACCCTTGCCAATACACATCCCTAAAATAAACGTATGTTCCTTCATATATATAGACAGATAAAGACATAGAACCAAACCACACAGTGGGCACTGTTGGCACCTTACGCTTACAATATTAATCCTCAACTCTGCCTAAGGTCTGAGCGGGGGTTTCACATGTTCTCTGCATGTCCGAGTTGAATTGCTCCATATTTCATCATGCTACAAGCCAGAACATGGAATAGATAGGAAAAACAGTGCTTAAGTATGAATTCTGTTTCTGTTTTCTATGAGTCCACTGCTTCTCAGACCAGGATAAATCAGCTTTAAACAATGATGTAAAGCCAGGTTCTTGTAATACATGATGGGTCATTGTTTCTCTAGCATTTTATTAAAAACTGGATAATTATACATCTTAAAAATATGCTTAACACATAACAGGTTATAATCCTTAATATAATCAGAACTCGTGGAAACCTCAACAGCATTAATCTGTAAAAGAGCGTAGTCCATAATTTGACCTTTTTAATTATTGCCTATAACTATTTGTTATAATTAAACTAAGTGTACATTAACAGAATTCTATGAGAGTCTGATTCACAGGGTCTATTTCAGTGTTTTATTATTTATGTAACTGCCCTGTTTGAACACCAGAGGTCCCAAATCTCCATAACGTATAGAAGCAAACAGAACAATAGTTCCAGATCGCAAAGGCAGACACACTCTTCAGGTTATACAGTTACACAATAGCATTAACCACACAACCAATTAAAAAAATTTTTAGTAGCTTTCAATTGTCACCAGGCCTGTTCCGCAGCAAACTACAATTCCAGAGAACAAGGCCACAGGGAGTGTAGCTGAGTGTTTGCTATGGAACTAACTGTTTCATGTTTCAACACAGTGCTTTCCCCAAGTTGGAGAATTTGTTTAATCTGTTTAACTTGTAAGAAAATTTATACATCTCTTGATTTCTATAATATGTTGAAGAAGTATTTTCTGTGTATGTATTAGAGAAAAAAAATACATCTTTATGTATTAAACCTTAATTTTTTGAGTCATAATGATTGTAAAAAAAAATCTGACAATTAAAATGAACTATATATCAGGATAACAGAGCCCTACAAAATAGTGCAATGTTTTGCAACAAGGGGACAAACTATAAATTCATCAGCTGCCTACCTGGTAAAAGAATATCTTTATTTGCATTACAAGCAAAACATCATTTGATTGTGGGCAGTGTAGCCATGTTCAACTATGAAGGACTACCACTTACAGCAAAAGAGTCATATGCTAACATTGTGATGCATTTCTGCTCGAGTCGAAAGGCTTACAGGAGACTGAATTAAGACTACTTAATAAAGACTAGGAATCTTTGAAGCCCAGTAAGCTGCCAGAAGTTATTAAATAGTCCTGAGTTACTGAATGCTTGAAACACTTTCTGTGAACTCAGATATATAGCAGTGGGTAAAGATGAAGAAAACATGTCTCAAAATAATTGATATCATCATCATCTAGGGATGCACAACTACCAATACTAGTATTAGTATCAGGCCCAATACTAAGATCATGTCCACACGATACCTTTCCAATACCAAAGACTGATACCACATGTGAAGTCAACGACAAAACCATTTAAGCACAAAATCTCTGGCAAAAGCGACAGAATTTTAGGCTCAGCAATGTGTAAATATTTAAGTTAATGATGACAATCCACACACGGCAGACTGCAAGCTTTGTTCTGTAAAAATATCAAGAGGTACAACTATAGGTACCAGGAATCTGATAAAACATCTAACATTAAAACAAGTGAATATTTGTCATTCTAAATAAGCTGTTGTTGGAGAAAAATACATTTTTACTGTGATAGTTGCCGGTGACATAGAACTCTTAACTGTTCTAGATAACTGTTACATTAAAACAAATAGTTAATTTTTTGCAAAACCTTTTTCTGCATGAAACCTTTAGTGTTCACTTACAATACAGACATTACAGAGACAGACAGCGACCAAGGCATTTTTGACAATGTCAATACCACTTCTATAAATGACAGACAGACAGATTTTTGACTTTGACTAAAATAACTGACTGTTTCTATTAAATGATCATTTGAATTAGTAGAATATTCACACTATGACCTGGATATTTTAATTGTAGAGATGATTTAGACAGGAAGAGAGGTAATTTATTTTGTCTAGTGTGTAAAATTTCCAAATAAATAAAATTAAATTACTGTAGAATTTCATTCTATTACTAAAAAGTGTTTTTTTTTTGTTATTAACCAGTGTAAAGTACCAGTAAGAAATGTGAATGGTACCCAACCCTAGCTGTAACAGTAGGCAACCAACCCTGCAGCAAACCCTTTCAAGACAAGAGAAAACCAGAGAGACACACAAATTATCCCAAAAAAGTATTGGTATCAACAAGTACCAGGAAAAAAAAAAAAGAGGATCAGAACTCTTTCCAAACTGGTATTGTTGCATTCCTATTATCATCACAATATAAAGGCTGTTTTTCAAAAATGACCTAAAATATCCCTTCAAATCTGGTTCTATCCTGGTACTGATCAAAGATAGTGATAAACTTACCATGTGTCTACTGATCAAAGATAGTGATAAACTTACCATGTGTACCACCTCTGGGTAGATGGGCTCGGTGATGACATTCCTGTTGTGCGTGATGTATTCCACCATCTCACTAAGTGCTGCCCGCTTCACCTCCTTCCATTTTAGGTCACTCAGTGGGTCGGATACAAAGTCAAAGAGCACACAGCATTGGCGCAGCTTCTGTACAAACAGATTCTCCTGCTCTGCTGGGGGCACATCTATACCAACAGTGCAGAAAGGTACAGGTAAGGTTCAAATGCAATGTTGGTTTAAAAGTTGTGAGCAGTACATCATATATAAAATTAGACCATTAAGTTCTGTTCAGGTTTGTTCTTCTGTAGCTTTTCTGATGTACAACTATCCTAGCAGAGGGAACAGGGGTAGTATTCTAGATCACGTAAAATACAGCAAAACAAATATTGGTTTAATATGAAGTTGAATTGCACAGTAAAGTGGTTTTCCTCCTTGCAATTTGTGTCTGTTTTAATGCAGTTTTTAATCCCTTCACTCGTGAATATGGAAATTACCCTGAAGCAGAACGTATCTTAAGAAAAGCTACCCTGAGGCAGAAATCGGGAAATAAAATGTTTATTAGACTGCCAAAGTCAATTAATATCCAGTATACAAGTTCTCCCTAAAAAAGAAGAGGCTGCTTTACTATGAATTAGTGGAACCCTGAGAGACAGCATTTGAAATACTTACATGCAAACAGGCGGGTAACATGGATGGCAATGTTTATAAACGGATATTTTATAGGTCATTAGTGAGGTAACCACCAAATCATACCCTATGAGAAGAGAGAAACTAATAGTTGTATTAAGTAACTGAAAAAGATTATATACACTGACTGATGGAAATTAGGAAAATATAAACAAAAATATACAGACTCTAAATGTTATGGTCATCTATGCTAGAGGGTTCATAATGATGTGTACTCATTTATATGTATGAGCTAGCATGGTAAAGGAGACTTTAAAAAGCTAATTTACACCACAATAAACATACCATAGTCGCTTGATGCATCTTTAAATGATTTTTTGTTGTAGTTCTAATCCAATCTAACCTAAACCCTCTGGACAGAAAAGCTGAACCTGAACCCTAGGCACGAGATTTAGTTTTTCCCAAAATAAAGCAAATAGACTTAATAGTAGAGGTCATTTCCACAATTTGTCTTTTTTTCCTTATTTAAAATGTTAATAACATACAATGCTGCATTCAGCTTTGTACAGCAATAAAAAAAAATTATTTTTTTTAATTTAAATTTAATAAAACTGGGCTATTGTTTTAAATAGATTCAAGGCTGTAGCTGTATATCTGGGTATAAGAAGACACTTAATGATTACAGGCTTGAAAGATGCGACACTTCTACCTGGTTTACATGTCTGACAGCTCACCTCACCTTTTACCAACAGCCGGGCTTGTTTTTGCATGTTTGCATGTCTGCTAATGTATGTGAAGGATTGCAATGCTGATGAAGGGTCTAGTTACAAACTACTACAGGGTGTGAGCTACATACCAAACTAGAAAAAGAACAGAATACCTCAAAACCTGAAATGAAGTCAACAATAGTTCTCTGTTTTCCAACCAAAAAAAAGATGAGCATAACTGAGCAACAAAAAAAATTATACGGCAGATAATATTCATAGCAGAAACCGGTTTTATATAAAAACATAAAGCAACCCTAACCTGCAGTTAAGATTTCTCAAACAATAATTAATCAGGCACATGTGCGGTCATAAAAACAAAACACACCTAAAATATAAACATTTCAAATTATTAGATGAAAGCTATGCGATTTAAAGCTGTTGACACCAAGAGAAAAAAAAAGCACATTTCTTTTTCCCTTAATCATAACATTTGACTGCTCAAGATCTTATATCTTTACAGCTCAAGCCCTACTTGAACACACACACACACACACACACTTCCCCATGCTGTGACCTCACTTCCTTTGACATCAACAGTCTCCGTGGGGGATGGGAGAGGCAAAAGACAGTAAAATTGCTCAAGCCCGCTTCTCCAACTACTACCTCCTTGCTCACATTTTAACTACATTAAATCTAAGATTATTTAATGTATTTATTTGCAACATTCAGCAGACTTTCAGCCCTATCTTTCAGAAAACCTTAGAAAAAAAGGGACAAGATATCAATTAGAGTGTAATCAAATCTACATTGAGATCCTCAAACAAACAAAATCACTGGTTTTAATATACAGCAAACACAGACTTGGCATTTTTAAGAGGTATAGTCTCATCCCTACCCCCATCTACAGACAATGAAGCGGAACGGCTCACCTCGGAAATACGTGAGGGCCAATGGCTGAAAAGGCCCATTTGAACTCGGTGTGTCCAAAACCATCTTGTTTCCCTTCTTAGAGCATGTCAACACCTATCTGTCCGTCCAAGAGGGAGGGGAGTTATAGAGGGTAGGAGGGAAAAGGCGGATCACCTACAGCGATTTAAGCTAGCCTCCATTTCAGCACCAGCACTCTCAGCAGAAAATGAAGCTCAACTGCAAGCTGGAGGGAAACAGCTCTCTAGTGATGTCATCTACAAAAAGCCCCTCGCCATTGGCTGGCTAGAATCACATGACCGGACCTCACGACTGCAAGCTGAGAAGGTTTACAATTGGCTACCCTGATTAAAAGGTAGGCGGGCCACTGGCTATAGGGAGGGGGAGACACTCGGTTTTCAATAGAAAATAAAGATAAATATCAGCGAATGTACTATAATATTTGCAAGCTACAATAAACCCAAACATCTGAGGCAAATGCGTAATATCCAAGCAGCCCTTGCAGAACAAAACCAAAGCTTTCTATTAATCACTGCTGCTATTAAAACCACGTTAACATGTTTATCACTCAGCTGATTCATTCTATTACTGGTGAAACATGATGACTCAGTAGACACTACTACTCACGGTACAATTTTAATTTTAAACCTGTTACAGCTAAGGTTTATCTCTGCAAGAAACTAATTTATAAGCCAGAGCCAGCTATGATTAGACATCCATGTGTAAACATCCACTGTCAAAATTAAACCGAACGCTTCTGCTGTTGGCTACGAATGGAAAACAATGGCTTTAGGGTCCCTCCCAGGTGCAACCTTGACACAATTTGCTCATATGTACAATAAACAAAACCACACAGAAAAGCAAAGTGCTGACAGGAAACCACACTTTAGCAGCTCACTCGCTGCAGCGAGTCTTCTGCTGAACAGATGAGCCAGTATAATAGGAACACTCCCAAGTCTGAGGCGAAGGACAATTTAGCTGAGAACATTTTTCGAACGCATATATCTATGAAATGACAGTCTGTAATAGGGTTACCCAATATTTATATTTCTGAAATATACATTGCAAAACATTTTACCAGACGAAATTTTTCATTATTTTCGTATGATCGAGGTGATTTTGTAAGAGAGAGTCCATCTTTGTAAAATAATACTACACAAATGTTAAGCACAGATAAATATATTAGAACAAAGATGCAAATTTGTGTTTTTTCTGGAAATTTTGATACAGAAATGAAAATAATCAAATGTAAAATCACACTGCAGAGACTTCACCATATAAATTAAGTACAACAAATTTTTTGTTATTGTTTATTGTTATGACTGCTGAAGATACACACTGTAATATTAACAATAAAATATAAAAAAAAAGATTAGCAAAACTAAAAATATCAATTTATTTAACATTTAATAGTAAACAATTTAAGTTTAATTTATATTGTATATGTTAAGGCACATTTTAGCACCATCATTACAGCAGAGAACCTGTCGCATCGTAGGTTCTAACCTGTCTCTTTGTACTAAAATTTTTTCATGAAAATCAAAAACTACAAGAGAAAAAGAGACATTATTATTAACATTAACCAAAAATATTTCCAAGCTAAAAATAGTCCAATTACAATCATTAGTACAAATATCATTCTAGCGGAATAATATTCCAGATTTCAGACATTTTCGCAATTCCCTCTAATGCACATGCATAAATTTATCAGATGTTTAATTATGTTTCACAAAATTTCACTGATCACGGAAGCACAGTAAAGACCTACAGGACGATGCCGGTGGAATTGATGTGCATAAGATCTGCAGAGTAACTGTCAAATATCTTGTAAAATTAGTACTGCTTCCTCTAAACTGTTTGCACAATTGCAAATTTAAAGTAAAAGTTAAAACCGAGTGCACATTGAAACATGATTTTGATACCCCACATAATGCGTGGCTTGAATGTTTTATTTTGTAGATCAAATTCATGAAGAGCTGTAATTTCTCATTCAATTAAGACAATAGCTGGAATTATTTATGCAAATATATCATACAAATCATAAACAGACATTCCTGTACCGCTAGTTCCCGCAAATCATACTAGTTGCAGAACAAGCTGTGGGTATGCAGCATACCGGGTTGACATAATTACAGACAGATAAAAGAATTTCCAAGAAAGTTAGACAGTCCGGGTCGGAGTGCACTGTAAACCAAACAATGACACCTGGAACAGACAGGGTTGAGGCTCCAAGTAAAATCCCCCACAGTGGCAACTGACCACATGGGCTTGTACCCAGGGCCTTAACAGTTTGTAGTATGTAAATCGAGCAAGCAGGCTGCGAACATGTTTGTACCTGAATATTTGTTTATCGTCACCTGTATTTAAGGTATGTGTGATTATCATATACAAGAAAGAAGGAAGTACCACGTAAAATCTGACAGCAATTTCACCAAACAAGAGCCACACTAAGAGACGCAAAGAAACAATTCCCAGTAAGCGCACATCAACCCCAACATCATTCAACCCAGGAAATCTCTGCATTGAGACCACTTCCTCACTGTGTGCGCACAGCTGTATTGGCGGTTAGAATAATCAGAGTGTTTCTTACCATAGAACGATTTAGATGGCAAATCTAGGTGTTATACTTTTCAGAATATTTAAGGCCAAATAAACAATGTATTTATATGCTTTTAAAATAACTACATTGTAAAAACAAGAGACTTCTATGGGGTTTTTTTTTTAGATTTCCGCTGTACCATTAACTTTTTTATAGCAGTCACAACCACAGACTTAAAAAAGCTAATTGAAAGACAAAGGTAAGCCTCGGCAATAACTAGACTAAGTATATTTATGATTTGCTATTAATTCTCTTGAATGTTAACAGTAGTTATACATCTAGCTGCTTACATTACTGTATTTATGTGCTGAACAATGTTAGACATTAAATATTCAACTAACGAAAATACCTAAGTATACCTAGACTAAACAAACATCAGTGATCAGCATTGCCTGGAAGCTAAAATTGTGTGTCAATTTCTAATAAAAAAATCCATGACAAAGTTTTCTTCTACAGTGCAGTGTTGTGCAAGTATCTTTCACAGACATTTGATTATTATCCTCATCTAAACAGTCATGTAGTGCCAGTTGTGCTGATGTCGTACCATGGTGCAATAACTAGCAAACTGTTTAACACTTATTAGTGAAGTTGGGTCGAAACATTACATTACATTTTTTTTTTTTTTTTTTTACATATTTTTAAAGTGCATATCATGATATGCATATCACAAAAATTTGTAATAGTAATAGTTTAAATTTAGGTTAATGCGAATAGTAAAATATGTGGCATGTGGTTGTTAGTTGCATGTGCATGCTTTAACGCAGGACATTAACAAGCCATGAAGCTTTAACAGTGAGCTAATCTTGAGATAAGCCAGCCCATGGCACCTGCTGAGGATTTTGTGCAAAAGCGAGGAAGCACCTCAATGATAAGGCAGTATTTTGGGTTTAGAAGAGATGACCTCATGCAGACGGAATTCTATGCAGAACATATAAAACTCTCGTGGCATTGCAAAAGGCTACACATCTACAGTTGCCTTAAAACCATGCGCAATTTGTATCAGCTATGCTCGGCTAAAAAGTCTCCATACACCTGTGAATGTGGTTGACAAAACATTTGTATTTTATTATTGTATTGCATATTGATCATTTAATTATTTAGCATGTTATTGCATATTACCTTTTTTAAATATCATGCAAGCCTTCTCAGAATAATGGTTAAAACTAATATAAAAATAATTCCCATTATGAATAATTTTAATTTAAACCCCCCACAGCTGCTTCATTTCCCCCTGAACAACCTGATGACAAGTGTACAGAGCACCTGGATAAACAATGTTCTGACATTAAGCAGCAGCACAGACAAAGCACTTTATATAAGAAGCTACTTTAGGATGCTGTTCCTAACAGATTTACAGGGAACTTCAGCTGAAATCAGGACAGAGTTCTATTCCCACAAGAGGAGGCCAAGGGTTACATGTCAAAAAAAAAAATACAGATCAACACTAACAGCTTACTGTTAGTATTTGACTCACATACAAAGAATTTTACAAAAGGTGTGTAACACAGACAGAAGTGGACAAACCAGTAACCCATGCTCCCAGGAAAGACAAATTTTTGGTCTTTAGCCAATCCTAGGCACAAAATGTAGGTTTTTATTTGGCATGCATAGTATGTTTACAGATATTTTGTTCTCAACAATATCATGCAACCCACTGTAAAAAACACTGGCTGATGTTTTATCCTTTTGGTGGTTGAATTCATTTCAGAATCATAAACATGTATGTCATCGAACATTCAGCCAATTCAATATCCAGTTACCTTTCAATTAAACACAATGATACTAACCAGATGTTCATACTAGGGCAAAACATTGCATCTTTTAACCTTACAATTTTTTACCGTCACAACCATCATGTTGTTCTAGATAAATTACTACCTCATTAAACATTACACTATATTAGCTGCTACATTTTTTGATTAAGGTGGCTAATGTGGTAATTAATTACCTGTAGATTTTCTCACAACTAAAACATGTGACTGGCCAGTAAATCAGAGTTTTTAAATGTCTGTGTGCTGCTAAATCAGTGACCAGTCCCATCTGAAGTACCTTCAACTTTAGTATTCCTATTAGGGCCACCAAAACAACTTGACAAACTAATTGCAGTAAATATGTTAAAATGTGTCATACTGAAACTGTGTAACTAAAAGTACATGAACCATGTTCTGTCCACATTTCGGCAAACAGTCCACACTTTGACGGATGTCTTTTGGACCCTTCCAAAAAAAAAGTACTTCCTCTGTACATGTACCAACAGTGTTAACGCTTTTCCATACAGACTTACAATATTGGTTCATACAGAGCGCATACCTTGATTTCAACGTTAAGTCGAATAACTTTTTTTCCATGTTTTATTTGTTAAAATGTTTAATTCATGCAAGTTAATGCTTATGGTCCCTTTGAATAAATATAACCATCACAGACAAGCACCATCTGCTGATTGTCTTAGGCGGAAAGTGGCACCAAGTGTTCATCTCCCCCAACTGACGTTTAAATATTACCAAACATTTATTTAACAAAAGGTTGATAAATCTGTAATAACGGATTGTATATTTCATAAAGACTTATACTGTAAAATGCATGAATTAAATGGAAATGCACATATTTCACTGCTCAAGTTGTCTCCCTTCTCGCGTTTAGCGTTTTCAAACGCAGTTGGTCGACCTAACAAACTTTTACATTATTCAGTGCTCGGCAATAAAAGGTCATCTGTACGGAACATTGTTATGTACGGAACATGGTTAGTCTACGTTAGTTTAGTATTCTGATACAAGTCATTTCGACATGGTTGAAAATACTGACAAATTGTAGGGGTATATCTTAAACTGTGTTAAACAGAACATATTGGAAGGGGCTCAAATCTGCAGCAAGCGATTGTTTAAATCACTGCAACAGAAAACCTTAATACAGACACATTAAATCTAAAACACTTCACATTTGATATTCACACAGAAAATATCCAAAAATGTTTAAGCATTTAATGTAATACGTAAAACTGATAAAAATACAAAAACATACCTTTGAAAGCAGGCAGTTTCTGAAGCTCCCGATTATTGCTGAGACTAAAGCGAGAGGAGCTTTGCCTCTTTTCCTTTTTGCCAGGGGCTTGAGATCCAGACTGTTTCCCCTTCAGCAGCTGTGTGGTTGGTGGCACACTGTTGCTGCCCTTTCTGTTGGATCCCTGTAGGAAAAACAAGCTCACCTGTAGTAATTATTTAACAGGACAGTATTCAACGATTCAACTCTAATGATTTTTAATATTTAAAAAGAACTTTAATTTCTGTCCAACAAGACTGAAGAGGAGGAGTAAGCGTACAGTTACATTAACAGCATTTGGCAGACGCCCTTACCCAGAACGACTTACACTTATTTCATTTACACAATTGAGCTATTGAGGGTTAAGGGCCTTGCTCAGGGGCCCAGCAGTGGTAACTTGGCGTTGCTGGAAATCGAAATTTTTATTTCTTAGAATAGACATCACTAACTTCCCATTGTTACAAAAAATATCAATACCCATCTCAAGTATTATGACATCACTTTATAAAAACTTTATAAAAAGCATAAAAAGGTACAGCAGGTGCACCTCCACCCTCACACCCTTAACCCATTTCTACAGGGGTTTCACATTCAGGCTTGTAGAAAAACTTTTTGCTATGAAAAACTTTTTTTTTTTTTCCAGACAGAAAATCAGCAGATGATAAAGGCGGGTGTAACTGCGCTGGATCACATATTACTGATGTTAAAAATCCTACACAGAGCAGTTTGATCAAAACAAACAAAAAAAACCAAAAACCATTGAGATTGATCGATTACCTCTGCCACAAATTCTTTACACTTCTCACAGGAAGTCATCTATAGAAGTGCTAAACCAACTCCAGTTTCAAGAACCACTATTTTGCTATCACTAAGAGTCTTATCGCCACCTTATCTATGCTACGCACTGCACATGGTCACTTTAACAGAATTACACAATACATAAGCATATATTTATGAACCAACACACAAGTCTCCTAAAGTGTTTATAATGTTTCTCAGGACTATTAACAGTTTACGTGATCATCACATTTGCTACTGTGCCGGGTTGTTTTTGTTGTTGCTGTAGTACAGTTTATATCATGGGCTATTGTTCGATATTTATCAGGTTTGTACTTTACATCCGTAAAGCATGCATTAATTCCACCCGTTAACCTATTGTCTTTGACACACAGATAAAGTGAAAATGTGTGTAAAAAAAAAAAGAAGAAGCTAGCTTTAATACCGTTCGCACAGGCTAAAACTAAACGGTTTTTCCTTAATCATGAAATAGCTGAACGAAAAAAAACAGCCAAACAAACACCAGGAACAGGTATGAACTATGTTTGCTGCTTACAGTCTTCTAATAAAGCACCTCATTCTGATTATGTACAAATTTGGACAAACATACAATTATTTTAGAAATTTAAAAAAATAAATGATGAGGAAAAGTGATTACGACATGTCCTAGGTTACATTTATGCCATTTGGAAGCACCCTTATGGAGAGCGACTTACATTTATCTCTTATACAACCAAGCAATTGGGGGTTAAGGGCCTTACTCAGGGGCCCAACAGTGGTAACTTGGTGATGCTGGGAAACAAAATCAATTAGCAGTCCAACACCTTAACCACTGCCTTCAATTCTGGAAATTAAACCAGTTGTGTTTGTTGAGTGACTAAAACATAAGGGATTCATTTCAACAATATTTCGCAAATCAAACTATAAGCAGAGGTTTTGCGGAATGTTTAACCAAGGGTACATCAGTGGGCTTTTTGTTGCTCCAAACATTTTTTTTTAATTTAATAAAAAAAATAACAAAAAAAACCCTATTAGATATTAACTAACATCAGCTTTTGCGTTACCTCATGATCTGAATTTTCCTGCCCTGCAGATTTGCTGACTTTTCCAGACTTCGGTGATTCCTAATAAACAGAAAAGAAATGTAACATTATGAGTCGCTGTTATTTTATTTAATAACATTTGCATTTCATCCATTTAATGCAAAGTTGACATTTTATTTCAGAAGCAACCGTTAATGACTGTCAAGCGGTTAGCTAACCTAGCTGGCTAGCCGGAAACTTCCAACTGACGTTATGAATGCTAAAAGACTCAGTTTTTTTATTATAGCATGTGTAGATAAACGAGTAAACAGAATTTAAAGCAACACAAGTGCAAAAAAATTGGTTTTTAAGTAAATATAACATTTGTCTTGCAGAAACGCGACATGTTATCTAGGCTAACCGTCACTGGTTAACTGTTTAGCACCAGTCAGTTTAAACAAATGTAGCCGAAGCTAACTAGCCAACACACCCTAAATGGCTTTAGGAATATTGCGGAGGAAAATATCAAAAGTTGTACATTTCAACATTAAAAACAATTTAAGTTTACCCGGAAGCCGCAATTAAAGAACTGAGTTGTTAAATTTGTCCATGAACGTAAACGGAAGGCAAATTCGAAAGAATATTCGAGCTAGCGTTGCCGAGCTAGCCAGCATTAGCATACTCCATTGAATTAGAAGGAAGCTTAGCTAATAGTTACTAGAGCGCGAGCCTTTTAAAAAAAAACTCATCCAGAATAAGTTTCCAAGAACAACTCATTTATAACTGAATATTAACTAAGGATAAATGCAAAAAATGCATATTACCTTGTCTTTTTTTGTTTTGTTCGGCATCGCACTCATATGTCCAACCCAAGCCTCAGACTCAGAGCCCACTCCCCGACTGAAGCTACACTCACACACTCACACACACACACACACTCTTTTACACATTCACACACACACACATACATACATACAGTACACACACTTTCCCCCTCATATCTCCTCAAAGAGGCGGCTCATGTTTAGCTCAGATTGTCAAACACCACTACACACACACACACTTACAAATACTACAATAAATATAATTTCAACAGCTAACGTTTTAATTTCATTGATAGCTTTTGTGTTGGGAAATTTTAGCTTAAAGAAGAACTGTATTTTTTTCTCATCATAAACCGCTGTCATTTTTTTATTTACTTTAGTGCATGTGTTATATTCCTTTTTTATATTTGTATTACACAGCAGACTCACAGCTGCATTCTCCTGAACCTGGGTTACTACTGAATTACTCAATTATCTCTGCAAGGGTTTCTGACGGATTCACTGCTTTTCTTTAGATCCTAAAACATGATCCATTTCCATTTACAGCATCTCTTTTATACAAGTAAGCAATTATGTGTTAGGGGCCTTACTCAGGGGCCCAACAGTGCTGGTGGTGGGAATCAAACCCACAATCATTTAATTTTTCAATAGCCTAATACCGATTCCCGGGCAGGGGCCTTTCTGGAATTTGCATGTTCTCCCTGTTTCTCCCGGTTTCCTCCCACAGTCCAAAAACATGTATTGTAGGTTGATTGGTGATTCTTAATTGCCCATAGGAGTGAGTGTGACTTGTCCAGGGTGTACCCCTCCTGCCTTCAGCCCTTTCAGAGATGGCTGGCTTCAGCAGATATAGGTATAGAAGAGGAATGAATGAATAATAAACTGAATATATGATGTTTTGTCTGCTAGGGAAGTTCTAATTCAGTATTTAAAAAGAAATTAAACCTCACTATTTATTGATCAATTATTGAAAACAGAGAGGCTGTTGGGATTACTGTATGTTTGTAACGTAAGCCTACATTACCTTTTGGACAATGTTGGAGTCCATGATTGTTTCAAATGTAGTGTAAGTGGTAGAAATCATAACCTTTTAAAAATGTTGTCTTAGACTTTGTCTAGTTACATGTTGAATGAATCGTTTGGAGTCTAATCTAATCAAGAATGTAAAAAAAAGATGAATGTTTTCAATAATTATTATTCCAACGAATTATTTAACTAAATTTTATAACTTGATGTTCAATAAATAAAAACATACTGTCTCTAGAAAAGTTTACTTAGGATGAAGATAAGGTTGTGTTCTGATGCCATCTGCTGCTTAAGAAAAGTATAAGTGCGTATAAATGCAAAATAAGTGAGATGACATGGCTGTACCATTGAATTCTTATACTTGGCAACTACAAAAGCTTCCTGTTTATTAGGTATATTGATCTACCTACATCCCTTTATTTTGTTGTAATCACTGTTAACATAACATCGTCTGACTTTATATAATATAATGTAGCCCATCTGCTGGCCAGCATGATTCAGCCCCCTCCAGTGTCAGCCTCAGATGCTGTGGCCGGAGAACACCTCTAAGCATGGATTACAATATTAAAGCTTTCTATTAAAAGAAAGGAAGCTTTACAGGGCATCAGTTTTGAAGTAACTAGTCATAGCAATAAAGCATATAGAATTCAATGTAGTGAGCTATACGTTAAATGTTTTAATAATTAAGCATGATTTCATATGAATTAAGAAGTCAGTCACTTGTGACTTTGATTGAAATTTATTTTGGAATGTCAACACTAAAATTACAGTATAAGAGACCATCCATTATACTTTTCTGAAAACAAAACGTTTTATGGAATGTAAATAAAAACAAAATGCATATACAACTCAATATTACAAAAGAAAGTGTACTAAAAGAAAGTGTACAGCCAAGCTTGCTGTATCAAGTCACAAAAAGGGCAAAAACATCTAGAACCAGAACCAGAATCAAGACCAAGTGGGCTTAATTAGCACCCAGACACCTAGCTAGGTCCAGCTGCACAACTGAGAAGCAGTCTTCAAAATAAATTGGTTTTCCGAATATAATTCCCATCACTAGCTTATCTTTATACGCTGATCTATTTTAACCCCCAGACACAAGTTAGGTCGAGCACAGTAAAGTTTTAAAATTTGAAGCAGTCATAGAACATCTGTGTCTGGAAACCGTTTCTGTACGTTTAGATAGTCTTACTTAATAAAATACATGCATTATTCTAAACATGCAGTTGTATTCCTGGTGGCAATGACTGCTTACACAGCTGCAGTCTTCCAAGTGCACCTCAAGCCCATTAATTTAAACCTGTACAATTTACACAACTATGAACTAACAAAACACAAAGCAGTTTTAATCAACTTCCTCCATGCGTGATGTGTCGTCATCCTCTTCCAAGGGGGGCATGTCCTCAACGGGGGCAGAGCTTGGCTCTTCAGTTGACAGGTCATCATCATCAATGCCTGCAACAGATAAATAACAGAAACCTGAGGATGCTGTTTACAGTAAAGAAAAATGATCTGCTTGGTTGTGTTCCTGTTTTCTGTAACAAAGCGTATACAAGTGCTCTAGTCTTACCCAAGCCCAGCTTGATCATTCTGTAGATGCGGTTGGAGTGTGTCTGAGGATCATCAAGGGTGAAGCCTGATGAGAGCAGTGCTGTCTCGAATAGCAAGATTACCAGATCCTTTACGGACTTGTCGTTTTTGTCAGCTTCTGCCTTTTGCCGCAGGGTTTCAATAATAGGATGATCAGGGTTGATCTCTAGGTGCTTCTTAGCAGCCATGTAGCCCATAGTGGAGTTGTCCCTCAAAGCCTGGGCCTTCATGATCCTCTCCATGTTGGCTGTCCAGCCATATGTACTGGTCACAATGCAGCAGGGAGAAGCAACCAAGCGGTTAGAGACAGTAACCTGAAAGAGTGGAGATTAGAAAATATGTTACAACAGGTCCACTTAATTTTAGTTCTGAGAATCAATTTGATTAATTTGTGCAAATTATCTTTTACCTTTTCAACCTTCTTTTCAAGAATGTCCTTCATGATCTTGCAAAGGTTCTCAAATTGTGTCTTCTTCTCCTCTTGCTTCTTCTTTTCCTCCTCATCCTCAGGCAGCTCAAGTCCCTCCTTAGTTACTGACACAAGGTTTTTGCCCTCAAATTCTTTCAGCTGCTGAACACAGTATTCATCAATGGGCTCAATCATGTAGATCACCTCCAGGCCAGCTTTGCGCAGGCGTTCCACAAAAGCAGAGTTGGCCACCTGTTCTTTGGTTTCACCTGCAACAAATTATGAAAATATTTTAAATAATGCACTATGTAGATCAAAATGTTTGTGAGAAATGTTTTGTTAGTGCTATTGGTATAGCCCCTACCAGTAATGTAGTAAATGTGCTTCTGAGTGTCCTTCATGCGAGTGACATAATCTTTAAGGGACACCATCTCATCCCCAGAAGCAGAGGTGTAATAGCGCAGCAGCTCTGAAAGTTTTTTCCTATTCTGAGAATCCTCATGGATACCAAGCTGTCAGATAAAATAATTATACAAATTAAAGGAATTTAAATTACAAGAAGTATTTAAAATAACCCAGCTATGAACACTTATCAACTATGGCCAGATTTACAGAATCAAACAAAGACCAAGATGGCAAGTGATGACGTGTGATAAGTGGCCTTTTCCACTCACATTTCTAACAAACATCAGTGCTGTGTCTACTAGCGGTGCAGCAGACCCACGGTTCGGCTCACACTTGACCCACAGATTATTTGTTACATTTTTAACGTGCAAATTAAAATATAAAAGGCAATATTACTGCCAGATATTGTTTAAATAATTTTGTAACTACATAGAGCAGTTGTGTTTACATGACCGGGGCATGTTAATCAGATAAAAATGCGGACGAGCAGAAAAGATTGAAAAGCCTCCCGAATCATTGGGAGCATTTTGGCAATAACACATCTCTCAGAAAGTTTAATCGCTGAATAAGAGATGCGCAGTCCAGTGCTACAGACACGCCCCCTCTATGAGAGTCACACAAGAGTGGAAGTTAAAAAGACACAATATAGATATCTGTGACCACAGGTAATTCCAGAAACCAAGTTAATCCAGCGACAGAAGATCGACTGGCCATTTCGGTTTCTAGCAAAAGGGTTTTTTCACAGCAGGTGACATGGTGACTGCTAAAAGTTCCTTGTTTTTAACATAAATAAATAAATGTTTGAGGCTCAGGTTGTTTTACATGTTACACGTTAATAACTGAGGATTAAATATTTTATTTAAAATTTTTATTCATTAAATGAAATTATTTTATTTTTGCTATAGGTGCTATAGGGTTCTTTTTGTTAAAATTTAAAAAAGTTATTTGACGCAAGTTTTCTTGTAATAATTGCAAAGCAAATAAAATTTGTCTTTCCCCTTTTTTTGCCAACCCCAAAAATGTGATCCGAACTGTGAGTTTTGTGATACGTTGAACCACTAGTGTCCCCACTACACTAATATACTATGGCAATCTTTCACACCTAATGGAAAAAGTTGAACTGAAAATTGTATAGATTTTAAAGCCAACACATTATTCAATTTACATTTTAGTATTTATTTAGGAAAAGTCATACCTTGATATTCTTTGAGAACTGCTCATAATACTTCTTGTAGTTGTCCTTGTCCTCTGAAAGCTCAGTGAAAAGCTCAAGGCACTTTTTAACCAGGTTCTTTCGGATGACTTTGAGAATCTTACTCTGTTGCAGCATCTCTCTCGAGATGTTCAAAGGTAAGTCTTCAGAATCCACCACACCCTTAATAAAGTCTAAAAAAAATTTAACAGGAAATAAGAAAATTGCTTACATTTGAATGCCGCTTTAGAGGTATATAATATTATGTTTGTGCAACTCGTTAGATTTCTGATTTCCTTACTGAGATATTCTGGAATGAGTTCTTCACAGTTGTCCATGATGAACACACGGCGTACGTAGAGCTTAATGTTGTTCTTTTTTTTCTTGTTCTCAAAAAGATCAAAAGGAGCTCTGCGGGGTACAAAGAGCAGGGCACGGAACTCCAGCTGGCCTTCCACTGAGAAATGCTGCAAGAAGAGCAACCAGATGTTAGTCCTGTTACTAAGTAATGAACAATAATTTATTGTTATATAATAATTATTAATAACTATGTGGTCTTACTTTAACAGCAAGGTGATCCTCCCAATCGTTTGTCAGACTCTTGTAGAACTCCCCATACTCCTCATTAGTGATGTCATCAGGGTTCCGTGTCCACAAAGGCTTGGTCTTATTAAGCTCTTCCAGGTCAATATACTTCTCCTTAATTTTCTTCTTCTTCTTTTTCTTATCTGTGCTCTTGTCATGGTCCTCATCATCGTCTGAGCCGACATCCTCGATCTCTGGCTTATCTTCATCTTTCTCGGCTTCCTCCTCAGTTTTGTCTTTCTCTTTTTCCTCCTCAGCTTCATCATCGCTTATTTCCTTGTCACGTTCTTTCTCCACCTTATTAAAAAGAAATATGGGTAAGCACAAAACTACTAGATTCAAATATTAAAACATAAGAAAAAACAAAATTGAATTTTAGAATTACAATAGCTACTTACATATAATGTGATGGGATAGCCAATGAACTGCGAGTGCTTCTTCACAATCTCCTTTATACGCTTCTCCTCAATGTACTCTGTCTGATCCTCCTTCAAATGCAAAATAACCTTTGTGCCACGCTTAATTGGTTCAGCTGTAGGAACATGAAAACAAATATAACAGTTTGAATTATAAAACTATCTAATAACCACGTATGATTTATTACCCCTATTACCACTATTAACCCGATTACTGTCTTTTAACTTTATAGCACAAACTTTGATAACCAATTTGAATGGACTAATTATGCAGTAATATAAAATACTTACAGTTATCCACTTTCACTGTGAATGAGCCACCAGCAGATGACTCCCAGGCATACTGCTCATCATCGTTGTGCTTGGTGATGACTGTGACTTTTTCAGCAACCAGATACGCTGAGTAGAAACCCACACCAAATTGGCCAATCATAGAGATGTCAGCTCCAGCCTGCAGAGCCTCCATGAATGCCTTGGTTCCAGACTTGGCGATGGTTCCCAAGTTGTTGATAAGATCAGCCTTGGTCATGCCAATGCCAGTGTCAATGATGGTCAGGGTGCGATCAGTTTTGTTAGGAATAATTTCAATCTTCAGGTCTTTTCCTGAATCCAGTTTAGTTGGGTCAGTCAGACTTTCATATCTAATTTTGTCCAATGCCTAAATTTATAAAAGAGGCAATTATTATTTTATTTTATGCAAAATAAAGTAACATATGGTTAATATATCCATATATTAATATATCCTATTATATGGTGACAATTTAAATATTTCTTACATCTGAGGAGTTAGAGATCAGCTCCCTGAGGAAGATTTCTTTGTTGGAGTAAAAGGTGTTGATAATCAGAGACATCAACTGTGCAATTTCTGCCTGGAAGGCAAAGGTCTCTGCCTCCTCTTCCATCGGCTGGTCATGTGCTTCTGGCATCTGTATGAGAAAGAAGAACCCGTCAGATGTCATACATTAATGAACTGAATCTCAGTTTCAAAATATGTATTTCAGAAACTGTATCAGGAGCAATTTATAGCACTGGTTAGGATGATGTAAACATCAAGATCTTAATAAAATGTGTTATTTTCTAAATTACCAGTCTGTACAGGTTTACCGTGTCTAAATGTAAGGTACAGCCTATGATAAGTTTGTGTTCATGAATCATTAATTACACAATTATACATATTAAACTTATGCAGGTGGATGTCTGTGAGTGTATATTGTATATTTACAGCATTTGGCAGACACATTTATTCAGAGTGACTTACATTTATCTCTATTTCATACAACTGAGCAATTGGGAGGTTAAGGGTCTTGCTCAGGGGCCCAACCCTGGTCTTCCAGGTATCAGTCCAACACCTTAACCACTGAGCCACCAGTTCCTTTTGTGCGTTTGTGTGTGTATAAAAGGGGTAAGTCTGTTCGGTGTTTTTTCTCCCCACACACAAGGTTCTAAAATCCCACTGAACGTTTCGAACGTGTTCAGTTTTTAATGTATGGATGATTTTCCGGAACAATCTGCGACCATGTGACTGGCCGAGACAGAGTGCGCATGCGCCATCTACCGGCTGTCGCGATTCACTGCAGACTTCTAGAAAGCTCTACCGAGTCGCGTCATCTGTCCACGACACCGAGCGCGTGGTAAAGCCGCATCTGAGCACGGCTATAAGCGCACTCCATCAGCGCAAATAACAGTAAACTCAATAAAGTCACAGAACATTACGACTGTTACATATTAGCCGACTATACTTACAATTAATCAGACTCACGGTTTATTCTGCCAAGAACTGCATTTAAGCAGCTAATTAAGTTACAGTCATATAAATAGGGAAAATCGAATGTTACCAAAACCATTAAAAATACTTTAAAGCATGTTAACACGCAGTGTAGTTTATATGCAATAGATATATTTTAGCACGATAACGTTGCCTAGGTTATTGTTCACATCCATGTTTTGTTGTTTTTTAATCCGAGATAAAGTCAGCGTTATAATCTGTCGTACAGGACATTCTGTTAATCCGTCAGACCGAATAGCTATAACCAGAAAACTAGCGCTAAAATTTAGCACTTTAACTCAGCACGCTAATATGCTAATACTTTAATAAAGGCACACTATGTTTAATAACTGTACAGCAAGAATACAAGCATTAAAGCGATGGTAATAAAACCAGTTTCAGTTTGTTTAATGCCTTACCTTGTCCGCCGAAAGTGTTTTAATATGTAGTAGTTTATCGCACCGCTGTCCGGCTCACAAACGAGTGTGTGTATGAGTGTGAACTATGATGTAGAAGAGCGCGCGGCGGCTGTTTATATATAGCGCTTCTACAGAGTGTTCGAGAAACAGGCCCGGCTTGGGCGCGCGCGCGAGGCGGGTCTTTAAAGGCCTGTCAATCAACGGATGTTCTGGAACAGTTTCTATTCATTTATTTATTTATTATAATTATTATTAAGAAATAATTTACTTTAAACAGCCACTGTTTTCATTATACATAATAGTTTATTAGAAATATTCAGTTCCAAGTTTGTTTAAAAAAAAAATTTTTTTAATTAATAATATATTTTCTAGATTCTAGAATTCCCAAAGATTAAACCAAACAAGCACAAACATTTTACAATAACATCATAATTAAAAAAAAAATAAAGAAAGAAAAAATAGCTTTTAAACAAAAGTTACAAAATCTAATTGGCAGAATGTAATTCCAGTTAAATACAATACATTTTTCTGTATTACATATTGGCTTAAAACTTTAATCGACTTCCTCCATTCTGGATGTGTCATCATCACCCTCCAAAACTGGCATTTCCTCCTCACATGGCTGGATAATATCCTCTACAGTCGAATCGTCATCATCGATGCCTTTATAAGAGCAAGAAGATCATATTAGAAAATATATTTTTATCTGAGTAATTCTGAGCTATGTTGTGTAGATTTTTTTAAAACCAGAATAATAACGTACCAAGACCAAGTTTGATCATCCTGTAGATACGGTTAGCGTGTGTCTGTGGGTCGTCCAGAGTGAAGCCAGAAGACAGCAAGGCGGTCTCAAACAGCAGAATCACCAGGTCTTTCACAGCTTTGTCGTTCTTGTCAGCTTCTGCTTTCTCTCTGAGGGTCTCGACAATTGGGTGCAGGGGGTTGATCTCCAGGTGCTTCTTAGCTGTCATGTAGCCCATTGTGGTATTGTCTCTCAGTGCCTGAGACTTCATGATCCTCTCCATGTTGGCTGTCCAACCATATGTACTGGTCACAATGCAGCAGGGAGAGGCAACCAGGCGGTTAGAGACAGTCACCTTGTTAAAAGAAATAAAAGGATGCATCATGAAAAAAGTGGACTAATAAACATCTATTTTTATGTAATGTAAAATGTAACTTTTTTTTTTTTTTTTTTTACCTTTTCAATCTTTTTATCTAAAATGTCCTTCATGATTTTGCAAAGGTTCTCAAATTTGGATTTAAGCTCCTCCTGCTTCTTCTTCTCTTCTTCATCCTCAGGCAGCTCCAGTCCTTCTTTGGTCACTGACACTAGAGTTTTGACATCATATTCCTTCAGCTGCTGAACACAGTACTCATCAATAGGCTCGATCATGTAGATCACTTCCAAGCCAGCTTTGCGCAGCCGTTCCACAAAGGCAGAGTTGGCGACCTGATCCTTTGTCTCACCTTAGAAAATCAGGAAAATATGCTTGTTATAAATTATATTTTACATACAGTGTCCATGTTATATATATATATATATATATATATATATATATATATATATATATATATATATATATATATATATATATATATATAGGAAATATTCTGATATATATATATATACAATTTAGTGTCTGATACCAACCTGTGATGTAGTAGATGTGCTTCTGGTTGTCCTTCATTCGGGAGACATAATCCTTAAGAGACACCATTTCATCTGCCGAGTTGGAGGTGTAGTAGCGCAAAAGCTCTGACAGCTTTTTACGGTTCTGAGAATCCTCATGGATACCAAGCTGAAATAGAAACAAAAATATATTATTTTGTAAAATGTCTTATAGCTCAAAAAAACTCAATATATACACAATGTAAATTTACCTTAATATTTTTGGAGAATTGTTCATATAACTTTTTGTAGTTGTCCTTGTCCTCAGAGATTTCAGTAAAGAGCTCAAGACACTTCTTGACCAGGTTCTTTCGGATGACTTTGAGAATCTTACTCTGCTGTAGCATCTCTCTTGAAATGTTCAGTGGCAGATCCTCAGAGTCCACTACACCCTTCATAAAATCTAATTTTAACAAAGGAACGTCATTCAACGTGACATGCTTCCAAATTCCAGCTCTATTTATTTGTAATTCTGATAAAAATGATTAATAATATTTAGGCACACTTACTAAGATATTCTGGAATTAGGTCTTCACAATTATCCATAATAAAGACTCTGCGCACATAAAGCTTGATGTTGTTTCTCTTCTTCCGGCTCTCAAAGA
Source organism: Bagarius yarrelli (assembly GCA_005784505.1). Taxonomy (NCBI): domain Eukaryota; kingdom Metazoa; phylum Chordata; class Actinopteri; order Siluriformes; family Sisoridae; genus Bagarius; species Bagarius yarrelli. Next base: position 5,338,233 of record VCAZ01000016.1, read on the forward strand.
GGTCGAAAGCTGCTCTTCGTGGAACAAACATCAAAGCGCGGAACTCCAGTTGGCCCTCTACTGAGAAGTGCTATATAAAACAAGAATTGTTCGAAATGTTACTACTAATATAACAAATGTCATGAATAATAATCATTATTATAAAGTAACAAGAACTCCTTATACCTTGACTGCAAGGTGATCTTCCCAGTCATTAGTAAGGCTTTTGTAGAACTCTCCATATTCCTCATTAGTAATATCATCAGGGTTACGGGTCCACAGAGGCTTGGTTTTGTTAAGCTCTTGAGCATCAATGTATTTTTCTTTGACCTTCTTCTTTCTTTTGTTTTTGCCATCTTTGCTGTCTTCATCCTCATCAGATCCTACATCCTCAATCTTGGGTTTATCTTTGTCATCACCAGCTGGAACCTCCTCCTCCTTCTCCTTCTCTCCTTCTTCTAAATCAACTTCCTTTTCTCTCTGCTTCTCAATCTTAAATTATTTAAAAATTAAAGCAATTAACATTTCTTCTATGCAAAATATGACAAAGAAAACTAACAAAAGTTTACAAGCATTAAAGAATTATAGTGTGTAGAGGCACTTACGTAGAGAGTAATTGGGTAGCCAATGAACTGAGAGTGCTTTTTAACAACTTCCTTGATTCGTTTCTCCTCAGTATATTCAGACTGGTCCTCCTTTAGATGAAGAATCACCTTTGTACCACGACCAAGGGGTGAACCTATAATATTAAAATAAATTATAAGATTTAAATGTCACAGTTAAATATTAATGGAAGATTTTACATTGCAGAGTTTAGAATATATAATACTGTAGAGAAATCTGCACACTGTTATTCTCCGTAAAGTGAAAAAGTGGAAATGTCTCGGTCAAAAACCTTCATTAGACACAAACTATGTATTATATCATATTTTATATAAAATCATACCATTATCAGGCTTTACTGTAAAGGATCCTCCTGCTGCTGACTCCCAGACATACTGCTCATCATCGTTGTGCTTGGTAATAACTGTAACCTTCTCAGCAACTAGATATGCTGAGTAGAAACCCACACCAAACTGACCAATCATAGAGATGTCAGCTCCAGCCTGCAGAGCCTCCATGAATGCTTTGGTTCCAGACTTGGCGATGGTTCCCAGGTTGTTGATGAGATCGGCCTTGGTCATGCCAATGCCAGTGTCAATGATGGTCAGGGTGCGCTCTTTCTGGTCAGGAATAATGTCAATCTTCAGGTCTTTACAGGAATCAAGTTTGCTTGGATCTGTTAAGCTTTCATATCTGATCTTATCCAAAGCCTGTAAACGAAACACAAACCAAAAGAAATGTAATCACTTCACAGAACCAGGTAGAAAACAGTCTCAACTAAAGTTGGCCTGTTTCATCTACCATCCTTTCCAAAAAATTTGCCATATTATAAAACTTACATCAGAGGAATTAGAGATGAGTTCTCTGAGAAAGATTTCTTTGTTAGAATAAAAGGTATTGATGATCAGGGACATCAACTGAGCAATTTCTGCCTGAAAGGCAAAAGTCTCCACATCCTCCTCCATCATGGGTTGGGCAGCAATCTCAGGCATCTATTTTAATACATAGAAAAAATGATAAAGTAAGGAAATTATATTCAAGAGAAATTAGCATTTTAAAATCGACAAATATAAATCACCTATTAAATCCATTGATTTTGTCTTGTTTACTCTTTTTTCAGTTGTAGGTGGTAAATTTGTGTAACAGTTGCATGGACCTTTAAATACTGGCTGCAGCTGCCAGGCAGCCATATTGCAATATGGTCTGTGCCATGTGCTCGCTGACTGACCTCTTTCAGTTAATCTAATCTAAAAACATTAAATCCTCATTGCAAAAAATAATAATGGAAAGCACTTTATTAATAATAACATATGTATATATATATATTTTTTTTTTCATTAGTACTAAAGAAAAAGTTCTATTTGAATAATTAAGAAAAGGTCAATAATCGATTAATCTATTAATTGTCAAGTGTAATGTTAGATCTTCCACATTTTCTACAGATTGTTACATATTTGTATTTATTTTACCACACATTGATTACCTGTTTTTTTTGTTTTTTTACATTAATTTAGGTTACCCCCACACATTTTTGATTATAGTAAATCTATAAATGATCTATAAACCAATCACATAACCATTAAATACTCTAACCTGAGCAGAGGGTTGTAGTTTAGCTTTCTTGAACCTCTTACCTTTTCAAATGTCTTCTATATAAATTGGTATATGGATCTTCCTGTGTACAGAGATACACCTGGCTGGTGGTGAATCTTCTAGTGTTTTGTCTGCTGTGCGCTCGCTCTTGAGTGCTATTTGCCGATCTGTAGGCCGCTTCAGTCTTTTTATACTCGTGGACCCGTTTCTAGAAACGTCTATACTAAAAGTTCCAGAAGGAATACCCCCATAGTAGACGGCAGCAAATGGTTTAGGCTTAGGGGAGGTCTCTGTCCATAGACCATGTGTCCATTTAGGGTCAAGCAGTTACAGGAGGTGTCTGTCAGTCAAAGAAAGCGCCTTCATGACAGTTGGTGGCACATGGGCCTGTCACAGCTGTGATCAAAGCTGACTTCACAACTGAAAGTCCACATAATTGGCCAAATTGCTGCAAGCTTTTTTTTTGCTGTCATATTAAACTATATTTAACGGTTGTCACTAAATTTACCTTAATAAATGTACCTAAATTTAAGGTTCTGATATTCACAGTACAAACAAATGCTAGCCACTGGTTCAGAAAATCGCAGGTTATATTGAAATGTAACAGGTATTTTAGTAATGTTTAACCTCTTGCAGTGACTGGAAACTCCATTGTAGGAAACAAAGTTTATCATCATCTTTTTGGTTTAAGGATGGATTATAATTTGCTTGGTCTGAATAGTCTATGCCTTTCATACAATGGAAGACTTTGAAAAAAAAAAAAGAAATGAATTGAATCAAATTAAATAGTTTAGTTTGATTACGTTAGAAGAACGTTTTTTTTCCTCAATTTTATATCTCATCCTTTTGATTTCTCTTTTTATCTCTTTCAAAAACACACTTCAAGGAAATATTGTGATTAAAAAATCTATAAATATTTATCCATTTAAGATGTCCATATATAACACATACATTAGATTCAAAAGTAGGTAATTTTTTATATGCACATACACTATTTATCATAAACAAATAATTTTGAACTAATTCTGGGTATCACAAAAATCATGTTTCGTCAGTTTTTTAATTAACACAAATTAATTTACAAGACATAAAACAAACAAGCAGATATTTGTTTATTTGTTGAATGAAAAATACATATGATACTAGATGCTGGCTGAGTTTATTCTTATATACTTTTAAATCATGGAAAAAGACTGATCTGTAACATGCTGAGCAGATTTATGTGCTGATTTATGTGATTTATGTGTAACTTATGAGAAAATGATTGTTTATATATCTGTTAGTAATAATAATAATAATAATAATAATAATAGTGACAAAACCTACAACATGACATGTAAATACAAACGATAATAAAGTAGTAGTGTTTATTAGTTGATTATTCTGAAAACGATTATAATTGGCGAATTGCTGCAGTGTATAAGAATATTAAAGGTGCGCCATATGTTTACATTCTCGAAGGTTCTAGAACGTGTTCTACTCTGAATAACGGTCGAATGAACGTAGACGTTTCTACATCGCGCATGCGCATCATGACCTATTCGTTGCTTGAGGATTACCCTCTCCTGATTCGCAAACTAAATATCGGCGTTTCCAGAACTTCTGCACTGTTTAGTCATAGTTTCTGGAAAATTCGGCGCAAACCCTGGGCAGTCTGAGGTTGTATTTCTGCCCTTCTGTTATCTAGACACACAGGCTGCGCACTGTCTTTAAAATGAATGACTGACTAATGAATGTAGTCTTTCTCTTTATTTTATTATTATTGTCTATTAATGGTGACACTGTTTTTTAATCACATCTAAATTAAAATGCAAAGAGCTTAATGATAATTCAGAGAATAAAATAGCCAAGAGAGCAGCGTAGAATTTACAGTAAATTAAAAAAAATTAAAAGTAAAAGTAAAAAAAACCCCCCAAGTTAAAAGTGCAAATTTATTGCAAAAGTAAAATGCTATATACGGTGGAAAAGTACGTTTATTGCTTCTGCGCATTCTGACCAGCTGACCTTGAACGGAGAAGGAAGAGGAAGTGAACGAAGAAAAAAATAAAAAAAAACAAAAAACCCCCAAAAAACCCCCAAACAAAAAAACCTTGCAAGCCTACACACAAAAAATGTAACCAAGCAATAACGTAAGGTATTTCTGGTTTATCAATTGTGGAAAGAATAATTAAAAAACACAAACAAAACACACAAAACAAAAACACCCCAAATTTAAAGTGCTTATTTATTGTAAAAAGCTTGTAATAATAAGGTACTGGTGGGAAAGTAAGAGTTTCAGTTTGGCTTCTGCGCATGCGCTGACCAGCTGACCTATGACGGAGAAGGAAGAGGAAGTGAACGAAGAAAACAAAAAAACATTGCAAGCTACACCAAGCGGCTAACGCGGTCATGTTCTGAGAACGTTTATCAATAGTTATTTTGAGTTTATATTGTGGTTTTTAAAAACGTTTAAGGAAAACATAAGGACATTCCAATTCTACGAACGTTTAAGTTAACGTCAATAAATGTATATTAACTGTTATTGACGTTATGAACCTTTTTAATGAAGCAAAGCACTCTATAACAATAATGAACAACTTTTTGCTTTCTTTTAACGCAACCCAAACTGCCAAATAAAGCAAATATACTGGCACCTAAAATAATTATTTATATAGTCAGCACTATGAAGACGGGCAATTTAGATTTAAAAACTACTACTGCTTTTATCTGACGAATTTTATTTAACTGCCATATACATTTACCTGTCTTTGTCTTTTTATTATGTTGTTTTCATATTTTACATATAAAATAACGCAGTCTACAATCCAAAACAATAAAATATATGTTCAATTGTCCTTCTTGGGAAACCTTTAGATTTACAGACATTACCTGAACCTGTAGGATTTTATTATTCTTCCCAAATACAAGTGTGCACAGTAGATGGCAGCAATAATCCTTAAAAGGCAGAAAAATATACTGCAAATATCCTGCATGTATGTTACTACCTAATTTTGTGTATATATTATTACTACCTCCGTTTTATATAATTAATTTTTCTATATACTATATTATATTAGGGTTAAGGTTATATCCATCTATATGTATATATATATCTATATCCATATAATATATAAAGATAAATTCTCTCTCTCTATATATATATATCTATATCTATCTATATCTATATATATAGATATATATCTATATATATCTATATATAGATATAGATATATATCTATATATATATATCGAGAGAGAGAGAGAGAGAGAGAGAGAGAGCGCAAGTGCAAACCAAACAAAGTAGAGCTAGAAAATTTTTATTTACATTGATCCTGAAAATATTGTCAGTAACGGTATAAAAAAAAATGCAGGAAAAATGAAAAGTATTATTTTGGGGAAAAACAAACAAAATCCCAAGCTAAACACAAAAATGAACTACACTTGTAATGTTTTATGATTTAAGAATTGTATAGGTTTCTGCACAAAGCATTTGCATAATTGACTTGGTGTTGTGGGTTTTGAGATATACAGTAGCCTAAAGTATTATATTTTTGACCTCCAGGTTTTTATTTTAACAGGTGGCTGATGTGCTGCTGTGCCTCCTCTGGAGAAGAGAAAATAATTTAAGTTTTTCCGAATCGGATCGGATCAGTGTCCTACAATGGCTTTGAGTCAGTAGGAATTCTAAATGCTTTGGCATTGTCCTTTCACTAGAGGGCAGTCATGGAATCCTTAGAATCTCTTTCTCTGTTTTTTGTTCTCTCATGCCCCCCCCTTCTTTCACACACACACACAAGCTATGTTTCCATTTAAAGATGGAATATTGCATAAAACAATCGTGAATAAAGCACCGTTTACATCCTTCAAGTCAAATAGAACAAAATCACCACTTCCTGATAAACTGGTGCTTAATATCCAAAAGAAGAAAATGATTAGCGAATTCTGTTAATGCAGGTCACCAAACTCAGACCAGGACCAGTGCTGGTGTCCTATAATGTTTAGCTCCAACCCTAATCAAACACACCTGATATAAATTATGATGACTGATGGCCTGGTAGAATCCGGCTATTTTGAGGCACATGACTGGTTACACGAGACCTATTATAGGAGTTATAAAGTTTTCCATGCTCATTCCATTGACTCGAATCCTTGAATACGTCTCCAACAGCACTTGAACATGCCTTATCAACAGAACACTGTGATCCAAAGCGTTCTCCTTCAGACAATTCACAACATTATAGTGCATCGCAAGGCCATCAGTGGGCTAAAACATTTGCACACACATACACAATTTTTTATTGTTTCGCACAACATTTGTGCATATTACAGATCATGAACTCATTTCAAATGTGTTCAAGTGTTTTTTGCACAAATGATAAGCACAAAATTCTACCAATACTTTAGGCCGAAATACCCAACCTTTTTTTCACCAACATATAACCTGTAACAGTAGTGGATCAAATTCTTAGGCTTCTAGGTAAAAAAATACTGCATGCGAAAGGTTTCTACCCTGGTGAGACATGCTGATTAATACTTACACACAATCAATAATCAATGTCTATAATAAAATAAAAAAGTGCTCAAGATGCCCTCCATTTGTATTGCATTCAGTCAAGAAAAAAAATAATAAAATAAGGACTTATGCACCTAATAAAATACACTATTTGCCTTTGCTATGTGAGAATCAAGTAGAGGACATGGCAAAGTGCAGTGTAAAAAAAAAAATCACTACTTCAAAACATAACTGGCTACCTTTTTACATCTGACAATGAGGACACGTGGAACTAAAGCGAGGCTAAACTGTAGCTAATGGAAATAGGACAGTGGGTTGCGATAGACCTCATTTAGTTAAGCTAAGGGACTTAAATAGGTCAAAATTATGCAAAAATATCTGCTGCCTTGATGGGAAAAAAAATCAGCTAGTGTGCCATTATTAAGTTAAGACAAACCCAAGAAATGGCAAATTAGTTATTTCTTCATTGCTGAATGTTTTTTTTAAGTAGAAATGTGTGAAACGTACTAACAATCACTATGTTTCTAAACAAACTTCTACACTATAAATTCCAAACTTCATACGCAAGGCAAAAAAAAGCTTTCCCTAATACTGTCTATTTGTTTTTGTCCAAAAACTGTATCCAAATTTTTACATGATTTGTTGTGCTTAAACAAAACACCAAACTACAATCTCATATACATTTTTATTTGGAATATTGCAACAAAACAGGCAATATAAAGGAATAGTCCATTAAGAATTTGTAAAGGCTTTCATTAGAGAATGCAAAAAAAACCCCAACAACAAACAAACAAACATATAAGGTCACTGTAACCGAATGTAGCTCTTGCAGAGTTCATGGTCCCTAATATCACCCCAGCCACCATTTTTTACATGAGGGGCTATTCCACCAGCCCCAGATGCAGGCAGTCTTTTTGTAATGAGCAAGTTTTTTGGGAACAGCTGGTTTGTGCTGCTCTGAAGTATGCTTTCTATCTTTCTCTTCTGAGTACTAGGCATACAGGCGGCCTTCTTATGGTGCATGCCGCAATCCCCAGCATGAAAAATACGAGGAGCTTCATTCACCATAACCTTCCAGAAAGTGGGCAGACAGTTTACAGTTAGGTGCTGAAGAGACCAGTCCCAGTTATAGTCATCGTAGATGCAGAATGCTTCTGTGCACTGGATGAGTTTTTTGTATGCATCTCTGTCCATGGCCATGCCCATGTTGTGCTCGGTGGATTTCCAGACCTTTACCTCTACTCTGTTGGCTTTGCTGGCATAGCCAATGTGCCCATAGCTCCCCAGTGAAATAATGTCACAGTCAGCACACTGCTCCTTCTTTAGGGCAGACATCAGCTTGAGAATATGTAAAAAGTCTTGGGCTAAGTAGTGATCCTCCTCGATAAAAAGCACTAATCCTCTGTGATCCTTTAGCAGACGAACCCTGTCCCACACGAAATGTAATTTCCACCACCAGTGGTGTTTGGTTTGGGAAAATTTAGCCTCACGATAATGGCCAAAAGAATCCGGGTACTCTGCGTTTATGCAGCCGAGCTTTAAGGCGTCTTTTTTGGAAATGTCTCTGGGGCAGTCTCTAGGGTCGTTTCCTGGAAACTCTTGAGGATACAGCTGGATGCTAAAGGGAAAGAATATCTGAAGGACGAGGCAGAAGTCAACAGATGAAACGATGTTGTTGATCTCTGGGGACCAGAAATCATGGCTGAATACAAGTAAGACATTCTCGATGCCTTTTGCTTTTTTCAGGCTTTCTATGAGCAGCCTCAGGTAGTCTGGTCGATTATGAACCTGAACTACTATTACTAGATCATCCTTCTGGCGCACAGAACTAAACTTTTCCTCATTTTTTAAGGTCTGGTCAAAGTTCATTTGAAACACAATTCCCCGGTACACCAGAGTACTATTATCTGTCACGGGTTTGGGTATAATTTGTTTTTCTGGTAGCGTGTCATTAACTGGTTTCCGGGTTACTGAGGCTGTGACTTGTGCCAGACTACTAATGCTGGTCTTTTTAACAGCTTCCACTTCCTTAGGAAAAACAGGACTTCCTCTTTTCTGTTTTCCACTACTCCAAAAAGCAAATCCACAGATTACGACCACCAGTGTCAGGATCACCACTTTCCTTTTGTAAATTCGGAATCTCATGATAAGCGCTCACCCGGTGGGATAGTAAAAACTAATGACAGTTTTTAAAAAATTTAATGGCTTCCTACTGTTATTCCAAAATGGTATGTGCTTCAGATTAACCGGTAAACCATTTGTAGAAAATTGCACTCCCCCCCCCAAGGTCTCTAAGTCTGGAATGTTACCACTGATGTTGTCGAGGAAAAACTTGTCATTGTGCTTAAAGGCAGGATAGTTGCCGCTTCAAATCTGTGAAGCAGAAATAACAAAAGTGGCTATATCAATATTCAATATTACACTAATTACAAATAAACATCATAAAGTTAATTGATACATTAATACCAATGAATACACACATTTACAGCATTTGGCAGATGCCCTTATCCAGAGCCGCTTACATTTCTTTTATACAACTAAGCAATCGGGGGTTAAAGGGCCTTGCTTAGGGGCCCAACAGTGGCAACTTGCTAGGAATCGCACCCAGATATTCCAGGTAGCAGTCCAACACATAAACTACTGCACTAACACTTCCCAAAATAGTTTAACTTAGATGTTGATTAAAATTGATAAGATATCATAAGATAGCTAATAAAACACTAGCGCTATTAGAATAGACATAACACAGTTTATAATTCAATAAAATACACTATGTTTCAAATGAAGGAAGGAAGTTACTGAGTCCTTAACACAGGTACGACATGTTACTCAGTAATGATTAAACCCTTACACTAGGTGTAGTCATGAGGTGTATGAAGTACAAACGAAACACCTAGCCTAACCTGCTATCTATCCTACCCATCTCTGTTTAATACAGAGGTATTTTAGGGGTATCAAGATATTTTTGGGGCTTTTTTTGCCTTTACTGAGAGTACAGATGGATGAAATGGGGGGAAATAGAGAGAGAGAGAGAGGTGGGACTGGAAAGGACCCGAGCCGGAATCGAACCTGGTCGTCGAAGCGCAACAACTTGCCCCAATTAACCTACTACACCACGGCAAATAAAACCAAATAAAAATGGCAATAAGCCAATCGACTGAGTTGCCCAGCAGCCAATAGCACCTAAAGAAATATAATTACACCACAGTTTCAGCAGGAGTCATGGGACTTTTCAGCAAGATAAAGAAATATTACTGCTTTACGTTTACTGATCGAGAAACCATTCTAATGAACAAATGTACAGGTACAAAAACAATTTAATTTAATCTTCTTTAAAATACATATGCTTTAACTATTCAGACTCATATCTAGGGGATGGGATGTAAAAGTATTGGAAAGCTGTTTATTAGAAATAGTCAGGATTGAAACAGAAAACCTTATCAAAACTATTCTCAACATCGAGACAACATTAGTCTATTAATATTACTATTATTAAGTAAATGGACATACATTGGAACCTTTTCTCTATTTATATGACCTCATTTGGTGATTTTGATCTCAGACACATAGCAGCACAAGCCTTGAGACACAAGACGCTTAAATATTTACTGTCAGTACCAAGTTTACAACGTCGCCATGAAATCTGACACTGTAAACTTGAATAAAACTCGACACAGGGTAAGTATTTTTAAGGGGAAAAAAATGCGGTAACTTGACTTATAATACATTACATTACATTACATTACATTAATGGAGCACGTTAGACCGGTAACACCGTCGAGTCCAACTGCAATTAGATTTAGCAGGAAGTTGGCGACATTTTAGCCGACGTTAAATTGTAATACAATGATATATGAACAAAAATTCCGTACAAGGTAATAACATTTTTTTTTTTTAAATAAATACCTTCTCTGTCGTCACAGTTTGACCGATAGAAATACCACGACGTGTCTTAGAAACACTAAGAAGCTAATAACAGAACAGCATATTGGTGGTGTAGTTGGCAGATGTGCACTGCCATAGCCAGGCGTCGAGAGGTGACGTTAACGTTAACTAGCTACAGGAAGCAATGGAGCAGGAAGAGCAAGTAAAAATGTGTCGCAACCGCTTTTACATTTTAACCCACAGTAAAAATCACATTATCTCCAGACGTTTTTGTGTAACATTACTTACAGCTTAATGTGTAACAGTTGTGCACTGCGGCTGTCATAACGGCGAGATATCTTATTCTTGGTGGGTTGTTTTATTTTTTCTGTTTTATGGCGAGTTACAACCATGACCTATCCGGTGCATACCGCCACCTACAGTACCGGAGTATGTACTTATGATTCCCTTATGTTACATTACACAGTGGTAATAATTAATAGGGAAAATAATTCTATAAATTCCACAATATATTCTAGTCTTTTAAGGCTTTTATGTAGCTTTCTGTGTGTCCGTAATTATTTATTATGGCGTCATTATCTATAATTAAGGATTGTATTGATATATGGCATATAAAAATACTCCAAAAAACGACATCACAGCAAGCAAAAATACTAAAGTATACTCTGGCGAAATAATTCTATAGCAGGGTGTAAGGTGTGACATCACAATGCACTGTTTATATAAATATAAATATAAACTATTTTATGTAAACAGTCCAAATCAATTGTTTGTAGTTTTAAAGTGTTTTAAAGTGTCACAGCAAGCTAAAAATACTAAAGTAAACTGGTGAAATAATTCTGTTGCAGGGTTTAAAGTGTTAATCCATTGTCCTGTTGTCCCTAATACACCCTCAACATTCCATTTTCCGCCTGTCTGAGTTACCTTTTCTTTTAGTCTATTCCTCATCTAATGTTCCCCACTTTATGTAATTTTACTTTTTAAGATGTCCTCTGATTCACAATGTTTTGCTTAATCCTGTGTAATTAATAGTCAATCTGGTTAGAACTGATTCTTCCCTTCTTTTACTTCTATTCACCCTCTGGGCATTAATTGATTCCTGTACACTGTAATAATTTCCTTCTCTATTGTCCATGTCCCACCTATCCTGCCAACTCTTCATTATTTCAGTGCCTTAGTTCCTCCTTTACAGAATGGGTTATAAAGATTTATAACATTTCTTGACCTAGTTGCTTTTTTTTTTTTTGCTATTTTGCCTGCTCTCACATTCCCTTTTATATTATATTTGATTTTTATATTTAAATAAATAGACGAATAAAAATAAATAAATAAACAAATAAGAAAGGTAAGAAAAAAAAATCTACTGATCAATCCCGTTTCTTTCAAATAGATAAACAATTCATTATAAATTATATACTGCCTTGGTCTGTCTCTTAACAAAATTTGAAGAGCCAAATTATTTATTCCCAAATATTTTAAAGCTTAAAATAATTGAAATCTTGCTCTCAATTTTTTAGTTCCTATTTTCCATACCTTGATATGCAAACATCTCTCTTTAATTCTGCTTTCCTACTCCTTCTGCCATTTCTTCCTTATCAAATTTGCTAATATACTTTCTACTGTTTTACTTGATTCAACTTCAACTTGCGCATGGGCTGTAAGATGATCTGCCTTCCCGTTTCCTTTCACACCCCTATGTGATGATAACCACATAGATTTTACCATAAGTCCAGATCGTCCTCTAAATAGACCCTGCATCCCTTTTATATATATCATATCATGTCTTGCTAAAGATGTTCTACTTGACAAACCATAAAGAGTTGAAAGAGAATCTGTAATTTACCGAATTTCCCTATCTGAGATTCTTTTTGATATTTTAATACTGAAGTTGGGTATGTAAACTGCTGCTGCTGTTATTTCGGACTCTGCATCCTTTAATCTATCTGTATATACTGTATTTGTACTGCACTGTGATATGTTTGATCAATATATTGGTGCACTGCTATACTTTTTTAACAAACTTGCTTTGTTATTATGATTTTCTTTATGTAACTAAAGGCACAGGGAAAAGCCAAGAAAGTATTGCTTACCTAGACATATTAGGACAAATATTGATTTCAATCAGTCCCATATCCTGAACCACCTTATTGCCAATCCATTCAAAGCTCATTAGCGTTTTATAACTGTACCCCCAACAATCCTTCAGTACTTTCTTAACTGGATGATCGTCCAAATGTCCTTTTATGCTAATCTCATCTAATCTGGGCCTCGGAAGATCTTGAGGCATTTCACTCATCCCTACTTGTACTGCTGTTATAAGGGATGACCTCATGGCTCCATGACTGGGCTTTGGCTGCGGAGCTGTACATCATGCTGCCATAATCAATAGCTGCTCTAATTATTGCACTATATATACCTTTAAGGGAACGTCTACAAGCTTTCCAGTCAACCCCTGCCAAGCACTTTATAACATGAATTGCTTTTTTTTATACTTACTTTTTATACTTACGTTTACTTTTGAGTCTATTCACATTTCCAAAATCTTACACCTGACGCTCGTTCTAAGTTCAGGCCATACATTTTAATATTCAGTGTTGGGTTAATTATTTAAAAAAAAAAACCCCAGATTACTGGTGTTTTTCTACTAAGAACGGAAAGAATCATTCACTGGCCCAACTCTACTTTATTAACAGCTGACTGTAAACACTTCTCTACTAGGATTTTTTTTACATTATCTGCATATTATGACCCCCCCTATCTGTGTGAATATGTCCTTCATCGTAGTCATTAGATTAAACAGGGAACAGGGAACATCCGAAAGGAGAAGAAGAATAATCTGTCGGCTCTTCACTTCAACACCGATTCTCTTTACATACTGGAGCATAGAGCAGTAACTCTGACATGGCAACAGAATGCTAGAACACGTTGTATGGCACTGATGGCAACAGAATTGCCAATTACTTTTCATGTCACTTGTTTCACACACTTGGTTACAAAGCAGATATATATATATATATATATATAGATATATATATATATATATATATATATATATATATATATATATATATATATATATATATATATATATATATATATTCAATGTATTTATGTTTACCTATTTATGCCTACATTAGAGGTAAATTAAACCACAAAAATTTACTTGTACAATTCCCTTACGAGAATAAATCACACTGTTAAGGGGTGGATTAAGAATGAAAATATATGAAACCAAACTTAAGTTAACACTTACGAGCTTCTTTTTACTCCGAAATGTTGCCTGTGTGTAATTTTGTGTGTGTGTGTGTGGGTGTGTGTGCAAAGTGCAAAGTGGCCGGTCATGGGTCTCTATTGATTATTCAAAGTGTGAAAATTATCCACTGAAGTTTTTTACTGACTTATTGGTTAAATAGACGCTGAACAGTGAAAATTAAACCATGAATTTTTATTCTTATAAACAAATAATATATATATATATATATATATATATATATATATATATATATATAGATATATATATATATATATACACACAAGTGTACATGTTATACCCATATTATAGTATTGTATTGTTATACAAAAATGTATAAATGTGCCTTGTAGTAGAACAACTGCTCACTCTTAACCCAACTAGGTCACTTAGGTCTGGGGATCTTGGACTACTTTATGTGTGCAGGACTAAGCTAAAACATACAGGGGACAGAGCCTTTGCCTTTGCTTTGGCCCAAAACTATGGAACAGCTCACCACTGTCAGCATCGTCTTTCTCCATGTTGAAATCTAAGCTCAAATCTTAGTCTTTATCTATGGCGTTCAACAACAAATGAATTTTTACTGTATATTATATTATATTATATATATATATAAATACTGTATATACAGTTATATATTATATATTTTACTTTGTTGATTGTAATTCTCTTTTTATGTATTGTTTCTAATGTTCTGTCCGGCCTTTGGCTTAACCTTCAGGTTGTTTTAAAAGGTGCTTTATAATTAACTAACTAACTAACTAACTAACTAACTGAGACAGGTGTCACATGTTTTGATCTGAAACCTCTTTGTTTATTCACCTTTTTTCTAGTAATTCCTGATTAAAATAAGATTTAATTAGCAAAATGGGGTGTGACATTCCCTTTTTGGAACCGGGGGAAAAAAAAGTTAAAACCATGTAAAAATGCATTTAATTAATAGATGCCTAGTGTTGTGGTGGTAACATAACCACTAGGGTTTCAGGTTGGATGCTGCGCTGTACTGAGCAGTATGCAAAAACAGGTGTAGAGGCAAGTAGGTAGTAAAGCTGGACATCTGCCAAGGTATTTGTTTTTACGTAACTGACTTGAGCATGTATACCTAGTTGTGTGTCACTGTTGATTTTCTTACACAGAGAATGCAAACGTCACATGAACAAGCATCATGAGTATACAAGTGAAATGAATTACAAGAACATTGCCGTGCACACCTTATAAATCCCTCCAAACAAAGGCAGACTCAAGTGATTCCCTTTGCTCTTTTATTTTAAGACTTCTTACCAAAGTCATCTTTATGGTTTTTAAATTGTCCTTAAACGTTTAAATGACACTTATGAGCAGTGTTGGGCATGTTACCTTAAAAAAAAAGTCATTATAAGTGCATAGTTATTTCTCACAAATATTCTATTGAGCCACCCACCATCATAAAATAATAAAAAAAACATTCAGATGAAACATTTAGCAAATGAAAAGAAAACATTAAACAATATTCAACATTTATATTTTTACAGATCAGTGTGGGATATATGATATGATAATTATTGTAAATAACCTTCTTGTCTGCCACAAGTGGTGGCCACAACGGAAGTGGTGGCTTAGCGGTTAAGGTGTTGGACTAATCCCACCAAGCCACCATTGCTCAGCTGTATAAAAGAGATAAATGTAAGTCGTGCTGGATTTGGCGTCTGCCAAAATGCTGTAAATGCCAAGTAGAAAAACCTCCTTTTGCACAGGTATTTCAAGAAATACCTGTTTAGGTGAGCAATTTCCCCTTTTTGTCAAATGTGGTGTCAGTATTCAGTAAGGCTGTGTATTGAAAAAGGGTCTAACGATATGATACATATCACGATCGATGGGTCACAATACAATATAGTATGATATACTGCAATACCAGGAAAAGTACCAGAACTGTTTTATTCCAGTGTTTTTCCGGTTCAGACTAGTTTCAGCCTCAGAAGTCTGTACTACCACAGTGGTTAAGGTGTTGGACTGATACCTGGAAGTCACACCCTACTACAGTTGATGGAATTTTCCAGATTGTGTAACATTTACAGTATAGAATCATCGATAATAATTTTAAAATAAACTATTTATAATTGCTGGTCTGTATTCGGTCAGTTATCAGCTTTACATTTTGTTTTACACCCCTTAACTTGATTTTGAACCAAACGAACAGTGATTGGTTACTTTAAATGTCAGTCTGATGCCCTCTTGGCCAATAAAAGCTGTTGTAAAAGTCTAGTCTCAGTTAGAGAACCACCATTCCACAGATTCTGATGTTTATTAATTCAGTCTAGTTCTACTGGTTGAGTTAGAGAAAACATTTCTTTAGTAGTACTTTTTTTAATGTCAGCACAGCACTCATTATAGGTAGAGCCGCTCTAGAGAATTCCAAGTAATTCATATGTATGAACCCTTTAAAGGTTTTTTTTCCCAAAAAAGGTGTCAAGATAAATAAATAAAAAAAAGATTTAGAACTATGCTATAGAACTGAAAATGATGTCCATCTGACATACATAGTATGTGGTTTCTTTCAAAACCATTGCCACAAAATTATTAACAGCTACATAGGGTGTCTTTGGTATGTAAAATTACAGACTCCCTTAAGTGAATCTAAGAAGACCAACCCCTTTCCAGCAAGACAATGATCCTGTGCACAAAGCAAGATATATTAAATATTTATAAAAGTAAATAAAAGCTGATGATGTGTTGAAACATTTGAAAAAATATTGATTTGCTTTTATTGTCAAAAAAGTCCTATAAACACACTGAATCTGTCTGTGATGGCAGTGCTGTGTATGTAAAATAATAAATAACTGTCAACCATGTTTTTCTTGTAGAATTAATAATTATTGCTGCTAAAGTTGACAGTCTCTCTTTAAACTTTTTCTTATTCTCTTAGCATGGTGGCTTAGTGGTTAGCACTGCTGCCCTACAGCAAGAAGGCCGGGTTTGATTCCCGGGCAGGGGCCTTTTCGTGTTTGCATGTTCGCCCTGTGCTTGCATAGGTTTCTCTGGGTACACCGGTTTCCTCACACAGTCCAAAAACATGTATGTTAGATTGATTGGTGATTTTAATATTGCCCATAGGAGTAAGTGTGTCCCTGTGATGGACTGGCGACTTGCCCAGGGTTTACCCCTCCTGCCTTTCGTCCTTTCAGAGATGGCTGGGATAGACTCCAGCAGATCCCTGTAACCCAGAATTAGGGAATAAGTGGGGATTTAGTTTATTAGTTTATTTAACATTTTAAACATATTGTAGCGCTAGTCAGATTTAAAATTAACTTTTATCATATTCCAAAAATCTTCTTTGTTTTCTTACATGCTAATTTATTTCCCTATTAGTTTTAGATAATAGTTGAGTTTACTTCTTTTATTTTTTTATTTAAAATGTAAAAATCTCAAGCTACAAGAAAAAAAAATAGACTCTAATCTGGTAATATCTTACATGACCAAACGAGGGCAACATATGTATTTCAGGTTGTTAACTTAGTGATAATTGCGCCGAAGAAGAACCGTCTCATTCGCGCATGCGTATTTTATTTCCTTCCTTTTCGACACCCCGAGCGAAAGAGACAAGATGGGCCACCAGCAGCTCTACTGGAGTCACCCAAGAAAATTCGGTCAGGGATCGCGATCCTGGTCAGTATTTCCTATATTTTATGTGTTTTTTTCAAATAAATGAATAATTGCTGCCGGATTTCCTGTCGCGTTTAGTCACTTAGTCGCTTTATAAATGCCGCATAATGAAGCCGCATGGATGTGGCGCTTATTCCAACATGGCGGCTCACTCTTGTTCTCGTTAATATTACAGCCCTGTGACGTTTCTTACTGTGGCTTATTAATGTACTGGTGCATATATATTACACTTACAGAATTTCTTGTAAACGAAAACGGACCTGTTACACCATATGAGAATAATAAAAATGAATTCATAGTTTGGTTTAGCAGGTTAGCAAATTAGCTAATCTAAACTAGCTAAACACTGCGTTTGATGCTTGTTTGTCCGACCGAATACATGCTACCGTGCGGAAGTCGCATGCAAACAAGTCTGTATTATAGTGTGTTAATTTTGTTTTCTTAAAGTTTTTAACTGTTAAATTTTCCCACAGCCGTGTGTGTTCAAACAGACATGGTCTGATCCGCAAATACGGGCTCAACATGTGCCGCCAGTGTTTCAGACAATACGCAAAAGACATCGGCTTCGTGAAGGCAAGTATTTATGGCCGTCTTCTCTTTGTATCGTGGTATAAAAGTAGGGGAAACTCGAACACGTTGGGAAAAGTGACTAATTACAAAAAAGTTTTACAGGAATGACATAAACTGTAAGAACCAGAAGTTCTAAGCGGTCCAAAATATGAGGTTTTGTTACTACCGCTGTTTGTTTCTAATTGGTTTATTAAAATTACCTGACCGACCAATACACTCTGAAATCTTATTTACGTTTAATAAAGAAAACTGCAGTCCTATGTTCAAAAGTGTGATTTGTTTTTGTGCATTTTTATTTTTTTAAACAATTGTTGTTTTTCCTCCTTCTTCTAGTTGGATTAAAAGTGAATTACTTCACCGGAGCCATGTGGAAACATCCTTCCAGGCAACCACCGTGAAGTCACTTCCAATTCCAAATAAACACTTTTTCTTGTTAAAGCTGCTGTCATTCTTCATTCCACATTTATCCTTAGCCACTTCCATATCAACCTGATCAAGTGATGCAATTGATTATTTTAGTTATCCTTTTTCCTGAGAATCTGAAGAAAGAAAGCTTTCCTGCTGAGGAAGCTGTTAAAATTAAGAAAAAGGCTTCTTTGCTTTAGCTAAGAATCCATGTTTTATTTTCAGCCGGCTGTTAAACCTGCATCTAAGCTCTAAAGACGTCGCTTGAAATATTGGGCAACTTTATGGTTCCTAACCCAAAATTAGGTGGGGGAAAAACAACCTTTTCAGACTTGAAAATTTCTGAATTAAATGATATTCTGCAGTTTTTATAGCCTTTTGGTACATGATGGGGATGCTACATATTTCAAAAATACAAGTAGATGTTCCTTTTTGAGAGTTCGCCACAGTGAATCATGTCTCCACCTAACCCTATTCCCTACATCCTCTTTACCCACACCCACTAACTTCATGTCTTTGTTTATTGCATCCATATACCTCCTTTTCACCTTCTGCCTGGTAGCTTTATTTCTACCAAGATATTTACTCTACCTTCTCTGCTCATGTCCAAACCACCTCAATCTGGCTTTCCTTTTAACATGGGCCACCCCCACGATGAACTTGTTCCTAATTCTGTCCAACCTCCCAAAGAAAACCTCAACATCTTCAAGCAGTATAGCGTTTAAAATTGTTAGGGTGCAAAAAAAGTTTGCATAATTGCAATGCTCCCTTGATTTGGTCCGTTTTCTCAACCTTGCTTTGACACAGCATCCTCTTCTGGTCAAAAATAGGAACTGTGATAAAATTATAAACATCTTTTGTGAGAAGATTCTTGTTTCTACATATACATTCTTAATAAAGGATAACCGTTGCTGTGTTTACATCATTTTGGAATAGATTGAAACTATTTGGTTACTAAAAGGATATAAAAAAATCTAACAATTGGCATAAGCTAAAAAGTTTGGACCAGAAAAAAGTGTCATGTAATGGAGAACGTCTGTGTTTTTACATGATGAAAACTTGTTCTCTATGCAAAATGTAACCTCCTATTCCAAACACTGACACATGACACACTGTTCAGGGTACCAGTAGGGGCAATTCTGGTCTCTATTAAATATTTAATCTTACATTACTGCTAATAATGTTACTACTAATATTACAGATCTCTGTGGGCCCTTTGAATCATCCCAACATCTCCCCCTAGCGGCGCCTCTGGGTACAGGTGTGTTCACCACGAACTGTATGTGAAATTGTTAAAGACACACAGCAAGTCATGTAACAGAAGCTTTGTACATATCTGTGCTTTTTAACATGGACAGTGTGTTATTTTTGTGGTGTAATTTTATAAATGTACATTATACAACAAAACACTAAAGGACAAACTCTTGATAAAGATCAGATACCAAATTATGCAAATAGTTGGATTAAACAAAAAAAAAAATCCTGTCATTTGTGTGGTTTTAATATCTTAAAATATTAGTGTTTCATTTTGCAGTAAATCAAGCAATAAAAATGTTTCTTATTTTTAAGTCAAGCCGTACAGTCTACCTTTGTTTTTTTTAGTCAGTAAAAATGTAATTCTGCAGCCTGACAATAGATGGCAGTAGCGTTTAACTCCACAAACGCAATGCGTTGAAAAGAAAGGTTTATATCATTGTATGTACTGACTAAAAATACCCTTGAACAATGAAAGGAAAAGCCAATAAAAGACAGGATATTCACGAGCATGAGGCATGTCTTATGAGTGTTATAGAGCAGACATGACTTTAGGAAGGTTGCACATGAAGGCCTGCTCACACTCTTCAGCATTAAGCTATGAACTCTGGAAACACAGTGTGCTTGAATTACTGTCAGCATCTTTACCAGCTTAATGCTTCAGTTGTGTTCTATGTGGGTGGAAAGGTGGTGATGTTGGTAGCGTCGCTGCCTCACAGCTTCAGGTTACATGATTTAATTCTGAGCTCAGTTCACTGTCGGTGTGAAGTTTCTCATGTTTCGACCTGGGGATCTTCTGGGTTTTCCAGTTTTCACCCACATGACAATGGTGAATTGGTTGAAATTGGTGTGAGTGAGAGAAAGATAGTGAGAGGGAAAGTGTGTGTGTGTGTGTGTGTGTGTGTGATAGGGTGTCCTATATTGCTTCTGAGATCCCCTACAACCTTGAACAAAGTAGGTGATTGAATGAATAGGATAATAAATGTATACTAGCGTAGATCACTTAATCTGTTAAATTAGAATAGGAAAAAGAGCTTTAAATGATCAGATTTAAAATCATAAATTTGGAACAATTCTTTTTTTTTAAATTAAACTTACAATTATCCTGTTTTTTGAGAAGCAAACAAGCAGAATACCCAAAAGAGAATCTGGTCAGATTTACCACAGAGACTGCTATTTTATTTGTTATAAAAGCTTTTGGTAATGTTAAATGTTTATATTGATCTTATGACTATTTATATGTTAAGGAACTGATGCTTAAAATCACAGTTTAGGTAATAATGTATAAAATGAAATTGCTTAAAAAAAAAAAAAAAATTCTATCAGCATACATACCACTATACCTGTACGATTCTTTAGTGTGTGTGTGTGTGTGTGTTTTTTTTACCTGTGGACCTCTTGTGGTCCAAAACATAATTACACAGAGATCTCTTCGATTTTTTTCTCGAATTTATTTATTTATTTTCAAAAAATAATGAAAATCGTTTTGTTACATATTTTAGCATATTTGATAAATGTCACATACAAGATTTACTGCATGATTTAACTATTATTAGAAAATTTGACATTTGTATTAAAGAAAACTTATGAGTATTGAGATATTATGATAAATATTATATGCATATAAAATTCAGTAAACAAAAAACCCCAAACAATTTTAACCAGAATTGAAAATAGTCAAGTCAAGTCACCCTTATTTAACAATCAAGATTGTTTCAAAGCAGCTTTACAGAATGACATCAACAAAGACAATGTTAAACACTCACTTAAACACTCAATTTGATGGATATCTATAAATTAGATTTGGTTTTATTTATATTTGGTACCTGGACCTTCAGTGTGTTTTTTTCCGACTGATACACCTCTTAATACACCACTATCATGTTGCAATTATAGAAACCATCAATACTATGCAAAAAAGCAATATAACAAGTCGTGCCATTACAGAGCGAGAGACATTTCACATATTGAGGATAAAACTATTTTTAATTAAGCAAAAAACCCAGTTAAGAAAACTCCAGACCTCTACAATACAACCACGGCTGTGCCACATACATCATCTGTTGCAGTTCAGAATCAATATTTATCTTTATATTAATATAACATCACAAAAACATAACACACATATATATATATATATATATATATATATATATATATATATATATATATATATATATATATGTATATATATACAGACATGTTTTGCTAGTCGAACTTGGCTGTAACAGTTTTACTTTGATTAACCAATCAGAGGATGGAAAATGCTGACGTTATTGCTGGCCAACTTGCTCTGATAAAAAGCTTATTAAAGAAACAGTCTAACCAATTAGCAATCTGCCATTTCTGATATAGTTTAAGTTACATCGGCCAGTACTACTGATTCTAAAGGCCTTGGAAAATTAGATCAACATGACAGCACATAGAGGCTGAAATCTGATTGGACAAGAAATCTATTATATAATAAGGTATTGTGAGGTATAGATACTGTTAAAGTATCTTAACTAGGCAAACAGCATCATGAGATAGAGATGCTTGGAATGCGCAATAACAGCGTATCAATAGTAAACATTTGTTAAGTGCAATGTAATGAAATGTGCATGGTTTAATCTACAGTAGGTAGTAAAAAAATTAATTTGATCGAGAAAAAAAAACCTATTCCCGAGTCTGCTGGTGCAACAGCAAAGACTCCAGTATGACTCCAGATTGAAATACAGTAGTGCTTAGAAAAAGATAAACTCTTTGTACCCTTTTTAATTACTGCAGAAATATGATTGTAAACTTCACCAGATGTCATAAAAGTAGACACCAACCCACTCAAAGAAAACACAATTATACTTGGTAATTTATTGAGTTGGAAAAATAAATTAATATTACATAAATGTGAGTGGCAAAAGTAAAGGCAAACCTTTAGGCCAAATAAGCGACCATCTGTTTTACAGTCAATAGGATGACAATCCAATGACAAATCTAATGAAGTTTCGCATTATATTTATGCAACAATATAGCACATTCTAAGAGGTTTACAAATTTCCAGCACCACTGCTGCTTTTATGAACCTAAAAATGTTTTGGAACTCTGTCAATGCTGTCTTAAACAAATTAAAAAATGTTTTTATCATACACTTTACTATATTTTTCTGACAATGCATTAGAAATCATAAAATCATATACATATATAACATTAATATTCTACCTATAGCAATACAGTATAGTCACTCAATAGCAACACTCTTCTCCAAATGTAGCTTTTCTAACTGTGTTTATTTCCGTCGATGGTATTAGTGGCACAGAAAATTTACCGAAAAGCATGATTGTACACTACATTTACAGCATTTAGCTATTGTCCAGAGGGACATACAAAAGCCCTTTTGTACTATCACTAAAACTGTTAAAAGAGTAGCTTGGATCCTTTTTTTTAATGTTGAGTGCTAAGTATTTAAGAAAGAGGTGGGTCTTCAATCGTCAGTGACTTTGTTTTTCTGACATTGATGGGAAGTTCATTCCAGCATATTGGTGCCAGAACTAAGAAAAGTCTTGAGGCAGACCTCCCCTAGGGAATGGTGGAACAAGTCGAGCAGTACTTGTCGATCTGAGGGAGCGTGGTGCTATGCAAGGAGTGATGATTGGAGGTAGGAGGGTGCAGATCCATTTTTGGCTTTGTATGCAAGCATCAGTGTTTTGAATCTGATGCGTGCAGCTACTGAGAGCCAATGGAGGGAGCGGAGCAGTGAAGTGGTGTGTGAAAACTGGTGGTGTGTGGTAGGTTAAAAAAAACATGTGCAGCTGAATTCTGAATCATCTGCAGAGGACAAATTGAATTTAGAGGTAGGGCTGCTAGGAGTGGCCTGAGTATATAGGAATAGTTGAAGCCTCCTGATGTTATGGAGGATAAACCTGCAGGATTGTGTCCTGCAGAAAATTGATTTCCTATAGGTAACCCAAGGTTGTGAGCAGTGGTCAAAGAGGAGATCAGCAAATTGTCCATGGGGACAAGTCAACTGGGATGGGTAGTTCGATTTTGCAAGGGTTGAGTTTCAGCTGATGAGCTGCCATCCATGATAATATGTCTGCCAGGCAAGCTGAGATCCTGGCAGAAGCTGTGGTGTCTGATGGAGGAAAGGAAAAAACAAGTTGAGTGCCATCAGCCTAACAATGGTAGGTAAACCCATGTAAGGGTTCACTACAACATACACAGAAAAAGAGCCTACATTAAATTATCTAGACGCTAAGCACATTTTAGAGGGGAAAATTCCAAAGCCCAGCTTTTGAACAATAATATGGCAGAGGCCCTAAAACCCTAAGCAATAAATGAATTTATTCATGTTTGGTAATCACTTAGAGAATCTTTAAACTTCTTCGTCAACCTCTTATCCTAATAAGGATAAACACATACAAGTTACATACACCAATCATTCATAACATTAAAACAGCCGACAATATTAGTAAATTGATAATCTTAAATAAATTGGCACCTGCCCAGGGGTGCGGTATACACACCTTCTATCAACTAGCATTAACATTTTAGTAGTGTCTTCTTTGGGCATTCATGATCCTGCTGCCAGTTTGATAGTTGTCCTGTCTTGAGACCCATTTGGTGCCTCCATTGGATGTTGGAAACACCCTAAAAGACCTGCTGTTCTGGAGATGTACTAACCTAGTAGTCGAGCTGGTCTAGTTTGTCCAAACCTCAAGAACTATAACTGTTTATTTGTCTGTTTTTTGATTAATGGCTGATCTCTGTATATAAAAAAAGGATTCTTATGCTTTTTGGGTGCAGATTGTATTGTATTGATAGCAGCATCCCTTTAAACTGATATTTGTACTAGCTGCGGCGTTAGGCTGGACTTACATTGCAATTTTTAAAAGTCTTATGTGATTGTTTCTTTGAGAATGTAAGTATATGATCCCCTTGTCACACTGTGGGATCTGAGGTGTCATCTTGTCAGACTGTATGACAGTCAAGGCGCATCAAAAAACGGACGAACACTAGAAGACTCGTCTGGATTGTTACATTGTTCTTTTGCTAAATCATAGCTATATTATACACTACGCTTCTATTTGTTTTTTGTTTGACGGACTTTGTAGGAGAAGTCACACTGTAAGAAAGTGTCTGAAATCTTCTCAGGCTGCCAGAATTTTATTGGTGGAAAACGATCGCCATGGCCATTAATGGCTGTCGGTGAACACATCAAACTAGCCACCAAAGACAACAGATTTTAGAGTAGGATTATAGGAATATAGTAGGATTTTAAATTTTGTTCCAGTTTAAGCCTTTAATGCTATCATAAAGCAGGAATTGAAATAGTTTTTTTCCCTGATAGCTATACAGTTTCTATGTAGAGGTAGAGCATCAGAACTATTTCTATGATTATAAATGATATGAATGATATGCAACATGAATAAAAAGAGTGCACTCGAATCAGATTTTAATTAATAATGATTCTTTTGTCTGAAGAGTGATATCTTTCTTAATATCACACAACAGTTCTAACCTACATAAAGCAATCCATTATTCGATAAATACTAAAAATAATCACTGTCTGTTAATTACCAATCAATTAATAATCACAATAATAACTAACTGTTTTCTGTTTATTTCAGTCTTAAACATAATTTTAAAGCACAAAACCACATCTTTTAATCAAAATCAGAAAGAGCTTTATTGTCAAGTAGGTTTGCACTTACATGGAATTTGACAAAAACTTCCAGTTGCGAGTTTAGTTATTAATTGGTTATGGTGGGCAGCACTGTGGCTTGGTGGATAGCAATGTTGCCTCACAGCAAGAAGGCCCAGGTTCGATTCCGGGCTGGGGCCTTCCAGTGTGAAGTTTGCATGTTCTCCCTGTTCTCCCTTGCGTTAGTTTAATCCAGGTACTCCGGTTTCCTCCCACAGCCCAAAAACATGCATGTTAGGTTGATTGATAATGCTAAATTGCCTTGTGATGGACCGGTGACCTGTCCAGGGTGTACCCCTCCTGCCTTTAGCCCTTTCAGAGACAGCTGGGATAGGCTTCGGCAGAATTAGGTAATAAGATGAATGAACGAATGAATTGGTCATAGTTCACAAGTAGTTCTTAATTTTGTTAGAAAATCTTAATGACAATAATTTTTCATAGTTATCAAATAACTAATAGGAAACTTCCTTTGTCCTTAATAAGCTATTACTTACTGCTTAGTTTTGTCTTGTTTCCATATTAGTTACCAGTATTAATTTAAGTGTTACTGTAGTACTTCCTGCATCGTTACTTGTTAACTAAAATGTTACCATAATAACCTTGCAATTTTTTTCACATAAGCACAAACAATCAATTAAAATAAACAATGTAAATGTTAAACTATTACTTACTTACTAGTTACTTACATTCAAAGGACCCGAGGAATCTAAAAATCCTGGAAACCAGACTTTGGAGCTGAATGATGCAGAGCCTTTTGTAGTACAGATTTAAGACTACCAGACACACACACTTTTTGAACATTTTTCTGCTCGCTATCTATTTTGAAGATTACAAAATAAACACATTTCGAATGTTCTTTCCTGCCTGGTTGGCATGGTAACACTTTACAGGGTTTATACCTAATCACTACGGTTACCTTTAAGAGCACACACACACACACAAACACACACTTATTTTCTTTAAGCTCTCCCTCAGGGTTGACCTTTGTTTACATTTTTATGTTTTTCAATAATTTAAAACATGCATAATATAGCATGTTTTAGGAAAGCAGGCCTGCAAAAAAAGAAAAACCATTGCAACTATTTCATTAAATTCTAAGCTACCAGTGTTTAATTTAATTGCAGGCTCTGTGCGGTCTCATTCTCATATTGTTGTTATCTTTTCATTTCCTCAGTTTAGTGAAATATGAGGATGGACATTTGAACGGCTATTCATTAAACTCCAGTTTATACTTTATCGAATTTGCCTGGCTGCTAAATATGTTTAAATTTTATATTCCCTAATAGGCTTGACTAAAGCTCTAAAGTTAACGCTAGCTGGAATCCTGTAGGAGATCTTTGTAAAATGAAGTAAAAATTTTAATTATGAATATATAGGTTCTACATATGGTATGCATCAAGGCTGGCCCAAGCCTTTTGAGGGATCTAAGCGGAAATTTATTTGGGGGGGGGGCCCCCTCTTGGTGCTACAAATATGACTCATTTTATTTTAATCCTTGATTATTTGCATACTATAAATCCAACAGATTCATTATTCCTTTTATTTATTGTAGATGTGTTGCTGTCACGAGTTGTAGAGTTTGAGGTTGATGCAAATGCAGGATAACAACTAAACAAACAAAGAACTTGAAAAACACAATCATAAAACTAAACTTAACACAACTAGACCTGACCTGACATAGAACAAGGACTGTAACATGCAACAAAGCAAGACTGAAACACAGGAGTATAAATACTAACCTAATGAGGAAAACAATCACTCAAACAATCAAAAAAACCAAAAAAAACCAAAACACAGGTTTTTTGTGTTGCCTTTTTGTGAAATGAGACTCAATGACACAGAAAGACTCTCCATTGCCATCCAGTGGCCTGGCAGGGCAATGCACAGTTCTACAGTTGCTTACATCATAACCAACTAACAGTAGCAAACCTAGAGGAGTGCTCAGGTGTTTATTTGCACTTTAACAGTCAGCATGCTAAGTGGCATACCTAATGTAAAAAAAAAAATCAGAACCTACAGTTAATATGTGTTTAAAAAAAAATAAACCTGTTTTGCTGGGTGCATTGCGTCTCGTGCCTCATTAGACTCTTGGCTATTAGAAGGTTATCAAAGCATATAATTGTCAATCTGTTTTGGTGGATTTGGTAGCACAGTGGTTAAGTTGTTTGGGATTGCTTATTGGAAGACTGGGGTTCGAGTCCCAGAACCACCAAGCTGCTACCCCTGAGTAAGACCCTTAACCCCCAATTGCTAAGTTGTATAAAAGAGATGTTGCTCTGGATATGGGAGTCTGCCAAATGCTGTAAATGTTTTGTTTTTGTTGTGACGTGTTTGTGGTAATATTGATTCGGTCCTGATTCTCTTGTTTACTTTATGGAAATGAGCTGTCAGTCTATACCAGTTGTATGAGTGTGCGTTTGCATTTTGTTGGTTGTTTTTATGCCTTGTTTTTGCAAGTAATTGCTGCCAATTTTGTGGCACAGACTCTAACTTGTACTCTAGTTAAATTACTTTCATCTTGCTGTTTTTTCTCTTTCTCAGTTTTCTTATTTTTTAATTTTGTCTGGATATGTATTTTTATGACATTATTAAGAGTTTTGCTGCAGTGCCACTACTTCTTCAATCAACTTCAATAACATTCTGGCTGTGCATACATGCAGCATCCTCTTAACGTAATATTGCATTTTTTCTATTGGCATTGACATAATATAATATATATATATAATATAATATAATATAATAATATATCATGTCACATCATCTACTCTTGGGGTCCCCCTGGTGGCTACAGAGCCCTAGGAAAGCTCGTAGTTTGCGTATGCTTAAATCAGCTCTGGTATGCATACAAAAATGTCTACTATTTTCATCCAAGCCGTCTAGAATAATTCAATGACCGTGATGTCCTTGTGCATCACTAAATGTTGACTAAGCATTTAATCCTAAATGAAGTGTAGGTAGGTGGCTGGTGCTGAGGATGAGGGAAGGACGAGCTTAAGGTCCTTGACTCTATCTATCCCCTGAAGAATGTATTGAACCTCAATGGCAAAAGGACATGCAAATGGCCCTAGCTAAAAGTCAGCCACGATAACACTATCAGCAGCGGCAGAGCTAATTAAATATTCCATACTATTTGAAGTGTTTTGCACTTTTCTTAAACAGGGCATCAAAAAGGATGGGTTACTATGAGGAAATTAGAAGCCTATATAAAGGAGTTATCTATTAAAGGGCATCGGTATTTTTTATATTTCTAAACACTGTATACACAAGAGCCCCAAACCGGACCCCACGTGGTTTACATGTTTAAAATGTTTCTGTTATTAACAGCGGGATTGAAGGCACATGAATATGCCAATTTTGATGAAGTGAACTGACTGCTACTGAGCCATTAGTTTAACACTATAACAGATGGTAAACACGTGGCAAACACATTGAACTGAATATTGATCGCATACTCCAAACTATAGAACGAAGAACATATGTGTTATTAAACATAACAAAATCAAAACCAACACTAGACAATATCAAGGATGTTGCTCCCAAATTAATTAATTAAAGCTGACAGATTCATTGATTTTTTATGTAGTACCTGTGTGAAAAGGATAGTTGGTTCTTTTTCTACAATGAAGCCATTATAAAACATATATATCAACACATATAGTACCTAAAACTATATGTGTTGATATATATTATATGTTTTATAATGGCTTCATTGTAGAAAAAGAACCAACTATCCTTTTCACAGAGGTACTACATAATAAATCAATGAATCTGTCAGCTTTAGGGGGGCAGGTGCAGTAGGAGCTGCCTTAAAAGGGTGCATTCTGCCAAAAAATGTTTGAACAGAAGCATATGACAGAAAAGCAAAACACATTTGTTTCAAGTGGGTGAAATGAAATGACCGGAATCCCACTTCTGGCCTTTTGTCTCTGCCAGACTCAATCTAGATCAGATGGTATTGCTTGATATACACTGGACCATTTTAATGTTTTCTGCTTTCTTGACATAGAAAATCTGTCTATCTATCTATCTATTTGTCTGTCTGTCTGTCTGTCTGTCTACAGCATGTATATATGTATGTATCTGTCTGTCTGTCTGTCTGTCTGCCTGCCTGCCTGTCTGTCATGTGTGTAAGCAAAACAGTTTTGACATGTTTTTCTGTATGCATTAAGCAGACAGTTGAAACACTCATCTCAGTCTGCATACTGTACCTCTGTGCATTTTCCCCACAAAAAACCCTGAGCTGATTAGTTCATTAAAAGCCACTTAAGCCTTCAACACAATAGAACTAATCATAGCTCTAAACCTGGAGTCTTGATGAACTAGATCCTCGAGTGCCATTACCACATCCATATACATTACTGCCTGTTCTGAATGCTGAAGTTGTGACCCAAATAATGCACACGTCTTTATATAACACACCTCATATATAATATAATCCTGAATACTGAGCTCTCACACATCTGCCTCGTCTGACGTTAGATCTTGTGGCTGTGACATTGGCATAATTTATTGGTTCAGTGTCATCAAATGTTTGAAAGAGTTCAGTTCACTCTCATTTGAAATGCAGATCGGCAGCCGCTAGAGTATTAAAGCTGCATAAACATAAACACACAAACAAGTATTCTCTGCTTTAAATATGCGGTTAAATTTATTTCACTCATCAATTTTTTACGCTTTAATATATGATGATTGTCAGCTTTACCAGGCATATAAAAACTCTAAAATCCCCATGTCCATGTTCAAATTTTCTCCTTCCTCATTTGTGTAGGCAGTCAGTGTGTCCTTTATAGTCTAAACCAGACAACGGCAGAATATTTAAAAGTAAGTATTCGTTTTTTAACTTTTTAAGCATGTCAGAAGAATTAAAATTAAACAAAATTAAAGAACATATGAAGTAACACAATTAATTCAAAGAGTAAAGTAGAAAGGAAATATTTAATCTTCTGAAAGATATTTTCAACATCTATTTTAGAAAACTAGCAGCCTTTAGAGCCAAACTGTGGATTTAGATTTATTTAAAATATTTTATCACTAAATGCAATTCGGTTTAGTTAATTGTCGAAAAAATTAAAACCTAATTGATTCTGCAGATAATTACTGTAACAAATTAAATAAAAAAATGCTATGACAGATTAAAGTCATTAAAAAGTCATTTTTGCAAGTATGAAAAAAATCAATAGCTGTAGTATCTTTCGGATTTTTTTTTTTTTTACCAGAGTGTGTGGAGGTAGTCATATGTAGCAAAAGTAAGAAAAGAATAAATGCAATCTATTAGACAAAATGTAGTGTGTTTGGGGTATTATAAAATAATAATTAAATATAATATAATAAATATAGTAACATTATAACAGTTGTGTCCAGTCAATACGGAGAAGAAAGCTACTTACCATTTTAACAATAAGTTTCGCTAATTTATAAAAAAACAAATCAATTTAATTGTACTATTTCACTGCTAGTCATAGCATTTATTAAACATGGAAAAATTATATTGTATGTAAAATAGAATACACTTTGTGTATAGATGGCACCGCACAGAAAAGTGTGTATGTAGGTCCGTAAACTTTTAAGCATGTGATTTAAGTGTGTGCTTTACATGGATTGTTTCAAATTCCTCCAGTAGGATGTGTTCAGATTTTCTGGTTTTGGTCAGAATCCTGGTTTAAGTCTGAATCCTGGTTTAGTCTGAATATTGTATGAGCTGCAGCTGTCTAATGGACTTCCTGGTAAGGCTGGTTAGGAGTGCATTACAATAGTCCACTCTGTTGGTGATAAAGGCATAAACAAAAGTCTCCAGATTCTGACTAGAAACAAATCCCAGACTTTTAGGAATGTTTTTGAGGTGGTAGTATGCTGATATACATGACTACTGAAGCTAATAGTGGGTACAAAGTGAAAGATTTTCAAAATGTGAGCGACCACAAATATGAAGACAAAAAATCCTAGATTTAACTTAATTAAAATGTAATTCTATAGTTTGTGGTGTGCCGCAGTGTGATAAAGACAACACACAACACACCAACAGGTTTCATGTCCTGAAACCTGCAAAATCTCTTGAGACTTGAGAATAAACATGGCAGACATGTTTGGAATGATTTTGACAGAAAATTTACAGAGAAAAAGAAAAGCTTTTGGGTGAAGTCATTTTCTGTCAGCTCGCTTTTTGATTGGATATTGTTCCGTTTCATGTGATTATCTTTTAGTGTGTGTCCAGCTGTGATCTGACTCCAGAATCACAATAAAATTCTTGACTTGATTTTTTAATTGTTTGACTCGAGATATGCATTAAAAACTGAAGATTAAAAACTTCATCTTTGTTTCTGAATGCAATGACAGTATTCCCCCTGTTTAACTGAAGAAAGTTTTGGCACATCCAATTGTTACTGCAAGTTAAAAAAAGATCTCACTGTTTTGTTTTAGTTTTAGTTCTGGGTAGAGTATCCAAAATCTGTATGAAGTACTTTCAAATAAGAGTAAAAGTAACAACCTGAATAGTTACCCAAGTTAGACTAAAAAAATACTCAAGTAATCAGTTAATAGTTACTTCAACCTGAATTTCAACCTTCTTGGTGAGTTTTTACATCCCTCTCCTCCAAATTCATCATAAAACAGGTTAAAGTAAAGTAAAGTCAATCTTAGTCCCGTGATGGACATTAACATCACATCAACTGTCATTTACAAATCTTAAACATACTCAGAGGTTTTTTTTAACAGTAACTATGCCTTTAAATAAAATGAAGTTGAAATTAGTGTTTTTTACACTACCAATGAGAATTTTTAATCAAAGTATATTATAGACTCTAAATTATAAGACCTTAACAATCATATTAACTTGTGAAAAAATGGGCGTTTGATAACCTCTTTAATACCTGTTTTGATTTTGTTCCACTTTTATTAAAATGATTTTAAAATAAATGCCCCACCTACGACTGCCAGTTCGAATTCCTAATAACAGTAGCTGCACATATAGCTGCCCTTTTGGCATATTAATAGGCATTGACTAATGTTTAAAACGTTTTGATTTACTATCTCAATAACATAGTAGCATCTTCTAAACCCCTCAACATGTCTTTAAATCTAGTGCTAAAAGGAGGATCCCTATACATGTCTTCGTCTTTCTCTTTGCACGGTAGCTTTGGGTTTTTTTAGGATTAAATTCTAGCCAGAGGGATTGTGTCTGCATCCACTCGACATGATTAATTGACATATATTACACACATATGCTAATGGCATCAATTGCTTGCTTGTCAACGTTTTCCCCCATTTATAATAATTTAACAGGGTAGTCAACAGTAACAACAGGGTAGTCGAATTCATTAAAATGATAGCAAACAGCCGGAGAGGTAATTCTGTAATTAGTGATTAAGATGATGTATTAGGTCAGTAATACAATACTGCATTAAGCAGGCGCTAAAGTAAAGGCTAACTATGTAGAGATCTTAAAAACATTTTACACTGATAAAATGTAAATAATGATTTGAAGTTCAGAGTATCTATGCGGCGCATTATCACCTCCGCGCCAGTAATAATAATAATCACAAGAGACTAATTATTTTACATTCTTTCAATTTTTACAACAGTATTAAAATAATGGAAGTAACAACACAACAGGGCTATTTGTACACACACAACTAACAGAGTAACGCCAAATTCTTGCATCATTATCTGCTCAGTTCACACACTGATAATTCATTTGATCTACTCTAGCTTTTATATTCCACCAGATAAAAGCAGGCAAAGATGACAATGGTAAAGAGTGTCATCCAAACATGTTATAAAAAAAACATTTTCCAACCCCAGGAGCTACAACAGAACTGCCCAGAGTAAAGAAAAAAACAGACTGCTCACTGAGGTGTATAAATGCACACAGTGGGGAAACTGTCTTGTGAAGATAACACTTTCACATGACTGTAGATCACATGTGGATTCCATACGAGCTTATCATGTCCTGTCATTGTAAATAGGCATCTGGTCCAGTTGGGAACCAAGATAGCCCCACCTGGTCTGTCCTCTGTGTTCAAAAGAATTAAATGAAAAAAGGAAAAAGAATTTTAGTTCATTTCAGGTCATTGTTTAGTACCAACAACTTATTCAACTTATTTAGATAAGTTACATTTCTGAAAGCGCACTGAATATCCACAGTTGCAAGCACAACTAAACCACCCTTAAAATTGGATTATACAGTATAGGGCTTCTTTACACTCATGGGCTTTTTCATTAAAAACACGATTGCCCAGGATGTCTCTATTTGCCGTACCATCAGGAAAATCCTTCTTACTGTAATTAAGAAGCTTAACCTCTGTTTTCAGCATGACAATGCCCCCTGCGCACAAAGCAGATGGTGGTGTTCTGGTTGAAGTGGAAGGTCTCAAGTGTTTTTTGCATAGAACCCCTGACTCTGACTGTATCCCACTGAGGGATGAACTGGAACACCTCACAATACATTAGCCTAAACTCACTGATACTATCGTAGCTAAATGACAAATTACATTTATTAAAATTTCAAATTTACATTTATTAAAATAAATCTCAATCTTTTGAAATTTAACAATCACAAGGCGGATTTTTATAACCATCTTAAAAACAGTCTATGAATTTACTTTATATTCAGGTATGCACACTACATTTTACTGCACACACACATCTGTTTTTGGTAACAAAGGTGAAGGAAATGTTCACACATTAACTAAACTGCACATACATATTGTAAGCAATTGTTCAGTACAGAATGTAATGTATTACATATGTCATTTTACTATTTCTGGTTTACAAGGAGAAAAGGATTTAAACATGAATTAAGGAGAATTTGGTCGGCACACAGTGATGACATCAGATGGTTATGATTGGTTGATTGAAATGTTGATCCAGAATTAACAAAGGATGTTAATCCAGGATCACGTTCTACTTGGCACGTCTACGCAAACACACAAACAAACGTCTAAATCCAAAAAGACAAACCACAATCCAGTTCAGCAGACAGACGGTTATTCACAGAAAAAAAATCAATCCACAAATAAAAAAAAGTAACACAGAAAACAGCAAAGGCAAGAATAGGCACAGAGTGATGAAGTCAAATTACATGTCTATTACCATTTTTTTTAAAAATGAGGCAGAAGAAAGCGAGGAGGAGCCATAATATTCTATTTATGAGGCTCATATGGTAAAAGAGAAAGCTTTTCAGTTACATAAAGTTTATAAAGTCTAGCCATGAAAGTTGGGCTCAGCATATTCAAGCCTGATGCAGCACTTTTGGAGCAGAGGCAGGCTTAAGGATCTCACCTGCTGCATCCGCAAACCTAACAGCATTGTGGAGGACCCCACACACCCCTTACACTCACTCTTTACACTCTGGAAAAAGGTACCGTAGCATTCGGACCCTCACAACCCGAATGTGTAACAGTTTCTTTCCTCAAGCCATCAGGCTGCTCAACACACCGAACTACCTTAACCCACAAATATGCACACACACTCAAACATTTTTTGTTAAGCACAGTTACTTTACAATGCTATAGTCACTTTACAATGTACAATATTGTTGTTAATTTGCACATTTCATGTCTACCTCATCTTACAGTATCTGTTCTCTATTGTCTTTTTTGCACTGTCTTTGTAATGTTTGTATTGTTTATTGCTGTGTATATCTGTTTCTGCACTGTATGCACTAGGTTGCACACATGCACTTAATGTCTATCCTGTTTAGTGGCTCTTTGTTTTTTTTGTGGAATTCTATGTTTTGTATAGCACCAGGGGGTCCTGGAGAAACGTTATTTCATTTCACTGTGTACTGCATTCTGCTATATATGGTTGAAATGACAATAAAGCTCCTTAAACCTCTTGCTCTAGGACTCAAACGGCAGCTTGTGGTGCTGTGGTTTGAACCCTGCTTTTTCCATATACAACCCAGAGCTACAACTGTTATAACATCGCCATACACTATACTGTGACTTGTCAAAGTAGGCTGGGCCTAAAAGAGGAGCAGCCAAAGAACACTTCTTCCCCATCATCAACGAACAGCACACAGAATAGACAGATACACTGTATAGCCAAATGTGGGGACACCTCACATAAGTGTGTCTTTCCCAATCTTTTGTCACAACGTTGAAAGCACACAGTTGTCTGAGATGTTGTAGTAATATTCATACTGGAACCCCCAAGAAGTTATTTTTACTAGTGTGAGATTAAATATGTGATTTATTGTTTAAAAAAATAATCATCTTCATAGTCGGCTGTCCAAATATTTTTGTAAATACAGTGTGTATATAATTAAGGATTATTAACTCATGATCATTTCTCTTAAAATGAAACAACTGATTTACTGTTTGTACTGAAATGGCACAGAGATGTTGAGTGAGTCACAGCAATTTCATAGTCTCATGTTGATGCTGAACCCTCTTAAAAATCAAAGACCAACTCATAAGCTGTTTGAAAAACAATAACAGGATCAGAGCTAGAACCAATATAAAGCTCAAAATATTAGAAGGCATGTGGGCAACGGCACATGTGGATTTCTTCTCGGCAGCGCTGTGGCTCACCTGATGACTGGTAACCTCTCTGCCTTCTATTCAGTGTTATGAGAAATTTCCAGTTTAATGCAGTGTGCCTCATGCTTTTGACAGCAGTGTTTCCGTGGATCAGCGCAGCCAGACTACTTCTGCAATACCAGATCACAAGGCGTGTCTGTCATAAGGTCTATTTTTTAGAAGCAAATAAACAGATATCCTGAGCATTGCAGTGTCACTCACCATGCATAGTTTTTTAAAACTGCTTAAACATTTTTATTGATATTGATATTTGAACTCAAACCTGCCAAGGGTCACCAACGTGCATTATGTAGGAGAGAAGTACTCTTTAATAAGCCTGGATTACATCATTATTTTTTCGGTATCAGTATCCAGTTTCAGTATTCAGTTTTAGTATCAGTATTCACTTTCAGTTTTAGTATCAGTATCTGGTTTCAGAATCAGTATCTGGTTTCTGAATAAAAAAAAAAAAAAATCTAACAAAAAGTCATTTTGCAGATGTTCATATATATATATAAACAGTTAAATGTCAGTCTCTAGCTTGGTAGCTGAGGCTTTGCAGGTAAAGTATCAAATGAACATTAATGACATTTTTCTTCCTGAGCTCTTACAGATATCAACTGTAGCACAGCTATTGTAAGTGTAATGTTTAAACCAGAAATGCAGAAGCTAAAAACAAATAGAATGTGCAAGTGTTGGTGAAATAAGCCCATTTAACAGACTCCCTGCATTTGGTTTTCTGAAGTGTTCCTGAGCCATAGTGCAGCTCTCATGTTTCTGGCAGAAGTGTGTGTTTATCCGTCAGTGCTTTGAGATAGCAACGTCTTTTAGGTTTTTCTATGAGCAGATCACTATAAAGTTTAAAACGTTTTCATTTCTAGCATTTGGCATTTCTTTTTTTTTTTTCCTTTTTTTATATAAATATCTAAAGTGCCTTAATTTAAATTCTTTAATGACCTTCCGAACAGCAATTCAGAAACTAAACCTCAGAATGACCGAAATAA
Organism: Bagarius yarrelli; assembly: GCA_005784505.1. Taxonomy (NCBI): domain Eukaryota; kingdom Metazoa; phylum Chordata; class Actinopteri; order Siluriformes; family Sisoridae; genus Bagarius; species Bagarius yarrelli. The sequence goes on from VCAZ01000016.1 coordinate 5,375,101, forward strand.
ATTAAATGTATTTAAGACCGATGTATCGTATGCCATAACCATTTCACTATTAACTAATTTTAAATATATTTTTTAAACATTTAACAAGTATATTTATTGCAGCCATCATGAATATGGAAGGCTGTGGTAGCGCAATGGTTAAGGAGTTGGACTGCTAACTGGAAGACTGTGGGTTTGAGTCCCAGCATCACTGTGCTACCACTGCTGGGCTGCTGCGCAAGACCCTTAACCCCCAATTTCTCAGATGGATAAATAAGATGAAAAAAAAATTCTATACTAGAATACATTCATACTATCCGTAATTATACTATATATACTATAAGTTTATAAAAGTTGAAAAGTACATACTTACTCAAATGTAGTACATCAAGTAAAACTACATGAATGTTCTCTTGAGCTGCATGCATGTAGAATTAAAAGCATGAGGCTATGAATTTTATAAAAAGACATTACATCATTGTCAGATGAACCTTACATCCCTGTGGTGTTCTGCATTAGGCTGCATGTGAGCATCCCATATCAGTTATGTCATTTATAGTATGCTGGTGTGTGTTTTAGCATGTGTGTTTGCAACACAGAAAAATAGCATGTGAGCATAGTCAAGCCGATGCTCTGCTGGCTAACCTACAAATAGATGCTGTGACATTTCTGTTGCTTTTTAATAATTCAGTAATGTCACAGACGATCAAAGCACTACAAAATACTGCTTGTGGCTTCAAATTAACAGAGACCAAAAGAATACAGTACATGTAGAGTGATCTGAGAAAATACCATCACCCGACTTGTTGATTTTTAAGTACAAAATATATATATATAATCTGAGTATTCATTAAAATACATAACATTTAGCTAGTTATTAATATAATACATAATTAATGTGTTGTAATTCTGTTAAAAAAAAACAGATTTCTAGATGGCATATCACAATAATGAACACACACAAATGCTTTGATTACATATTGATTCTATAAACTATAAAATGCATGCAGCATAAAATTATAACATGCATTATTTATGCAGATGGTCTGTTTAACATCATTGTAAACTATTGCTGTCATTCAAGTCCTCCAGCTCTTTACTAATTATTATAAATACTGGATATATATATACATATATTATAATAGATTAAATAAAAGACAAGTAGATATCTTTCTTGGCTTTATGCCAGGCTGATCTGATATGCTTCTAATAATCTACACAGTCTAAAATCTGCACTCCTCTGTACATACCTTTCGCTTATTAAACCCTCCACCTTGTGTGAACAAAAGGAAGGGTATGGGAGGGCAGGAAATGGATGGCCTGTTAAGGCGTTGGTTTGCGGACCGAGGAAATCGTGGGTGTAATTCCAGTACTACGAATCCCTGATCAGGCCTAATAAAAAATAGCAAAAAGGACTTGATTAAGAGAGTAATAAGTATAAAAAGGATTAACTTCTAGTTACTTTGGAATTACTATGCTTTAATTAAGGAAGGAAAATCCTTAATCCAGGAACAAAATCTCGGAACATCTTAAAAAAGAGAATGTGCAAGATTTTAGAGTACCGGGAGGGAGTGCACTTTATGGTGATTATAAATCCCCTCAAGTGCATAAGGCCACGAAAATTTACAAAGCACTCTAGACTTGGTTTGAGCCATGTGGATTTTAACTGTTTAATCATCTCCCCGGAGTGGTGTGCAAGTGCCACAAGAGTGGCATCCCTCAACTTATGAACTGGCAACGCCCGTAACCTGTTGGAGTGAATCGGTCCGAAAGTGGTCAGTGCAGACCGGGACGAACGGGGGGATTTTAACTGAGACGCAAAAAGCCAAGCTCAATAATCTACATAAACGATATTAAATCTTACATTTGCATATTAAAGGAGAAACGCCATCAAGTGCAAATTAAAAGCATTCCTGTGATTAAAATTTAACGTCATGAAGGAGAGTAAATTAAAACCAGTTTAAACCAGTAAAAACTCTAAAGTGCATTAGGGTCCCTCAAAGCAAACACAAGTAAATTAATGCATTCAAGCCCCCCACCAACCCATCTACAAGTTACAGCTGAACAAACCTAACTTCTATCAAACTCATGCTGGTAGCTATTAAAACAACACTATCTGTATCAGCTCATATCAGACACCCTACGAGCATGTCCTGTCTTTCAATGCCTTTTCCTGTCGGTTCCTTTTTTTTCCACCAGATTAAATAGAGGCACGTTGGCATTAAGTTTAAAGCTCTGCACGGTCTACTCCTTCCTATACCTTTCTCAGCTTCTCATCCTCACATTCATCACGCCATACTCTGGCTTCTTGCAGCAACACTTAACATTCTTTCACACTCTTCCCTGATCTCTAAGGGGGAACTGCAAATATTTCTACATCTCTCCATACAAATTACTCTTTTTTTACTGTTTAAATTATCGTTTTTGTGTGTAAAAAAAATGCATTACAATAGTTTCATTAATATTTGTTATTAGTTTGTGCTAAATTGGGATTAAAAAATATTGTATTGTATTTAGATTATAGGGACATACACACAAAAAACTTTTCACAAATATTTGAAAATTTGATAATCAAATGATTGCCAGTAATATATTCAGATGTAAAGTGCAGACTGTAAAAAGTGTAAACAGCACTTTCGCCAGTATCGCGTGTCAAAGCCGCCCCGCCTCCTAACAAAACAAAAAAAGACAAAACCAATAGGAATTCAAACAACATGTGCACAACGACTTGAAGACAGGTCAGCCTAGTTTCTAGACAGGGGTACAGAATCCACAGATCTACTGTCTAATGAATTCAATGTTTTGAATAAATACACAACTTCACTACTAAAACCTAGCTGATCCTGCATCCTGCAAACAAACCATGGCCAGATTTACAATATATTTTAAACAATAAATTTCAAGTGTCTCAATGTGTTAAGTCCGGTCATTAAAAGATCTTAACTCTATGTACAGGAAAACACCGAACACTGATTTTGGGAGGTAGAAAGCTGATCAAACACCCCCAGAATTGAAACAGAAGCCAGACTAGCAGAAAAGACAAAACAAAACAAACATGCAAGGCTAGATATGAGAGTTCTTAGTTATAGACTCTTAAAAAACCACACGCCACCAAGGTGCTTCACACATGGGCAGGAGACTCAATACCTAAAGTCAAGGGGGGTTGAAGTAAAGAAGCGAAGCATGCTATTCGGGGCAAACACACACCACTCCCACGTTAGGGGCACATGGCATCTCTATAGAGATCAAAGCCTGAATATGGATTTACACAGCCTTTTGAGTGAACCCTGCAATAAAGAGATGCATAGATGTTAAACTTCTGTGTTTTTTCTGCCCCATATGGTGTAGTAGCGAGCGAGACAGCTCTTGCTGGCAGAACTCACTATGAAGTGGATTAAAAGGTGGCTAGGATAGAGGGATTGAGGCATTGTTTACACTTTGAGGGACTAGCTCAACCAAGATGGCTCTGGAATCCTTGATTAGAAAGCACTAAGACCAATGCGGACCAAATGAAACTTAAACTGACCTTACAGACGAATGGGGGGTGTTGGGGTGAGCGATATGACTTGATTTTTATAAAAGGTCAGACAAGACAAAAAATTAATAATGGCTTCGATAAATATATAGCCAATCAAGCATACCAATCTAATCTATCTATACTATTAATCTATATCTATCTCTATCTATCTATATACTATCGTCTAATTATTTTACAACCCATGTTTTTTACTCAAGGAGGGTAGGTCAGTGGTTAAAGTGGTAGTGGTTAAGAGCTGACGTCTGAAAGATTTCTGGCGGCTCGGCAATGCAGAAATGCACGACTCCCTCGTTCCTCAAAGAGATATCGCAAAATTTTAGGTATTGAATATGAACTTTTTGTATAAACACATCCTTGTTATAAAATGATTGTGCATTCACTAACGCACTTGTAAGAATGTTGTGACACGTAAGTATGATGTGATTAAAAGCCGCAACATGATGTAAGTTGACGGGTGGGAATTTTTTGTCGTTTGGGGTCCTTGGTTCCCCATCGAAAGATTCGTGTTTGGTTGTGTGGGTCAAGATGGGAATTACAGATCCACTCCATCTGGATTTCCCAGAGTTCATGTCAGGGTGAATCTGTCCTTGCGGTGCCACAGGACAAACAGCCGCACATCACCTCTCTCCTGGGTAATTAATTCACCGTGAATGATGCAGTTGAGGCTGCTTTAATCAGCCTGAGATGCTATTCTGTTTGTATAACTAACAATGCTAATCAAGTCACTGCCAACTCCACTATATCCCAGCCCCCCCTCATAAATAAACTAATTAACTTGATGCCGTTGACAGGGAGGAGGAGAAGGAAGTAAATTGTCTCTATGGCTTCTTAAACCCCTTTTGGCACAACATAATGTAGACACCTTTCACACGATTCATCTGAATCAGCGTTAACAGGAGGCCATCTTTCAGAATAGGCGCATCAGTGGCACAAAACAAACTCAGCGAACAAAACAAAGTAGTTATAACCGCCGGCTACTGTACTTTAAGAAGAAACAGTGCTGGAGGTAAGGAAAATTATACACTTGCCATCGATGGCTTTTGTTAGCTGTGGCCCCTGGATACTTGTCTGCTTTATACTTTTATTTACCAATCTGTAGCTCTTCAAATTAATAACACTAAAAACACATCTATAATAAGGATTACCAGCTTGTTTTTCTAATGCGAGAGATAAGTCGTTAGGAATGCTCTTAAATACAAGGTGTAAATAAGAGGGTGAAATTAGATTGCTAGTTGTCCATATATTAATATAGACTTACAGATTACACTTTACTATAAGATGTAAATGAATCAAAAACAAATAAAGTCAGCTTGTAAGCATTATATTAAGCCTATAAAATTGGCATAATCTTTAATAACATAGTTTTCCAAAACTAATTACAGATCTTTTATTAAAAATGCTGTTGTAGATTTGAGCTTTCTTTTAAAAACAAACAAACAAAACGTTGGTTCTTATTTTCGGTCTATTTGATAGTAACTTCTTGGATGTTACTATCAAAACTTTAGGTGAATTTATCTTTCATTATTATTCATTAATTTACTTTATCCAGAGCAACTTACATTTATCTCATTTATACAACTGTGCAATTAGGGGTTAAGGGCCTTGCTCAGGGGCCCAGCCAGTGCCACCTTGGTGGAGCTGGGAATCGTGCTGGGAATCGAACCCACAGTTGGTAACCCAACACCTTAATCATGATCCACCACTTCCCCCTTTATATATGTTTAAGGTCAAAAGAATCCGCATCCTATCCAGTGAACTTTGTGAAGCAGGAAGAGGTGTAGACAGTAAAGACAGATAGGATTCTTTTTCCTCAAATCATTTTTCCTTATCATTTCCACCTAAATATATATCTGTACGTCAGACACTGACGCTGCAAACTTGCTCAAGATAATTACCATTTATCCTACACAAAATTGCAGGGAAACTGGAGCTTATTGCAGGAGACATTAGGGTTATTCAATGACACCTCACACTTACAGTACAGGCAGTTTAGAAAAGATAGTCAGCTTTTCTGGAAGAAACCAGAACGCAGAGTGTGAAAAATGCAAACTTTATTTATACAATGCATAGGTAAGTACCAATCCATTTTTCTTTGTCTTCTTCTTTATATTTCAAGTTTATAGTTGAAAAAAAAAAAACTTTTCAGAGTCATTTTCCGAGTTGGGAATTGGTATGCGTGAATCATTATGTTTTTAAGCAAATCTTTTAACTCTTATCTTAATGGTAAAGAATTTTGAAGATGAGTTTGGTCAAAAATCATAGAAAAAATTGCCGGCTGACTGCTGGAAATTCTAAAATAGTTGTCTGATAAATAAAAAATTGACTTCAGTGGCGAGACTGCTTTCGAATTTCAATCCAGCCTAAATTCCTTTACATTAACCCTGTACAGATTACACAGATTACATCCACAGTACCCTAAATGTTTATTTGACACATGGCTGACACCTTATCGCTTCCACCATTTTTAAAGCTTCAGGCTTTTCAAGGAAAATATGCAAGTGTTCCGGTCTAATAAAAGCTTTCATGTGTTATTGGCAACTTAACTTGTTCTCTCCTGTTCAGTTTCATACAAAAAAACGTAAGGCAAAAAAAGTGTGCGTCAGCAGTATAATGTTGATAATAAAAAAGCCACAGCTAAGCAAGCAAGACTTGAAATAGCTTTGAGAAACGAGAATATTTATTCACTTTAATGATGAGACTCTCTATTGACTTTTTGAGAAATCTAATATTCAGCCTGCAGGGCTGGGAGAATCGTCCCCACTCACAATGCAATTTCAGAATGATCTCTGGGATAATAAACATTTATAACCTTCCACACAGTCACTGCTCTCTACAAAAAAAAAAAATCCTTCACAACACCTTTCCTGTTTGGCCCTGCGCTAATGATCACTGAGGCTTGCTCGAGCCCTAAGCTAGCTCTGTGTACATGTCTAGGTTTTACAAGGTTAGGGTTTTATTTTGCATCAACCTAATTGCAAAAAGCAGGTAAGGAACACGGTGTTGCAGAGCTGGAACAGTTTCACCTTAGTATTACATGCATTATTCCTTTTTAACATAGGCAGAACTGTATAATACCAAGGGCAGGTTATCTTTCGCCAGCCTAAGTGACTGATTGTTTCTTTTAAATGAACTACTAGACTATCTTATATTTTCAGCACTTACTCCCTGACAGAGAATAATGGATGCTGCATATAGCATCCCTATCTTCGAGGCTTTCAAGTATTCTTTTAATAGTCCATGTGCGCAGGTCTAAAGGTTATCTGTCAGAAGATGGCATAAAAGTGGAGTTGGAAATGGGTCAGATGAGGAGACTGAAACGAGCAAACGCACACAAGAATCTTATGTTTCAGTAAAAAAAGCATATAAATACTGATATAGAAAAAATCTTTTGCCACATGAGCTACATGCGATGTCTTTGTAGCAGGGGTCAGTAGTAATGCGTTACATTTACTTTATCATGGTGGTTAACCCTAGGTTTGCTTCCCGGGCAGGGCCTTTCTGTGTGGAGTTTACATGTTCTCCCTGTGCTTGTGTGGGTTTACTCTGGGTACTCTGGTTTCCTTTCACAGTCCAAAAACATGTATGTTAGGTTAATTGGTGATTCTAAAATGCCCATAGGAGTGAGTGAGAGTGTGTGTGTGGCCCTGTGATGGACTGGCGACCTGCCTTTTGAGGGACGGCTGGGATAGGCATCCCTGTGACCCTGAATTAGGGAAAAAGTGGGTATAGAAGATGAATAAATGAAAGATTTTTGGACAAAATTTGTGTAACAGGTTTTACTTTTACTCTCACTCAAGTAAATTTTTAATTGCAGGAACTGAGTTTCACTTTGCTACATTTGATAGCAGTTACTATTGAATGTTAACAATGAAAATGTAATTTTAATAATTAATTTCCATCATGTTACATATAATAAGATAGCACATTATAAATGAACCGTTATGTAATGTATGCTATCATTGGCACACAAACAGATATCCAGTGTACAAAAAAAAACAACCGCAACCTGAAAAAACAACATGTGCAGAGAGTATCATGATAATAGCTATTTGAGGGCCAGTGTTGCCAGATTGAATTAAAGATCTCCAGCCCAAATATCATGTAAATTATGTCCATTTAAAAAAAACAAGCCCAGTTGGGCGGAAACACGCTCATCTGGCAATACCGATAGAGATTCTGCAACTATGAACATTTCAACCTTATCGTAAGTTACTATAAAATCTCGCACATTTACTTATTTTTTGCTTTTTTTTACACATATTTAATATAGCCAATTGTTAGTATTTTTTTAGTATTTATTCAGGATTCAGGATTTTCCCTTTATTAATTCAGATTCAAACTAACTAGTAACTCATTACTTGAGTGGTCCTATTATTCCATAATTTATGACTCTTACTCAAGTAACTTTAAATATTAATACAGTTACTCTTTAATTACCTTAAATAATTATATACAAGTAGTTTACTTGTACTTGAATAACATTTTTGGCTACTCTGGCCATCTCTGCTTTGTAGTGTGGTGAAGCTGCTAAATTCTGTTGCTGGCACAAAAGCTCAAGTTCTTTCTGTCAGTGTAAGAGAAGCCTTAAATTTTTTTTCTCTTCCTTTTGTTACTAATCATTTTAATTAGGATAGTTAAGTGCCCTGCATAAAAGGCTTTTTATCATTTTTTTTCACAGAGAGCCTTGGAGATGATACACTTTACTGCCAATGGCAGTGATACTTTCTCATTTTCAGACATCGCCACTGCCACTGCAGGAGATTCAAATGAATTCATTTTTCTTACCTATTTTGCTGTCATCTTTTCATTTTTCCCTCTTTTCCAGGTCTCATATAACATGGAAAGTGAATACTCCCTGTTTCAATAGTCAGTTTATTATCTTGCTCCTGTACCTGGGCTGAATATGAAAAGAGGCACTTCGTTCATATAAAATCTAGCTAGATGCTACATATAAGAGATAAAGTAGTATCACATAAAAACCGATTATTATTTTTTATATAATTGCATATTATATACATTGAAATAACGAATATAAATTAGATTAATTTATGGGATTAAATAAAGAGGGACAACTGAAGCTAAAAATAAGTAGAACTACCCACAAGGAAATATGTTTAATACTGAATAAGTGGTTCACTGATAACAGAGTAAATGTTTTAGATATTTATGCCATTTCCTGAATGCTGTGAAACTGACTAATCAATAAAATGTTTAATAGTTGGCTCATCCCAGGGCTGAAATTGCTTACCTGCAATATGTTTAGATGCTTCAGTATTTTTGTGTGCAACTAAAATTTCCATAAATTAATGTTTCTTTGATTTTTTTATTTGCAGGAGTTGGTCAGACGCCCTTATCCAGAGCAACTTACATTTATTTCATTTATACAACTGAGCAATTGGCGGTTAAGGGCCCAGCTCAAACCCTGATCTTCCAACGTCTTAACTGTGCTCCAATCCACTTTATATGGTTGCCCAATACATAGCATGAGTCATTGCTATTCTCTTATACGTGTTTTCTTTTAAATTTTGCGCTGACAATAAAATCTCGCTGGTTAAAATTTCCCTGGGGCCGAACTTAAAAAAGCTTCAACATATGAAGAGTCTTTCTCTAAGTTTAATCCAGCTTACATTAACCCTAAAGTTGCATGACTAGAGAAAAAGAGGTTAACAGATTTTAGCATCTAACTTTCTAAGATACTGAATTTTCTGCGTTTGATTAGTTTGAAATTTATAAAATCTGAAAAGGTTGTTTTTTTAACGATAGCAGTGCTCAAGCACGTACAGACTAACTTTACACGGTTAAATTTCCAGGCCCAAATTGTATGGTCCATGACTTTTGGGGATTTCTATGTCTAAACAAGCTATTTGTTCAAACAACCTGAATTTCTATACAAACAGCATCATTTGGGTTACCAGCCTTTTTAATTCCAACCATTGTCTTCTGTTTATCCTACACGAATCCTTGTTCACTGTCTTCAAAATCATCTGGTGAGGTGGAGGTATCTTATCAAATCCATCCGATCATTTCTTTGGACATGACTAAATGCCCTCCTGCCTTCCAACACTATCGGTAAAGGTAGCATTTGTTATATGTGGAACTCACAGTATATCATTACAGAGGCAACCAGTTTCTGCTGTCAGTCAGAAGATAAATCGATTTGGCGAGCAGATAAAATACACCTGCAGGTCTCACTCTTCTGAATAAGCACACCTGAATAAGGTGTTAGCTTACCAAGTACTCCTCCAGAAAAAAGGCAGTGAATAAAATCTGATCTATATCATCCTCCTCTGACAAAGTACATTGTTGCTTCCACTCATAAGACACAACCTGGATGAGTATAATTAGAACTGGTTCTGAAGATCTCGGCCAGACTCAGGCTTCATGTTCAAGCAAAATAACATCTGCACATAGACAACTCTGTGTGTATCTGTTAACAAAGTCTGAAAAATCCCCAGTCTGTAACACTACAAAAATTATTTAGTACAGCATGTACCAAATAATAACCAAAGTAGGTTTTGTGACTTCCAGCTAAAGTTCCACCCACTCAGTTGAAGAATGAGCTAAAAAGGAGAATAAGCTTACCACACCGTGAGTAATTCTGTGTCTGGAGAGTAGATAAAACAACGCGACAAGCTATCCATTGTGGACCGCATTGATAAAGTGGGTCTTGCTTGTTAGCCAAATAGCTCTGTTTCACAGTGAAACTACATCTCTACTCACTAAAAGTTAAATTAAATGTAGCAGATGGAATCGGATTTCTGGCAGAATTTGGGGAATACCACATGTTAAAGTGACATCCAAAAGGACCCATGTTTTACCAGTAGAACATTGCACAATCCTTGGATCCATTTTGGTAGGTAAACACCACTGTACACCAAGAATAAAAGAACTTGTTTCTTTGAAGATGCTCTGTTCAGTCCAAACTGTTTAGCCATCGGAGTGTAAATTCATTTTAAGACTCATTTTTGCTGTTTCAGACACATCAATTTTAATAACTGACTGTTAATATGCTGCCTAATATATCCCATCCTCTTTGACAGTTACTACTTGGTCACTTCATCTCCAAAAGGTTTTAATGCTATAGCTGTAAAGTATGTCTGCACTGGAGGTAGAACATTTTATATAAAAAATAAAACTGCAGATTCAGTGATATGTCTGGTACACAAGTATATGTATACTAATTCCAAACAATTCCTACCCTTAAATGTAACATTCACAAAAGCATAAAAGCTCAGAAAGAATATAATCAAAGCCGTTTTAAATGACTTTGCCGTGTTTCCATGGTTAATTTCCCTCTTGAGTAAAATATGGAATGGACGCATTTTAGTGTAATCCCAGCTGAGGCCCTCTTTTGCTGCTACTACTGCTGTGATAACGAACCCTTATAGGTTTATAAAACCAGTGCAATGTAATAATATGCCATTGTCTTGAAGGCTGTGACATTAATTTATAATTTATGCATTAAACAGAACTGTATTAAAATTCATAAAAGTGAGCAGGCACTGGCTATCCTGGAAAGGGATTAAAATACCTATTCAAAGAGTAATGGAGGGAAATAACATTTATTTGCATACCTGAGTTGAAAAGGGGGTTATGTGCAATATTTGATGTCTGGTAATCTCGTGACTGGAGTGCTGAGATATTAATCATTACCCATAGAAGCAATGCTAGAATAAAAATATATCCAGATTATATCAGTGTGAAAGAGTTTTCCAAATTCATACCCAGTTTCAGAAATGCAACCAGGATGACTTTTAAAATCCAGAATGATTAATACACAGACAGCCTTTCACTGATTTAAGCAACGATTTGACACTGGGTTGATGAGGCATGGATCATATAATAGGCAATGCCAATCACATTTATAACTTCAGGGGACTGATTTGTATTATTTGCTTCACATTACTGACAATCACTGTAATCGTTTGACAGTCAGGACAGGTGTTGCTTGGAATTATTGTCAATATTTGTAATAACCATAAAACTATTTTAGATCTTTTCCCCCTGTGAGTTATTGTCTAAGTCTAAATATTTTGTCTGTTTTGGGCCATTTTAAGAGTAAAGTGAGATAGAAAGAAGCAGTGTGTCCGTTCGAGCCTACAATGGCATTTGGGAAATGTTTGACAGAATGGTGCGCTGATTAAAGACGGAGTAATGCCAAATCCCCGGCAGGCTGGTCAGGTTTATTCAAGGCTCTTTAGTAAAATGTAAAACCCATTAATTTTCAGAAGCTAATGGGATACATTTTGTCTGTGCATAACAGAACTCAGCCATCTGCTATGGGAGGGAGTTCATTTCTTACTGCTACAGAACTGGAGCTGCACAAATAACAATCTAACTGCAGGACTGAACAGTCGAGTACAGAAATATGCAAGCACTGCAGACACATGTATACACACACACACACACTTAAGTAACGTAAAACAATTATGTAAAACAAAACAATTGATTTCTGCCACCTTTATCTGAAATATATTCTACTATATGTTAGTATAAGAGGCATTTTTCATTTAGTCACTATAGTATTAGTGAGATCAGACAGTTCATCCCTGAAGTGGTGTCAGAACTCTGTGCAGGACACACTGATCTACACCAACCATGTCTTCTTTTTATTTCAGTGAAGAAATAACGAAAGGCTGTACGGAGCTTAAAATATGACAAAACTATTTAAGCTTGAATTCTGAACCAAAGTGAATATTAGTGGGCATTTAAGGTGTTTGAAATTTTCACTTTCAAATTAAAACAAATTTTGGTTCTGAATATTTAGACAGCAAATATCAATTTTTTAATAACAGTGTCAATATTAAGTTCCAAAATTTCTTGAATGGGTTTAAAAACTGGATAGCCGCGTCTGAACCAAAAAAACATTGTTGTTAAAAAAAATTAATTGTGTTAACTTTCAAATGTTATTGTATTATTTATATACGATTATATAAATATATATATATGCCCATATATATATATTAGTGATTGGTTTCAATAACACTTAAATAATTACAATTTGTACGATTCAAACAGTTTTGTCATATTTTAAGCTTCGTAATGCTTTTGTTGAAAAAAACCACACTGCTTTTAAGGGGTCCAAAATCCTATACTGTGAATTTAAGGCGAACAGATTTAATAAAGAAAATGTAATAAAACCCTAATCCAGATGAAACCTGGAAAATACAGCATCACCTTGTCTGTCACAGCAAAAACAGAAACATCTATACAGTACAGAAATTGTTCTATCCCCCAATTTCACAGAAGCTATACAGTAGTAAGTCTACGTGCATAAGGCATCTGTATGAAAATACTATTTAAAATAAGGAATCCTAGCTAACAGTATGCTTTTTAACAGTAAATTGCCATATTGTGTGGTCTTAAATTAAAGCCACTGATGAAAAATATCATCCCCTGGAACACCTTATATATTTTCCTTTATCTACACTTTACATTCAAAGCGTAATTCTCTTATCTGAAGCAGACACATGTGAAATTTCATTTCTTGCGTATTGAAATAACAAATTGGGAAACTTTACAGGGTCCATTTCCTGATGAAATACGCTATCCTGAATAAGCCCATATCAGAAAGGAATCAGGGATGCCAAGGTGGGTTTTACATACTGTACAATCAATGAATCAGAGCTACGGGTTATATAAGCAGGGGCCCAGGAGACATTTTCAAAGTGTGTTTGTGTGTGTCTGTATGCGGGTGGGTGGGGGTGAAACTGTAAGCAAAATCCTAAATAGTAAGAGCAAATTACCAAATATTGGACCACCACTTCAGGCTCACTATCACACCACTATCATGTATTAAACATGCCTGCAGCCAAATTATTAATAAATTAATATTAATTATTAATAAAATACAAAGTACGTGAAATAGGAAGCACATATGCATGATTAAAACTTGGCCAGCCTTTTATGTGGAATGTCTCAACTTCTATTTTTATTCTATTATTTTACTGTATTTTTATTAATTGGCATTAATTACATGGGATATGTTATAAGGCTTTGAATAAAGAAGAGTTAACACAGCTTACTACATGGTTATGGTTCGGCGTATTAAATTAACTGATCTATTCCTACAGCTATACAATCAACCTATATCTGCATAACATTGTGACAGGACATTTGTTATTGCTCAACATATCAGAATATCCTAAATACTGAAGAACTTAACTTTAAAGTAGTGATTTTAAACATAGTTTTTCCTTAACATCAACAGAACTGAAAAAAATACTTTCTTTTTATAACAATTTGCTTTTGACTTTTTAAATCAGATACATATTACCACCAGAACAAGGAAATAGCTTATTATAGCTTAGAAGTTTATACTTTTCTATTTCAGCCTCACCTGGATCCCCTATTATGAAATGTACTTATTGCGCAAATAATATACTTTAAAAGAACATACCAAGGATAACGTTAACTAATGTCATTTCGGACAACACACATTTCTTTAAATCACTATAAGAACATTCATTTATCTTTTATACCCGCTTATTCCTTAATTTGGGGTCACAGGGATCTACTGGAGTCTATCCCAGCAGTCTCCGAAATGGCAAAAGGCAGGAGGGGTACAACCTAGACAGGTGGCCAGTCCATAACAGGGCCACACACACTCACTCCTATGGGCAATTTAGAATCACCTACAACCTAACATACATGTTTTTGGACTGTGGGAGGAAACCGGAGTACCCAGACTAAACCCACACCTGGGTTCAAGCCAACCACTGTTGGGTCCTTGAGCAAGACCCTTAACCCTTTCTGCTCCAGGGGCGCTGTATAATTGTTGATAGCTCTGACCGCAACTTACTAAGATGGGATATGCGAAAAAATAATTTCACTGTGTGTATAAAGGTATATGCAACAAAATAAAGGCATTTACATTTACACACAGGGAGAACATGAAAACGCCCCTGCTTGGGAATCAAAATGTTATCAATTTGATTATGCATTATCACAATGTGCATTGTTCAAAAGTGCAAAAAGTGCATTGAGAAATATTGTCATTAAAGGTGTATTCCACTTAAGTACACTTAAATCACCTTTAATTTTTATTTGAATATATATTATCTGCAAGTGCACCTCTAAAAAAGTCTACTTTTTAGATTTGAAGTGTGTTTGAGTTATAAATATGTTTATGTTTATTTATTCTTAATACTTGTTCCTAGTGTTATTGATCTACGACAGGCTCCCATAAATGTCAATGTCGGTCAGAATCAGAATATTTTTATGCAGGCTTCTATATCCACCACAAACGGCTTGCATTTAATGAAGAGCCGAATATAGCAGTGGGATATTTTCTATTTCTACAACCTGAATTTTGAATTTCAACAACAGTAATAAATAATAGACACCTTGGTAGATTATCATATCTGGATAAAATTACAGAAGATGCATTGCTTTCCTTCTCACTTAGCCTGGAAAACCGATGTCTAGGAACAGATGAGTGCATGATAGCAGTATTTAATGCTTAATCATTTTTTACTATGATGTTGAAAGAGCCTGGAATGTGTGGGCATGTGCACAAAAAGTCATTTTCAGGCAACCACATTAGGCACTATAATATCCGTTCTCTCTCTACATGTGAGGCATGTGTATTTCTTTTATTTCATATTGCAACCTGCTGTCATTATTCAGAAAGTAGAACAGGTAGCAGGGCCAAATAGAACAGAATGCATGTTTTTGTTTGATCACCAAGATCCTTCTGGAACCTCATTGTTTGGCTAATGTTGCATTGATCATAATGGGATCTGCAGGCTTAGCACAAACACAGAGGCATCTGTGTGTAGGATCCCCAGGGCTGCACCACTCGTACTTAGTATTCCTCAAAGGGAAGAACTGGCAACTTAGACTGCTTGGCACACTGCTGCGTAAGGCAGCGATGGCACAGTGGCAGTCAGACTCTCTGGCTAGACTTATTTTCTATGCAGCCTACAGCCTTGTTCCAGTAGTTTATTGCTGTACATTTTGGCAATTTAAACTTTCTCCTTATGTAATTGATGTCTTGTAATAAAAAAAACCCTTCTTAATGCATCTAAAAATGAAGCTGGCTCAATAAAGTTCACTCCTCTTTGGAAGGTTTCACTTGACAATGCTTTTAAAATCACTTTACTTTGTAACTTCCATTTTGTCCCCTATAAGTAACCACACACACATATACACACAGACACACACACACTTTTATCCATGTATATGATCACACAAAGGCTTTTCTTTCTTAAAAGTTTTTCTGCGTTGTGATTTTGACTTTTTCTACTAGAAGATTTTCCAGTCTGAAAGCCTTTTAACTCCTAAAACTGTAGATTTCCAGCTGGGTAAAATAATAAAAGGTTTTGTTTTGTAAAAACTGTTTTTAAAGCCAAAAAAAAAACAACCTTTTTGCAAAATATACTGTTAAGAAATATAATTTATTTTTTAAATATGGTTTGATAGTTCCACAAAAACCCTGTTCACAAATTTGTACAGTATGTGTCAGTGTACGTTCGCTTCTTTCCTGCTGAGGTTCTAATCGAAAGTTAGTCGGTATCCATCTGAATATAGTCAGTGTTGGGCATTTATTCATTGATTTATCCTCTATACCCGCTTATTCTCTAATTCAGGGTCACAGGAATCTGCTGGAGCCTATCCCAGTTGTCTCTAGAAGGTAGCCAACACAGGGCCATATACACACACTCACACTCACTCCTATGGGCAATTTAAAATCACCAATCAACCGAACAATCTTTTTTTTTTTGGACTGTGGGAGAAAACCAGAGTAACCGGAGTAAACCCACGCAAGCACAGGGAGAACATGCAAACTCCACACAGAAAGGCCCTGCCCGGGAATCAAACCTAGGGTTAACCACTATGCCACCATGATGAAGTAAATGTAACGCATTACTACTGACTCCTGCTACAAAGACATCACATGTAGCTCATGTGGAAAAAGATTTTTTCAGTATTTATATGCTTATTTACTGAAACATAAGGTTTTTCTTCTCCACACAGAACGACCCCTGCCCGAAGTCAGAGTTTAGTATTCTGAATCTTCTTGCTGAGAGGCAACAGTGTTAACCACTAAGCCACCGTGCTTCCCCTAATATTGGGTATGAAACCTAAAAAAAAAAGTATAGTATTTTAGCCAATCATCATCCGTTATGTGGTTCTCTCCCACCCCAAACACACACACACACACACACACACTAATCAGCAATCGTTATGTGGTTCTCTCCTATCCCCAACACACACACACACCAATCATCATTAGTTATGTAGTTCTTGCCCATCCCCAACACACAGACGCACACACACACACACACACACACACACACACACACACACACACACACACACACACACATTCCATCAGTTATGTGTCCCAATTCACCCCACATAAACAAGAGAAAAAGAGGTTGCAGGTGGAATGGCTGTAAAAGTTTACTCAGATTAAAACCCTTTTATTGTCAGTAGCAGTAATTCATTTAATTACTCATTATTGCTTATTCAGAGCAACTTATACATTTATCACATTTATGCATCTGACATCTGACAGGCCCAGTGGTAGCAGCTTGGTGGTCCAGAGAGAGATCTTCCAGGAAACAGGTGCTACTACTTACTTCTAAGCATCACACCTACATTCTATTCTTTTCCCAAATTATGTTAAAGCGTTGCTGCAAAAATATCCTCGTAACAAGTTGAAATATTCCAAATATAATCATATAATTTACTATTTTATGATATAATTATATTAAACCAAATATAAAAATAATATTTCTAGGTATATGTTACTATTTTCCAGCTCCACATGTGGGCAATAGCTTAGTGTGGTTAGGATATTGGATTCACGCTGCTACCGGGGGCCATGGGTAAGGCCCATAACTGCTTAACTCCTCAGTTATATAAAAAATAAATAAATGTAAGTTTGTATGGATAAGGAAATCTGCCAAATGCTGCAAATGTTAATATTTACTTATTGCTTCTAAAGGATATTTTGCTAATATAAGAATTAAGCTGATAAAAGAACTGGGGAAGCGGTAGCGCAGTGGTTAAAGTGTTGGGCTGCTAATTGGATGATTAGGGTTCAATTCCCAGCACCACCAAGCTGCAACTGTTGGGCTCCTGAGCAAGGCCTCTGATCCCCAATAGCTCAGTTGTATTAAAAGAGATAAATGTAAGTCACTCTGAATAAGGTGTCTGCCAAATGCTGTAAATGTAAATAACATTATATATAAGCACGAGTGTTGGGTGGCCCACACAAATTTTCCATATACTGTAATAATAATATTATTAATAATAATAATTGTTAATGATGATGACAATTATTATTAATAGTATTTATAATTATTATATTGGATTTTAAGGATACATTCTGTACTAAAACACATTAACTAAATTTAAGGTGATATATTATAAAGTCCACATCTCAAAACAATTTATGTTTTATCCCCGCACTCAAATATTATCTTTTTTTGGAGAAGTGTATGTACCAGATATTTTAGAGAGATTACAGGTTTGTCACCATGACAAGTCAACAGACTGAATGATTAGCTGCAGTGCTTCTGTCAAGCACTTTACAGACGCATGAAAATAACAAAACTGTCAATTAAAACGCAGATCGCATGTTGTTCTATTCATCTGTCATGACCTGCCATGGCATCTATGCAATTATTTTGCCCCATGATTGCTTCAGTAAAAAAGATACTTGCTTATTAGCCCTCCTACAGCAGTTAAGATGTGGCAGTCTTTTAAACCTACATCTTTTGACATCCATTGAAGGATGAGGTGGTGGTGTAGTGGGTGGACATTTATAACATTTATTCAGAGGATCAGTTGAATGTAAAGAGTCTCGCTCAAGGGCACAGCAGATTGAACTCATGAACATTCCATTTACATTTACATTTATGGCATTTGGCAGACAACCTTATCCACAGCAACTAGTATTTACTTCATTTATACACTCTGGAAAATGTTGGGTTATTCACTGTACCCAATATCTGGGTTTTTATATATATTGGATATATTACGTGTGGTTACTTATTGGGTTGTTTGTACAACAACACAACCAGTTGGGTTAAAATTTCAATTTGAACAGTCTAACAGCACATCATACAATTTACAAATATGTGCTATTTTTATTTCTTTACAAAAATACTATAAGCCCTTACACATTAATATTGTCTCCACAAATATGTCTATTTTTAATTTTACCAACCACTTTTTGTTTGTTTTATATCTGTAAGTAACCACACCAACGCTTGTTTTATAGCCACAACAAAAAAGATTTAGCTTTAATGTTTTAAAATACATGGTGTATCAATGTAGCATAATAGCATCGTAATAATTAAAAAAAATTAAAATAACCCAACTAATTTGTTATTTTATAAAATTTATACCCAAAGAAATGGGTTAAAATAACCCAACAATAGGTGCTATATCAACCCAGCATTGGGTAATCTGTTGGGTCATTTTTAACCCAACTGTTTTAAGTGAGTACAACTGAGCAACTGGGTGTTAAGGTCCTTGCTCAGGGGCCCAGCAGTGGTAACTTGATGGAAAAGTGGTAGCTCAGTGGTTAGGGTGTTGGACTGCTGTTCAGAATTTAATTCCCAGCACCACTAAGCTGCTGCTGCTGGGACCCCTAGACAAGGCCCCATTTGCTCAGTTAGTAAGTTAGTAAGAAAATGTAAGTCATTCTGGATAAAAGCGTCTGCCAAATGCCATAAATGCAAATGTAGAAATGTGGTACAGCAGTAAATCCCAACTTTTTTTGTCCGAGACCCCCTTTTCCCCCCAAAAAATATTTAGGCCCCCTTCACATTTAATGATATTATCACCCTTGATATTTTCTGCAATTTGTGTTGCCAGTAAGTCTAGCACTGTGACCCCAATTGATGGGATCTTCCTCACCTGGGTTCAGTACGCCTGGGTCTTTAAAATTAGCCGCTGAAGGTGAATCGGTGAGACGTCATATTTTTAGAGGACAAATTACAAATTTGTAAATTTTTTGGCCAACCAGGAGATCACGGATAAAATAAGCTAATGCAGTATGATCGTTTTCCTTAATGCTCAACTGCTCAACACTTTTTAAAATATGACACGACCCCCCACACAGCTCGCTGAGGCCCCCTTGAGGGTCGGGACCCCTTTGTTGGGAACCGCTGTGGTACGGGGATTCGAACCCATAACTTTCTGTTTAGAAGTACAACTAACTTTTTGCAGTCCAATTGACAAAAAGGGATACTTATTCTAATTTTAAAAACTCAGCTAGAGTCAAATACTGTATACTGTTCCACAAATTATGTCATTACTTTACAAGATACACACAGCAATACAGCAACACATTCAAAATACATTTTCGTTTCCTTACTCACAGCTCCTACACTGGATAATACAATGCTTCTAAGAAGCTCTGATAAGCCATGTTGTGCCATGTTATCACTCCAAAGCTGTGATAAAGATGTACAAGCCGGAATGGTACTCCTGAATCTAGAAAGGGAATCCCTGCATATCGTTTCTACATTTTTTTGTTTGCAGACACCTCTGTATGACTACGTTTGGCCTTTATTAATTTGCTGGAAAGCTCCAGCTGGAACTTGCAGATACAGTGTGTCATCATCCAGGTGCTGTGAGATAATTCCCTTCTCTGCAGAGTATGACCCGACTCCTGCAGAAATCCTCCAATTTGAGCAATAATTAAAGGTAGCTCATCTTTATTCATGAGCTTTTTGAAAGCGGACATGAAAGGAATTTGAGTTGAGTACATGTCTCATATTTCAGGGGCACGGTAAAACATTTTCACAGCAGAGGTTTGGGAAATATTACTCATGCTGGCTTTTGCAATTAAATTTTTTTTTTGGCTTTGCATGTTTTAGAAAACACACACTTCCTGTATATGTATTAAACAGTAAAGTACTAAAAAATGCTCAAATTGCAGATTAGTGTAAAAAAACAACAACTCACAAAACAATTACTGGGGAGGTGGTAGCTGTTACAGACACACCAGGTTCTCCCTCAGTTCACCGTTCACTCTCTCCTGAATACTCACACCTGCAGCACATTCCCCTACTTTCACTCACACCCTATAAAGAGCACCCTATAAATCAACGACATGCCAAAGACAATACAAAAGAAGATACAAAGCAGTCAAATGTGACTTCAAACTAAATGAGCTTTAACATTCGAACACAAACCAAGCACTCAAAAAAAAGATGTGAAGCGTAAATATTGTAGCATATACTTTACATATGAAATGATTTAGTGAGGCCCTGTTAAGTTGGAAAGAAATTTCAATTCTGGACGAGACCACTCCCACCAGTATGGACATGTCTCATCGTGGTATAAAGAGGGATAAAGGGAATCCGTCAGAAGCTCTTTGTATTGATTTGCAGTGAGTCTTTCCTCGGAGGGGACAATTGGATCCTAGGCATACCAGGAAAATCCTCCCTTCACAAAACCACTATAATCTTTTTGTCACCCATCATAATTATTCTTCTGTTACTCATGTTTTACACTTGGAATGCCTTTGAAAGACGCATAATAATTTAGCCACCAGACCTTGACCTATTTGCATCCTTATAAATATATAGAGCATATACTGTATAAGAATTATATTTTAGTATGAAATATTATTTTTCACTATTGTTAAACTATAGCATTTTACTTACCAAGTATATTGAGCGTGCATTATGTCCTCTGAACAAGACCCTAACCCTATTCCCAATGCTTTAATAACTAGACTTCTACACAGTGGCCAGATGTTATTTAAACTTACACTTCGAATGTGAGCCAGGAAACATTTCCTGAATGCAATCCAGACAAATCGAGGGCAAGGTAAACCCAGGGGTATTCATAAACCACAAATAAACACCCAGTCCCGTTGGCCCATTTTGGGGCAAAATCTTCAGGGTTACTAGAGCATTAGAGAATTTCACAATGCTTCATAAATGTTAAATAAGATTTAAGTCACGATTTTTCTAAATGGCATTATCAAACCGGACAATAGTTCGAAACATTCAGCCAGAAAATCGAAGCTGCTTTGACATAGACTGGAATTTGATGAGTGTTCTGCTACAGAACCATATTCCAAAGACAATTATTCACCTGCAGAACAGATGGGCAACTGAACTGTCAGTATAAACACATAATACCAGTCCTCCTGCACAGCATAAGGAAAATAATATTGGGAACAGGGGCTTTAGCTTGACATTATCTTTAAAAACCTAGCCTAACATGTTGTGTGAGTCAATCGTTTCTCAGTGCTATTTATCCATTAACATAACTAATAGAGTGACTGTTTAGTGAGATTTTCTTCTTTAATTCAAGAAACTTATTCAAGGTCTGTTTTAATTTTAAAATCATTATTTCTATTTATTAGTACTATTATATAATATAGAAACATTTTATTAAGTTATTTTTTATCAAAAAGAACTTTGGACATCTTTAATGTTCTAATTAAGGTATCTAATGATGATCTAATTCGTCTCTGTTACCTTTTGGTCCAGTGGAGGATTGCAATCAGATATTTCGACATATTGAAGGAAGATGGCAGTGCAGTGGTTAAGGTGTTGGACTGCTAATTAAAAGATTGGGGTTTAATTCCCAGCACCACCAAGCTGCCACAGCCGGGCCCCTAAGCAAGACCCTTAACCCCTAATTGCTCAGTGGTATAACTCCTACTTCTATACATCCCGTAAATATGTCAATTACCTTAATTTTCCTATACTTTTGTTTGAAATAGAAATGTTATGTTCACAAATGGACAGCCTTAAAAGAACTGTTATTCGATCAGGATTCCACAATTTATAGGAGAAAGTCGTCTTTCTGGATGACTAAGTGTCCCATCCGATGTCCACTTTCCACTTCACAAAGAAGAGACAATCACTTTCTTAACTCCAGGACAGGGGTTAATAGATGTTGAGCTGGGGAATGTTCAGTGAACTCACCAGTGACCCAGCTAATTCTTCTGAGTGGTGAAGAGCACACAATAAAATGGCTAGCATTGTCATGTGGCGCTTCCAAGCTCATGTTATTTACTTTCTCAGGAAACTTTGATTTCCACTGCTAATTGAAAACTGGGGTGTCTTAATAGCACATATGATTTTAAGCACAGTAATTTCAAGTAGGTGTTAATTGTACAATCTTTTTGCTTAAAATAAGTTTTTTTCACCCTCCCCACATACCATTGTTTCATACTTTTGAAGATAAAGAATTAGAACGTTTCTGGTATCAGACCTCGTGCTAAAAACACAAGCTCTCAACAGTATTCAGACTAAAAATGGGACATAGACATAAAACTCTGATAGTGGCAAATCACATTTTTCTTTAGAGAGCTTGGCAAACTGTAGAGTAGACCTAATATCTTTTGCATATAGGATACAGGTTTTTTTAACAGAAACTGTGAAAGTTAGCAAGGCATGCAGTGTAAAATAAAGATTAATGTGCCGAGCAGGACTAAGATGGATCACATTAATACATTACAAAGAGTCTTCATGCTGCAGTTTTGGGGCTGACAGTGCAGACTTCTTATTTGATGAGCAATTACTGTATCCTAGTCTGGGTTTGTATCATGATGATTCATTCATTTCCACAGTGTAATTACGTGTATAAGGGCACCATTTGGAAAACACTGAACTCATCAATTTTGGGCCCCAATTCTTTCCTCAAATCCTATAATTCACTCCGCAGAGACAACTCTGTGATGCCAAAGCACCTTTAATTGTCCTGATTCCAGACACCTTCTAATTACATCAAGTGCTTTTGATATCGTTAAGAGAGAAAAAAAAGTCTTTTTATTTGCGGAGTACATTGCCTCCTTCCCTGGCATGGAGAGAAATTCCCTTGTCACCTTGGCCTCCAGCAGCTGCGCCCTGGATAAACAAACATGCATCGCTGAGCATCACTCAGTCTGTGCACATTGGTTTGATTAAAAATGTCTCTATGCAATTAAATTGGCCTTGATCCTTCTGAGCTGACTAATAAATAATTAAATAAATAAAACATGCTCATTGAACTACTGCAGATTACAGCTTAGAGATGGGAATGGGTAGGTGGACCAGGGTCAGCAAAGGGCAGATCATTTGCAGTAGGTTTAGAGTTGTACTGCGCAGAACTGTACAAAAGCAACCTCACACACGTGTAGCTTTTATGTGCCTAACTCAAGTGTCACCCCACATAAGCTGATTATTAAAAAAAAAAACTACACCAGAAATAATTTTAAAAACCTTATAAAAACTTCTAGAAAGAATTGGACTTGTTGTAAAAGCAACTATGTTATACAGTAGCTACTATAACAACAGCTCAGTCGGGGCTCGAATGGTTAAGCCTGAACTGTTGATCTGAAGACCATAAAGACCTGGGTTCACGCCTCTCCACTGCTAGCCAGCCACTGTTGGGTCCTTGAGCAAGATCCTTAACCCTCCCTGCTTCAGGGGAGCTGTATTATAGCTGACCCTGTGCTTTGACCCCAAATTACTTAGATGGGATATGCCAAGAAACTAATTTCACTCTGCTGTAAAAAGTATATGTGACAAAGGCATTTCTTAAACTAAAAACACCTGTCATTAGCAGAAAAAAAGAACAAAAGCCCTACAAAGAAAGTAACTTGGTTAAATATATCCAGACAATAATAGCTTTTTATGCCACTAAGGCAAAGTAGCCACCCCATTTTATTTCAACATTTTCGTATAAAGCTTTGCTATGAGGTAAATTCAGCGACTAGTTCATCAAACAAAGTTCCATTACAACATGGTGGCTTACACAACTTTGGACACACACCATTTTGGGGAGTAAATAGTTTACTGCTTCACATAATTTGGTCTGGTTTTGTGGTGGCTGTGCTTTTACATTAAATCATTATAATCTTAATTCCATTGATGAGTGCCACTTTAAGGTCATTTAGTTGAAAATATTTGTTAGAAACTTTCAAAGAATTCAATATAAATTCAATTGTAACTTATTACATTTATTATCATATCACTTACTTCTTAGTAGGGTAATTCAGAAAACAGCACTGATAGCGAACTACATTGTAAAGCATGATAAGTTAATTATTGGTTACAAAACTACCGTAATTAATTATTCCGCTGATATTATTAATGCTAAATTGATTTCTAAATGGAACTGTTTGTATGTTATAGTATAACATCCTATAACAGACATGTAATGGGTAGATGGAATAATAGAAATGTAATGGGTAGATGGAATAATAGAAATGTAATGGGTAGATGGAATAATAGAAATGTAATGGGTAGATGGAATAATAGACATGTAATTCCAGATGATTAATCAAAAGATCAGGGTCTAAGCCTCAGCATTGTCAGCTTGGCATTGTTGGGCACTTAAACAAGGGCATTAACCCTCTCTAGTCGGGATATGCAAAAATATATATTATATATAAAGTTATATAAATAAGGGGTTTATTTTTTAAGGAAAGATCTATAGTCAGTACATTCCCGAAAAAAGATCTGCTGCATTTTCTGATTTCTCAGTATCGTCATTACCTTAAATCTCAAAAAAAAGAAAATCAAATGAAATAAATATACAGCTGAGCGCATGATCTTTAAACCTTAATGACTTTTGAATGTGTAACATCTCAAGGAAAGTCTTAAGAATGTTTCTTTTAGGTAAAGAAAAGATACTAAAAGCGGTTGCAATGAGTTGCTGAAAAACCTTTAGGGTCTTTGCACTCTGAATAAGTTACAGCAGTTGTTCGACATTCTGGATTTAGGCTTTTGCTTGTATGATAGCTACAAATAAGGAAAAATACAAAAGAAACAAACCCGACGATATGACAGACGATAAATTTTTACTGTGCAACATTTCAGACAAAAAAAAAAACATTTCTGACCTTTAATTAGCAAATTGCTGTGATTTAAGAGGAATAAAATAAATTTGGAACTTGCAGTTAAAAAAAATATTCAACAGTGGGATAGCAACATATTGCATTTTACATTATTTGGGATATTATCTCTTTTACACATCTGAGCAATTAGTGATTGAGGGCCTACATATCCCAGACATCACCAAACATTAGTGTCTGATATTGTGGTGGGTCGTTCTCGAATATTTAATGTGATTTAAAGAGAACAAGTATATTTTGGTAATGAAATTGCTAAAAAACTGATTGTTTATTTTGCTGAATCAGAAATTTCCCATCACTAGTCTATGAACAACTAAATAGAAAAATACCCCAAAATCACACTGCAAATTTAATAAAAACATTTTAAGAAGTTTGGGAGTTATATTATAGAATATTATATATATATTATATATTATAGAATAGGGTTAAGACTAAATCTGGAATAGCATCTTTAAAAAACACATATGGATGTGATGGTCAGGGGTCCCAATCCTTTTGTCCATATCGTAAATATTAAAGCCAGATTTTGGGGGATTTTTATGAACTTTTGTTCTCTGGAAATTTTTAAACAAAAAACATTAAGTGAGCAACAGTTCTGTGGTTGGAAACAACTTGTTGAGAAAAAAGGAAAATGACCAGTTAATTGAAGCTGCTTCTAGAAAGAATGGATTATTCTACTGTTAGTATTTTTTGCATTCATGCTAAACAAAGCATCTCAGCATGCACATTTAGGTGAGCTACAATGGCAGAACACCAAAATATGTTTCTTTTATGTCAGCCAAGAACACGAAACAAAGGCTATAGTGAGCACAGACTCAACCTGCCAATGACATTTGAAATTAAAGAGAAAATATACATATATAAATATATTAACTGGTCTGTTTGCAGCCTGTAGCTGGACAGTTTTATTTTTAAAGGTGTAGTGGGACATTTTGGAAAATGCTAACTGTAGCCTGGTAGCACTAAAAATGTTCGTCCCGTCCTTGTGGTGCAAACCTGTGCATAGACTAGATTTACATTTACAGCATTTGGCAGACACCCTTATCCAGAGCAACAATCTTCCTTGTTACACTGTCCTTGTTTTAACATTCCTTGTTAAAACTGTCGTGGACATTAACAGTACTTAAGTACCTGGGTGTTCACCTTAACAATAAACTGGACTGGACTCATAACACCGATGCCCTGTACAAGAAGGGCCAAAGTCGCCTCCACCTTCTGAGGAGACTGAGGTCCTTTGGAGTGGGCAGGCCTCTCTTAAGGACTTTTTATGACTATAGCCTCTGCTATCCACTACGCTGTGGTCTGCTGGGGAGCAGGCAGCACGGACCGGGACAGAAAGAGACTCAACAAACTGGTCAGGAGGGCCAGTTCTGTCCTGGGCTGTCCACTGGACTCTGTGGAGGAGGTGGGTGAGAGGAGGATGTTGGTTAAGCTGACATCCATCATAGACAATACCTCTCACCCACTGCATCAGACCGTGGAGGCTATGAGCAGCTCCTTCAGTAGCAGACTGTTACACCCTCCATGTAGGAAGGAGCGGTTCTGCAGGTCTTTCATACCCACCGCTGTTAGACTGTACAACTCAACAGTCTAACTACAGATGCACATAACTGTAAATACTTTTAGATTTTTAAAAATGTTTATCGTAAATTGTTTTTATTTCTCACAATTTGCACTTTTCTATTTTCCTACTTTGCACGTAATTGTTTCTGTATCTGAGCCACCGTAACAATTTAATTTTCCCACTGTGGGATCAATAAAGATTATCTTATTTCACAACTGATGGTTGAGGGCCTTGCTCAGGGGCCCAGTGGTGGTGGCTTGGTGGAGTTGAGAATCAAACCCAGGTCCTCAGGTTGGTAGGCCAACAACTTCACCACTGCACTACCACTTTCCCACTGGATGGCCAGAGAAAACACTACAACAAAAAAATGTATAGTACAGTTATTAACAGTACTAAAATACCAAACTAGTATCTGATTACACACTGCCTTAGTTAAGCTGATTTAAGGTACAGAAACGACATAAACTGAGTTACTATTAAAACACAACAAAATCAAATATTCCTTCCTGTCCAAAAGAAATACTGCAACCATGATGCCATCTTTCAGTTTATCCCTGTCCTAATACCCTTACTTGCACCCTTATGCCACTTATTTGCACGTCCCCACTAAGGGGTGCAAGAGTGTAGGGTGTCCCAATTCACTAGTGAGCTTTTCCGCCCGCATACTTGTGCCCTTATTGCACACTTTCTTTAAGTGTGAGTCCAAGCGGACTTTGCTTAAGAATATTACCCAGAATTTATCTGGTGGTGTGACGTTTTAAACCAAAGAAGAAAAACGCTGAGCAGTTTTGGCCAACTTTTCAGGAGAGCTGGACAAAATTAACAAGTATCGGAAAGTTAGGTGTAAGTAAAAGATTCAAGCAATTATTATTTTTACCAGCCATTCTGGATACAGTGAGGGTTGCCAGATAGAGTTAAAACTGTCCATTTTTACATTTTGGTGTCTTTTTTCACAGTAAAATACATAATACAAAACCGCTGATCACAAATTTTGAACCTGCATATTCAAATTCAAAACCGCCCAAATGGACAGGATAAATCCCAATCTGGCATCCCTGAATAATCGTATATCGTATAGAGAACAGGGTGTGCAGAGGTATGCAAATAAATATGTTATCAGGCATGTAGGAAAGCCTATCATCAAATTCTTTCCAATTATTTCGATTGGACAAAGGTTTTTGTCCTACACTTTTCACAGAATATATAAATACATACAGTATAAATACATTTAGACCACCTAGGATAATAAGTGATATAGAAATGTGAAGAGACTTTTAACCAGCAGAACAAAAAACGTTTTCACCTACCCTGCCTTTAATTTCAGCATTTGGTTATTATATGCTAATGAATATAAAGGAATTTGCAATGCTAAATTCTAAAATCCTATTTACACTCATATTCTGAAAATACAAACAATATTGCTTGACTGACTGTGTGACAGTGTTGCTAAGAATAATAATCAGTCTCCGCTCTTCCTAACAGAATAAACCATCAGTTATTATGTCACTGTACATTTTCTCATGCTACTGTAGCTTTATTTCTTCAGAACATAAGTTCATACTTCAATAATAAAAATAGGACTGAATGAAAAACTGTAGAACCAATGGTTAGCTTCTGTATTAATAAACTCCAAGAATGATAGATATTGGCCTGTCTCCATGAATAACGCTGTTGTCTCAGGTAGATATACTTTATAAGAGCTAATATGCATTTTCCAAAAACATTATCCCTTTTCTGTTCATAAAAGAATGCATACATGTATAATACAACACCACAGCAGGGGCAGTACCTCTCCATGACAGCAGGGGTTATAGGTTGTTAATTTTCTGTTTTCTTTCTGAGCAGAAGTTTCCTTTATGTCTGATTTTTGGTTTAAATTTTATGCCATTACTGTATTTGGCTATTGTTTTCCTAATGACTTAGACTCCGAATTTATTAAACCCCGTACACAGATCTTAAATCCACTCAATGCTGGATTGTTACAGGACTTTCAAATTCAAGCCCATCTAATCTTCTGAGACTGATTGCAGCTTTTTAAACATTTTATTTGTTTCTAAACCAGATGGTAATTAAATTATGAATCCTTTTACAGGATGCACAGTTAAAACACAGTTCACACATGTACAACTGAGATATATTACCTAATACTTGTATAAAAAACCCCTATGTATTTATTTTTGGTCTTCATAAGACGAATATCATCAATTGTGAATACCATAACAACAATTATGACAATTTAAATGTTTATTAATATTCCTACATTTCTGTAAATTATCTGTATTCTTTTCTTGATGTTTTAAAATGACCATACTAACAAGTTTTATTAATATGGACTACAGCTAGCTTCGATTAAACAAACAGGGAAATTACATTTACATATACGGCATTTAGCAGACGCCCTTATCCAGAGCAACTTACATTTATCTCTTTTATACAACAAAGCAATTGGGGTTTAAGGGCTTTGCTCAGGGGCCCAACAGTGGCAGCTTGGTGGTGATGGGAGTCAAACCCTGATCTTCAAGATAGCAGTCCAACACTGCGCTACCAGAACACCCAAATTAACTAAAGTCAAGTGTCTCCTAATGCTTATTTTGCAGCGAGTCCTTAGACAATGTATGCAGGCCAGTGGGGCTGATGGTGACTCCGACACAGCGGATGATACAGGGAAAATTTAGGGCAAAAATAAGCCTAGCCTGAAATCTTTCTGGCAACCAGCCATGTCGGGAGCTTAGAGTCAAGATCCCATGGTAATATTTGAAAAAAAAAACCCCTAAATTAATTTGCATGGAGTCAAAATTTCATTATAAAGTAAAATATTTGGATCCTTTCGAATTTATTACTTCCTGTACAGCTATTCTGTAATTCTTGAGTCATCCAAGCAAGTAATAATTCATAAGTATCATGTTAATCTAAGGTACTACATATTGCACTATGTAACTAGAAAACTGTATACGAACATTTCTCAATTGCAAAGCTGAAAATGTAGAAATTTATTACTAACTTTATGCTGGTGTTCATGTTGTTTTAGACCTTGGGGTAGAGTTCATACGACTATGTTACCATAGAAACAGGGCTAAGGTATTGAATTCAAGAGAATCCTTTTAAAATATCTTAGATTTTAGCGGATCTAAATTTTATAATACATTTTACTGTGAAGGTTATTCAATGCACAAGACCTGAATACCTTGTATTCTTGGTGCATACAGTAATATAGATTTATAGATGGCTAAGCTATTGTTAGCTTTATAGATTGCTAAGCTATTGTTATTTTCATAATATTTGCTTGGTTTGTCAGTCATATATATTTTTATAAATGTGCACTTAATATAAGATTAGACAACAGTACTGTTGTCATGGCTTTCTTGCATCCAGTCCAACTTTTAGCCTAGTGTATTAAACATAGACTGTAAAGAACACAGATATATATGTAGCAATAAATGAGATGTGGAGGTGTTGGTATAGAAAAAAGTGTATGGAATATCTCTTGGTTTCTTTTTAATTTCTGTAACACTGCTTGACGATGTCTACAGTTACAGTTCTGCATAGAATGACCTTCTTGAAGGATTTTTATAATCTAATTGATCATTGGTTATTATAGTATTTGTTTGAATATTTAAAAAGAGATTCATTACAGTTAGCATTTAGTGTTCATTCCTATTTTCTTAGTGTTACACAGAATGGTGTAGGCCCTAAGTTAAATCTAAGTTTATTATTATTATTATTATTACAGTTATATATCCTTTATTTAGTAATTAGTAGATCAGGTCTCTTGGTACAGAAATCAAGTTGCCTCAATTATTACAGTATCTCCAAATAATACAAATAAGGATGGCAGAAGAATAAACGGTAGTTATTGTGAACCTAATGAAGGAAGTCTCTCATCTTCCATCTGGTATTTGTTTTAGCCAAATCGGCTTCCTTATCAAATTTGATAGAAAGCAATAAGACAATGATTAAGCTCTTGTTTAAAACAGTGTCTAAATGATCGATTGATTAAAGATCTTTTTATGAACACACCAGGGTTTGAACAGACGGTATTGAGTTTAGTTCTCCACATGTTCGTGTAAGTTCCCGCTGGATTCTGTGGTAAACTGATGGCTTGAATGTGTGAATGCATGTGTGTCACAAACATACCACACAGAGGATATTATCCGCCTCATGCCAACTGTTTCTGGGATCGACTTTGGATCGACTGCAACTGTGAAAAAAATTGTAGCAATTATTTCCAAATGCCTAAAGGAAATTCTTTACTTTCTCTTTATCTTTTTAATGGTTGTGTTTCTTTTTCTTGTTTGGTTCCTGTTTAATGTTTATGTGATATTATGTTTGTGTTATATAGTTCATGTCTTTGTTTACTTTCTGTTATGTTCTTGTCATATGATCTTTGTTTCCCATGTGTTCCTGTTACTTATCCCCTTGCCATGTGTTATGTTCCTATTGGTTACTCTTGTTTATTTCTAGTCCTTGTGTTTCCCTTTGTCTTTGTCGAGGATTTTGGTTATGTCCCTGTAATGCTGTTGCGAGCCTTATTTGTCAAGCTAAGCTAAGTCAAGCCAAGTTAAGTAGATGCTAGTTAAGTTCATGTTTATTGTTATGTTTATGTCTTTGTTAGTGTTTAAGCTAAGCTAAGCTACGCTAAGTTAAGTTAAGTCTAGTCTAGAATAGTTTGTGTATTGTTTTAGTCACTTTGTAAATAAACTGCACTTTGGGTTCTAAATATTAATCACTTCAGTGGAGTCACTTCATTTTAGATCTCATCATCTTCCTTTTTTTACTTTTTATTGTAATTGTCAATATTTAAAGCACCACAATATAGATGTGATTTAATGTAGTTTTATTGTTATTGTTTTTTTTTATTATTATAATCATTTAGAATTTCTATTTTCTGTTTGTCTTTTTGGTAACAATTACAGTTTAATACAAACTGTAATATCTTACAGATGTGTTGGTTCAGATGTAATGTCTTAGGAATCTACTTTTTTATAATATACGTTAAATTCGAGAAAAATAAAGACCTATAGTTTAGATACATTGTTAAATTATTATTGTGAATTTTCGAATAATTATAACAATTCTCTACTGTAAATAAGCAGAAATTAATGATTTTATTTTGAGTTAAACGAATTCATAGCTGCAAACATTTTCTAATCTCCTTCTTTAAACCAAAATTAATTGCTGTTTGATTAATATTACTAATATCTTTATGCTAAGAAACCGAGCTTGTGCCATGTTCCTATATTTTTTGTTAGGCAAAATATTTGTTTTAGTGATTATTATTTATTTATTTTTTTGGTAGTTATTTTATAATTATTAAGATTGATATAAAACTTAATAAAACTATTTTGCACTAAAGCTTGATCATACAAACTGTATTTTGTTAACAAAATGTTCACTACTCCCGCTTTTTTTTTTTTTTACAATTGTTAATATCCTGGTTAGATTGTTGTACAGGTTGTCACACACCTGTCTAAAATTTTGCCTCAGGCTTAAAATGTCAACCTCATAATCTAATTTATTATTAGTTTATAATATGCTGTGAAACGCTCTTCCGTACTATTAAATGGTCATATAAAGATATGCAGACATTTATGGGGACACTAAAAATGGGCTTTTACTGCTGAGGTAATCCTCCGCTTGACCGGTCCTACCATCCCTCGGGTTTCGAAATAGGTATGCTGCAAGACTGCTCTCGGTTCTGTTCAGTTCAGCCAGGTCATTGGTTAGGTGGCTGCCTTTAAGAGGCAGATGAAGACCTACATCTACCTCAAATACTTAAACAAGGACTGTTTAAAAAAAAAAAGTTCTTGTTTTTTTTTTGTATTTAAAGTTTTGGGATTGTGGTACACTCACTTTGCGAGTAACCCGAATCAATCTATTCACTAGTAGAGACTCAAAGCTCCATACATCTATCTATACATCTCTATACTCCGATAAAAAAGGCGTCTGTCAAATGTAATGTAAATTGTTGGGATATATTTTGGCTGTGCAGTTACATTACTGTTGGCTAAAAACACTGTTGAAGTGGGAACTAGATGAAACCCAAATTTTTTTTGTCACATACATACATTATACACAGTACCAGATATAGTGAAATGTTGGTTATGACTCTCGGAATAAAAAAAATAAAATTAATCAAAATATTCTTAAAAAATAGAATAAAATAAAATTATATAGCATATATACTATGTGTATCGTGTTCGTAAAGAATGTGGACCGAGCTGAGAGTAGCCCGGTTTCAGGTGTTCTCCTGGTATTCAGTCAATTCAGTGAAATTAGGTATAAAAAAAATATTATTTAAAACAGTTTTCTTTTAACACATCTATAAGTTGAACATTTTTCATCTAAATCTGTAAGATTTTGCTCAAAGAAAACGAATGAATAAATGATTGAATGCAAATTAGTGTAACCGGTTTTACTTTTGTACTAAAAATGAATAGATTTCAGTGTTGTGTATAATAAAAAAAACACTGCACTGCTACAGTTACTGCCCTTTATTAGACTGTAATAAAAAAAATCACCTAACAACGATCCAGAAAAAAGAAGCAGGCTTTGCTAATTCTATGTTATTCCCATATATACATCTTATGTTATATGTAAATGTAAATGCTGTCTCACATAGTCTACAGAAAAAAAGCAACAGAAGCAAAGAGCCTATTATTAGAGCTATATCACTATTTTAATCAGCTTAACATATACTTATTTTACCTTGTACTAATGTGATGTTTTCTCTGATTATTATCTTTAAAAAATATGTTGTTTGTTGATTTCTTTAAAATAATGTTACATATTTGCTTAACCTCTTTATAAAAATGTCTTTCAATATACTTCTTAAAACATTTGTACATCTTAAAAGAATCTCTGAAAGATTCTTAAAAATCTCTAAAAATCTATTTATTTTCATGCCTTTTGGAATCTCACCTTGTCTGTACATATTTTAAGAGGAGGAGTTTGGTTGTTATGCCTGACCCTTTCTCTGCTAAAAAACTTTTCACTGGTCTTGGCATTTTCAAGAAAGAAAATGTATTATTTGCACTGGAACAAAAGTGTAGTCTGCCTCACCATGCACCTTAAGTTATTATGTGTAAAAATCACAAGTACGTTTTCTTCAGTACAGAAGCGTTAGGCTGGTCATGACGGTAGAAATAAAAAAGAACCTCAATACATTCTCACAGGTAATTCACCAAAATCACAGGTAATGACCTTTATTTGCACCTGACCATCTATTTTTCCAGAACATTTACAGTAAACTTAAAAAGCCGCATAACCAAATGACCCCTTCTATCTGCTTCTTAAATTGTTTGGCTGATGAAAAAAGCAGGTGAAATAGAGTGCTGAAATGTACTGCAGCTGGAGATCTCCTTCTAGTGCTGCCTGGACTTTATCTGATTGTGGTCTTCCACTCTACTGATTGTCCTCATGCCAGAGCAGCAATTGGCTTCAACTCAAACCACTTTCCGATTATGCAAATGATTTCCGCTAAGAAAAATGTTACTCATGCTGCCCATCAACTCAGTCAGGCTCTGTATACATACATCCATTTCTTTATTTGTCTAAATATAGTGTCTAATCTCTGATGCAACCTCTTTTAATAGTTTTTCTGTGCTATTTCAAAAGCAAGGGAAAAAAAAGACACAAATGTGTGGGACATACCAGCTGCAAAAGTAAGATGCACTCTTAGAGCCTGAGGTTGTTTGGATGGTACTATTGTCATTCTGCACATATTTCACCCCAAACCATAGAAAATAATCTTTTAGTATTCTCTACTGCTGGCCTCCAGCATGATAGACCAACATTTCCCTGTAGCAGCCACTTTTTGATCAGTTGTTACTCAGTTGTGAGTTACGAATTAGGCCTACAGGCAGGGTTGTGTGTTACTATTTATATATATCTATATCTATATATCTATCTATCTATATATATATATATTATAATGACTAATGCAGTTACAAAATTAAAGTTTCTTATTCTGTCGATTTTTTAAAAGAATTTTTACAATCTTAGCATAAAGTGGCCACACGTAAAATATGACACATTTTGTGCATAGAGATACTTACTGCATTAACAGCTCATGCTGGGGGATTGTACCAAATAAAAGCTTAAATAAAAAAAACTTCCTCAAAAATTCAAATCAGGTTTATTTCTATAGCACTTTTAACAATGAATATTGTCTCCAAGCAGCTTTACAGAACATAAGAATACAAAATGTAAGAATACAAAACAAAAAAAGTTATCAAAAACATCCCCAGTGAACAAGACTGAGGCGACAGTGGTAAGAAAAAAACTATAAATTCTTTTATTTTAAAACACCTGGAAGTGTGAATATAATCATATACAGTCAGAAATCTTTGCGAGGCATAATTCAACTGGAGCCATCAATGTCTCTGGATCTAGGTAGGGTTGGCCTTTTCTCACTGAAGGTCCACCAGTGCTGGCGCAATCTCTGGATAGCTCGGGATTGGTATAAAAGGGGAAACAGGAAAAAATGTGAAAATGAGTGTGAAATATGTATACGATATTTGCGATGGATTGAGAAAACATTTAGCGGTTTCTATAAATTTGAAACTCTAGTTATTTCGCAAACAGCTTCCAAGCCTAAATCTACTGTATAACTATTTACTTACGAAAAAAACATGCCTGCATTAACTTAAAGTTACTAAAGAAAATGTGTTATTTTTTAAATTCTTTTTTTATCCTTCTTTTTATTATCTGTCTTATCACCTAAATCAGAAGGCAATTAAAGCGGTTAAACCCAAGCCTAGTTGTTGTCTTTTCACTCGAATGATCTCTGTTTGCTCTAACATCAAGGACGACTACAGTAATTGCTGATTTAATTGCTGTCAATACTAAAAAAACCCTTTCTTTTTATTCATTTTCAAAACTATACCGTGATTTCTTTAGTGTTTAATATTCTTTTTTGTTTTATGTGTGTGCCAGAAAGAAGTTTATTAGGCTTCCTATTTCATAGTCTCGTGTCTGATAGACTTATTAGACAGACTCATGTCCTTATCTATATAATAAGCTACTCAAATGCATCTTTAAATGTAATGTAAATTAAATTTAATGTAACTATATCCTTTATCAGCTTTAGGCAGACTGACTACAATTCTTATTGCGTTTATAAAAACTGTCTTGTTACTAAGTGTATTTAGTAGGCTGACAGCTAAGACTAATCTGGGCAGTAAAAGACCTATATTTTTATTATTCCAAGTGTATTTTTAGCTTAAGAATTTCACAAGAACAATTTTACCTGATCTTTTTCGGTGACTTAATTTTAAATATTTTTTTTAGTATCTGTTTATCTGTTTATATGATAACGGTGTTTACTTACACTGAATAGAGCTGTTTCGTACATTTAAGACATTTGTTTCCATTGTACTTTTGAAAACTTTAAGTATTAAGGAATCCTCTTTCTAGAAAGACAACAAAAGACCTCATATATTCAATTATCCCAGATAAAAAAGAGTTTTTAACTAGTTCTTAGCTATATTAGGCAATTATATATTTTATTTATTAATCTTCCTTAAGCTTTTTCTTTTTTGATCATTGTAACATCACTGATATTACTAAAATTGTGTTCCAGTATTTGATTTTGCTATGAAATTGACACAAGACAAATATGTCCATGTGTTTTTTAAAGCACAATTTCTTTTTTTTTTAATTTGGGAAAATTATATATATTACTTTTATTCATATCTTTCTAAAAAAGCTTTAATACTTTATTTAAAGTATTTAGAAATACAATGGGCACCATTTTTTATAAGTAAACACTGTAATCATAAACATATAAAGTCCCAGAAAGAATAAAGCCTCAGGTTTATGTTTACATGTAAATAAAGTCATTAAACTTAACAAATAATTTAGATTTTATAACCACAGTTTTAAATTGTATTCTTCTGTTCTCAACAAAAAAAAAAAAAAAATCAATTATCCAACTTGGAAGACTGGCTATAAATATACTGAGCTAACATTTGGATTATTACCAAGCTATTAGGCTGTGTGTAAATATAGCTAATGCAGCATGTATTAGTAATTCATGTTACTAATGCTTAGCCACCATTAGAAAAGACATCTCCTTACAGGAAAATGTTTAATGGATTTCTATAAATAATACATTTTCAGGGTATGTATATAACCATGGTTAATCGAAACATTTTGGGAATGCCCTTTATAATATTTGGCCTGAAACACGTGTCCCGCCACTCCCCCCCCAATCAAAAAGCATTCCAACATTCGGTGGGTGACGTCATTGACCAAAACCAAACATGGACAAAGATGCTGAATGTAAGTTAGTTAACACAGCATCTTGTTTCCTCGGGGAACCATGGTTACCTTACATAACCTGGAGAAGTTCCCTTTCAGGAACCTGAGCTGTTAAAACGTTTTGGGAACAAGATTCCCATGCCACCATAGTGCCACATCACTGTAGGGTTTCTGTCAGGTCCAAATTCTGACACAGGACAAATTTGTGCAGAGAGGATCAACCTGCCACCTTACAAATGTCCGTCCAGGAATTCAATTATTTGATCTTCTGCTGATTTTGTATGTTTGCCCACTGACAAATAAATGTTTATAATTTTAATGGTTAGTTTATTCTAACAGTGAGAGACAGAATAACAACAAAAACATTCAGAAAAATGTCAAAAGAGTTATAAAATGATTTGCATTTTAAAGAGTAAAATAAGTATTTGACTCCTTTTCAAAACAAGACTTAGTACCTGGTGGCAAAACCCTTGTTGGCAATCCCAGAGGTGGCCTCCAGCAAACGTTCGATGCAGTTCAAGTTCCTGAAGGTGAGCCAGCTTCACTAAAGGTTAATGCTTTCCTAATATTCACGATTGCAAATTCATAGACAGCTTACAAAAATGGTATATTGTTTTTGCTGGCTGCTTGGTTTGATCCTAAGGTCAGGTTATTGTTTTGTGGGATATCAAATGTTCTTTTTTTTGCCCGTATATCCCAGCTTACCTCTAGGGGCTTTACTTTCTTTCCAACCTCTAAATAATCAGCTGTGAGAAGGAGTATAAGTGTGTGAGTGATGCCTTAGAGTGGCATTCCATACATTAGAATGGATTAAGCCTGGACTTAACATGACCCTAACATAGATAAAACGGCTACTTAGATTAAAAAAATGAATAATAAAATTGCCAATTCCAAATGCTGACTTGTAATAATCAGATAGCAAAAGGATGATATCTAATTAATTAAAAAATTGAAACAAAAGTAAAGACATCCCCAACAAGTATCTCTACACAGGAAACATTTTTTATTAAATTTATAAAATGTATAAAAATGTATAAATGTATTATTTATATAATATGCTCTATATGACTACCATTGTTCCACTGCTGAACAACATGTTGTCATGGCATTTCTTGAGATGATTTAGGTTTTGTATTTTTTCCTGATACACCATGATCTTCAAATGCTCCCAAAGATAAAAATTAAGTGAGGTGAGATCTGGGGATCTGGGAAAATAGTTGTCATTAAAAAAAATTTTTATTTTTACTATGTATGGAAAATTATGGGACACCCTGTAAAAGAGAAAACATTTACATTTACAGCATATGGCAGATGCACATATTCAGAGCGACTTACATTTATCTATTTTTAATCAAGGGTTAAGATCCTTGCTCAGAAGCCCAACAATGGCAACTTGGTGTTGCTGGAAATTGACCCCCGATCTTAGCAGTCCAACACCTTAACCACTGCGCTACCACTTTCCCTACAGCAATAGAACTGACATTTGGTGCTCTAGTTACATTTTATTTAACATCAGTTAAACCAAACACCTGTACTTATCCTTCTCAGTAACCTACACACCATGCCTACAAATTAAATCACTTTCTAGCCACAATTAATTTCCCGGTGGCATTCTGATAAGGCATCAATGTGTTATCTGGGGAGTTGTAGTGCAGTGGATAAGGTGTTGGAACGTGGGTTCAATTCCCAGCTCAAGTTGCTGGAATTTTGTGCAAGGCCTTGAACCTTCAACTGCTTAGTCGGATTAAAAATGAGACAAATGTGAGTCGCTCTGTATAAGGGCATCTAAAAAATGCCAAAAAAAGATCTAAGTTTAGTCTGTATCCTACAACTCTTCTCATCACAACAGGATAAAGCAGTCACCCCGACTTTAAAGCGAATTTATCTCTCATCTGCCGCTTACATGGCTTCCGTCCCTGACAGGAAGAGGACTCTCTGATGCACCGCTGTGACACGCACAGCTTGATTAGTTGTCATTAACTTTCAGTGGAGGACTTTGTAATGGCGTAATGGCCATGCCGACAGGAAAGACAAATGGAGAGATTGCTCCACTTATATACATACTCACTTTACTGCTTTCTCTGCCATTAGGCTGTCTGGCCATAACCATTTTACAAAAGCAACTGCTCATCAGTTTCAAGCTGCAGCCTTTTTTTTTTTTAAAAAAAAAGGGAATATACATTTCATGAATTATGATCTGTCTAAAAGGTTAACAGAGATGAACATGGATTTCTCGGATTCCTCTAATGTGTAATGCTATTGTAGTGCTGTTGTTTAGCTTAAGGTTAAAAGAACGCTAGACAAGTCGGTGGCTTTTTAATATTAAAGTTATTTTAGCAGTGAACTCAATATGGAGACGGAACATGTTTGGGCTTCTTGGTTCCCATGAAGCAGGATCTCACTGCTAAAACATGTTAACACATCCCAATACCTTCCAACCACAGTTTGGGTTGTGGTTAATAATGAAGAATGAAACGAATACCACAAAGCCCAATCTGACTTTATTTGAAAAAACAAATTGAACTGATCTTTTTTATAAAAAGGATAAAGGATAGTATAGGAAAAAGCTAAGAACATTAATCTTCTCCTATCACTAAATTAGATCAGGTACAGCTTTTCCTATAATTTCCTTTATGGAACAAATTGGCTCATAAAACCTCCTATGCTAATGCGATGTGCTGTAAATATATACAGCATGGCCACCACTTTATAGAATTCACCTGAGATTGTAAGTTATTAGATAAGGAGAAAAATGTTGCTGTCAGCATTAGTGCTGTGGGAGAAAAGGACATAAATGTGCTTTCATGCAGGAGTATGAGGATGATGAAGAATGAAGAATACATGCTGAGAAGGAGACCTGAGTATCTCTTAATGAGGTGCTTGTGTGCAATCACTTTGGCTGTAGCTAATCCCTGCTGTCTTCGTTCCACTCGACTGGTGCCTGTTAGCTCCGGTGTCACTGCGTCAGTGGAGCATGGCCAGCACACACCTCCATACAACAAGAGGGGCTTTGCATTGATTAATATGTGAATAGCTAGGGGATATATTCGTGCAAACCCTTACAACATGGTACTCTCACTTCATTGCTAATGAGGCTTACAGGATATCCGGACTAAGAGTAATGTAATGACAGGAAAGTTCTTGGCAGTCAGTCAAGTCAGAACATATAACATATTATATGAAAATTGAACTCTTCCAATGAGCGATTTGCTAAATATACCGATTTAAAAATAATAAAAAACAGATTTCAGAGCTTAGCAAGCGCTAATAAAACTACAACTAATTAAACAAGAAGATGGAGGAAAAAAGATGGCAGTAGACAATAACAAGTGGTTTTTCAGTTGCAGTGAGTTATAGGAGTCCTGATAGTATATGTAATACACGGTCACATGTTCGAGGGATTAGATTTGAAGCTAAAATTAGTGCACATGCCTAATGACAGTTCATATATGTTATATGTATCAGGCTTATTCAAATCCCACCTTTAAGCACAAAAAAGCCTATTACAGGGTGACAGAAAGAAGGCTGCAGGCCATCAGAGAGTATGAGCATCAGAGAAGAAAGCAAGCAGGAGTCAGACTGTGGAGTGTGAGCTAATGTCGTGTAATAATAATAAGAATAAAGAAAGGGTGCAGATTCGGTCTGAGATGAGTTTACAAAACACTGATTATAAGATGCTACAATTTTTTTAGCTGTCGTGAAGCTGCTTTTTACATTTAACATCTTTTGAGCTAGTTTAGAATTCCAGAGCATGTTCTTTATAGCTCTGTCCACACGAACAGCAGCCTTTTCTTTGCGGTTTGGTCATTCAACCACGTGCAACCGCAGCATCAGGTCACTAAAACCAATCATTTTTGCAAACTCGTGCCCCGATGAAGATTTTTAGAAACGCCAGGTTCTGTGTTGTGGTGTAGAACGCAAAACCGGAGATTATGTTGGTCTGCACCATTCTTTCCTTTCCTTTGTTTGACATCAGATTGTGCGTCGCAAACTCTTGTTTTTATGACGCGCATCTGTGCAATAGCGGATGTACCCAAAATACTGCTGCTAAATACTGTGTTCACTGGGTTTATAACATATATCCTGATACTATAAATGCACAGTTATCCTATTTTATTATGGATATCAAAATCCAGTACTACGCAAGACACTGCTTATGACATCTTTTCAACAAATCCTTTTTTAAAGGTTTTTGTTTGGACAACATGATTTTACTTGGTAGCGCTTGGCTTGGTAGCGCTAAATAAAGCATTAGAGCGTTTTCATGGGAACGAAGATTTTATTAAAACTGTTCTTGTGTGAACAAGAGGAAAATGTATAAAAATACGTGTGGACATAGTGCGTCACTTGTTTTTCATTAATCCCTGCCCTACACATCACTGATTATCTGGTTCAGGTGGACAATCAGAGGATAGTGGATACCAAATCCACAACACTTACACCAATCTTCCACCCTCATCTAAAATAGTATCTTCCAGTTTCTGACTGACTGTACGCACTTGAACAAGGTAAACAGCAGTGGGTAGGGCAGGAGAAGCTGGAAAACAAGCCTAAAATAAAACTTTAGGAACTTTGGTTATCCAGTCCTGAGAGTAATTAGTTTTTATATCTATTAACTCACTGGTTTAGTTTAATAACAGGAAGATGTAGATATTCTTATGCGTTGTTAAGGTTTTAATTTTTCTCGCTTACTTTAAGGTTGAAAATAATTCTAGAATTGATTGTATACTGTGCAGGGCAGTGCTGGGGGTATTTCAGTAGCAGTCGTCGATTGCCCTAAGCAGTGAATGTAATATTAAATTTGTGCAGTTTATCATTTTCTCATTTAAATGAAAGTGTATTTTATTAAAAATTAATAGGTTTCTAGTTATCCAAGTGCTGTGGGTTAAAAAAACAAGCAAAAAGACATCACAGAGGATGTTTGGCGAAATGAATGTATGCAAACTTTAAGTAAAAAGTGTTCCTGTTTTAAAACTCCTGGATGGAGCAGTGTGACACATACCAGAGCTTAAGCCATTCTTGCTGCGGAACCAGGTTTGGGGAGTGAGAAGGGAATAAACGCTGCTCCGACTTTTGCAGCATTATTTGAGCTGCGAATCAAATCGGATTTATCCGCGATAATAACTCGCTGGCAGCCTTGAACCCGTTTCCGTTTCTCTCCCCTATGCTTAGACAGGATCAAAGCCTGCCCCAAAGTAGCAACTTCAGTGCCATTTCCTCATTGACCCCTGGTGTGTGTGCGGTTTGAAGCTTGTGTAAACTGGGTGTATGCCAGGCTAATCTGTTGGAGGATAATGATTATGATGAGAGGCCTGTTGTGCTCTTGATGTGCAAAGGAAGGCAGCAGGACTCTGTACTCATCACTCACTGAGCTTTGTTTTGCCTGACTCTTGCAGACTTACATCATCACTCTCCTTCAATAACCTCCCTGCTCTGATTTGGCGATAAGCGCCAGCCCAGCTATTCACAGCTAGTCCCAGATTTAGACAAAAAACGATTTGCAAGTGAGCATACAGTACATTTCTATCACTGTGGTTACCTATTAGCTTGTGTGTGTAAGTGTGTGTGGGTGTGTACATGCCTTAGCAGTAATCATCAGTGATTTATAGTGACACAAAGTGCAAAGGGCACATGCCCATAGCACCCCTAAGACAAGGTGCCACATTGCACTCTTTGACAGTGACACCGTCGGGTGGCAACAGTTTGACCTGCTACACTGCGATTTAAACATTCAGTCATATGAAGTACAGTAATTTAGTGGTTTAATAGAATAATGTGGCATTTGCATGATATATAATTACTCAAATCATGAAAGACAATTTACTACTACTAAAAATCTAATTGTAACTCCGTAATCATATTTAAAATTAAATTCATTAAATATAAGTAAAAATGAAAAGGTTAGTGGCTTTTATAAATAGTGTGATAATATAATCTAAGCTTTTGTTCACAGCTCAAGGTCTCATAAGCAAACTGTAATCAAAATAATGACGTAATTATCAGCCCACCCCTGCCCATGCCTGGAGCCGGCCCGGACAATACTAAACAAATAGCTAAAGACACGGCAAATACAGAGCTTTATTATTTTCTTTATGCTTTTTCGGAGACAATGACTGTGTGTCAGTGAGAACGTTAGTAGTGGTGGAGAAAATCGTTTGACACACACTGAGGGCCTTAATTAAATATTAACAAAAATGTAAAATCAGTTTTAAACATCATTTCATTATGTATCGATACTGAAGGTTAGATTAAGGTTAGATGTTTTTATTTTGTTAGCTGTATCGATATTTTTACACAGCCTTATCGATATTTTTACACACAGAGTTTCTAAAAAATGTAAGTTTTAAGAAATGTTGTGGTCAACATGTCAAAGGAAGAAGCAGAGGTGAATGTTACAGTTTCCTGTGCAGGTTTAAAAATAAAGGAACATAATATACTTTGCTGTAGACAGCACTGCCTGGAGCACTCTTACTGCCAATAACTTGAAGTTTTTCTCTCAATCGAATGATCCCACGTTTAATTTTATACAAATTAATTTTGTCGATTAGCAAAAGGATCTCATTATTTATTATGTACTGTCAATTTTATGTTATCTTTGTTTCCTGGTAATACTTTCAATAAACTCTTTTATACATTATTTGTGAAATAGATTTTAGATCAAAACCAATATTTATACAAATTTGATCGATGACTTTTCCTTAAAGGCTTCAACAATTTTCACTTGATATCAAACAATGTTTGACTAAAATTTACGATGAGAAACTTTTAGGTGGAAAGAATATCTAAGATATCTAAGGTATGTAGCTAAGAATGATAAGGCTTTGATTCAATGCTAACTGGCGAGGGAGCTGACTTCATCTCAGTAGGGAACATCTGTTCTGCTAATGAAGTCAATGACTATTGACAGAAACAGCTGACAGCAGCAAGGCATCCCTGCAGGAACTTGCTACATGCTGCAATATGCATTTATATGGCCAAGAAGCTGCTCATCAGTGCACTAAGCTCAACTCTAAATTACCCTGAACATGCCTATGCACTTATTCGCTCATTGGATTTAACATAAAGTGAACTCTTGATATACTATGTTGTCGATTACTTAAAAAAATCTTCCAATTAAACACTACCACAGATAGATCCTAAGTTTATTGGATGACTTCCAGAAGGGGCTATTCGTTCCTTCAGAAAGTGTGTATCCATTGACCCGCCTGCATGTATCACTGGGATTCAGCCATCTTTAGCATGCAGACTTGATTATCAGCTGCCAGTGTGAAATGGACTCATTCAAGCACTCCAACCCCCCCGGCACCCCACTCGTCCTTCCTTCCACCCGGTAGGAGTCACTTAGACATCACGATGCTTGGAAAATCAAATTATAGAACCATTAATTTGTCTAGGTAATCCAGGCTGTCCACTGTATTGGAGAAGCAATCTCTGAAGACTGCGTTCATCAAGTTCGTGATGCCGGTAGAAATGAAGCATTATCTAATTAGCATGAAAGCAGTGGAGCTGGGAGTT
This sequence comes from Bagarius yarrelli, assembly GCA_005784505.1. Classification (NCBI taxonomy): domain Eukaryota; kingdom Metazoa; phylum Chordata; class Actinopteri; order Siluriformes; family Sisoridae; genus Bagarius; species Bagarius yarrelli. The sequence continues at coordinate 5,419,783 of VCAZ01000016.1, forward strand.
GCATGTGAATGTTATCACTTCCCAACATCCGAACAGAGAAGAAATAGTAAGCTTTACATTTCCATACTGACCACAAAATAAATATTTCTGCTTTATGACACAGTTTCATACTGAGAATGGCTTTTCCCTCTCATTTCAATATTTGTGGTGCCATGTGGTATAAAAAAATATATTTTTTATGCTAATGAGCTCAGGTGTCTCCTGTCATGCTGTAGACCAATTCTAGTCAGATACTCAGCATGGCCACACTCTAGCATGTTCTGCTGAAATTAAAAATAAATGAAAACAAAAAAAATCTAAATTAAGTACATCTATCTATCTATCTATCTATCTATCTATCTATCTATCTATCTATCTATCGATATAACCTAGCTAATTTATATCTAATCTAGCTAATCTATCTATCTATCCACCTAATTGCACTTCTCCAAATCATCCATCCATCCATCCATCCATCCATCCATCCATCTTTTCTCCAAATTTAAGAAATCTCATAGAATATCAACATTATTTACATTTCTATCCAAAACCGGGCATTTATTTATAAAATGAAATACATTTTTATCAAATTTGAATAAAGTGATATAGTTGAAGTTTTGCTTTAAAAAGTAATGCAAAGCGGTTTCAAGCACTTGCCATCCAAACATGATGCACTTATAATACTTTTGTTTCAAGTAATGATGTGTATTAAAGGATTTGCTTGGAATTGGAGTTTTGAAGTACATGCTTGTCTCCTTTATGCCCTAAATGAAGGTTTGTGTTTGGTTGTGTGGCCCAGGTTAATGATTTCATCTATTTATGATATTCATCTATCCATATTCATATTTACACCTAACAGTTTTTGTAAAACTAATGACTTCTCTTCTTTATTAACTATTTGCAACATACCGTATCTACTATCCTTAGCGTTATTATTTACAAGTGGTCAAGCTGCTAGTAAAGTAGAGGAGCATTTCTTTTTTTTATATTTGAAAGTACAGATAAACCTGTGGATTTTAGCAATGACTGCTTCTCCTTGATAAATATATAAAGTGTATCTATAATATTAATTTTCCCCCTGATTGGGTTTGTGCCTGACAAAGAGCTTAAAGCCTAATTAGCCATTAATAATGATAGCTAATTTTTTTTTCCCGGAAAAAAAAGCCTGAACAAAGATGGAGAGGGTTCTCGCTTAGAATTTGCTTTATAGGAGGTCTTCTGAATCCAAAACAAGTACTGTTATTTTTCCTTTTTTTAATTCATGTTACCCACAAGATACATATTCACTGCAAGTTCTGCTCATTTTTATTCATCTACATTTCCTATTTCTTTGATATCCCACTGTTTTGATATCACATTAGTAGATAATAGGTGACTATTTTGACAATATATAATGCTCTAAATTTAGGTTGTTTCTGCTACAGTGGCAAACCAGGCTAGTTGTGACGAAAAGAAACCTGCATTTCACAAATAAATGAATAGATGAAATAACTTGCTTTTATATTTGTTCTTTCGCCTTTTTTTTCTCTCCCCTTTCTTTATCTTCTATTTCCACTTTCTTATTTGGTCTTTTTTTCAACTGGTGTCCCTGTAGTCTCATAGTCATCATTTGTGTCATAACGTAGTATGTCGCAAACAAGTGCCCCTACTGCACCCTTCATATAAGCTCATATCAAAAACCCAGCGGTAGTCTCTTATCAAAATCCTGGTGTACTGTAGTTATAACAAGCATCAGTCTCAGTGCAGGAGTTTATTAAGAGTAGATGACAGCAGCACCGGCAAATGAAAAAAAGAGATAAAGATTTTCAATAAGGTTAGACTACAGAGTCCCTCTTTATAAATTTCGTTTATCATTGGGTTGTGTTAGGGTTAAATATCCTAGTCAATTAAGATATTTTATTCAACAAATTAACCTACCCTAACCCTAATTTCAGCAGAGTTTGTGTAAGACCATGTGCTATTTGGTTAGCATTGTAGCTAATTAAGCCTTATTATTTTGATTCCAGACAGTATCAGTAAAAAGCAAGATATAGAGCTTCACTCAGCTAGTTTTCTAGCTAAGATTTTAGGAATAACTTAAGAACAAGCTTTCTCTGGCGAGAACCTCAATGTTACTATTTTAGCAGAAATTTATCTTATCCCAGTCTTGCATTACTGCAGTTGTGTACCTGAAAGTAAAAACATTATATATCTCTATAAAGAATTGGGTAATAGAGATAACCTTCCTGTATGCCATAACTACATGTATTATGCCATGTGGTATGCCATAATGCTTATCAGGTTAGATGTTTCCTCTACATGACAACTGACACTTTTATTACATGAGTCATAATCTGTAACTAGCATGTTGTGCTTAGAGAAAGCTAACGGCTGTTGGAAAAAGCCTCTGAGATATCCTCCAAAATATCCTAACCAGAACGTCTACAACAAGTAACATAAAGCTGTTATGTTATGACTTGAAAATGTACTTTGCTTAGTGGTTTTCTTTCTGGTTGATCAGAATCTTGTGACATTGCCAAGTCTCGAAAAAAAAAAAGTCCAGAATCAAGCATTTCTAAAAAAGCCCTCTAACACAGTGATGATTTGACAGTGATAGAGGTCAATTTAGCAGTTTCTCCATCATAAAATGCAAATAATTAAATAATATCTTCTATGTGAGACACAAATAAATACAATAGCAGCTTAAGTTAAGCTGAACTATAGTTTGGCTATTATATGATAATGTAATGTACACAGGACAAATTTATTCGCTCAAATTTGTCTCCAAGGGTGTGCATACAGTTTATACAATAACAATAAAAAATGTTAAGTCACTATTTCACTTTATGTACTGTATTCTGGTCAAGTCTGCACTGACTGCCTGATTAACATGGTGGACATGTCTATAATGCATTCATAGGCCATTAACCAACATTACTCATAGATTAAATATAGAATTACATTTGCATAATTTGCATCTTCATTCATATTGTGTATCATCTCATGAGTCTAAACTGTACATTCTGTAATTATCTTTTGCTTTAATGCTCCATATTTTTTACAAAAAGCAAAATTGGGTCATTTATGTTTACATTTATGGCATTTGGTAGACGCTCTTATCCAGAGCGACTTACATTTATCTCTGAGGGGGTTGAGGGCCTTACTCAGGGGCCCAGTGGTGGCAGCCTGGTGGTGGTGGGAATCAAACCCAGATCTTTCAATAAGCAGTTCAACAATAACCACATAACCACTGCACTATCACTTACCTCTTCATCAGTTTGTTTTTCTAACTCTTTCTTTTTTGTGTGTGTGGGGGGGGGATACTTGTCATTATATGCAGGGGGGGGTGCTTGTCATTATATGCAGTAATTTACAGACAATTATAACCTACAGCAAGCTTGACGTAAGTAATAAGTCCATGTTAATAACTTGTTAACTTGTTGCATAAGCCAATTCTGATCACAGAGAATGTTCTCAGTGTTAGTTCATCAGTTAATGATGTCTGATCCACTGCAACTCGTTCAATAAAAAAGTTTTCTCAAAACATTCAAAATGCAGCACTAAATTGCAAGTTTTTAGACTTCTAAACTAATTTAAAGTCAGAGCAAAATCCATTTTTAAGTATGTTCTCTCTGTGCAAACATCTCTGGTGGTCCATTGTACGGCAGCAGTGGTGAGGTATGCAGAAGCCTGACAACGGCACGTGCCTTTCAGCAGACTATATCATCAATCAGCTAAGTGAGCCCCGGTCTACATCGGCATCCCATCACACCACGGGGAATCACAGGAGTGCAAGAGGTGCAATTAGACATTCTCTGGAGCATGCAGTGAATGACAGCCAATTGGCCACCAGGACCACACACATTAGCTCCTCCAGGCTTTAATTGGCCAGGATTGGCTGTTTGCTTGGAAACACTATTGAAGTTTTGATGAATCACTCACTGGGGAATAGAGGTAAAGTTTACAGTACAGACAGAAGGTGGATTTATAAGCAGCAGGGTAAATGGAGAGTTTGAGTGCAGAATATCTCTGGTGTACTGCGTCATTCTGGTATTCATCTGCGTCGATTTCGTATCATTAATCATCACCTAGGAAAAATGCACAAACACATTTGTCATACTTTCACAAAAAAATTTACATTTGTTTAATGCATTAATTTTTTGCAATTAATTTAGTTTTACTGTTGTAAATGCTGGATGTTGTTTTTTTTTCATGTATGAATGCTGTTTTACTGATGAACTGCTGTGATGGACTGGCGACCTGTCCAGGATGTACCCCTGCCTTTTACCCAATGACAGCGGGGATAGACTCCAGGAGATCCCTGTGACCTGTGAAAAGCAGGTATATGTTGTATATGAATCTCTTTGGCAGTTACTATTTACTGGTTGACAAATGTGACTTATTAAAAGGTACAGGAGGAAAAAAGAGAGGTTCGCATTACATTTACAGCAATTGGCAGACGTCCATATCCAGAGCGACTTACATTTATCTCTTTTATACAACTGAGCAATTGGGGATTTAGGGCCTTGATGAAGGGCCCAACGGTGGTAACTTGGTGGTGATGGGAATCGAACCCCAATCTTCCAATTAGCCATTTTGCAAGCTTAGCAAATTGTTCTACACTTATACAAGCTTTCTTGGTTTAAGAACAGGTCAGGTTGTGTGTGCACCTAAATTTCATTACATGGACACACAAGGTTAGCTGTTGTATGCTATAGCATTTCTCATGTAAATTTATCTGTGTTTTTCCAATTTACAATCTTTCCCCACACTTACAACAGTTTGTTCAGATAAAAACCCTTATACAACCAAGAATCTCACCAAAAAACACAGTTGTGCATTTCCAGGATGGTAAAATCAAACTATTAACCACAAGGAGGGCAGTGGTGGCTTAAATAGTTAAGGCACTAAGTTGTTGATTGCAAGACCAGGAAGCCCCACCGCCGCCAGTCTGCCTCTGTTGGGTCCCTAGGCAAGACCCTTAACCCTTCCTGCTCCAGGGGCGCTGTATCATATCTGACCCTGCGCTCTGCCTCCAACTTTCTAAGATGGGATATGTGAAGAAACAAATTTCTGTAGAGTAAATGTGACAAGTAAAGACATAAAATTTAGACGCTTTATATTAACCAATTTAAATAAATACTTTTATAAATGATATGTTTAAGTACTATGATGTTTACAGAGAGGAAGAAATAAACAGTGCAAGTAAGCAGAGAGCTTGCTCCATCTAATTAAGCTAACAGTGATAAAGCGGGGAGGCTAACTCGAAGCTAATGGGTACTATTGACATTTGTAATGTTGCACAGAAATACAGGCTAAAAATATAAAAAAATGACACTTATATAAGATTTGCGAATACCATCCACGGCTTCAGGGAATGTTTAATGTCTCAACCTACACAAATGAGCTAGACTCCTTTGGGGCCATGTGTAAACTCTAGGCTGTGTGGGCTGCATGCTAATGCTGCGTTCCACTTACTGCCTAAGCGGTATATTGTATATGTGAATGGCATCATTTTAGCAGTGAACTAGTCAGTTAACTGTGACGAGCGACGCACATTTTCCTTCTCGGTTGAATTGCGCAGTGTAATGAATTTAACAAGTCACTGTCTGTATATTAGGTGAAAGCATAGCTTCTTCAAATGTTAATATGTGCTGCTTTGTTCACTTGCATTGCTGTGTGCAGCCATGTTGATTTTAATGTCACTTTATAAGCTTAAAAATCTTGATATATCTTGATGATATACAGAAATCTGTCTATGAATTACTGTTTGTTGTTGTAAAAGCAGTTAGCATTAGCACTGACAGAAGAGCTCACAGCAAGAATAGGTGACATGTCCGAGATCATTAAACAGCTCTTGCTCTTAGTGCCAGGGACATCCTTTTAGTTTTAGTCTTACTAATTACATGTCCTGGATGAGTCTGTGCTAATTCGCTCAGCTTGTATTATTAGATCAATTTGTTTGTGTAAGTGACTTTAGTACAGAAAGACGATATCCAGTGGTACATGAAGACTGACATTTGTTAATTTACTTGCGCATAGGAAACACCTTGTCCCTGTCATAATCTGCAACTTCTCAGGAACCCAAAATAGGAGATGATTTCCTCCTGGGTGAAGTTAAATCAGACACTCTCGTTACCCTTGTTACAAATAAACTGCCTCTGGTCAATAGAATTTGTTATGTTGCTCATTATAGGAACTGGCAGACAATAATTACGTATGTGGAAAAAAAGAAAATATTGATCTCACACATGTCTGTAGTGAATATACTTTAATTTTAGAGCAAATTGACTGAACAGCGCTTTTTTGGCTCCTAAAAATCGATTAGTCAGGAAAAAATGACCTTATGCTGTAATCACCATATGCACACTCCCTAGTGAGCTGCATGACAAGCAGAAGAAAGCTGGCTGAAGATGGCCATATCTGACTGTATTTTCAAAGAATGGCTGGATAAATTATAAACATTCTTTGACAGCTGCCTGGTCTGCATATGCATATGATAGACAGTCGGAATAAACTGAAACTAAACTGCCATCATTTATTTCCGGTATTTTGCAGATGCTTTTATAAAGAGCAACTTCCATTTATATCTTTTATATAACTAAGCAAATGGGGGTTAAGGCCTTGCTTTGGGGCCCAACAGTGGTAAGTTGGTGGTGCTGGAAATCAAACCCCGATCTTTCAGTTCGCAGGCCAATGCCTCAACCGCTGTGCTACCACTTCTAATCGAAATCACAGACTTCAGTTTAATGCAGCATAAAGGGCTAAATAAAAAGAGTCATAAGAGGCAACTTTGGGGGAGAACAATAAAAAGAGAGTGCTTTAGGAACTGCATTAAAACAGATTATTTTGTCTCTAAATAATGGTCAAATGAGATAAGTCCAAATTTGTTGCAAAATCACTAATACAAGCTTAACTAATTCACTTTTACAAGAATTGATTAAAATCGGTCTGGATTTATAACAATGGACAAATATTTACACGTATGGCGCTGTTGTGTTATGATCATAAGCAATATTGTTATTGTAAAACACACTGTTAACAGAATACACTGCATGTCAATGTTGTTATTATTAAATCATATTAATATTAATCAATCATATTGTTTTAATCCTATAGATCAATTAAAAGCCTTCTTTTTTATTACTCCTATCAAAACTTATACTAATATACACTTCATAGGGAAACCATTTTAAACTAAAAAAAAATCTCCACAAAAACTCAGCAACACCATGTAATACAAGTGTACAATAAATTATAGCATCTGGTGATGCATTCTGGGATGTTTTTGTCGTGAGGTAGAGGTAAATGCATGCAATTGTAAATGATTTATCAATAATCAAATCAGTAGACAATCTCAGGCCATATTTACATATTTACATGTATCAAGTGACCCAGTTCTGATTTTTTTCTCTAAAGTGGTACAGATAGGTTTATGACCCTAGAAGTGACATTTGCAAAGAAAAAAATGTCTTGTTGATGCAAGAGATCAGACAAAAATAACTAGTCTGGTCAAAACTGGAACGAAGTGTAAAGTAACTAAAAAAAAACACTCTTTCAATCAGAAAACGATCTTCGAGCACGTCAGACCTAATGCACTGAGGTAAAGGTGGATGAAATACAGCAGCAGATTACATTAGATTTCACTCAGGATTATTTGCTTATAATTCTAATAAAATAAGGCAATGATTTTTGAACCTTTAAATATTCAATCTTAGAGCCATGAAACAGATTTTTTGCTGAAATTGCAGAAACAATGCTGAGGCAGCTGAGCTTTGAGGTGATTTTCTTTCTTTTATCTTGTTTATTTTTTTTAACTTTTGTTGTCTTTTGTTGTCTATCTATTTTACTTAAACATACTTATTTTATTGGGCCAAACCTAAAACATAGTAAATAGTTATTTAAATTAATTCAACTGTTTAGATATCATTTAATTAATTGAAAATGTTGTCATTAGTTGGTTGACTGGTAACACTTATAGAATAAGGGGTCGTCCTTAACAAGTAACTGTGCAGGAAGTAATCGGTAGTGCAGCATTAACACTTTAATTAAAACTGTTAACTAATGTAGAATTTAGGACAAAGGGAGTTCCTTGTTAGTTATTCGATAATTACTAAAAAGATTTGTTATCATTGAGAAATACTTGTAAACTATGACCAAATAATAACCGACTAATTAATAATAACAATATCTGGAGTATGTATGCTTCTGCCCGAGTATTGCGAATTGCTCTGTCATCAGTACATTCTTGCCAAGTAGCTCCTTTCCCTAGGCGTAGCTGCCCTTGGAACAGTGCTATTGGTTTATGAATGGTGGCTTTTTTTCTGTTGCTATTGCCTGCTTGCATGGCGTGATTAACACTGTTCCCAGAGCGGCTGCTCCGCAATGTGGATTGAAGCTTGAAAGGGAACGACTCTGGTTAATTGAGTACCCTCGGTTCCCTGAGAGCTGGGAACAAGACATTGCAGTCATTGCTGTGCTCACAGACAGTTGTAAGTAAAGTTCATGTTCCGATTCTGACATACTGCTGCCCCAACTTATATATTCTTTAGCATGCTGGCACATGCTTATTGCACATTTGCATACAGGTGAAAATAGGCCATTTAAATGCACTGGAGTGAGCCAATAATCCTCGGAAAGAAAAGTGAAGGTGGGGGAATTCCCATAGCGGATACTATGCAATGTCTCGTTTCCACTCTCGGGGAACCGAGGTTACACAAATCACAGGAGACATTTTATAACGTGCTTTAGACAGCTGCAGTCTATCATGAGACTCACAGTCTCTTTTTATGTAACACAATGGAAACTAATTATTAAACCTATGTTTTTATAATAAAAATGTAATAGTATCAAACTTAGCTAAAGTAAAAAAACATCTCTGTAATTAAAAATTAACTTGACTTAGAATAAAATTAAGGCAAGTTAAACCAACTGTTAAAAGTTTTTAGGTTTTTTTTCCTTGAAATCTATTCAATTACCTGTAATAAATTAAATGCAATGCTCTACTAGCCACCCCTGTGAAGCACTACAGTATCATCTCTTTTTGCATTTCAGATATCTATTTGCTTTGTCATTGCAAAACTAGTAGAGACGATTTTCTGTTATCAGCTGTACAGTAATTAGTGTAAAAGTGTTTATTAAAGAAATAACAAATGAGAGAAGAAAAAAAAGATGGAAACAAAAAAACCATAAAACTAATTTAACACAACCAGACGGGACCTGACAATAATAGGACATGAACCATTTAAATCATAACATGACAGACACCGAGACTGTGACAAGTGACAGGGGTATAAATACACAAACTAAATGGAGGAAAACAATCAACTAAACAAGAAACACCTGAACACAATGAGGGAACAATCAACCAATGACAGGAGGGTGAGACTCGCCTGACAAGACACAGACAACATAAATGAACATTGAGCACATTGTCTAAAACATTGACACAGAAAGCCTGGCAGAGCAATGCACCCAGAAAACCTGGCAAAAAAGAAAATAAATAAGTCTGTATTTGAACCTTTTTATTTTTTCCAGTGAAAAGAGCATAAAATTAGAGAGAGCATTTTGCCTTAGCCTTTTAAATGTTTTCTAGAAAGAAAGCTTTATGTAAGTATTGTTATGTCTCTAATCTTTTCATATGTACATATAGTTATTTAGTTAATAACAAACAAGTCTTTTACGATGAAAGACATGAGTCTTTTATCATTTCTGATATTTTTATGTAATCTATTCAAGAGCCATCTTCCAGCCGGTATGTTTCTCAAAAAGCTCATTAAACTTTATCATTATGTGCACCCAGAGCCGACATGGTCATCTCTGGTAGCCTAAACTATCATTTACATTTGCAGTATTTGGCAGACATCCTTATCCAGAGCGACTTACAATATTCCTTTTTATACAACTGAGTGTCCAGCAGTGGTGCCTTGGTGGGGCTGGGAATCAAACCCAGGTCCTCAAGTTTGTAGTCCGACAACTTAACCACTGCACTACCACTTCCCTTATCAAAACTGAGCTACATTTACAAGCTAAATTCTAATATTTTTTTCTATTAAATTGTATTAATTTATTCCTTTTAGTATGTGGATGTGGATGTTAGATTTTTTGTCCAATCAGATTTCAGTTTCTATGTGCTGTCATGTTAATCTAATCTGCCTTCGGAATCAGTAGTGCTGCCTATGTAACTTAACCTATATTAGCAGTGGCAGATTGCTAATTGGTTATTATTATTAAAGACTGTTTCTTTACCACATTTAGATTTCAAGTTCGCCTTCTGAGGCCTGCTAGTTGGCGTACAATTATGGCAGCATTTTTCTGTCCTCTGATTGGTTGATCAGGGATAACTGTTTTAGCCCAGTTCGGTTTGCAAAAACTTGTCTGTAAATTTGAATTAGAATTTTTACGCCCACAATGGCTGACAGAGGGGGAGAAATTGACTTGGTCTCGGACAAGTTTTTAAGACTTTTTCCGGAAAAGTTAGACATTCGTGCTAACCCCAAAGCTAACCGGCCTGTCTCAGCCCAGGAAAGGATTTATTTGCCACTGCCAGACTGACTGATAATGCTGACTTACAGCCTTTTATGTATGATATATTTTTAAAAATGTATATGTTTTTGTTATTTTATTTTATTAATATTAGGATAAATATTGGTACTGAACTTCTCCATATGATCTATGTGGCACAGTTGCGGTTGTATTGTAGAGGTTTGGAGTCCTAACTCTTTTTTCTGCTTTAATAAAAAATAATCTTTACCCAAAATTTTCTAAAATGTCTCTCTTTCCGTAATGCCACACTGTGTTATATTGCATTTTTGTATAATATTGATGGTTTCTGTAGTTGCGACATGATAGTGGTGATATAAAGAGGCGCATCATTCGGGTAAGTCCACACTGTAGCCCTGGTTACCAGATGTACCACCCGCCACTGTGTACATTGCTGTTCTCGATCCTCAATAGTCATTCATTACCTGAAGAGCGTTACCTAAATGTCCTTTTTGTCCCTGTTGTATATAACATTAATACAATACTGTTAATATCTGTTCACATGAGAGAAAGATAGTCTGCACATCCGTAAAAGGTACTACTATCATTTAAAAAAGAAAATATTTAACTGATGAATAATCGCCGGTGCTTTCTGTTGCAAATGTTCAGGTTTATTTATTCACAGGAAAATGAAAGTTTTTTTGTCAATCAGTGGGCTGTGCATATTAAAGTGGAACCATGACGTTCAGTGCAAATCCTCTATTTCCATAATCTCTTTGTAAAGTGGTTGTGTTCAGTGGGAAGGTTGTACTTTGTTACAGTTGTTTTCACAGTGGCATCAACCAAATAAACATGTAATAACCCTGTAAAGAAAAACACAATTTCTTTTTTAGTCTGATAATTTTTTTTCTATGAATTGAAGACACTCCACAGTTTTTTTTTCTATCACAAAGAATATTAAGTACATATTTTTTAAGGAAAGATTTAAAATAAATATCTGTTTATTATTAGATTACCCTTTTTTATTTTCACCAAATGCCCATATACACTCCTCATTGAGGATACACTCCAAGATGTCTCACCAGTCAGAATAGACCCATGAAAATGAAAATAAATGATCATGACCGAATTATAGTGCCTTAAATAAACAAGGGTAGAAGCTACTGTATATGATATTTATATTATATAGCTATCAAAATCAGATATCAGAGGACTACAACGAACTGTTGAGAGGATAAGTGGATTATTTGTGTCCCACTGCCCAACCTCCCAGATTTTCACACTTCCAGAGTGAGCAAAAAGTCAATCTTATTGGACCACACACACACACCCAGCAGAGTTTCCTCTTTAATCTTTTTGCCCACTGGAAGATGCTACGGAACACCAAGCACCCAAACAGCCAGACACAAGAATTTTTTTTCCTTTAAACTGTATCCCATCTGAACAACGGATAACACACCTCTGGACTGTACATCTGTAAATGACTCATCCAAACTATAATCTATAAATAGAACATTTGCTTGTTTACAATGTCTAATGACATTATTTATAACTTATTGTCTAATCTATTAATTAGGTGTGTTTTATTACATTATTAAATGTCTGCAATAAAGTATGTTTGCACTTTCGTACAGCTCCTGACACCGAGATAAATTGTGTGTGTGTGTGTGTGTGTAAACACACTTGGCAATAAAGTCCTTTTCTACTTAGATTCTAATTAAAACAAACTTTAATTTTAATAGTTTCTACAGGATATTATGGAAATGAACAAATCACATAGAAGATACTTATCGATCTATACTAAATCCAAAACTTCTCATTCCTGGATTAAAACCGATCTACCCAATCCAGCTTTCTCAACAGATTTCCTAATAATGTTCAAGAAGCAGCTGGAGTTAAACCGCATTTAACACTCCACACTATAGAGGAGTAAAAGGTACTATAAAAACCTCTTTTAAAGACAAACTATCTGTTGTAGATATGTCACGGTTTTGCTGCAGTTATATCACCGTGGAGTTCTCAATCAATGTTTACCAGTCACAGAAGATAAATAACTAGATGATAAGCTTTTTGGACAAACCCAACGCCATTATAAAGGCAAGCAGTGGGATCATCTGATAAGTTGTAAACTGGATTACATGTGTGTGCTTAGCTTCAGGAGGTAGTCCGAGTGTAGAGATCGATATAATGGATAAAGAGGGTCAGGACTCCTATCAACTTTCATCTCCTTCCACCAGTGAAAACACAATTTCTCCGTGGCAGTGATGAAACTGCCTGACTGTCTTTACATTTATTTATTGCCTGTATTTGCCTGTACAAACATGTTGCTTGTTTTTTTGTGTTGAGTTCTTTATTTGTCTTTTTCTTACCTTTAAGGGAGAGGTTAACCTTATTGTACAGAATTATGAGTCCGTTACCACAGTGCTGTTCTGCTCAAAGATGTTCATTTTCCACATTTTCCACATTTTTTATATTTTACCACGTTAGTATTTATCCTTTTTTATTGAGATTTAGCAAAAATAAAATTAACAAATTTACATTTCTGATAATATGTATATTATATATTAAAGGGGTCTTCAGATGCCATTTTTTCACAAGTTGATATGATTCTTTAGATATTATATTCTTTAAAAAAGTCTATAATATCCTTCAATTAAAAAATTTTATCGGTGGTGTACAAAAAAACACTCATTTTACCTTGGAAGTGCATGTTACTTTAAATGCCAATAAGCTCCTCCCACCCCTCTGTTCTGTGGGGCATTTCCACTGTTCCAAAACCATTTAAAATAATTTTAAATGACTTATATCATTTATATCATTTATATATCAAATAAATTAATACCAAACACCAATATAAGCCATCTACAGAGGTGAGGTTAATGTAGTGTTAATGTAATGTTATCTTTACCGACAATGTAAACAGTTTAAGACAAACAGTACACCTTAATCACCCTATCACACTGTTCATTATAAACAGTTCATTATGAATTATATTGAGAAGGTTGTACATTAAAAGACGACAATGAGAGTGTACACTTTAGCTGCACTAATCGTGCAACTTTAAACTATTGCCCATTATAATAAAATGTGATTTGCAAAGAGTAATCGAAAAAAATACACTCATTTCTTCTGGAGGTGAAGCAGAGACACGAATAGTTGGTACCGACTATCCATTTATTTAGGAGTAACTTCTTATCAAGACCTGCTTTACTGATTTAATGATTAGTTCAAAAATGAACGCATTTAGCTAGATCAGGGGTCAAAAACTAAATTCAGCCACTCGTCTTTAGCATCTTAGATGTTGGAAATAAATGCTGTGTTTGTTATTACACTCAACAACTGCACACCACTATCACTGTCACATTTTGCTTTAGCGTGGAAACAATGGCGGACACTCAGGGTGGGTAAATGTTAAAACAATAGTATCACTCAACAATCCTCAGAGTGGCCATGATCTCTGTGACATTTTTTTTTAATAAGGCAAACCAAACTAGAGGAACACTGAGCAAAAATAAATGTCAGATAGAAACGGATGCCAGAACTCTCAACAGTTAAGCTTTGACAGTTTATTATTTCCCTCTGCTTGCGATATCTGCTTTCTTAAATTCATCTTAGTTATCATTCTCATTTTATTTCCCAAAACATTAACAAATTCACAGCCCAATTTACAGCACACTGACCCTGACAAGGCAGATGGGACTGATGTGGGAAGTAGAGAAGTGATTGGTTATTAGTCAAGGTGTTGAACTAACAACCCAAAGATTGTGGGTTTGATTTCCACCACCATCAAGCCACCACTGCTGGGCCCCTGAGCAAGGCCCTTAACCCTCAGTTGTAAAGCTAAATGTAAGTGGCTCTGGATAAAGGTGTCTGCCAAATGCCTTAAATGTAACTGATATAGAGAAAACAGAGAAAAGTCTTGAGGCAGACCTACCTAGTGTCCTAGGGGATGGTGGAACAAGCCGAGCAGTACTTGTTCTACTTTAAGTCTCTCTATAGACCTTATACATTTGAGTATACATTGGTTTGTGCTACATATGATCTTGAATCCATCTTATCACTTGTCACTGGTCTGTTTATTGATTAGTGTTTTTTTAAACATATTTTGGGGCGTTTTTTGCATTTATTGATAGGACAGAGGAATGAAATGGGGAAGATAGAAAGAGAGATGGGACTGGAAAAAAACAGAGTCAGGATTTTAACCCTGGTCACCAGAGCACAACAACTTAACCCTTGTTAACCCACTATACCACTGCACCGGCTATTAATTAGTGTTTTGGATTAATTTGTAAATTTGTAAATTGGGACCAGCCGAATTTTACATAATGTAAAAACAGTCAATTTTTATATTCCAAATTTGGCCCCCACCAAGACAAACATACAAACAAACACATGGAAATCAATGCTGAGTCCAGCAAAAGGAGAACTATTATTTTGGTTATTTAAACTGTAACAGTGTTTCTTTGGGATTAACTCTAGATCCTGGTTAAAGTGTCCAGTCTTAGTCTTAGAATTCAACATTGCAACATAAAATCTGGCTGAATTTCTCTCACTGTGGCTTTAAACCATGACGCTACAGGCACAACCGTCAGGCAAGCAACATCATTTCAAATGAGACGAGTCTTGCTGTTACTGTGCACCTCAGGATTTCAAAACATATGCTGGCTCGTTAGTATCACAATATGTTGCTAACAAGATAATAACTATGAGCTTTTATGCTGCAGAAGAAAGTCAGAACTAGGGCTGCACAATGGTTTGCAGTAAAATGGGCAATTTACTTCAAATAATACTAATGTATGGTCACAGTTTTAGGTTGATGAGGTTAGTGAAATATCTGGCAGGCGGATGTTAGTTGGGATATGCGTGCACGTGTTTTCATGCAAGACAATCAACAAGCCGCAAAGCTTTCACAAGATAATCTTGATAAGCCCGAGGCACCCACAGCTGCTGCCGAGAATTTGGCGCCAAAACGAAGGACCTGTTAATGGCTGAAATTAATGCCTTTTTCTAACAATAACGTTAATGCTTATTAAATGTAAATACTACTTGTCTTACAATTGTTGTTTTGTGCATGTTTACAAAGGCATATGTATAAGGGTTGTAAGCAAATCTTTATGGTCACAAGAATTTGTCAGTTCAACAGAAACATCTTTAAACACAGGTAAAAGTGCTTAAAGAAATATATGTTAATTATATAATTATTTTTAAATATCATATTGAATCTTGCATTATTTAGCATGCTATCGCGCATCACATTTTTCTTTAATATCCCAGGTCCAGGGGCAGCACGGTGGCTTAGTGGTTAGCACTGTTGCCTCACAGCAAAAAGGCCCAGCTTTGATTTCTGTGTAGAGTTTGCATGTTCTCCCTGCGCGTGCATGGGTTAACTCCGGTTTCCTAAATTCTAAATTGCCCATAGAAGTGAGTGTGTATGTCCATGTGATGGACTGGTGACCTATCCAGGAAGTACCCCTCCTGCCTTTCACCCTTTTAGAGACAGCTGGGATAGACTCCAACAGATTTCCGTGACTCGGAATTAGGGAATAAGCGGATGTATGAAAAGGTCCAATACCATCAGGCCTAGAGAATCCTCAACTCTTTATATTTTGTCCCTCACATAAACCCTATTCATTATCTAAAGTCTCGGTTAAATGGGCAGATTTTCGCAGGTTTTTAAAAGCCAAAACTCAATACCCTCAATAAGAAGACATCTTTGAATGTTTCTAAATCACATGCGTACAGCCTTGTAGCATTTATGCTTACGCAACTGCTTACAACCCTTATACATATGCCTTTGTAAACATGCACAAAACAACAATTGTAAGACAAGTAGTATTTACATTTAATAAGCATTAACGTTATTGTTAGAAAAAGGCATTAATTTCAGCCATTAACAACGCATTAGTGTCGGCACATTTACTGGCTGCAAGCTTCTGAAATTAGAGAAGAGCTGACACATAAATACAAACACTGGCATTCATTAAAAACAAAACAAAACAAAACAAAGATTCTTGACAGCCATTAGATTGCAATTGTCTACAATCAGCTGCAGGGATACAAGAAATGTGATTGTTTAGCTATAACACAAACTAAACTAATACTGACTCATACCACCTGGGTCATACCACCTACAGTTCCGCCATGTTGTAGTGCTTTTAATATTCATTAATTGCGAGATAAGGAGTTACATTAGTGTTATTTAAAATTCCAGATAAACGGCAGCTTGATATCTAATCTCATCACAATCCATGTTTTTATCTGCCAAAATAATATAAATATTAATATAAATTGTGAAATTATCATGTCTGGAATTTAACTGGTTTTGTTTTAACTTTAGACACGGTCCCTATGTTAGGGCTCCAAAATCCAACCCAAACCCCAATGCCTACAAATCTTACCCAGTGACTCAGAAATTTCCAGAAAAAAAACAAGACTAGTATGCCGCATATTAGATGTTTTTAAATTGTATATCTACTTATGTATGTACTGATTATGAACAAAAATCAAGCTATTGCTATTAAAGGAAAAAACAAGGGCATTCGCTGCTATATAGTTAAAGTACACTCTGAGAAAAAGTAGTGCTCGGTCTGTAAAATACTTACAAATGTTTCTTTAGCTTATACAAGTTTTGTTATGCCATTGAACTCTAATAAAAGTTAATTAAATTGTAGAAAATAATAAAAATATTAATCTACCAAGTTTTCGGAATCTTCAGACATTAGTTAGTAGCCAGTGAAACAGGGAAACCGGTAGCCAGTGGTTAAGGTGTTGGACTGCTAACCGGAAGATTGTGAGTTTGATTTCCAGCTCTACCAAGTTGGACCCCTGAGCAAAGCCCTTAACCCCCAAATTGCTCTGTTGTATAAATGAAATAAATGTAAGTCTCTCTGGATAAGGGCGTTTGCCAAATTACATTAATGTAAATATAAGGTATATAACTATGGTAGCCTAAAAATAAAAATAAATAAATAAAATAATATAAAAATAAATTAATAAAATACAAAAGAAATAAATAAGAATTAAGATCAGAATCAAATTCACATTTATTATAAGTACCATGTGCCAGTGCTTAACAAAATAACAGTAAATAACAACGAAAACAAATATTAATGATGTAAGCAGATGGATAATTCAGAGGAACCTTAAAGCTGTGAGACAATAAAAATAAAATATTATAATCTATAGTGAGTATAGTTAATATAAAAATACTAAAAATGCGTATTTTTTTGAAATAATAGTTTTACATATATACACAGTGTCAGTAAACAGGATAAACAATACTATAGATAATTATGACATTATTCTATGATCAATAACAGAATGATTTGATGTCCTCTGACAGGTCTGCCATGTTTCAGACCACCAATGCTGCATTCTCCCTTCATGTAAGATCTACACACCTCCTTTATCCTTCTCGTAGTCTTTCACTGGTAAAAAAAAAAACCCTGCCTTTCCCACCACTTTAATAGCATAGCACGTTCTGAGTTTCACGGTCTAAAAATAATTTCATCTTCAATTTACTCCTCACGTCCATTTTAATTTCTTGCATTAGGATTAGTTGATACAGGTGTGAGTAAAGGAAAAGTTGTGGATTTGCATGAAGCTTTATTGATTACTTTTAGAGTAGATGTGGAATGTTAAAAACACGAAGCTTAGAATGAAATTAGATTTCATTAAATCATAAATAAAACCAAGGATTCTGACTATCACCAACCAAAGAAATATAGTTTAGATGCAAATTGTGAAAAGAAAATAACTTTCTTCAGTTCCTGGCATCTTTACATCATTTTAACACTCCTGCAAACATTATCAGCAGTGTTTCTCTGGGTAAAGTGATGCTTTTGTGAATCTAAAACTATACACTAATCTGTGCTCCACCTGTTATGTCTTATCAGAGCTGTGTAGTTACGAGTTACATTTACGTTGTTACATTTACTTGAGTAAATTTTTTCCGATAACTTTGACTTTTAAAGTACATTTAAAGATGTGTACATTTACTTTTACTCAAGTACATTTTAAGTGAAAAAAAAAATCACTTTTATTTTGCTACTATTAACGGTGTTCCTCCGTTACTGTCAAATAGTAATGAATATAAGATTTTTAGTTGTTTGCAAGTCTTGCAAGACTTGAGAGAGGATGAGGAGGGAAGAGAGGATGCTATAGGAGAGGCTGCTATGAATTTCCCACCTTGGAAGTTAAGTTGGAAGATAAAGCAGAGGAAGACGTGTGTGTGTTATTGAAGGCGGATCATCACCAGTGTCCCCAAGTTCAGTCTATATGTTTACTCTTACACCGTATCCAATAAGTAAAAAAAAAAAAAAAATTTCATAATGTGATGAATGCTGTGTTCAACAAAACTTTGTTTAGACTTTGTCTAGTTAAAAATTTAGGGTTTTCAGGAGTAACTAGTATGTAACTACTTGAATAATTGGATTAGTTTTACTCAAGTAGCTTTTTAGATTACTTTTACTCTCGAGTAAATATATTGTACTTTTACTGATTCTGGATACTCTACCCACCTCTGCGTGGGTACTTACCTTTAAACAATAACACATTTATGGAAATTTTGGTTTAAAAAATAACATCATTTATGCAAATGCATTAATGCCTTAATTTTTTTTTGTGATTACATTCCAGGATCATTGACTTAAATCAGCATAATTCATCGCATGTTGTTACTGCTTTAGAACTTTTGTGTTGGTGGGCTCTGAGCTCCGTTACATGATTCTCACTTGTGCTCATCTGCAGTAAGAGCAAAATGATTACAATGCAAATAAATTTGACTCATTTCAGCAGGATTAAAGGTTACTGTATTTATCTGTACTATGTTCGACTCTCTGAGAGCTACAAAACCTTCCGCTAGTTGGTTTGGCACAAAGAATATAAAATGCACAGTAAAGGTGTGTCAAATACAGCCGAATAGTTTTTGCTAAGCTAAGCTACAACACGTACTATTGTAAAATGTTTATTTTAGAGACATTATCTATCTTGAAAGACCAGTTACATTCTTTTTTACTCATGTACACTCAAAAACTGCTTAATTAGGAAGACTTTTACACCCTATATTAATGCAATTATCCTATAAGCCAATCATATGGCAGCACTGCAGTACATAAGGACATGCTAACAGCGGGGAAGCATTTCTGAGTACCTCAGAATCTCCGAATCACCACCAGCAACAACAACCAACCATCTGACTAACATGACCACCAACAAGAACAATCCCACACCCATTAGATAATGTAACAACCACCATCAACAACAACAAACCTCTAAACAACCATCCCAAGAATCAACTAGCTAACCACCACGACTACCAACTAACTAAGAGTTGTAAGCCAGCAAGGTCTTATCTCCCTCCCACCTTTATAAAAAGAAATGGTGGTGTAAAAAATTTGCGTTTTCTAAATCATTTATTTATTATTTGTATTTGTGTTATGTACACAAATTGCTTATAATTAGTTTTTTTAAGGGTTAACCTGGAATATTCTACTTTAAAAAATGTCCGCACTACAGATAGTGCCAGCCTTTAGTTGAAAGACGTTACATCTGATTCTCAACAAGTATTGGCAACAGAATCCTCAGCCAATCAAATTTTTATGTTTAGTGTTAGCCTGCCCTCTGGTTACTAGCACCATGCCCAGTGCCACCCCCAGTGTTTGTTAGGAATTCCCAAGGTACGATGGACAGTTACCGGCACTGCTACACTGGATCTTGTATCTGATCTACTGAAAAAGCATTTTGCAGCCTAAGAGAAATAACTGAAAAAGATTAAAGTGAAAATGAAGCCGAACTGACAGACTAACAACACCAAAAGGTTTTGTGCACTATTTAAAATATTGCAACTACTGTATATGTGCTATGAGTGGCTAACAGCTAACACTCAGCACAACAAACTATTTTGCTGTTTGTTTACTTTTTAATCCAAGCAAAGGGACATGGAATGATTCTGGCTTTAACAATCTAACCAGCTTCACCAATGTAACTCTAAAACACCGAAACTCTGAGCGCCATATAATGTCAGGCGTGCATAATATGCGCATTATTAGCGTATAGCTGTAACAGAGATATGTAAGATAAGTGTTTACAGTTGCTTACTAAAAGCTCTGAATAAAACCTCAAGGTATTTCACTGCTAATTAACCACCATCAACAATCCACTAAACAAACACTATCACCACCACAGCATATAATCGCTGTGGCGCATAACATGCTTTGCAAATAGCAGCTCTTATGTATTTTTTTAGAGATGAGAAGGTAGGGAATTTAAATCCCAGGGACTGATAGCGGTTGTTGTGCCCCTGGACTGCCTTTAAACTTGTATTTTATTCCTCCACCTTGTATCCTGTCTTAAATGTAATCCATGACTATGTCAGAAAGGCAGAGAAAGCTCAAACTCATTATACTACTGATAAAATACCGATTTCATGCTTTATTTTTAAAGATATATTGTACATGAGCGGTCTGGAAGTGCTACAGCGGTATAGCAAGTGCAGGGCCAGTGTTTGTTTTTTACTTTACCTCACAAACTTAAAAACTCCTCAGGGTAACCTGATTAAATCTAACCTTATTCCAGGATTCACTGATTTATTTACAGTTTCGCCAAAAAGCAGATTATAAACTCGAACTAGACACATTTTTCCAACCAACTACGTTTCTTTAGCTGTCATAGTTAAAGCCATGGGCCATAATCCTTCATTGTAATATAGTGCTGTGCCTATTTTCACCTCAGTAACATTAGAATATTGCCAGTAAAGCCCTGGGCGTGAATTTGGGATTTTAGTTTAAATGTTAAAAGACCTCTATCTTGAAAATGGAGAATGTTAGAGTGAACATTTCCTGTGTTTTTAACATCTACTTTATTATATAATGACAGCACCTTAGTGGGAAAGCATGTAGGAACTTTTGGCCATGAACCAAGCAGCTGTACCTTTCTTGTGTGCGTGTGTGAGGTTAGATTTCAGAGTAAGTGACTTATATAGATGAGCACACAAGCATGCACTCGGCCTCCACATCTCCGTCTCTGCCATACTTTTGTCTGGATTAAATTGCGTTTGGCTAGTGAACTCATTACCAATCATCTGTAATTGTTTGAAATAAGTAAAGCACTGACCCCTTTGTAGCCTTTTCCAGTGCTTTCCTTTGTTGTACCATCCGTATAAAAAAAAAAAAAAAATCACCGGTATTCCTGAGGAGAGAAGGTAATTGCATAGAGTGCTTTGAGGCAGTGTTTCAGTGGTTCTGTCATCCCAATTTAAAGAACTCCCTGGTGAGACTAAACAAAGACTCTCTTGTTGTACAGATAAAAGTTCAAAGTAATCATTTGCCTCAAATGCCACATTTGTGCAGTGATGTCAACAGAAGACCGAGAGAAACAGAAAGCCTAGCAGTGAAAAAAAGGCAGGCTAATGCTTATTAGTACATTATTACATTACATTACATTTACAGCATTTGGCAGACGCCCTCATCCAGAGCGACTTACATTTATCTTATTAGATAACTGAGCAATAGGGGGTTGAGGGCCTTGCTCAAGGGCAAAACAGCGGCAACTTAGTGGTGCTGGGAATCGAACCCTTATTTACCAGGTAGCTGTCCAACACCTTAACCACTTTGCTACCACTTCCCCTTTATTTTAGCATTGACAGCTAACAAAAATGCCCCAGACTTTTGTATGGATTTAATTATCTGGATGCTTTACAATTGAAGCTATTGCCTTTTTTTAATTACAGTGCCTCTTTATACAAGTACCTTGTGACATGGGTGATTGACACCTGGAAGATCAGGGTTCAATTCCAAGCACCACCAAATTGCTGATTTTGGGCCCCTGAGCAAGGCCCTTAACCCCTAACCGCTTATTTCTATAGAAGAGATAAAATGTAAGTGGCTCTGAATAAGGGTGTCTTCCAAATGCCAGACATGTAAATGTACATAAGCACAGAATGGATTTTCTGTGTTAATAACATTTATATGATCATAATATCCCCACAGCTTCATGCGACACTTTTATACCTGGGACATATAACATTAAAAGGTAAAATTGATGTATTGTAGGTCTGCCACATATTTCTCTCATGGGTTGAGAGCACATGAAAGGAAATTGAAGAAGATGATAATCTGTGTTAGACAGATGGAGCTTTAACACTGATCCTTCCGCATGCAGAGCTGCTTCTGCCTGTATAGGATGGATCACTGTAAAGTTAAACTAGCTGAATGGCCGACCTTCTTAGATGCACACATCTACGTTAAGCAGGTATTTCATGAGAGACAATTATACTCCTGTGTGTGTGTTTTGCACGTTTCTTATCATTGTTATTATTGTTATTAATATTATTATTAGATTAGATTAGATTAGATTAGATTAGATTAGATTCAACTTTATTGTCATTGTGCAAGGTACATGTACAGAGCCAATGAAATGCAGTTAGCATCTAACCAGAAGTGCATAAGTGGCTTATTTACAATAAATATCAGTGTAATAAATAGGGTATGGGGATGATAATTACAGAGGTGGGGGTAAATAATGTACAGAGGTATATGGATAGAGTATGGAGGTGTAACAATAGCTAGTTATAGATTGTACAAAGATGCATAATGATAGGTAGTGCAAAGTACTGTATGGATTGATATAGATAGATATAGTATAGATTGTATAGATTGTATAGATTGTGCAAGATGCATAATGATAAGGTAGTGCAAAGTACAGAAGTGGCAGTGCAGTAGTAATTAGTAATGTATATCAGCTGTTCAGTGCAGAAAAACAGCCACAGGAAAGAAAGCTGTTATTACATCAATACTAATAGTAATAACCAAGTCGTAGGGTTATACTAGTATTTTATAACTACAGTATATTGGCAAAAACATTGGGTGCAGCTTTCTCATATAAAAAAATGCACAACTGTCGAAAGGGGGCACTGTTTTACTCATCAGCCCAATTTGGTAAGAACAACTATTGATCGATGTTTAATACTTTGCCAATAACAGCCATTCTTGAATAATCTACAAATCCGATAAGAAACAATAACGAAATTATAATAAGAGTTACGTAAATAATTTTATATAAGTATTTTGGATGAAAAAAAGGCATGTAACATTTGCAGAAAAAGATTTTATAATATTAGTAATACTACTATTAAACTACATGGTATGCTTATGCATAGAAAATAGTTTAGTTCTATGATTATATGTCTGGTATGTAGTATTGTATGTATATATTATAATATTTTATGGATAATATTATTAATAAAATATAGAGATTAGAAGCTTCCTGTGCTGTAGATGCTGTAATAACTGTGGATGTTGGATTTTATTGGTGCCTAAAGGACGATGCCATGATCACAGATAAAAGACGAAATCTTTATTGATGATTTTTATTGATGATTTACTGCTCCAGGTTTCACCCCGTTCGTATCCATGCTACATTTCTCATGGTTCCTTCCGTGTGTGTATGTGTGTGTGTAGGTGTGTGTAGTCTTCCATACAGATGAGAGCCGCGAATGTCATGCGCGCGCTCTCGTTGACGTAGCGAGGAAAAAAGCGCGGCCGTGTGCGTCGCCACTCTGTTTCCATAGCGCGCTGTCTTGCGCAATGTGACGGATTGACGGTCCGCACGATCAGAAGCCCCGCTGCGCCGTGAAGTGGATGCTGCTGTTGCTAGGAACGAAAAAAGAAAAATTGACTTTTATCTATCCACATTCTTTTGTGCGCTAGCACACACCGTCGAGAAATAAAAACTGCGGTGCACGCGCCTTTCTGTCGCGTCACGAGTCGACCCGTTTTCGTCTTCCGTGTCAGAGAAAGTCGCTCTCCGGATGTGATTGTGAGAAAGAAGGACCAGAGGATAACTTCGGCGTTGCTAAGCCCTCCTGTGTTCGGCGAGGGGGCGAGCTGCAGGCAGGCAGGCAGACAGACAGACAGACAGACAGACAGACAGATAGACACCGCGGCTCGGTGCAAACGCTGGCCGAGGAATAACACACTGACGCACGGAATTGCTGAGGTCCAAAATCGGCGATCTGATGTGATCTGAGGTGTGTTTGGGATCACGACGCTACTGTGTGTGTGTGTGTTTGTGGTGTGTATAAAGCAGAAGCCTTTCACCGTTATTCTGCGCTGAATTCCGGTTAGTCGTACAGCTTGGCATCAGGCTTGGCATCACGGCAGATCTGAGCTATAGCCTTTACATCATCCCGCTGCTACATATGGCACATCCGCCGTTAATGTGAGGGGCGGTGTGAGTCACATAAGCAAAAAAAAAAAAAAATCGGACCAATTGATTTTTGAACTCGTTTGGAGTCCAAGTGGAAAACCTGGCGCCGTGATCAGCGCGCGCCGTTCATTAAATCCGTCTCCGTGTATTCAGGGCGCAAATCAATCGAGCCTGCTGTGTGATCCCTGGCTTTCTCCAGCACATCATCTCCACCAGGAAAACCACTTTCTCCTGTTTCGACTAGATATGCGGAGATGCAAGTAAAGATGGATGGGATTATCAGCATTTTGGGGCTTATTACGCTGATCCTGGACGGCATTTCCTCGGAGGGAGTGTACGGTAAGATGATCGTGACCTTGGAGAAATGCTAAATATGAATCATTTGGATATTTGGAGTTAATGCTTTAAAGCTCTAATTGATTACGGGTTTTATTTTAGGAGAGCCGATTCACATTCTAATTGAACACAGCTCATTGGCATATGACTGATTGACGTCCTAAATGATAAATAATATAAGAATATGTTAATAAGCGCTTTATTAACGACTTATTATGTCGTTTTGTCAATAAATAGCCAGTAATTAAGTACCAGCTCCATCAGTATGAATGCTGAACCTGTTCTTGAATCAGATATTTTTGAATGAAAATCATCCAGTGATTTGTTTCAGAATAATCCTGATGCCTGACCCATTCATAGGTGTGTTCATGAGTAATGTAACAGCAAAGTAAAAATTCAGAAGTGGTGGTCAAGCCTGAAACGCAGACTGCCCCCTCTTCTGTAGTGCACAGATAATGCAACTAGTGTCATTCTGGCAGTGTGAGTCCTCAGGAGAGCTGAGTGAGTCCTGCATCGCTATGAATCATAATGGGCCCTGTGCAAATGTCACAAGGGGGAAACATCCGAGCGCAGTTGGTGCCGAGCTGCTGTTGCTTGGGGCAGTTAATGAAAATCATGGCACAGTTGGTCAGATGATAGGTCACATATCATGAAATGCTATGAGTAGCTACAGGTCGGCTCGACCATCTCACCTTACACGTTGCAGCATGCTTCACTGAAACCCAAAAGAACAGAGAGAGAGACGATTCGAACTCCAAGCAAGCACAGGAACACATACTGCCGCAGACTTTTTGGATATAAAGAGGAAATTATAAAAGAACAAACCAAAATGATTTCCAGCAGTTATTTCCTTTGGAGTTATTAAGCAGATGACTGGTTAATGGGTTTTAACTGTTGGCTTAGCCATTATAAGTAAGCTATCAATCATAAGTTATAATACGCAAGACACCTATTACACCAATGGTGGAGCTATTGTAACAGGAGAGCTGAGGAGCCTATTTATTAAAGCCAAGGTGTAGCACTTATGGAGCAGAAGCCATTTATTTAAATGAGACCGAGGTATGGGATTTAGTGATAAAATTTAATTTAACTCAGTTCATTGGCCCAAAGAGACAGTGTTCTATAGGTGTTACAATTATCGCCTATTAATTACCAGAAATTAGCTAACCTAATAGACTAGAAATTCCTTAAATTAGATCACAGAAGCTTAGTATTTAGACTTTTTTTCTGATAACTTACTGATAATTAACTGAAAAAGCAGCCAAAAACGAAGCCACTATTAGACGAAACCATCTTTATCAATTGCTTTGCAAGCTGCATAAAATTTAACTGCTGTGACAGTCATTTAACAACAAGCAGATTTTTATGCAAGTAGCTTATTTCATGTCTTCACTATTAGTTCGACATAGCCATTATATGTGCGAAGAATAGTCAGTTTGCATATTTGCTTGCTTATTGTGCTAGGCAGACTCAGACATCCCATTGCACATAAACATTGTTAAATTTACTTTGTGGTTCTGTAACTAGGTTTTAATAAAAAGCATTAATCAAGCTGCAGTTGCATACAAAGACATAAAAAGAACGGGTCCACCAATATTCTGAAAGTGAGCTGTGAACTTGGCTACATGTTATACAGCACTGTAATAAATTTAATAGGCTTTTTACGGATTTAAAGGAGCGGATTTAAATCCAATAATTTGATCAGTCTGAGAGATTGGACCAGGATGACCAAACCCAGTACAAGTTACAATCATGATGAACTGAAAAGCATCTCAAAATGAACAGCACATTTACGCCTTGAGGTGGATGTGCTACAACATGTCGGGTTTCATTCCTTACAACCAAAAGAAATCCAGGTCCGCTTTGAACACTGGCTCACCAAAACATTTTTATGCAGGAGTTAAAGAATGTTCATCCTAATGGACAAAGAAAGTCCATATATATTACTATGAACATGCAGTGCTGCCAGTTCGGGGTCAAGGTTTGTTTAGTGTTCAGTAAACCTACTAAATTTATTTAAAAAAAAAAGAATCATGAACAGAAACAAATAAAAAATAGCAATAAAACCTGGAAGGGGTGTTGGTGAGGATGAGGAACTTCATTTATTCATTCATCTTTTCTACCCGCTTATTTCCTGATTTGGGGTCACAGGGATCTGCTGGAGTATTCCAGCTGTCTCTGAAAGGGCAGCAATTTAGAATCACTAATTAACCTAACATAGATGTTTTTGGACTGTAGGAGGAAACCAGAGTACCCGGAGTAAACCCACACAAGAAAGGACCCTGCCCTGGAATCGAACCTGGGCCTTCTTGCTGCGAGGCAACAGTGCTAACCACTAAGCCTTTGATGAGGAACTTATTAGAGCAGAATTCACAGCCAGTATGTCTCATTGGTCAACCTATAAATGAGGAGTTTTAAATTGTATTTAAAGCAAAATGACTATTTTTAAACCAATTAATTAGCTTAAACTCTTATTTATTTATTTCAGTTAACCACACATTTAATAGTTTAAACCTTTTTAAAAAAAAATTTCATGGATATTAAAGTTCTCAAAAAAAAGCAGGTGCAAAGGGTGGGAAAAAAATATTTAAAGATTTAGCTCATGCTGAGCTTAGAAGGGAACGGCTATTTAGAGATCTGTATAGTTTTTTTTCTATTCCAAAGGATGAAAGCCGCTTTCATTTGCCATGCCATCTTTTTTTAATCCTGAGCCAGCACTAATACAGCTATCAAAAAGCAACTCTACCTTTTCCGTGCACGTCCTTGTTTTGAGGTTGCTTGCTACAGTCGTGTTTCAACAACAGGTAAGTGACTGATGCAGTGTTTCTTAACCTAACACGAGCCGTATCCTCTCTATTGTGCTGCATGCCTGAATACATCAGTGCACATTCATCCTCCAATCCTAGACAAAGACTGTAGTGAGGACAAACTTACTGTCATCACGTCTTTGTTAAGCGAAGAAAAAAAATGTTTTTACATTTTTTACATTTATTTATATACTTTTTCAGTATCTGAAATATTTATTTAAATCATGAACTAATTTCCTTTAGAGTTGCTGCAATGTCCTTCACTGCTCTGAGCAGAGTGTACTGCTTCACCAAGACAGCACAGAGGAGGACAATTTCATTTATACTGCTGTATTTTGGCCTTTTCCGGTGTTGAGTCTTTTGTTTATGCTGCTAAATATATATATATTTTATTTTTTATTCTCCTACACGAGTCACATCCACTCCATCCACTCCCTATTATTCATTTATGTTAGTATACATTTTGGTGTATGATTCTGATTATTTTATAAGCTTTTGTTTATTATTTTTTTTTAGTTCTGGCATAATCACCATATTACAGCTTTTGTGCATTATTTTTATAAGCTTTTACATTTTTCAAGTAAAAATCTTCAGTTTTTGGTTGAGTCAAATATTACAGGCCTTGCAAAATCTTTTACATTTTTCAAGTAAAAATCTTCAGTTTTTGGTTGAGTAACTCAATTTAGTAGCAAATTTAAACTGTAAAAAAAAAACATTTTCCAAACTCAAATAATCATAGCATATCAAATAATAAAATAAATATCAATACAAACAATATTTGGTGTTCACTGAAAAATCCTATTCCAGATGTTAGTGATTTTGCAATGCAATTTTCTCCACTGTGTTCATGTATATCAAAGATCTTCTCAAATGTCATGTGGGGGTTGTAAGGACTGTCAATTTCTCAATGTCATGTGGGGGTTGTAATGGGGGTCCAACGTCATCAACTGTCTGAGGAATCGGTGCGCAACAGATCCAGACAGTGCTCTGACAAAAATTGCGTAAAATCAGTGCTGCCGTTCATTATACACAGTTTGTCCCGATTCCCGAAAATTACAGACAAAATAATTACCTGCGTATATTTAAGAAAGAATGTAAAGCATTGTATACATTTTGGTAGCCCGACTAAAAGAAACAATATCCGGGCTAGCGATTTTTTCCAGCCCTGCATTAATAAACATCCATTAACATGCAAATATAAACAATATATATATTGTTGTAGCTCAGCAGTTAGGCTGTTGGATTGCTAATTTGAAAGTCCCTGGACTACCAAGCTGCCACTTCTGTGGATTTGGGCAAAACCCCTAACCCTCAACTGCAGCTGTATAACTAAACTAGACATATTTTGGGAAAAGGTAGCACAATGGTTGGGTTTTTTTTGACAAGGTTGGACAGGATTAGGAACAATCGCATCAGAAGGATGGCTCATGTAGGACATATCAGGGACAAAGTCAGAAGAGTCAGATTGAGATAGTTTGGACATGTAGAGAGGAGCGATGGTAGGAGGATATTAAAAATAGTGCTGCAGGCAGGAGGCAAAGTGAAACACCAAAGAGGAGGTATATGGATGTGCCATAGGAAAATTGTAGTGCAGTGGTTAAGGTGTTGGACTGCTAATTGGAAGATTAGGTTCGATTCCCAGCATCACCAAGTTGCCGCTGCTGGGCCCCTGAGCAAGGCCCTTAACCCCTAATTGCCCAGGTTTATAAGAAGATAAGATAAAAGTAAGTCCCTTTGGTTGCGGGTGAATCTATCAGGGAAAAACATGGTTAATAGATGCCTGGGGTGCCATTTATTCCAGTTAAATTTAAAGGTGTAAGTTCATACCAACAGCCGAGTTAATGTCAGGACTCCGTTTTGATGTCAGTGGAGTTAATGCTGGCAGCCGAGTTCTTTCAAAACAAACATAACACACCATGTCTTCATGAACCCCAGGGGTGTTTTTGCACAGGGACATGATCATTTTGGAACAGGGTTTGGGCATCTTACTTCCAGTGTGTGCAGATATTTGAAGCGATAAACAGATACAACAGTGGCATTTGGCACCCATCTGAATGCCAGCACTATTTGTTGCCTGGCTGCTGTGTGTTAAAATTATGTTTGCAGATTTCGATGAACAGAACAGTGAGCTGCACAAGCCTGTGCTTTTTCTGGCTAGCTACTAGAAGATACTGCATTTTCTAAACAACATAAATGTATTCCACTGGACTCATCCTCATTATTCTTTTTATTTGAAAAGGCTGGTAGTAATAATGTGCCTCGCTCCAGACACAAAATATGTGTATAAGGAGAGTGTGGATATTAGGAGCTTTTCTGGCAGACTTTAGCTGTACCATGTGTTTGCACAAGCTGACTACTAATGCAGCACTTTGTTGGCTTTCTTACAATTGGGTAACCCTGGCTAGAAATCAACCTCATAGTGTAGTAATGGTTTAAGTGTTAATAGAAAAATAAAACATTTCACCCCCTCCACCTGGTTCCACACTTTCATGTTTATGCTACTGCCCCACTGCGCTGTCCGTTTCTGCTTCCTTGTGGCTCACAGAATTACAGTATTGCACAGAAGTGAATACAGCTAGATTGCAGCCCCTAGCTGATTTAATACGGCATTACATGCATGATTGTCTTTCCTGTTTACAGTCCTATCCTAAGCCTGACTGCTCTTGCAACATTCATTTGTTAATTTGCTTGTTTGTGTGTAAGTGTGTGTGTGTGTGTGTGTGTTTTCAACAATCCAGTCTGGCCTTACCGACTCACTTGATGCCAGCTGCAACACATTTTAGGCAGATTTTCAATTAGTAACTCTAATGAATTTGGACTGGAATCGACAAATTCATCATTTAAATCCACAAAAAAAATTATTTCGTAGCTTTAAATAGGTTTTGTAACATGTGTGAATAGCTTTGCTGAGAAAGTATTCACTGAAGAATCGCTGCAATTTAATTGATTATACAGGAAAATGGATTTTTTTTTAAATTGCAGATAAGTTGGAGAAAAGCAGTTTGAATGTAAAATTATTTAAAGAGTGGCAGGTTGTTCACCATTTTCTTTATGAGTTCAAAGAAACCATTTAGACTGCAGAAAATAGGTACTCTAATGTACTCCTTCACATTAACAGTTATCAGCTCCTCAGTGTGGCAAAAAGCGAGCCTGCTTTGTCTTTTTATTCTGATGCTGGGTTTCCCAAACTGGAATCCGTAATGGGTTGCGTGAGTTGATGACAAGCAAATAATTAAATTATAATTATAAAAAAGAAACAAATTATAGGTTACGTAATAGTAAAATAAAAAGACTAAAAAATATGTATTAACCAAAATATGAATTATTTGTTTGATTTGTGCCATGTGACAACAAACAAGATATTAGAAAACCGCAAAGTCACGCAAAATGGACAGGTTTTTTTGAGATATGAAACCAGCTTATATATAGATTTATACCAGCTATATATATATATATAGATATACAGTATATATAATATATATATAGGAGAGAGAGAGAGAGAGAAAGAGTGAGATGGATAGATGGATGGCTGAATAGATAGATGGATAAATGAGGCTCAAGCATCTATTAACGTGTTTATTTTAGCACTTAAAAATATTTAACAGACGATACAGTTAAATAAGAAAGTAGCCTTAATGAGAAAGTGAAGTATTAATAAACAATTATTCGTTGTAAAAATATTGTTTTATGCTGGAAAATCTGCATAGCCCTGATAACACTAACAACATAAACATTAATGCGTTAAGCTAACCTCGGCTTTACTAGACAGATGACATTTTTTTTTTAAAAACTCACATTGTCCGGTTTAATAGAGGACCTCATTGGGGTTTCCAGCCGCACTGAACACGATTACAGACTTTATGCACATTGTGCAAATGCATAGATACTTTTCTTTCCCAAAACGCCTAAACACACTAGTCGAAAGCAAGCATGTATTTGAGGCAATCTGTGAATGAACATATTCTTATTGTTAAAAAAAAATCAATTTATAGCTCAACGGTATAACGGTATAAATACCAATTAAAATACTGCAACTTGTTTTAAAGTCTATGACCTCAGGTGCAGTGCTGTTAATGGCAATCGACCACAGCCCTACTGAACGGACTTTACATTTACATTTACAGCATTTAGCAGATGCTCTTTTCCAGAGCGACGAAAAATCAGCGATTGAACAATCAAAAAACAGTCTTTCTGAGTTGTAACGTTATTCCTTAAAACTTTGAAATAAAAGGCCCAAAGAATGTCAGTATGACAATGCCCCTGTGCACCAAGCCCCTGATTCCCATGAAGACATGCTGCGTCAGGATCGGTGTGAAAGTATTTGAGTGTTGAACTCATTAATGCTAAACTCATTAATGCTATTGTGGCTGAATTACAAAATATTTGAATCTATGCTCCAAAATCTTGTGAAGCCTTTAAAGAAGTGTTAAGTTGTTCCAGAAATATGAAATGTAATGTTTAAAAACATCTTTATTGTGATTAGCTTAGTATAACCATTATGCATGCTAGCTGAATAGATAAGGCTCCTGGAAACAACCAAAAGGCGTCTGCTCTGTAGAAGTTTTTTATGGTGGCAATTATTGCTTTATTTCTGTGACAATGTCTTTATTGTGGGTATATTTCCACATACCTAAACATGGACTCAGCACAAAACAAAACATCATTGGTTGCTTTACCTGTCAGTCATAAATCCTCCTGGGTGGGCCTTAGTCATTCAAAGACCTTCCCATTTCCACACATTTTGTAATCAATCTAAAAGTCTGGCGACACGAGACTAGAAATTCATTGCAGTTGCATTGAATCGTTGTGCAATTGTAATAGGTACCGTACATCTGCTAGGCATGCTTACGTTAATGTATGTTAAAGACCATAGGAAATCTGGGCTGTAAAAAAGAATCCAGCTTTTGGCTATAATCTTTACATTGACGGTTTGGATGATGCATGAAGGACAGAACTATCCAAAGGTGTCAGTAAACGAGCAGCAATGTTCTAAAAAGTAGACAGAAATTAAAGGCAGCTTTGATTCTCTTGCTGTGATTACCAAATTTTCTATTAGTAACTAGTTCATTTAATTGATTCAATTATTTACCATAGCCTCCAGCAGCAGTTTTTAACCTCGGGGTACAAGCAAATTTGGGATACCGGGAACCATTTATTTTAAACAAATATAAAAAATATTTGCATAATAGCACCACCTGCTGGCAGCATGATATAATTAATTAACAGCTGATTAGAAGCTATCAGATGGATGTAACAGTTTTCTGATTACAGTCTTTATAGCTGGGCTGATTAGATATATAGAGTTTTTATCTCAAGAACAAGTACAACTGTAAAGCCGTACCGTCGTGGTTTCCCTCACAATTCCCACTCAGTCATATTCTACCTCATTTATCCAGGTCCAGACAACCCACTCAGTCAAACTAGAATATCAAAACAATGTTTTTTTTTCACTCAATGATTGTTAATTTGGGAATTTCAGTCTTAATTATACATATATACATATATATTGAACGTATAGGTGTATAAATTGCAGGGTTTAAGAAAGATGAGACAGGGGGGCATAGTTAACCTACACACTTATGCTTTTGAACTGTCCAACATACACATTATTATGTTTTAGAGGCCCAAAAAGACACACACACATCCAGCCACACATGAGCAGATCGTCTCGTCTGCCAGTTTTATCTTCACCTACGATAGAGGACAACCTATTAGTAAGTGCTCTACATGGCTCTTCCCCCGATTCACAAACCGGCACGTCTGCCTCCACAAGGTGTAAATGAGTATATATTGTTTTGTTTAAGATGAGGTTCTCAGTTTATTTTCTGCTGTTGTAGTAGTTTGATGTATGAGAACACTTTCAAAATGCTGAAACTGTATCCAGGTTTGTGTTTGTTAGAGGTTCAGCTGTCTGATTCTGAGATTAACAGAACATTTACCAGGAGCAGACTGGGGAATGTAAGCGACCTGTGCTACTCCACTGAAAACTTGGCCAAAGATTGATTTATTTAATAAGATGTTTTCATGTGATAACATTTCAAAGCAAAACTTTTCCTTTATATACTGTATCCTGCTATAAAGCAGAGAAGATCAGGCAAAACTACAACCTCACCACAAAGTTTGAGGTATTTTACCTCAAACACACACGTTCAGGCTTGATACTTATTTTTGGCTGTATTTAAAAAATGATCAGACTTTTGTATTTTCATTGACTTTTGTATTTTGGGTTGGTTTCCTTATAACAGATTACAAGTTAAAACAAAACAAACTATATCATTACTATATCATTTATATTATGATTTGTTGAGGCATAAACGAAAACCCACTTGTTCTACCTATTTCGACTAGTCTAATTCTTTAACGGACCTCCTGTTCTACTATAAAAGTTACTGTAGAATGTAAAAAGCTGATAGCTTCTTTCTTTCTTTCTTGTTCATTTCTTTCTTCTGTTTCCCTTTCCTTCTTTTTTATTTTTTTGCCTTTCCTTTTTTCTTTCTTTCTTTCTTTCTTTCTTTCTTTCTTTCTTTCTTTCTTTCTTTCTTTCTTTCTTTCTTTCTTTCTTCTTTCTTTCTTTCTTTTTCATTTCTTTCTTCTTCTGTTTTCCTTTCCTTCTTTTTTATTTTTTTTTCTCTTCTTTCTTTCTTTCTTTCTTTCTTTCTTTCTTTCTTTCTTTTTCGTTTTTCCTTTTCCTTTCTTTGCCTTTTTTCATCTTTTTTCCTATCTTTTACTTTTTCTTTTTTCCTTTTTTCCTTTTTCTTTATCCTTTTACCTTTCTTTCTTTCTTTCTTTCTTTTTTTCTTTCTTTCTTATTCCTTTTGGTCACCATTCGGATTTTCATGAGCTGCTTCGGATGCTGGACTTATAAGCTATGCAAATGTATTCGACGGATGAAACTAAAGCAGCCTTTGTTGCTTTCCAGAGCCTCCTCCAGAGCCTCCTTCATCAGTTCCTTAGGACCAAAAACCCTCACATTTCCTACATTAATGAGAAGAAACGAAAGACCAAAATGATTTTGCCTGCTTGAACTTTACTGAGCCAACTACTGGAGCATTCAGAGCCATTCAAAAGAGCGATCAGGGTTCTTTCGCTCCTGGCCCACGTCAGATGGCTTTGTCCTAATTATGGGGACATTTCTGCTGAGGATTTACGCGGAAATTACGCGGTAATGAATAGCAGCTTTGTATTTCTTGCTGCTACTTAATTGTGTAATGAGACTTTTAGTTCAAAATGTTTCAGAAAAATGGCCTTTGCGTTAGCTTGATGAATGTTAGGGGCTATGTGCAAGATGACGGTGTGTGTGTGTGATGTGCTGTCTGTCTGTCTTTTTTTTTTGAAGGTTAGGACCCAATGTTGCACTGAATAGGATCAATGGACACATCTTGTTTCTAAAATCAATACAAAATAATACAATAGTCTGTGTTTGTTGTCATCTGCCAGCATTGACCTTCTTTTGTTATTAAAGTGAAGAAAAGAGAAAACCTTTTAGGCAAAAATCCCTGTGCTTTAATTTATAATGTAGGAATCAAGTTAATCAGTGCAACCATTTACCAGCACCAGTATATCCTTTCCTATTTATATATTTTGGATTTTTATGTCTGTTTCGTTGGTTTTTATTATATATATATAAATATATATACCCTATATAACCAAAGGTTTGTGGACACCTGCCCATTTAATTACAACCGTATGTAATTCTATTCCAGATTTAGTCTCTATTTTGCTGTTTTTACAACCAGCACTCTTCTGGCAGTGCAGGGTGTGTGTACGGTAAGAGGGGTGGGGTTTAGTTTGTGTTTTAGTCAAGTTTGACTCAGAGTGCAGAACACTTGAGCTTTTTTACTCACCATGTCTTTAAGGAGCTCAGAGCTTTCATGCACAGGAGGATTGTCATGCTGAAACAGTGTTCATGGTCTCTAAGTTTCAGCAAATGAATAATGTAATGCTACAACATACAAAGACATTCTAATCAGCTATGTACAGCTTCTGTGGTGCCTCAGTGCTGCTCATTAATGCTTCCAATGGCAAATGTTTTTCCTCAGATTAATGGTCCACCATCTACTATGATGTTGTAGGTGGCCTCTCATTGATTTAGATCATGCTGATGGCACGGGTGTGCAAACGTTTGGCATGAGACTCATTGGCAGTCTCCGACTATAATTCCTCTGTGACGTTCACACACATCATACACATTTATACTATGTGCAGCTCCTGTCTGTTGTCATGGTGACAAAATCCATAGCACACTCTTACTCAGACCCTAACTTCCTTGTTTTTCCTGCTCTTTACATGCCAGGAAATAAATCATTGAAGAGAATGCGAAGTGATTGCAACCTGAGAGTCCTCACCGCCCCACGCAAGCATTGCGAAAGAGTCAGGAGAGGCTTGCTTAAAAAAGAGAAACAAAAAAACAAAAACCCACAAAACAATAATAATCTTTTAGGCATCTGGAAGGGGGATGGTTATCTTGCCAGCAATCAGGCTTTTAAGCAGCTCTGACAAGAACGTGGTGAAGGTGAGCCAAGGCTGTTGACAGGGATGCTTTGAAAAGCCTTAAAATTTCAAATGACGGTGATAAAGATCCTTTTATTCACGCTTCTGTCTTCTATATTTCCGTTCTTCGTCCTGCTAATATGATCTGGGGAGTCGGACAGCAACAAGCACCACCTAGCCTCTTCCGGTCTATAGAGCTGCAATTCTTCAGCTTCTATGTAGGCCATTGTGTAATTGTGTAATGACTGTAAAGTGTCTGTAGACTGGTAGATCGAATAAATGTGAGCAGATTCATCAAGGCATGGAAGAGACTGTATTAGCACACGGTGTGATTATGCATGTAATAAACACACACAAGCTCTGTAAGGCCATCATACGTCAGATTCATTGTGTGGAGGAAAAACACAGTGTAAATTGGACTTAGCAGGCCAACAACAAGGCAGAGTTACATAATTTACTACTGACCGATAAACATTTAGAACATCATTAGTGATGAGATTTATGCTATACTGCATGACGAAAAGGTTGTGCTTGTTAAATGTTAACGCCTTAGTTTTTGGACCAAACATTTGGGATTTTATGCTTATTTAGTCACAAGATAAAATAAGCCAAATGATGGCATTTGGCAGACGCCCTTATTCACAGCGACTTACATTTATTAACTATTTCAAACAGAAATAGTCACAAATCGAGTTAAGGGCCTCACTCGGGGGCCCAGCGGTGGCAACTTGGTGGTGCTGGAAATTAAACCTCAATCTTCAAGGTATCGATCCAACACCCTAACCACTGAGCCACCACGTCTCTCTTCCATGAACTGTCTTATTTATCCACTGTATATTCTGTATCTGCATCAGATACTGTATTCTTAATGATTCTACATTGATTGTTGTATAGCCATAGCCAATAAACTCACCACTCACCGCCATTCCTCTTTCTTGACATTCTATGGACTTTTTGCTCTACATTCTCCTGTACTGTGCTAGTAGGAAGGGAACAGCGGTGCTAGATAATATTATTTGACCCTGCTGCTTAAAACCAATTATTTCTCACTAAATCTCTACAGTTAATCTACTGTAACCACTTAGAAAGTTCATTCAACATTACAGTTAATTTTGTAACTAGATGAAAGCTTGCAGCTGTCAGAAGGACACAGCAGGTAGTGCTGGTTCCTCACAGTCTGAGCTCTGGTTACTGTCTGCATATTGTCCTTGTGTCTAAATGTCTTTCTTACACATACAACCATGTATATAAATGAAAAAAATAATAGGCTAACTATCTCACAGATATATACAAGTATGAGTATACAATATAATAATTTAGCAAAATAATAATTTAGCATTTAGCAAGATCATAATTCATCTTTGCCATTTGAGGTTCAGGTTTGTGGTCCTCTAATATAAATCAGCCTGAAACATGTTAGCATATGTCATTTTGGAAGTTTTCAAACCAAATCCACATGTGTATTGACATATTTAAAAAAAAAAAAACAATGTTAGCTAATCATAGCAGTGAACGTTTACTTTCTGAGACAGCAATCAGTTTCGCCTATTCAGACAGAGCAGTCTGATGAGGTAGGTAAAAAAAAACACGACATAAAATAGCATATTAATTCTAAATTATAATGATTTTTGATAAAGAATCTTAATAACCTTATAAGTGGACTTTAGAGAACAAAACAAAATGAAAAAAAGAGTTAGTTTATGACACCTTTAAAGAAATGTGTTCATTATAAAACTGAGAATCACAGCCACTTGTGTTTTTTACCCAAAGCTCCTCAGCTCTATGCAGACATGTTGTGTTATAAATTAAGTTGAAGAACATACCAGTGTCCAGTAAAAGCCTAATATCGATTGGGTTGTGCAATTATTATTATTAATATTATTTTTAAACCTCGATGCTTTGGGTCCTGATGCGGCGGTGACGCATTTATGTAACCAGAGGTTGACGCTGCCACTAACGTACCTAAAAGCTGTCTAAGACAACAGAAAAAAAAAACATATTATCTTGTGCACACTGTAGACCTGCGTTCTTCCCTGGGGCTCGAATATATAGGCTGTTTGCACATGTCATTGTTACCACTGGCAAGTCGAAAATAATCTTTCCATATAGGAATCACTAGCAGAAACTCAAAATGCCTACGTTCTGCATAGTTTACTGCATTACTTTTTTCAATGCGTCGTCATTCTATTATTTATCGATGTATTATTATTTTTTAAAACAACAGCTAGTACAAGCAATGAACTTAAACAAAGTTAAATGCTTTTTAAAGTAAAATCACCCAACATTAAACGAAAGGTAAACTTATTTTTGCATTTTTACCTAAATTGTACATAATAGCAAATTAGTTTCACCTAAAATCTTTCGTAAGGTGAATAACTACACTGTCTCAGGCTACACCACGGCATGCTACTGATTAATTTCTTACAGCGATGTGCTCGGTTATATTTTAACCTAAAACGCAGGACAGCATTTCTGATTTCAAACACTGAAAATTCTGATAAAATACAATCAGAAAATAACCTTTAACTACATACATTCAAAGTTATACTTTCTGTATGTTGGTCCACAAATGTGACTTTTCACAAAATGGTTCAGTCTACTGGATATTTGAAATGAGGTTGAATTGAGTTGAATTGCTATTACAGCTTTTACTGTAAAGGCAAAAGTAATTTTTAAGTAGAAATAAAAGTTGTAGTTTGGCTATTAGTAAAAAAAATCAATAGACAACATCTGATGTGTAAAGCTGCATTTACACTGCAGGCATTGATGCCCAGTTCTGATTATGTGACTATATCCCATTTTTTAATGATTACATCTTTTAAAACGAACCCATATCTGATGTCTACATTTACACTATAGAGAGAGAGAGAGAGATAGAGAGAGAGAGGTTGCTGATGACTTGAAGATTGCTTATTCAATGACATTCGACTTGCATTGACAGGTAAAATTCCGATCTGTCTACTTACATTGCAGACGTTAATGTACATATGCGATTCATATCCGATTTATTTCCACATATGAATGAGGCCTGAATCCCATCAGAAAAATCAGAATCCAAGTGCTTATTTCCTGCTTACATGATGGTAGATTATATCTGATCATTGGAGGAAAAAATCTGAATTAGGTCACTTAATAAATACAGTGTAAATGCAGCCTAGGTTAAAAATAAATAATCAGTTATTCTTTTAGAAAGTCGGGAACATATTTAATTTCTAAAATCACTTTAGAACTTTCTAAAATAAAATCATTTCATTTCTTAAAATCCTTTCCTTTCGCATTAAAAGTTTTCCAAGAACAGAAAAAATAGAATGAAGATACGTTTTACATTCTCCTAAATCTTAAACTGTGCAGTCATTATTTAAAGTTTACCAGCTGTAACAGTCAACTATTGTTTAGTGAGCTATAAGAATTGAAATCTCTCGGTATGTGCTTTCGTGTACATTTGAATATTCATAACAAGCTGTTGGCGCTTGTGTAAATAAGCAGTTGATCATTTTGGAGTCAGCTGGCATCCATCGGTGGTGATACGATCGACTGTCAGTGATGTATTGTGAATACTAAAGCGCCTTTACTTCTTACCCGCTGTTACAAAGCCAACGTTTAGCTCTATGTGATGCTCCTTGTGAAACCATCTTGTGAACTGAGTCCCACATGTTTTTTTGTTTGTTTTTTTTACGAGGGAGGGAACGAACGGAGGTACGTTAAGATAGAAGCATTACTGGCTGAACATATGAAATGATATTCACTCACCCTTTTCTATCTCATTATTATAGATCCGTTACTTTAACATGAACTTACATTGACGTGTATAAAGACTTTTCCCACCAGACAATTTTATTTCACATGGAGTAACATATTTAATTCTGCTTGTAAATACACTCTATGGACAAAAGAACTAGAACACCTGACTATATGAGGTTTATTAAACATGCTTCTTTACATTTAGTTTTATTCTTACTTTTATAATAACTAGATTGTTTTTCAATCCAATTTGTTGTTGCGTTGCCAGACTTTAGTAAATCCAGCTTTAGGGTGATTAGTAATTCAGCAGCACACACAAACATTGGGGTATCAGCCTGAATTAATTTATTACTTATTTGCTTATATATTTATATATATCTTACTCTTGAAAATGAACTAATAATGTTGACAATCTGATTGGGTATTTATTAGCTTTAGTAAACCTGTTTACATGGACAGCTGGATTCTGATTACATTTAGAATAAAATTCCAGTCCGAATAAAAATGCTCCATGTAAACTACTTAACATTTGGTAGACACCCTTATCCGGAGTTACATTGATCTCTTTTATACAAGTTAGCAATCGAGGGTTAGGGGCCTTGCTCAGGGACCCAACAGTGGTGGCTTACTGGAGCTGGGAATCAAACCCACAATCTTCGGGTTGGTAGTTCAACAGTTTGAGCCGCCACTGAAAATCTGACTAACTATTGTAAACCCTTTTTTGATTATTTGTACACTATAAATCTAACACGCACGTTATTAATTTTTTTTGGTTGTAGCTGTGTTGCTTACATCATAACAATGTTATAATATATTTCTATATTTGTAAGACCTGCAATTTAATGTACTTTTGGGGGCCCCCTGGTGGCCACAGGGCCCTAGCAGTTTTTTAATTTGCGGATGCTATGGGCCAGCTCTGGTCTCATGTAAACAATCAACTGCAATGATCTCAGTCAATTAAAAAAAAATAAATTGCTACTATATATTTTTATGTAGATCTATAAAACAAAAATGTATATTGCATTACAAATTTAATGCTCACTACTTTTTTCCAGATTAATTGTAACGATCAGAAGTTGCTGAATATCATGTAGAATCTCATATGCAGAAATATGACCAGAGGAAACAGTATATAAAACATGAAACCTCCTTTACATATAATCCATGGGATTCTGTCACATAATCACATTTTTGCCACTATTGTTCTCTGTGACATATTAGACGCAGAGCAGTTCCTGCTAAATCTGCTTGGAAAAGGTCATTCATTCATTCATTCATCCACCCGAAATCAAAGAAGCAAATAAGCTGAAATCTACATCACTTGTATCATGTATCGTGGCTTATGGCAGTCCTAAATACTGATATTCGTTAGAATAACCCTGTGTAGATGTTTGCATAGGTTTATTTTAGTCACCAGTACTGAAAAAATCATTCTATTAATTTATTAAGTCATACTACCATATATGGAAAAAGAAGAAAAAAAGAAGGTAAAGTGTCATTGCGGAAGACATTAAACGATGAATTGACAAGAAAATTAGGAGTTTGTTAGTATAGTACAATAAGTAAAAGGGAAAAGTGGTAGATCAAAGGTTAAGGTGTTGGACCATGAGTTAGACCAGGGGTGTCAAACTCAGTTCCTAAAGCGCCAAAGCCCCACAAAGGTTAGTTTCAACCTTATTTCAAACCACAGAACAAGGATTTTTAATTTAAGCCTAAAAGACATGATTAGCCTAATCAGGTGCTAATTTATTAGGGTGGCCTTCCAGAAACTGAATTTGACACCTGTCATTTAGAAGATTGTGGGTTCAATTCCCAGCACCCCCAAGTTGCTATCGTTCAGCCCCTTGAGCAAGACCCTTAACCCTAGCAATAGCAAAATCATATAGGATCTCCTGTATATAATTGTTTATGTCAGACGTCTAAATGTTTTTTTTACTGGTTTTGGAATATATATAACTACAATGTGGACAAAAAATTAAGAAAAGATTGAAATTCTTAAAATTAAAAATTTAAAACTACTTAATTACAGTTCCTGTTATTAAATCCAACCGAACAAAGAAAAAAAAACAATTACAGTTATTAGTTG
This sequence comes from Bagarius yarrelli, assembly GCA_005784505.1. Classification (NCBI taxonomy): domain Eukaryota; kingdom Metazoa; phylum Chordata; class Actinopteri; order Siluriformes; family Sisoridae; genus Bagarius; species Bagarius yarrelli. Next base: position 5,461,888 of record VCAZ01000016.1, read on the forward strand.
TTTTTCAGCCCTGGTTGTTATAAAATTCTAATAAATATGTCACAAAGCATGACACACATAAATGCAACTATATAATAGAACCAAATGCATGTTTATCCAGGTAATTTCAAAGTAGTCTTTCGATGTAACATAAAGAAGTAAGACACAAAGACCGAAAATACAGACCAGAGCGGTTACGAGATCGGCAGCACATTTTTTCTGCGAGTGAAGGCCTGCATTTCATCATGGAGATCAGAAAGCTGCTGATGGTTGCCTTTAGCCAATCTCTCTCCTTTTCACCTGCTTCAGCAGGCCAGCACAGTACGAGGCAGCAGCTGACACACAGAGCCTTGATTTCCTCCTCTTATTGCCTTCTCACCACAAAGCAAAGACTGAGCTCTTGACTCTCCCCCTGTGAAGATCCCTAAGGCTCAGCACTTCAGCTCCACCATGCTGCTTTACACTTCTCTCAGCAAAGCCTGGCGGAGCAGCTTTTCTTCTACCAGACAGCTCCAAAACCCTGCTTCAAATTTCCTAATAGCAGATAGCAGAGGATTACAATCCAATCCATCCATCTCACCTTTACGGATGGTTTTATTATTTAAGCAATGCTTCAATTGAACCAGAATCTTATTGATGACTTTAATATCATAATAATAATATCATCATATTGTCTTTCTATTATATCACGTAGGATCAGTTTTGTAGTTCCAAAAGTTTAATTCACTATAATATCTTTTTGAACGAACTGGCAGTGATGGGCAGTAGCGTCGCTACATTTCTCAGTAATGTGGTGGTGGTAGCATTGTTGAATTTCTGAATTAAATAGCTTTTTAGAAGCGTTTTGTCTATTTAGGTGGTGCAGTAGCGTCCACACATTACATTTACCGATTGAAGTAATGCCACCGCCATTCATGGAGCTTTTTTTCCATATGACGGCGCTGCTTCTTCTTCATGTTTTATGGCGGTTGCAATCAGATTTTAATGCATTATTGCTACCTTCTGCTCCAGACCGTCACAAACAAATCAGTGGGCTAATTCACAAGAAATTTACTTGATGGAAGAGGGCAAAGAGTGAGGAATTGATCCTGAGGCTAGAGTCGGCGTGGCTACCATACGATATGCTGGTAACTGCAAAAACTGAGAAGTAAGTAGTATTTAGCTGCTTATTGTGCTACCAAAAAAACAAAGCTGCTCTCAATCTTGAAGACATCAAACACTAATTTAAGGACACACATTCAGGTGATGTTGAATAAACTTGCTAACACAATCATGGCAATTCAGTAGAATCTGCAAACATCTGCAAATCTGTTAGCAACAGCCAACCACTTAATAACTTCCGTTTTTCAATGAAAAAATACAAGCTTTCCCTTCATTAATCTAGAGTATTTTTCTCTAACCTTCAATATCAGTAGAATAACACCAACAATAAGATTTCTTTTTTTAAGATATATTTTTTGGGCATTTCTACATCCTGTGTCTCATTCAATAGCTAGTCAGACATGTGCGTTAGCAAGTGGTCGTCTGATGCTATACATTATACTTAATAACCAGTTTATTGCAGTACATACTATTGTATTGATTTTTTTATACAGTATTTGTTATTTATAGGTACATTTTTCTTATTTAAAAACATGTAACAAAAAAAATTGCTTCTTTTGGGGACCCGGAATGGAATAATGGAACTTCAATTCATTTCAATGGGGAAAATTGATTTGACATACGAGTAATTTGAGTTACGTCACAGAACGACATAAACTGGTAAGTCAAGTCACCACTGTATTCGATTAATGTCATTATTTACTAGAGGAGCAACAGCACATTTACACTCGTACTGAACTGGTGCACATGCGTAACGTTACCGAATTTTATTAATGATGTATTTCCACATATAAAATCGACGGTCAGGAGCCACCGCTTAACTAAACATCGTGTTACATTTATTTGTTGATAACATAGAGTGGAAAATAAGAACACATTGAGTGCTGCTGGAATAAGAGTAAACAAAGCACTAGCAAAATTCTCTATTTTTTGTCTTTATTGACTTTTTTTTTCAAATATTTTGCAGAATCAATCTCGATGGCATGCCAATCAAACAAATACTGCATCTCTTCCAACAAACTTTATCTGCCATTCCTCTTCTCAAACATTTTCTCTCTCTCTCTCTCTCTCTCTCTCTCTCTCTCTTTTAATTTATTTTTTTGCCGCTGTTGTAATAATTAGATGTGCGTGAGCTGTCCCCAAATCCCCTGTAGCCTTAGGCAAACTCTGATTTTAATCCCCGTCTGTCTCTGAAGAGAGAACAGACTAACAGACAGACACCTTCTTTCAACTCCTAAATATGAAAATGCTCCTGCTGGTGAATGAATTGTACCTGAAGGTGCTTCCCATTACTGCTGAAAGAACACAGAACATTTTAAGGCAGCGTAGATAGGGAATTGCTGCAATAAAAAAAAAAAATGAGAGAGACAGATCTAGAGAGAGACGAGAAATGAAAGCAGCTTCAGCAGACCATCATCCAAAACAATCAAAACTCCAGTTTCACTGCCAGTTTCATTCGAAATGATTGCAGCCTCACTATATTAAAAGTGTATGGCGGTCGTCTTTTGGTATATACTGTACATAATTACTTCTAGTGTGCCTTTTAGTTCGTTCTTTTGGAATAATGTAGAATTAAAGATTTTTTGGGGGCATTTTTTGCCTTTATTGATATGACAGGAAGATGAAATAGGAAAGATAGAGACAGAGGTGGGACCGGAAAGGACCCAGGCTTTAATCAAACCTGGGTCGCAACAACTTGCGCATGTGGGTGCCAGAACCTTAACCCACTACACCACAGCGCAGGCCATAATGTAGAATTAAAGTAAGAAATCCTGAAAATCTTTTCACTCTGGACCTTGTGTGCACCCAGGCATAGCTTTTAGCTATTACACTTGCCAGAATTTGTTTTGCACTAGTGGGCTTTAATCCTTAATTCTCTTTACCAGTGATGTGCACACTTTACTGCGCCTCTTCAATACGAATCACTTTAATTATGAATGACAAACAAGCATGAGAAAACGGTTCGAAACATCTAAGCTCGTCTCCTTGGAAATGCATGAAAGTGCTGTCTTTTTTTTGCCTGTATGTGTACATGCATTTCTGTGTGTGTGTGTGTGTGTTGTTCAAAAGGTTCATGCTTTGATCAGAACTTGGCATGATTACTATTTGCTTTTTATAGCTTTGTGCTCTGAATAAAGACTCCCCATCCACCTCTAGTCATTGCCTGGGAAAGTGTTTCTCCCTATGTTCACTGTTAGTCTGTCTCAGGCTTAGTTTTCCCAGCATGCACTGGGAGTGAATGAAAGAAAATAAACCATGGGCTCTTTGCCTTAGCTGATGAATAGCCATGCAATAAGCAATGTCTTCCGCAGGATTTTTCTTTCACGTCTTTGCCTCCTGTGTTATTTCTGTTCTTTTTGATGACGTAACACAGAGGACATACACAGTGGCGTAGTCTTTTTTTTGGTGGTACTAGCAACACATAAGGCTTTTTGTGTTCTAAATTAACCTGAGACAGCAGCTTGGACTCATCCTGTCACATGTCGAACAAACACTAGTGTGTGGGCGAAAGCGTTGCAGAGCACATTTCCTGTAGTTGCTCCAACACTCACTCAGAGCAGTCAGGCCAGGGAGGGCTAGACAGAACAGTGGACAGAAGTCAAACAAGCTTAACAGTTAAAGGTACAGTAGGAGAATACTAACTGCATCGTGATAGCAGTGAGAGTGAACGTCCCACCCTCCTTGCAAATTGTTTAAAGCCACGTATCCTGAATGTATGAACGTGCACAGACTAGACGACCAGAGACAACATTACTACAATACTTTATACGGCGATCAGACGCTCGGTGTCGATATTATTTCAATACTAGCCAAAATAATTAACCGACTATCAAAGGAGTTTAGGAAGTATAATCTGATCCAATATCGGACCTAATCCTAAATTGATGTCAAAATACACTGGATAGGATATTAAATTTTAAAGGGTAAAAACTTCAAAGCTAAACATCTCGCATGACTTACAAAGGCTGGTTTTCTTTTGACTTAAATAATTTATACTATTTTAAATTACAAACACAACAGGAAAATCTGTGTTTTTTCAGACCGGCAAACACACCAAAAACTAAGAATTCCTTCCCTTTAAAGCCACTGAGAAGCCACTAAAAACTGTTTTATTTAAATATAAGGTCTAGTCCAACTTCACAACATGTTTATATATCAATTGAAAAAAACACAGAAAAAATATTAGCCAAATGAAAATAGCTGAAGGAGTTCAACACTGTCATTAATATTTTTTTTTGATAAAAAATATAACATCTGCAGGCTGGGTTTTTTTGTGTGTGTTTCAAGTTCTATTACTCGATAACAGTAAAAAAACTATAGTGATTTTAAATGTTTAGACACAAACCTTGGGGTGTTCTGCTTTCAAAAGACCAAACTCATACCTATACAGTACTTCAAATAGTTCAGGAACAGCATGCAATTTTTTGGGTATGCCCTTCTAGGCATTTATACCCATAAGGCGTAGGGGTTAATTAATTTACATTTACATTTACAGCATTTGGCAGATGCCCTTATCTAGAGTGACTTACATTATTCCCTGTTATACAACTAAGCAATTGGGGGTTAAGGGCCTTGCTTAGGCCCAGCAGTGGTGGCTTGGTGGTGCTGGGAATCAAACCCGAGTATTCAAGTTGGTAGACCAACACCTTAACCACCGCGCCACCACTTCCCCCCTTAAGGTTATAGTTAATTATTTAACTGTTACCTTACTTATAAAAGTAGGTACATTAAAGTATTTCATCCTGGAATCATACATCTTTAAAGATATACAAATAATGCAAGAGTATTTTTAAAATATTTTTTGCTTCAGGCGGGTATAATATTTGTTGGACTGTTTGAAGGCCAGGTTAAACACAGTGTATCCTCCTGACAAATGTGTTAACAGCTTAATTGTGGGAAAAGATTGTTGTCTGTATCGGCAGATACTCAAGTTTTATAATATAATGTAAATAAAAGTAGTATGGAGCCACCTTTACAGGCAAAGTGGTGGCTTAGTGGTTAAGGTGTTGGACTGATACCCGAAAGACTGGGGTTCGAGTCCCAGCACTACTAGACACCAGTCTGGGCCCCTGAGCAAGGCTCTTAAACTCCAATTGCTCAGTTGTATAAAAAAGAGATAAATGTATGTCGCTCTGGATAAGGGCCTCTGCCAAATGCTGTACATTTAATGTACTTTATAGTACAGTTAGTAACAGTACTAAAAGTGTGTCTCCATCATGGAAATGCGACACCGACTTTAATTTGTGTTTTTGCTCTGGTTTTTTTTTTTTTTTACCTTTTTTTGCAGTCAGCTTTTTAAAGACTGTCTTTCTTTTGGTGGATACTTTTATAAGTGCTATTTGACGTCATTTGTTGGAAAGGAAGGTTGGGATGTTGCTGGTTGCCTGCTATTTTCGCTCTGCCTGCATGGCAGTACGTTAACACGCTGATGATGTATTCTGAGGTATACACTGACACGCATAATGTTTGGACCGGACATTTTAATTGGATAAACATTTCTTCTTTTACAGAATATATAAATACATTTAAACCACTGAATGATTGCTATCGGGATGTGAAGAGAATTTTAACCGACAGAACAAAAAATGTTGACCAAAAAAAGACAATCACCTATTGCACCTTTAAAATTCTTAGTGTCCTTAGTGTTGTGATTTAGTCTGGCATAAACTACCCGGTACTTTTTCTGCTAAAGCTGCTTAGGATATAACTTTGCAGATCTATAGCTGCTCCTTGAGGACAGACCAGGCCATAAAATTACTTAAGTCTTATTGTGCGGTGAAAAAAAAAGGTTTTTAATCTTTACTGCTCACCAAGGACTCATTATCTTGAGAGAGATTTCCATACAACACATACTCTACAGTTTAAAGTTGTTTCGTGTCAGTATCATCAAAAGAACCTATGATAGTGTTAAATATTTCCAAATTAAATTGCATGTGATGAAAAAAAGTATCATCACATAAATTCTGGCTTAAAAAAGGGTTTATCCATAATTTTTAAGCCTTTTGTATTGAATGTGTGAAGTAAATAGTTATTATTAAAACCTGGATCAATACTGTACATTAGGATTTAGACCTTAATTTATTAAATTGAGATGGAGTTGTAGATAAATTATAGGATTGAGGGTGATGGTCATGAAAAAAACACATGTAGGTAAGATGCAAATGCAGTGAATTTAATAATAAAGCCATAACATTTAGGAATCATTTAAAAAAAAAAAAAAATGTTCAAGAAGTTAAAGTGAAACAGGTTTGGAAGCAGATGCAAGTGCAGGACAAATGCAAATATTGGAACAAATAAATAACCGAAAGTATTGGAACACCCACTATGGAACTGAAGCGACATACTGTGTGTACATAACAGTACACATGGTATTCCAGAAATGTGATCAAAGTATGTATGTGCTCATATACAGTATGTGTGTTCAGCATTTATAGAGTGCAGTGTTACTGGCTATACGAGAAAAAAAGGTTAGGGTTTGTTGTACTCTAGGGTGTATCTAGATTGCCAATCGTACTGGTGGATGTTGGGGGTTGTAGTGTGTAGCATCCACATTTAAAGCTGCAAAGATGTGTGCGATGATGCATTTCAAAAGACGTTAGACCAAGAGCAGGATTAAAACAGACACAGGTCGGTTAGGCTAAAAACATGCAGAAATGATGTTCCTTAAGGTACATTACATTCCGCTTGTTCTCCCACTATCCCTGGCTCTACCCACTGCTGGTTACATAGTTCAGTTGTGTTCAGTCAATAAGAGGGGAGCAGATACTTAATCACAATGTCTTCCCCAATACACCCTCATTTAAAAGAATATCTTTTAGCTTCTGATTGATTAAACACATTTACATTTACAGCATTTAGCAGACGGCCTTTTCCAGAGCGACTTACTTTTTTACCTCATTTATACAACTGAGCAACTGGGGGTTGAGGGCCCCCTGATAGTCAGCATTGGGTAGGGCAAAAATAACCGAAAACAGGTCGAACTCGGTTATCCTGCACTGAAACTCTATCTTAACCTTTGGGGATAAACCGAATTGCCGACTGTCCCCAGGCCTCCTTACTCAACATTGATGACTAAAAAAACTAACTAATAAAATAAAAATAAAATAACTAATGCTGTAGTAGCTGAATGAGAAAAGTCTCACAGCCATGTTTTTAAAATCTTGTGAAAAACCTGCCCTAAAGATTGACGTTACAGAAAATGGAACTAAATCTGGATGGAATATTTAAAAAAACATAAGTGTTGATGTCCATTAATCTTACCATCCCGAAATGTACAGTATATTAGACCTTATTTCTAAAAAGAGGGATTAAAAATCTTTCTAATTTATTTAAAGATAAAAGGCAACATAAATCATTGTTATTGATGTGACAACACCAGACATGACATTTTACAGTGAATTTTATTAAATGCACAAAGATGCTTATACAAGCTTTTATTGCTGTAATTTCTAACGAAATAGGATGCGGGTGAAATGGAGGCGTGTGTGTGTGTGTGTGTGTGTGAGAGAAAGAGAGAGAAAGTGAATAATAAGAGTCATGAGAATCATGAGGCATGGCCTTAACATGAGATCACCTCATCAACTTCTTGTAGCTAGATTAATTTGAACGCAGGTTTCTGTAGCTGGCCAGGTTAATGAGGAATCTGACTTTTTCCCCGAACGCTGCGGTGTTGCCATGTGCGACCTGCTTGTTCGTAAAACAGGTGCTCTTCAAAAAGCTACATTTTCAGCCCCATGGCACACCACAGCCGGTTTAATTGCAGTGGTGCTGTGAGAGCAACAAGACCTGCTTCTAAAATATAAACCAAAATCCAATTAAATATTGCACTATAACTCTATTTCGAAAGTATTTGGACACCTGAACATCATCTGTGTTTTTTTTAACATCCTTTTTAAGATTTAGTCTCAGCCTAACTTCTGTAATAACCTCCACACTTTTGGAAATGTTTTCTATTAGATGTGATAGCTTAGGTGTGGAAATTTTTAGGATTCAGCCATAACAGTGTAAGTGAGTTTAGCGACTGATGTTGGGTGAGGAGGTCTGACTACAGTTGGCATGACATTTAATCCCAAAGGTGTTTGGTAAGCTTGAGGTCAGGATCTTGTGCAAAACACCCATGTTCTTAACACCAATCATAACACGCCACGCCATGTTCTTATAAAAATTAGGGGCTTTGTGCTTATATAGAAACATTGTTAAGTTCCAGGACTTTTAACACAACAGCATATAGACACAGTTTGGGAAAGACAGACTTATGAGCGTGCTAAAAAGCTCTTCATTGTTTTTGGCCACATAATAATTTTTGTATAATTAATATATTGAGAAAGAACATTTTTTTAATTGTTTAAATTTTTAGATATGAATCCCCCCCAAAAACATTCTTATAAGTTCCTAGTTATAACAAGATAACAAGTTATAACTTATAAGCATGAATACTTTATTGCTGGTTTGCAATATAACCTTTGCTGCTACTACTTACTTACTAACTACACATTTCTTGCTCTATTTGCACATCACTTATAATTTGGTCGGCGCTATTTCATGTACCTGTACAGAGTGTTCTGTTTTTGTATTGTATTGTATTTTTGTATTGTCTATTGGAATGATGTTAGTCATGTTTGTATTGTTATTTGCACTGTTTGTCTTGCACGGTTTGCACCAGGTTGCACACATGCACTTTATGTTGTTCTTTCATTATGTGGCTTTTTGTTGTTTTGTGTAGTTCTGTGTTGTTTTCTGTGGCATTATAATCCTGGAAAAACGTTGTCTTATTACACTGTGTACTGCTATATATGGTTTAAATAACAATAAAGCTTCTTGAGCTTGAACTTGATATAAATAAAATCCAGAAGGTTTTCATCACGGGGCAGGGTGGCTCAAATGGTTAAGGTGCTGAGTTGTTAATCTGAAGACCAGAAACACCTGGGTTCAAGCCCCACCTCCGGCAAGTCAACCACTGTTGGGTCCTTGAGCAAGACCCTTAAACCCTCCTGCTCCAGGGGCGCTGTATCATAGCTGACCCTGCGCTCTCTGACCCCAACTTACTAAGATGGGATATGCGAAAAATGCATTTCATTGGCTCTGTACATGTACCTTGCACAGTGAATTGAATATTATTTTCATAGACATAAACAAGCAAACCATAATACTTGCTTACAATGTTGTTGACAATTACAGCCTAGTGTTCTTCACAGTTTAGCTCAAATTAAGGTAAAGATTGAAAATGACCCCAAATTTTCTTGACCCTGAAATATAATTAGAAATATTTTTCAGTTGAAATGAAATATATTTTCGATTTCAAAAACACATTAATATTTGTATATGCATCACATATACAATATATACATACATACAAGTACAAGTACATACAAGTATATATGTATATAGTGAAGTATATATGTACTTGTATTTCACTAATATTTAAAAAGGTTTTTTGGTCTAAAAATATTTTTTTTACACTTTTGATTATTAGTTTTTTGCAGCATTGCTCATTTTTTCTAGTTCCGAATGATCATAAATGATTATAAATGATTATAAATGTAACTATAATTGTTACTTTTTGAACTGTTGTCATGAACTTGTAAGCTTTCAAATCAATGTCAAGAAATTGTTTTACTTATACTAGGATATATTTTGTGTGTTCCTATCTAGATGCAACAGACATAAACAAAAAGGTTTACTAAATGACAAAATTCTACAAAAATTACACATTTCTCCCATTATAGGTTAATCTAACACACAAATAGTAAACGGTAAATATTTTTCAATTAATACCTAATGCTGGGTACCTATTAATCAAAGACCAGTGTCTGTAGCCACATTTCTCATTCACTGTTAGTGAATTAAAGTCTCTGAGATCCACAGAGTTGCTTGTGCTCTACCATGTCTTCCAGAGAGACTCTGTATTTAGTATTGGCAGACACAGCAGAGGAAGCCCCAGCAGGGAGAAGATTAAATTATCTGTCCCGGTAGGAGTACTGGTGTCTTCATTGGACTGAGGCTATTGTTAATATGCACTGACACATGCATACATCTAAAATGATCCTAGATGTCTTGTCATGGATCATAAAATTCCCCAAGGTGCCTTTCTGCACATCACACATCGAGAACCGTTCTTGCACCTCTTGTTATAAATCACAGTCATTCCATTATTGAAAAAAAAACCCTTTATTATATTGGCCAAGACAAAATTGTACTTATATTGAGTAACTTCACTATCTGGCCGGTGGTATCACTCTCTTTTGAGTTTGGGTGAGCAAATGGACTGATTTTCTGGTTCATGTGGTCTGTAAATAGGTGTGTGATTCCTCCGGGACATGGTGAAGAAAGCAGAGATGATTGATTCACCGTCCACCCTGATGGTACATTTTTTCACATATTACTAAAATGTGTCTGCCAACTAATGACCCACCCTTTGAATTCATTTTCCAATTTCTTTGTAAATGACTGCAAGATAAGTAAAATTCTTTCATCTGTTTTATTTTACTTTCTTCCAACATGTGTATAACTTAAATATTTGTTATTATATAACACAAACTAAAAATTTGTCAGAGTTAATTTGGATTGTAAAATATGAAAATGATTTAGTGTTGGAGCAGTGGAAGCAAAGACAAATTCTTCTTCCTATTATTATTGCTATTATACTGTAGGCTAGTGATGGATTTTTCTTGAACAATTCCGTCATTTTGAACGAATCTTTAATATGACTTGGGGAGAACGAGTTGTCTCTGAGAATGATTCGTTTAGTCGTGCATGTGATTCTCTTTCTGGCTCAGACTGCATTGGTTAAGCATAATTGGGTTGTCACATGATTCACAAATGCCTCAAGAGGACTTAAGAGATAAACTAATCAATTCTTTTTCTGACTCAGACTGCATTGGTTAGGTTCATGGAGCGCTCACATGATGCATGAACGAATCAAACGAGATAATCATAGACTGAAGAGCCAGGTAGACAATGAATTAAACATTTCTTTTTCTTATAGCATTAAAATTTTGCATTAATTGTAGTGTGATCAAGGTTTGGGTAAGTCGGAGATGTGTAAGGGAAGGAAAATGAACGAATTGACTCAAATGATTCAATGATTTGTTCATTTTACTGAATGAGACTCAAAGGTCCAAACAGGTAAAATGACCTGAACTTTAGGTCATTTTAGGGCAGCAAGTGAGCCATGACAAAAAACAACAGCAGTCATCAAGAATCATCTTTACTTTTAATTTAAAAGCAGATTGTGTGCTTGACCACCAAGATTTCTAAGAATTCTAATCGGTTGCACATCTATGCAATGTCACGAATAAAAAGTCCAAACTTGTGTAGAATGTGTTTGTATGTTGTACATTATACAGTTCCTTTATTAGAACTAACAGACCCAAACACTGTTCCTCCCCTGTGCACAAAGCATTTTAGTGTCATAAAAACATGGTTTTGCCTGGAAGAACAGTGTTCAGCACAGAACCCTCACCTTAACCACACTGAACAATATTGAGGTAAACTGGAAGGCGAACTGCACCGCAGATTTTGTCATCCAATTTAAAAAAAAAAAATTGTACCCGCTTTTGCGAATCATTTTATTCCTCAAAACCGAGGTAAAAGTATTTCCGGTGGTGTGAAGATTGTTATAGGAGAAAGGGTTATATATTACATATAGATGTAATAGTTAAATGTTCCAATACTTTTTTTTCTAGTGTAAATATTGTGAATCTGTGTCAGGTTTGTAAGTGACTTTTGTTTCCATGGCAACACAAACAACCCAGTAACAGTGGTAGGAAAGAGAAGCATTTCTGTAATGGTGCTTTTACAGAAATCCACATTGTTCCAAGGTCGTGTTTCGTTCATATGGTCCAGAAGCCTGTTGCTCTTACAAAGTTAAGGGGGAAATTGATTGTACAAGTTGTACAGTTCTGCTTCTGGTTTCTAATTCTTCCGAGAAACATTTAATTGAATTAAATAGATTGGAGTTAGAATTGGACCTTACCATTTTTTGTGTGATTAATGCCTTGGTTTTTCTCTAAGGTGCCAGACTTAATTGAGACTTGTAATGCTTGCAATTGCACAGGCCCAAATTATGACTAAAAATTTTGCCACTTTGCTGCCTTCCTTAGGCAGCTGTAATTACGTTTAATTATTAGTTTTAGTGTTCTAGATGGAAATTAGAACACGGTTGATTTGTCATTTTGACCACGCAAGCACATGTTCCTCTGTAATTAATTACAATAGAATTTAGAATACATCATAGGGGGCCTAGAATCTTATGGTTGCTATTATAAAATATCAAATGGTGGTACTGGAGGATCTATTACACCGTATGTAGTATCCTGTTGGTTTTACCACTTTACTTTACTTTACCAGCAAGTCATGTGCAATACTGGAAGTCACGGGAACCTGGAAGAGTAAGTTAAAGTAAAAAAAAAATCATTATAGATTTGATTAGCACACCCTGACCAACAGATGCAAAGCTAATTCAAAAAAGAGTCTGTGTCATGCACAGCTACAGGGGTTAAATATATCTAAAGGACGCAATGGTTGTTTAGTCAGTAATTGAAATTTTCAGCTTTTCCTCCCCCAGCTAATTAAATGAGCTGTCATCCATGATTGATTTTCACATTTTCACATTTCAAGGGTGCCTGCCTTTTTTGGTGTATCATCAACATCCTCATATTGACCTGACTATGTGGTGGTTACATTTACAACTACAGCATTTTGCAAATGCTCTTATCCAGAGCGACTTATATTTTTACCCAGCGGTGGCAACTTGTTGGTGCTGGGGATCTAACCCTAATCTTCCAATTATCAGTCCAACACCTTAAGCGCTAAGCTACCACTTGGTTAATCCAAACAGCCCAAATTCCATATGCCTTTGCGCTCCGCTTCTGTTACCGTCATTGCTGCATGCTTTTGATGTTTATTTTCTTGCTCATTGGCAGCTTGTGTTCATGATATTTTTCAATATTTATTATGGTGTTTTATACCATAAAAATGACATTTGTGTTTTACTAGCCTGGAGCAGGGTTCTACAGCAAGGTTCCAGATCTTACAGCAAATCACGTGCACTGCTTTAACTCAAGGCGCTAGAGTTCAAATCCCAAAAGTTCTAGAGAGCTACTTTTGTGCCACCGAGCAAGGCACTTAACCCTCAGTCTATAGAGCATGACATCCTGAGCCACACTGATGTTTGAAAGAATGTAAGGGGACAGAAGAATGACGTTACATCTAATTCCTGGTGTTTACATTAATAAAGATTAGCTAATTAGACTGTAGATTTATATTTTATTATTTTTTTTACTGCTGCGGTTTACATTTTGCTATTTATCTTTTTTCTAAAAATTAACCTGGTTTAGGATAGTCCTAGCACAGTGGTTAAGGGGTTGGACTGTTAATTAAAAGATCGTGGTTAGATTCCCAGCACCACCAAGCTGCCACTGCTGTTAAATAGAGATAAATAAATAAATGTAAGCCGCTGTGGATAAGGGTGTCTGCCAAATTTTGTAAATGTAAATGTATCACGCATGCACATAGCAATGGTTCTTCAGAAACAGGATCCGGAAACCCTAAAACGTTTATTTGTTTTAAATTTAATGGTGCTGATACATGTCAAAACCTATAATTCGTTTACATTGAACTTTTACTGTAAAATATACATTTAGCTTGACAGCATCTTTATCTCATAACTGCCATCCACCATATTATATTTACTTTTATATTTCTATGTAAGTGAAGAGCTCAACTGCATGCTGAAGATCAGCGACGATGTTGTGCAACCTGTGCAGTCCTAGTGTGCTATCTGTTATTGGTCTAGCTCCTGCTGTGAATCCCGGTTAAAGAGACTCATTGAAAAACATGCTGCAGCACCGATGGAATCTACAAACAAAGAGCTTCTCAGTGGCCCACTTAATCACTTAGCTTCTTTACTTAGCGTCTTTAGCATTCACCATTAAATGCAATCAATGTTAAAGAATGATTTTTAGATCGTTACATCGTTTCGTTATACAATTTCTTTTTTAATAGACAACTTGAGTTGTGTAACATTTATCCGAAGGCTACACAGGCATAGAATCTCTTAAACCATACTTTGACATTTACAAACTTCACTGTAACAGATGATCAGTTTTTTCAGAAAAGCCTTGAAAATCGTTCTTTTTTAAGTTTTTAACAATATTATATCCTCAAGCTAGTACAAATAGGCAAAGATCAGATTGAGAAAAACAAAAAAATAGATATTTAGAAAGTTTTTTATACAGTGAGATTTACTTTCGCTCTCTAATAGCATAAGCGTTTAGAAAGGTATTTTGTTCGATTCGTTCATTTTAGCAGAATAGAATTACAATATTCCTCGTTATTAGCTGATTAGCTCAAAACATCTACTTGGGCAAATGTTGATCAAATCTAGAGTAGGACAAAATTGTAAATGAATCAGGGTCAAACAGGCTTGGGTCTTGCCAATTATAGGGTAGGCAGAGAGGTACAATTCATTTATTTCGCAATTGGTCAGCTTACAACCAAAAACTTAAAAGTATTTTATTGAGATTTTATGTAATAGACCAACACAAAGTAGCACATAATTGTGAAGTGGAATGAAAATGATATACGGCTTTCAAAATTTTAAGCTAATAAAAACCTGTAAAGAGTGGTGTGCATTAGTATTCACCCCCCTGTGTCAATAGAGCCACCTTTCACTGCAATTACAGCTGCAAGTCTTTTGGGGTATGTCTCTACCAGCTTTGCACATCTAGAGACTGAAATTTTTGCCCATTCTTCTTTGCACTGTATCCCATGTGGACAGTTTTTGAGGGTGGGGTTGTGGAGATAGATACTCTGTAAAATTTAACTAATTAAATGATGGAATAGCAAACGTATTGTTGTACTGATATTCTTGCCTGGGCTTGGTTAAGAAGACATATTTTAGTAATTAAATATAAACACAAATCTGTTATCGAAACACAAAAAAGAGTTATTTCAATGTCCAGAAGGGCTAATTACTGAACACAAATGAGCACAAATTTAGGCAATATTATAATTTTATAAATTTTTTAAGTTGGAGTGAAGTTTGGGCCAAACTAAACTAAATATTTAAGTAATATTTCAAAGAGAGAAATTGAGTGAACATTTAAAAAAAATCTGAGGAACTAGTTGAATTATTATGTGTGTCATTCATGACTATGGTGTGATAGAGTATATGTTTCTTAACATCTATCATGAAATTTAACATTTATTTTATACTTTGCAAAACTAGCTAGCTAACCAACTATCCTAGTTTTTGGCTCATTATAGCTATAGGTTATCATGGTAAGTTCACTATTTACTTTTTCACTACATCCATTTTTAAGTTAAGGCTAGTAAATATTCAGTTGCTAATTTACCTTGTGCTGTATTCTATCCACTGTTATCGTTTACATTTTAATATTACAGTGTAATAGAACAGGAAATCGCAGATAAACCAAAGAAATGTTGAATCAGCTCCTACCTTGCAGTTTTGCTGATTAGTTGGTACTGAAGAACCTAAAAAAGCTTACATATACACAACACTAAGCTCTAGAGGTGCCTTGGCACAACATCCATTTTTGATATTAGCATTCATATCCATCGGGGATGGCTGTGTCCATTTTGCTTGTGTCAGTGCTAATTAAGGCCTGTAATAGAAAGAAAGAGGAATCCCTACGGTATGATGCTTTATACAAGTTACAGAAACTCTGAACTCTTTCTTTAAAGAGTGGGGTATTTCCCCTGCCTTCATTCTCCTAAAAGCCATACTTCTCCTCTCAGCTTACTAAGATATATTTTTTATATTTGTATTTCTTTACTTGCTACTACTCAATAATACTTCAATACCCATCTATTATCTGTGGGACCTTATCCTATAACCAGTGCTTAAGGTCTTCCATAAGCACTTTCTTTTCATTACATGCATCATAAATAATTCTATAAAATCAGCCAGTGGACTAAACGTCTCTAACTCTATCACATTAACAGAATGCTTAGACTAAACCTCTCTGCAATCAGTATGTACTCACTGGTATCTCTTTAACCTCTTTTTACAGAGGTGAGGCACAGATTTGAGACCTTTAAATCAGAAAGCTGTCCCACAAGGCCTAGTACTCGCTCCACTAATTGTTTTCTTCTATACCAGTTTTTTCATAAGTTGATGCATGTATTTTCCTACTATATTAATGCCGATGACAGCTACATCACTCTTTTTTTTAACCTGGAATTCCCATCAACTTGATCTTGACAACTTGTATCTTGTTGTCTGCCAGACATCCAGACATCTCATCATGTAGGTAATTCTCTAAAGCTTAATCCTTGAGATGAAAATTTTGAATCTGAATTTTTACCAGCTGCCAAAAACTGATCTGCTATATTTTGGCAGCAAAAGCACCGTGTACTGGCTTAATTATGGCAACTACGCAATCAGTTTAGAAATGGAAAAAATTCTAGAGTAGTGTTGGATGGTCTAGTTATTTATTTTATTTTCTTGGTACACATTGCAAATCCTTACCCTCCATTTATCAAGAGACAAGACAGACAAGCTTATTTTTTGTGCTGCTGAACATTTGCTGCAGTAAAACGTCTCCTTGGGTTGTCTGAATAGCGGCATCCTTGTTGTCGTCTAATGCAGACTAAAGATTAAGTGTGCATTTGACATGGAATTGGGCTGATCTTGAAGTTTTTTACCAAGGTACTTTTTTTTTTACCAAAGACTTATAGCAGATTTACAGAAACAATGTGTAAAAAAATCATGCATCAACCAAGAGTGCAAAGGTAAAGCTCGATTTTAGCCAGATTTTGGCAAGTTTTTCGTGGGCATTCGTAAACGACAATCTCGTGTAGTGTGTCATAGTGCATGACAACCAATGTCATGTCTTAGATGCTTCATGACATCAACACAGAAAGCCTAGCATGTCTATGACTATATTTTAAAAAAACCAGCAGCACAAAACACGCAACTCTGATGTACATTGCTGCTGTTGTCAGACATTGACAGAGTGCACGGCTGACGTTACACTTTAATTAAACGGAAAGCAACAAGTAGTCTGGCATTTTTGGTACCCACGTCCCAGGATTTTTTTCAGTCAAAACGTCAGTATAATCTGACACAGTGACTCTCGTAACCGACAAAAAATTATTTGTCACCATGCTTTATTATGAGCATACATTTTTAGTGTGCATTAACATTGTCAAATATTCCCATCACTATGAAAATATTTGCATATTAAACACTATTAATTCCGCTTTTCAAAACTTAATGTTAGGTAACTAACTGCAAGCATGTGAATTCACACAACTTCAGGAACTCTTTGTGTAAACTGACCAATCAGAAAGTGTCACGTAACGAGCGGATGACTAAAATAAAATTTAAAAAGACGACAGAGAATAGGCAGGGCTTTTCCAGTTGTACATGTGTGAATTCAAAAGCTTGCAGTAAGCTAACCAACATTAAAATTTGAAAGGCTGCATTTGTGGTTTGCAGTATGCAAATGTTTTTACAGTGATGGGAATATCTGACAATCTTAATGTCCACCAAAAGTATGTATGCCTATAATGAAGCACGATGGTATTGGCATCACTAAATTAAACCCAGACTATATAATTTGTAGAATGCTTAAGATGCCAAATACAGCATGCAAAAGTTCCTGAATGACCTACTTTCTACTACGGATTTTGAGGTATGCATACGATGTACAATTTACTATCCCATGAGCCTGCAGGAAAGACGACTTGTCATATGCTGAATTGGTGGAAAGCGCTGACGCGGTACTTTTCAAGTGCTTTAATTAGCTTTAAGTACTTAAAGAAAAAATTTTCTCATTGTTCCTCGTGTTTCAATTGCACTCGTTTAACAGCATTCAAGTTAAACATTATAACACTTTAAATGCCCACTTGTTAAATGACGTTGTTTAGTAAAGTGGATGTAGCTAGAAAGGTGGATGTCGTGTGTCCAGCTTCCATTTATACTACCCGTAAGCATATTACAGAATGTAGGACATACTTGTTTTATGGTAGGGTAGGACTTACTTACTTGAATGTAGTACAGACAGTATGCGATTTTCAGACGGCCATTGTGGGGCATCACTGCTCCCATCTGGGTCATAAGCTTATTCTTTTCAAAAGCTCTTCGGCAGTTCTGATGTGTCTATAATGTTTTCAATTTTATTTAGCATTTTTGACTCTACACACTAAATTGGCAATAGTCTGTGGACACCTAACTATCAGATCTATTTGTGTTTTCTCTCTAAATTGATGCTACAAATTAAGAAGCTGAGAGTTGTCTAGAATGTCTTTGTATATTTTAGCATTACATTATTCTTCATTTTAAAAACCAGTGGATTTGCCAGTAAAAAAAATGGCAATTGAATGGAAAATGGGGTGTTCTAAAGAAATCCCTGACCTTAACACCACTAAACACCTTCAGATTGGAAAGAACTGGAACCCTGTCTGCACCACAGACCTTTTTACCTCGTATTAGTGCCAGATCTCAATAATACTACATTCATGACATGTGGCAGACGCTCTTATACAGAGCGCGTTACATTTATTAAAGGTTTAGGGACCTTGCTCAGGAGCTCAGCAATGGTAACTTGGCAGGGCTGAGAATCGAACGCTGATCTTCCAATTAGTTTTTTTAGCCACTGCGCTACCACTTCCCCATAGTATATTGCTGTAGCTAAATAAACACATTCAAGCTCCAAATTAACTAGTTAAGCTTAATCTAACCAGTAAATTGTAAACAAGATGTGATTTAGATGTTTAAATCACGTATGTATGTGATGGTCAAGGTGTCCACAAACTTTTGGCAATATAGCCTATCATGAATACACCCTTATAAATCTGCCTTTAGTTATTCCTTACGCATAGGTCAAGCTGAAAACTATAAAATAAACATTTAAACCACACCATGTCTATAACGGTGCTTTAGAAAAGGGCATTAATTAGCTTTTAATTAATATGTAATTTAAATGTAAAAGTTTCACATTTTTCTTTAAGTCTCTGCCAAGCAGCCTTTAGTCTGGGAATAAAACTGTATTTCTCTTAAAATGAGAAAAGCTAGGGGTTTCGCTCTGATTCCTATGGATTTCTCTTGAAATCTGTGTGGACTTTTACAGTACTGATTTATCTTTAAAAAAAATGATCTATGAATCCATAACCCTTCTGTCATACTAGACAGCAGGAAAAGGCTTTTGAACGATTGCCGTGCTCTTTCCTTTCTTTTTTTTGTTTCTCCGCTGGCCTGACGTTTAAGAAGTAAACCTAGCATCTGAAGAGGCTCCACTGGAGTAGAAATGCATTAGTAGCTCTTCTGTTGTGACAGGTATCTATAGATGCAATTGACTTTAAATTAAAGTGAGGTATGTGGTGATCAGTCATAGCAGAACACACTAGACAGAGGCTCAGACCTTTGATGCATTAGCCTGCTACTTTCAGCTTCACAGCTCTCATGCAGGGATCAGAGCTGAATTAGCCCAGTGACCCACAGCAGCATGTCCAAACTCCTGGTGCGTCAGCTGCACCCCACACAGAACAAAAGCTCTCTACTTGGCTCATATTAGTCTCTCTCTAGCTATAGCCTTGCTACCAGTACCACATTTTTGTATATAACCAACACCAATCCATTGCTAGCTTTTCAAGCTTTTTTGACTGGGACAAATTTTTAACGCGTCTTCGGATTCGTTTGACATTTTGTCGACAAGCTACAACAGCACCATTTCCTGTGGAGTCCTAATTAAGCTACTGCTGATAAGAAGAAAGTTTTAATAAATAGTGCAGTGTGTTGGACTGTTTATTGTGCTTGCAAAGCATAGCATAAAGAAGAAGAACAAGCAACCCAGGAAGGAAGTACGCTTAGCAAAAAAAAAAAAAAAAAAGAACAAAATCCATCAATCAAGCACTCATTCATGTTTATACATTGTTGATGTAGGAGGTAATCATTAAAAAATGCATATACCAATAAAATGGTATATAAATAGAAGCATACCAGGGATTACATAATAAAGTTATAGTGGAAAAAAACTAGAAACAAAGTACTTTTAGGAACAGATAATATGAAAAAAAGCTGCTAGCTGTGGAGTGCCAGGCTGGGTGAAAATTAAGACCGATGGGGGGAGGTGATGGCTCAGTGGTTAAGGTTTTGGAATGCTAACTGAAAAATTGTAGGTTTGATTCCCAACACCACCAGCTGCCACCGATGGGCTCCAAAGCAAGGCCCTCAACGCCCAATTGCTAAGTTGTATAAATTAAATGAATGTAAGTCACTGTATGCCTAAAAGTAATTGTACTGTGATAAAAGTAATTGTACTGACGGGACGGCAACAACGTCAGGTTTAGATTTTGCCTGGAAGTCAGTAGTTAACTACACTTTCGGAAGGTCAAGTTTTCAGTTTGATTTGAAGTCAGCTAAACACTTTGTGAAGGTCAAGGATTTTAGTTTAGTGTAATTTAATTAAAAAAAAAATCTTAATTTAATTTAATTTAATTTTTCTTTCAAAGTGTTATTCAATACTGCCTAATATCCTAACAAAACCATGCCTACAGCATTGTGATGGTAGAATGACATTAATTTACCTTTGGTCTCTTGCTGTCTCTCATTTTTTGGAATATTCGATTTATTTTACATTTCTTTTTAGGGGGGAGGGGCATTTTTGGACAAGACAGATAGAGATGAGGGGGCAGAGGAAAGGAGGTGGGATTGGAAAAGGTCTAAGCCGGAATCGAACCGCCGGAGAGCAACTGCGCATATGGGTGCCGGCGCCTTAACCCACTACACCATGGCGCCAGCCTTATTTTACATTTCTGGCATTTTGGCAGACACCGTTATCCAGAGCGACTGTACGAATGAGCAGTTAAAGGTTAGGAGCGGTGGTAAATTGATCTGATCCTTGATTTAATTTGATTTGATCCTATGATCTTCTCATTAGCCGTCTCAATCCCTGAGCTACCAGCTGCCCAATTTTGATATGAAGTACAAGCAGAATATTAGACCTTGCGTAACACAGACAAAACTCCTCTTTCTGTCTGTCTCAGTCTGTCTCTCTTACCCTGTCTGTCTTGCGCTGTCTTTCTAGCTCTGTCTGTCTCAGTACTGCATAACTATAAAACTCCCACCACTCAATTTCATGCTCTTGTGCTCACCTCATTGCTTGAGAGTGCATCTTGTCACACACTGCAAGCCAGGGTTGTTATGATTGGCCATGAAATGTAGTTTGGTCTCTGTTTTGTATTCCTGAATTGGGTTTTCAATACTTACTTAAAATGTAGGGTTTTTTAGCCTGAAAAAAAACAACAGTTTTTTTTACTTATGTTGAAAAAAAAACAGTGAAAGTTTTTTTTTTATCAGATATATAGTATATAGCTAGGTAAAGTTAATAGGCAGTAAACTAAAAAGACTGGTAAAAGGTAAAAAGACTGTTGTTGGTTATTTAATATCTCTGATTGGTTAAAGTGAACAGGATTTACAGAAGAGGTGTGTGTTGCATGGTTAACAGTCGGCCTGGAAACAACCCAAAGGCGTCTGAAGAACTAAACTGTTGTGTTTACAGTGACAATGAGCCTTAATCAAGAATTTTTCTCTGGTTGCATACCAGTCTGTTAGGATAGTCACTTAAATGTACTAAGTTAATATGCACTTAAGCTTTAATATCTATCTATCTATCTATCTATCTATCTATCTATCTATCTATCTATCTATCTATCTATCTGTCTGTCTGTCTGTCTGTCTGTCTGTCTGTCTGTCTAGCTATCTAGCTATCTATCTGTCTGTCTGTCTGTCTGTCTGTCTATCTATCTGTCTGTCTGTCTGTTTACAGTATCTTTCTACAGTATCTATCTATCTGTCTGTCTGTCTGCCTATCCGCCCATTCGAGAGTCTGTCTATCTCTGTCTGGCTTGTCTGTATCTGCCCTCTATCTATATCTATCTATCTATCTATCTATCTATCTATCTATCTATCTATCTACGTATCTGTCTGTCTGTCTGTCCAGCCATCAGATATGTATATATCTATATATATATATATATATATATTATACTATATATGTATATATATACTGTTTAAAGATAAAAAGCACCAATAAATTGTGTGCTATACAAACTTACAATCCCCATTACCTGTACAGTACCTGTTCTACTGTCAGATGATGCAGTTATCCAATTAACTAACTAAATAAAGTCATACAGCTCAAGCATTTCAGTTACAGTTCACAGCAAACATCAACAACATGAATTTTTGTGTCATGGTTGTTAGAACCAGACTTGTGATTTCGATGTTCAGAACTTAGAAATCCTGTGCTGATTATTTATTTCAGAAACTGCTGATTTACCTGGACAGCATTTGGCATTTACATTTTACCCAGCATTATCGGCCAGACGCGACCTGACATTTATCTGACATTTATCTCATTTATACTACTGAGCGGGGGTTAAGGGCCTTGCTCAGGGACCCACAGTGGTGGCTTGGTGGGAGCTGAGAATCGAACCATGAGCCACCACTTCCCCGCCCATCTGTTTACACAGAATGTGCAAAAAAATATCTAGATACTTCTAGATTTTAAAAATCCATTGTTAATGCACTAAATAAAAACCTGATTTATTGTTCATCCGTCTTTCCTAAATTAGGTTTACTGCAAGTATAAAGCTGAATTTGTTATTTCCTAAATTGGCCAATATACTATGCTATTTTAAGTTAAGTTAAAATATATCCAGGCTCAGCAAATTTCCATGGGGACATTCTGTCCTTTAAGTGTACTGCACTTTAAACAAACCAAAAAAAAAAAAAGAGAAACATTTAGACTGAACGAAGCAACGTTCAGTCACGCTGGTGTTTTAAAGCGTGTCAAAAAACAGAATCAGGATTTAAATACCGTGTTCTGTGTCACATAATGTTGAAATAAATAACATGGAATGTTTGGGTAGCACGGAATAAGGGGAACGTGTCGCTCATCCATTTCTAATCTAAAGGATTGTGTTGAAATAATGCGCCTTAATTCTCCTTCCATCTTCACTCAAATTACCTTGTGTTCCTGCGCCAAACTGGATGCACAATCGATCAACAAAGCATAATTTATTTCCTTGCATTGTATTTATAGCTGCCTGCGTGCCAAAGTTTGAGCTCTGTGATATGAAAAATCTTCCGTATTTATGTTAAAGAGAATTTTCATCCGTGCTCCGTCACTGTTGATAGTCAGTTACGTGAGTAAAAGCTTGATTATTTTAAAATGCTGCTCGTGCACAGACTGAACGGAAACAGAATCTGTTTAGGCAGCGCTCCCTCTTCCCTTCGCCGCCCTTATTCCATTTGACTGTTCTCATCAACATCTCCTGTGATTATACCCGAGTAATTATGTTGGGTTTGTTAGGATGTAATTATTTCTCAAAAGATGTCATTATGCAATCACACCTTTGTTGTTCCGACATCGATGCACTCTGCGTTGAGGAGAGCACCATAGCACCGCTACCTTGTTTAGACACCCAAGAAAAAAACAACAAACAGGAGGTAACTAGACTTGTTTATAATATGCAAATGTATGTCATGGCAATTACAGCGTTAATCTGTTTTTAATGGCATGTTGGCGCGGTGTGGTACCTTCAATGGAAACACCCTGTAAACTGCTTTTTTCCCATCAACATCACCTTTCTTTTAATTGAAATCTTGTTGGAGGCCAAAGTTCTTTATTAATCAAGACTTTTAGCCGATTAATTGAAAGAGGAGTGTGAAAGAGACCACATTAGCGATGACGCGACTGCTGCATATTTACGGAGTGTAAAGACACACCAATGTTTTACCTTTGCTTTTCTGCTCTAAATTGTTCAGTTTAAAGGAAGATTCTAGTTTAAAGACAGTTTTTTTTAAAACAATTATTACCATTATATTTTACTTTACTTTACATTCTTGCAATGACAACACATTTTATCTATCTATCTATCTATCTATCTATCTATCTATCTATCTATCTATCTATCTATCTATCTATCTAAAGTAAAAAAATCTATCTATCTATCTATCTATCTATCTATCTATCTATCTATCTATCTATCTATCTATCTAAAGTAAAAAATCTATCTATCTATCTATCTAAAGTAAAAAATCTATCTATCTATCTATCTATCTATCTATCTATCTATCTATCTATCTATCTATCTATCTATCTAAAGTAAAAAAATCTATCTATCTATCTATCTATCTATCTATCTATCTATCTATCTATCTAAAGTAAAAAAATCTATCTATCTATCTATCTATCTATCTATCTATCTATCTATCTATCTATCTATCTATCTATCTATCTATCTATCTATCTATCTATCTATCTATCTATCTATCTATTTTTCATGTTCTGGTGTATTTCAGTTGTATTTAGTTTCTCCTGTTACACTTTCTCTTTTCCGATGTAGACCCCCCCCCCTCCACTAAGACCACAAACACAGTTCCTTACCTTTCAAAATGGAACCTTGTTATCATTCAGTCATGCCAGCTTCTTTTTCCTCAGTTGTCACTGTTTTTCCCTTCTTACTATTTGAATAACGGCGTCCTGTCCTTCTCCGCCGAGACACTTTTTCCAAAGTGAGACGCATTTGCTGAAAATGAACAGCGTGAGCCAGTGGCTAATGCCTTTTGTTTGATTTACACACGTTCGAAGCCTCATGGCAATTCTTTTGTCATAGAAACATTTCACACAGCTCTCCTTTTTCCCCACAGTGCATTTATCATAGTGTAAAAGGGATTTGAACAAAATAGATGATTTTTCTCTCTCTTTTCTTTCTCTTTCGCTTTTTTTTAATTTCCTTTAAATGAGCACTAGCATTAAAGGCTATAAAGATGCATTCCAGTCACAAAGAAGTTTATTTTACTATAATTATTACTATATAATTTTACTAGAATCTGTGTGGAGTTTGCATGTTCTCCCCGTGGGTTTACTCTGGATACTCCTGGTTGGTGATTCTAAATTGCCCATAGGAGTGAGTGTGAGTGTGGACCTGCGATGGACTGGTGACCTGTGCAGGGTCTGGGATAGGCTCCAGCAGATCTTAGTGACCCCAGATTAGCCGGTATAAAATATGAATATTCTGTTGTACATGTTTCTTATTTAGATAAATCACAATTTAGACAGAAGACAAAGCACACATGTTAGTAATTTATGTCAGTCAGCTTCTTATTTCCATCTGTCACAGTCTGGTCGTCCTCAGCCGGATCTCCCATGGTGACAGGGTTATTGTCTCAGTGCACTTTACCGAGCTTTATTCTCGGCTTCTCTGTCTATATTTGTCTTCATCATTCACTTTAAAAAGAAAAAAAACCTTGCCAATTTTCTCCCTCATTTATATTATTGAATCTTTGTACTGGGAAGGACTGCTGTGTGTGACTCTTTTTGTATATTTCTCAACTATGTGAGTTTTGAACTTTAAGCAAGGTTTGTACTTGTATTACAGTCTTTGTGTCACTTTATTCCTCAAATTGTGAAAGAGAAGAGCGAAAATTATATCAGCCATTTGGTTATTCGGCCAGACTCACATGTTTTAATGTGGTTTGATGACTAAATGTACTAAAACTGGAGTTCATTAACCCTTAGATGCAGAATTACCGGGACTCTTTTATAAATGGGTCAAAAATGATCCATGTTAGAATCAATGTGTTTTTATGCCTTTTTGTCAATTTGGTCATACACATAAAATGTTTATTGTTGTATTTTTTTTAAAGAATTTTAACACATACTGAAAATTGGAAATGAGTGGAACACAAAAGAAATAGAACAATGTCAACATCCGATGGGTATGAGAATATATGTGTGTTTGTAACTGTCCAGACATCTATCTATCTATCTATCTATCTATCTATCTATCTATCTATCTATCTATCTATCTATCTATCTATCTATCTATCTATTGTTAGCAAGCGTATAACCCTAGCTAGCTATAGTATAAAATAGGCAAATTTGATGAAATATGTTAAAAAAAAACACATACTCTATTACACAACACACACAAACACACACAGTACATGCAATACTGTTAGCTAGCTTAGTTAGCTAGCTAATGTTTGTTTGTTGAACATTTTTTTCTGAGGTAAAAATTAAGATAGGATGATTAAGATTCTTATACAAAACAATAATTAAAACAGACTTACCATAAAGTCAGCAGCTCTAGTAAAAAATAAACGTTCCAGAGATGTGGAGATTATTATAAAATTTATATGGTAATATTGAGACTAAATCTGCAAGGGGATTATTAAAAAAATACAGATACGGATGTGATGGGCAGGTTCCCTAATAACTAATATAACTGTACTCACTGTACGTAAATCACAGAATCAGCTTTGACTAAACTTGTGTTGGAGTGACGTGATATGTGTCTTTACTGTGATCTTAAAACAAAAAAAAACATATTTGGATATGTGCTTTGGTTAATAACACACACTGGTTTTGATGCCTTGATTCGATTTCCTAGAAACAATGTTATATTGCATAATGTTCTGTTTAAATCTTGCATGTGATTTATCTCCCTGCTCCTACTGCTGCTTGGGCTTTTTATGTTATTGCCAGTGACATGCAGACTCATCTTGCATATCCAGCAGTCCTGCTGAGTCTCAGGTGGACAGGATGGGTTGTGGTGCTGGATATTAAATGCCCGACAGCATGAACTTAACTAAGTGAAGTCAGGAAAAGAAACTTAAGAGATGTATTATGCAGTCTGACGCGTTCCTTCAGGAACCATAATGCTGTTAATGCTTTCGGTAAACATACACTTATCATTCTGTCATCAGGCTTGACAGAGAAGAATGTAATCTCCATATATTACAAGTTATTTTACTTTCAGTCTCCCAAAAATATACTGCATACTAACAACATTTGTATAATTATATAAGTGAAGATGTGTATGGTTTATATTCTCTCTCTCTCTCTCTCTCTCTCTTCTCTCTCTCTCTCATATATATAGATATATATATATATATATATATATATATTATATAATATATATACTGTATATGAGAAACAAAATCAAATAATAACTATTAGTATTTTTTAAAAGTATTTATAATTTATAAATACTTTATTTATAAAGTATTTTTTTTTGTACATTTATTAATTTACATTTATGGCATTTGGCAGAAGCCCTCATCCAGAGTGACCTACACTTATCTCATTTATACAACTGAGCAATTGGAGGTTAAGGGACTTGCTCAGGGTCCCAACAATGGCAACTTGGTGGTGCTGGAAATTGGACACCGGCCTTCCAATTAGCAGTCCAACACCTTAACCACTGAGCTATAGTCTTGTATAGATTTATTCTACATATATATTCATATACTGTATATTCACCTATATATGCAAATTCTATGCAGATTATACAGTATGTATATCTGGTTACATATGTTTTCGTACATATGTTTATACTGCCCTGCTATTTGCACTTCTGGTTAGATGCTCACTGCATTCTGCAATGTGCAATGACAATAAAGTTAAATCTAATTTAAATCTAATATAAATTTAGGTATGTTTGTGTTTAAATTTAGTGTTTGGAGTTAGTTAATTCTAACATTTAGAAACTTTCCTGTGTTTGATTTTGAAGATAAATCCTTTTGAGGACAGTGTATGGTCATCATATTTTATGACAACGCCTTAGAAAGTGTTATGTCGGACCTCAGAGCAAAGTCAATGAAGTGTTAAATTTGTTCCTGCTTGCTACGCCGTCCTTGTTTGATGCTTGGTGTCTTTTTTATGAGCACAATTGAGGTGTGAAATCTGCAGATATTCGCTGAAATCATCGTCACTTTATTTTAAAGATAACCTATAAAGGTTATATGCAGCAAGCTGTTTGTGCTGCACGATGCCTATTTTTATGTCATGCAAGAAAATGATTGTATTAATGCACAAGTTGTTTACTACCTCATGTGGAATGTTTGGTTTAGTGGTTAAAAAAAACTGCAGAAAAATTTGAGCACTTTGTGTAGCAGCAAAATGGCAGCATTTTGATGTTTCACTGTTTAATGATCATTACTGTGGAATGACCTAGAAAACCCACTATCCAGCAAAGTAGTTGTGATTCCAGTGGTAGCAGAAGGAGCGTTTCACTTTACTTCCAATACTGGAAATACTGGAATTATTTTTTCCTGTTACTTTCTTAGGCTTTTAGTACTGAAAGGTTGAATAATAATTATAAAGTCAAATCAGCCCCCCAAAAAATATTATATCTGCACAATGAACTCTTGTCTATACACACAGTCAGTGTGATGCTTCCAGACCATGTTGATATAAGAAAGCCTCCGACATGCTGTAATTTTCATTATCAGTATTACATTAACATACTTTTGTTTTTTTAAGGTGGGAGAAAATAAGAGAACCTGAAAAGAAGAAGCACAATGACCTACAAACACTTATGTAAAAAAGAAAACATACCCTTTAAACTCTATACTGTAGTTTTAGGTATCAGGACATAATAAAAAAATATCTGGTCCAATACTGCTTCTAAAAGCTATAGTCATAGGTCATAGGGCGAATTTCGGTTTTACCCAGTTTTATACACTGTAAAATAATGACAGCTCTATATACTTTTGCATTTATTTCTAGAGTGAAATGATCCAACTTTTAATATTTTTGTCAAAAATCTATGTGAAGCTTTCAGTAGTTAGTCTGAGCTCATTGAATAGCGATTCTGCACAATATTTTAAAAGTAATTTTCTTTATTAATTTATACAAAACTACTTTAACTCAGTAATGTTGATGGGTTCCCAGGATTCTATAAGGTTCTTTCACAGCATAACTAATATGTTAAGCAGCAAATTTTGACTTGGCAAAATAGCAGCATCTCCAATTGGTTTAGTTGTACAGGATTTGGTAAACATTCTTATCCAAAACAACTTAGATTTATTAGATTTTTCATACATCCAAACATTTGCCCAAGGACTCCGTGCTGGGGTTTAAACTCATGACCTTTCAAACTTCAGCTCACGGGCAGCTACCCTGACATTCTGTTCTGTAGAATTTGCTTGTACAATCCAGATTTCATACATCCATCACTAATGTTAAGCTAACCTGAATCTAAGACAGCGAAACAACAGTCAAACCATGATACCTCCACCACCATGCTTCATGAGCGTGTTAAACATTTTCCCAGTAAGCGTATCCACCTGGCCTTGAGCTAATGTTCAGCAGTGTTCTTTTTAAAGCATCTTGCATTCCTTATTGCTATCCTGCTATTCACAGCATTTTTGTTCAAGACCTGACTAAGGGTGGACAAACATCTAAGGACCTTCTCTACAGCTCTTTGTGATTTGCAGTGTTGTATATTGTCTGTTTTGAAGTGAATTGTTGGAGGTCAGATGTTTTAGAAATAGGTATCTAATGTATTATGCATGGTGAGGTTTAAAAAAGCTGATGATACCTTTTTCTTAGAAAAGTCCTTAAAAACTTTATTTTATGAAAGCATAAAACGCCACTTCTATAAACCGTATGCTTTGACATTGAAGACTCAAATTCCTAGAACATTAAAGAGCCTATTAAACGTGCCCAATTTGCACCCTGCTGGCTGGAACATTTGATAATGCCCATTTCCAAATACCCCAATCTCAAGATATTTACAGATATTAATCTTTCACCCTTCTTCTAACATATATTTTAAATGTGGATCATTTGGCTCGATAAAACAAAAGTTGTTTTTTTAAGTGTTACTAATGTTGATTTAGTTTAAAATCTTTTCACTTATGATATCAGTGGAAAGACTCTGTCTGGCTTGCCAGGTGCGTTGCCCTGCCAGGCCACTGGAGGGCAATAAAAAGACTTTCATTGTTTATGTTGTAGACCATGTGCTCAAAGTTTGTTTATGTCTTGTCATGTGATTCTATTGTCCACGTGTCATGTTTCCATTGGTTTGTTTTGGTCATGTGTTGCTCGTTGTTTTCAGGTGAGTCTTGTTTAATTGATGTATTTTTCACCCGTGTTTCAGTCTGTCTTAGTCTTGCTTTGTTGTGTGTCCCAGTTGATGTTTATGTCAAAGTCACAGTCATGTTTTAGTTTGTCATGTCAGGTCAGGTCTGATTTTGTTTAAATTTTTTTTTTTTTAGTTTGTTGGTTTAGTTTTTTTGTTATTTTGTTAATAAAAAACTGCAAATTTATGCAGAATTGTTAGCATTAGAAAGGTTTCGCAAACTTCGGAGCTTTTATGAGTTCTTAATTAAAGAGCTGTGAAGCGGCAGTTTTACCCACTGAACCACTGTGCCACCATTTAAACCTCGCTGGTGCAAAGTTTAGTTTATTTTATCGTTATTGTGAAGGTGAATAATCTTTAATGTTTCTCCCAAGCGCAATATTAAACAGACACATACAAAAGCCAAGAAAGTTATTTAAAAGGGGTTTTCTCCAATTTGTAGCCCATCTTCTTTAATTATCCTGGACGAAAAATGGTTTGTTAATTAATTATGTTTAAATAACTCGCTATAATCTCACAGCAGCACATCTCTAAGCGGCAGACAAAGAAAAAATTAATTCTGTTTATAACTGATCTTTAATAGCTTTATATGAATGTTATTTTATTCTTTAGAACAAACGTCTTTGTAATTTACATCTTTATGTCAATATTTGAAATAAGAGAAGTGACTTAAAAATAGATGGAGAGTCTATTCTTCATTATAAATGTGTAGATTCAGTATTCAGTTGAGAGGTGAGCGGGACAAAAAAAGGCAATTACTAATATATTATTATTGGAGCTTACAGTATTGTTCACACAGTCGCAGATTCAGCTGATGTTTTATTCTGGCTATGGTGGCGGTGGTGTGTAAAATATGACATTTTGGAAAATTTGAACCAGCTGAACCGATAGTGTTCCCACAGTCGAAAGCACACAATTGTCTAGAATGTCTTCAAATGCTGCAGAGTCAACATGTCCTCTCACTGAAACAAAATCTGGAAAAGGATGTCAAAAACAAAACCACATACAGATGTGTCTCAATACTTTTGACCATATAGTTTACTATGAATATGATACATTCTATAGACGTGTTGCTTATTCATTTTATGGTATTGTGTCATTGTTAATGGTGGACATTTTTACAGTGAACCTGAACCATTACAAATAAATTTGTTTATTTTGAATGAAAAATGTCTATTTGTCTCCACCTTTTCTGGGGACGAGCAGTGATGAGCCTTGGGTATTGGCAGTAATTACACAATCACTGGCCCCTGCTGTGGTTATGGATAGCTCAAGCTACGCCGATGAGCAAATCCAGCCCACTGCATGCAGTAGAGCCGCTGATGAGATGATCACTCAGCATCTGACATTTGCCAGATAGTCATTGGAGAGTTGCTTGGCACTGTGTAGTACATGCAAATCTCGGCGGGGAAACAGCCGGCCTATTCCCAGTTTTGATTCACATTTTTGGATCTCTGTTCATTCAGTTGTCCTGACCTGGCCTGTTTTAGCCTATCACTGGGGTAGTTAATATCTCAGCCAAGCAAAAAGCATCCTATCTGCCTTCACAGATGTTCAATTAATTTTTTAGGAATATTGAGCCAGCACCACTGGGGTCAGTGTTGCCACATAAAAACATTGTGCAGTGTAGTGGAGCTCCATAGTATAAATTACACAAACAAAAATCTCTGTTTGTGAGATTTTGTCTAGGGCTGCATGGTTAAAACCAAATGTCTTCACATATATAATAATATCTGAAAATTATGACCTTGTGAGGATTTTTTTTCTTGTTTAAAAAGATTTCTTTTTGGCTACCAACTAAGGTTGGAGTTGAGTTTGGTTTAAAAAAACAAAGCATAAATTGACTGCAATGGAGCATTAATATTTATGACAACAGAAAGGTCATGTGTGTCTCTGTGTGTTTAGAATTTTTATAGGCTAGAGTTGTCCTGTATATAATATAATGTAGGCATTGTGATGTTATGTTAGAACATTGTGATGTTAGAACTATTAGCTAAAAAAAAAAAAACCCCAAATGGCGAAATTATACTGCGATATGAATTATATTTTTTAGCTTAAATTATAGACACACTGCTGTGGGGTCTCCTCCCCACCCACTAATACTTGTCCTAACATCTCTGTGTATAATAAAGATGAAAAAAAAAAAAGAAATGAAAAAAAAAATGAAAAAAACGTTCTGATTGGTTGGATGGATGAAGCTAGCTGAAGATGCTGAAGATCAGCTGAAATGTGAATCGAGGAATTGACGTTCAAATTTGAATCTATAGTTGCACACCGTTTTTTTTTTTGACAATGCTGAATCAAACAAATTCTAATTAGTTGTTGTAAATGTAAGTCAGACGTCCTTTCAGCCAATAAAAGCTTCTATAGTATCCAGACCTTTTGCCGCCTAGTGTAAAGGGCTGGCTTTGTGAGACATTATGGTAGGCAGATATTAGACATTTTCTTTGTGAAACATAAAACCAATATTACAATTTAGTGTCAATTCTCAGAACTCGGGTTATAGTGGGTGCCGGGTCAGCTGACCTGAATATTAAGAGTCCTGACATGAGTGGTTGCAAGGCAGTTCACAGGGACACAAGACATTCGGTTGGGGTGCGTAAAAGCAGTATAGCAGTATAGTGAGCATATAGAGAAACTGTGCACATGAGAGCACTTCGGGTCTGTGAGCACTGATTATAGGAAATGATTTGTGGAAACTAATAAAAAAGTAAGAGAACGTGATAGTCTTTACTGTGAAGATTAGATCCTCACCCACAGCACCAGTTTAACCATTTAACCCAGTAAGATGAGGTTTGGGACAAACGAACAGGTTGTTGGGATTTTTATAATTTATTCTTACAGAAGCAGAAGGTTTGGTCGAGTGTATTTCTTCATAAAGTTGAATTTCTGTGTATGTGAACTCGTACTGAAATTATTCATTGTGGGAATTCCGCCTTTTTGTTCACTTATGAAAATTGCACATGCGATTTTGT
Organism: Bagarius yarrelli; assembly: GCA_005784505.1. NCBI lineage: Eukaryota > Metazoa > Chordata > Actinopteri > Siluriformes > Sisoridae > Bagarius > Bagarius yarrelli. The sequence goes on from VCAZ01000016.1 coordinate 5,494,848, forward strand.
TAACGTACGACATATTCTAATAAAAATTCATTAAAAACATACTTAAAATTAAAACGAGGCTACAATCAAAGGCTACAATTCTCAAATAAACAAAGGCGCAATTTTGAAGCCGAAACTGTTACTGATTATTTGCATGTTTATGTAACCAATAACAAATATGCAGAATTATTGTTTTAGTTTTTAACTTTTAAACTAAAAATCTTAGTTATTTTACTTTTTAGATTAAAACATTACTGAACGGAACAGCTAGTTTTATTTAGTCCACTGTTAATACTGTTATTTCTCCTCCTTTCAAACGAAACAAAATAACATTCACTGGTACATTTATATAAATAAAAACTGATTATAAATGAAAAATTCAAGTGCCCTGTCATTTTAGTTATATAAATGCATTGATCAGCTAAACAAACAGGACGTAAATTAAAAAAAAAAAAACATTTATTAATAAAATTTGTAAAAAATGTCTCACAGATATTTTGATACATGCTCAAATTAAGAAGCCACCAAAATCATCACATAAAAGCATCAGAGTGCCATATGTGTCATAAATATGAATCAGCACGGTACATATGTGACCCCTGAACATCCCATCTGCCCTGACACCCTCCCTACCTCATCCCACCATGTGCTGAATCTATTCCCACTTCTTTCCTGTGATTCCTCACACCACCCCACTCTGTTCATACATGTCCTACCACCACTCGTACCTCTTCCACATGCGTTCCTATTCTCACCTCACCCTCTTTACACTACCATTACATACATACAGATATACGTCTCGATCTATATATTGTCTTTATCTATATATTATTGTATACGTTTGTAATATTTACATTTACATTAGGTGCAGATGCTTTTTTATACAATTGAGCAATTAGGGGGGTTAAGGGCCTTGCTCAGGGGCCCAGCAGTTAGCAGTCCAACAATTTAACCACAACGCTACCACTTTGTTTTCACCTAAACACTGCAAATCATTTCTGAAGATCGCAGACATTTCTAAACAATCCGGCTTTAGTTCCTCTTTGACATTATGAGAACCTCCACTTGTTTAAAAAAGTATTTGCATTCGAACGGTTGCTGTATTTGGTGCCTATTTATCCAGAAGCGCATTAGTAAAATCAGCTCTGATGTTGGGTGAGGACGTTTAATGTGTAATGAATTTATCAGTTTATCCTCAAAGTTTTTAGAAGGATTGAGGTCAGGGCTCTGCGCAGGAAGTGCAACTTAAACCTTGCCACATCATGTGTTCATGGAGGTCCTTTTGTGCCTAGAAAAAATCGAATGCTGAATTACACAAAGAACTTACAGAAAATAGAAAATCACACATGGTTATGGTGGCCAGATGTCCATATATTATTCCATGCAGATGACATCTTATCCCATAGTATATAACGCTAAATTAGTAGCTACAGTGTTTGTTTTAACGTTTGTTGAGGTTAGATGTTTTCTATAGTAATGACATCTTATCCCATAGTATATAACGCTAACTTAGTAGCTACAGTGTTTATTTTAAATGTTTGTTGAGGTTAGATATGTTTTCTATAGTAATATTAAAATATCTCGTTACTGTATGCAGTTCGATCCCTTATTGTGTCATAACCAAGTATTATTTTCCCATAGTTTTATTTACGTAATAAAATAACATACAAAAATAAAACCTATAAACTACAGGTGGAACTGCATTGCTGATTTAATGGCACAATGTTAAACAATTGTCATTAAATACTTTTCCTTTTCTCATTGTCTAAAAATGATTTTAGTCTGGCTCAGTCTTCCAGCGGCCTGCTGTCTATTCCTTATAAACAGAAAAACACATTTTTTTCCAGGGAAGGTTTCCAAATGTAATCTCGTGTGGCTGTGAGTTTTCATTTCAACGAAGCAAAAGTCACGCCCAATTCTGTCTGTCTAATCAGCTGATCTTGGCCTTTAACCGTGTGTGGCGTCTGACTGGTTGGAATGAAAACCTGCAGCCAAACCTACTGTTTGCAGATAAGATCGAATGCGTCTGTTTTAGAGTATATCATCTGGACACCAACCCTAATCAGTGCATTGTATAGTTTTTATAAGAGTAGCAGGATTGTGTGATGTTTACAAAGAACACACAATGCCCAGTATCACATAATCTTATTTTATTATCTTACAAAACAACTTATACCTATTTTGGCTAAAATGTCCTATTTTGTTTTTTTTGTTTTTTTTATTAGCTAAAATTATATAGAGAATTAGGCAGAATTAGATTTACTGGGAAGGGGAAGTTAGAAAAAATTCTGTTTTACAAACCTACTGTAAGATTTTAATCCTGTCCAAATCTGTTATGTCTGTGTGGTTTTTTCACACCACCTCTCCAAAAATTTCCTACCATTTTTTAGCTAACTCGGTCCCCTGGGAAATCTAATCTCGTCTAAATGCGGATGTCTTTAAATACCAAACAACATTTTTTTTGTCTATGATGTTTTTTCTTGCTTGTCTGTCTCTCGCTAGCATGCCGGTATTCAGGTTTCTGCTTCATGGGCACCAATTTTAGATGTTGATGTTTTTGATACAAAGAAATAAAAAAACGCAATCAAGAAGAGTTAAATCACGTAAACTTTTAAGACCGAGGCTGCTGTAGTATCATTGTCAGGCAAGATTAGTTACATTTCTGCACTCATATACGTGTAAATTATATAAGAATGTTTTTTTTTTCAATCGGTTTATTTTAAGGACTCAGTTCTATAAAATTTATTTATTTTTTTATTAAAATCTTTATAAAATGTTTCACGAAACTCTAAATATCCTAAAAAAATCTGAATTTGTGATCTTTTGCTACTCCCACATGTAAAATCACATCTCCTAGCTTGGGAATTAAAACAGATTTTAGTCCCAACCAAATAGTACTTAAAATCATTGAACTCAAGTTGATTTATACAATAAAGTAACTCTTGGCAAACAGTATGTTGACTAAGTATGATAACTAGTGTACTGGCAATGACATGCTTCTTTCTCTAAACACTGCCAGACTAAGCCTTCCCACAAGAGGGGTCATCAGTGCACTTCCTGTAAGTCGGCTTTTTCCTTTAAACATCCCTGGGTCAGTGCTGGGTCCAGATTCCCGTCGCTACATATTCTCATTTACTTCAGTACTCATTAGTATCCTTCTATGTATTCATAGCAGTTGCTGAATATGTTTTAAAAGAAATATGCACTTTTAAAAGTGCACTTTAGATCCTTTACCCTGCTGCATTTCAAGTGAAGCGTCTTGTTTACGCTGAGAAAAATGAGTGCAATGATACTTTAACATCGGAAGAGACCTTAATAAATAAATAGATTTTTCTCGACCATAGAGAAGTCTGTACCCGGCAGAACACCTTCAATTCCTACAGCCGTTTATCGAGTTTATTTATTTATTCCACGTCTTTCAGTTACGTGTGGGCGATTTACAATTTTTATTTGATTATTTTTCTTTTGACTTCACTCTGTCCACCCTGTCCACTCTGTCCACTCTGTCTCATCAACATGCTTGTTAATTGCTTTGACCCTAACAATTTTTTTTCTAATAGCCACATAGTGTATTACATTGACGGCATTTGGCAGGCAGCCTTATCCAGAGCGCCTTCCATTTATCTAATTTATACAACGGAGCAATTATGTGGGCCCAGCAGTGGTAGCTTGGTGGAGCTGGGAATCGAACCCACAATTCTTCAGGAATTCCCTTTTATAACCTTTGCCCTGAAACGTGTGTAATCCAAAAGATTACCTTATGGTCGGGTGACATCTTTAACCAGAAAGTAATGTATATGTGTGAGTGTATGTGTGTGTGATTTAAGAGAAAGAAAAGCTGAAAAGAAAGCAAAAAAAAAAAATCTGGCAACAGGAAGTTTCGAAACCAGGCAGATCTTTAAGCGATGTGCTTGCAGTGTGTTAGCTACCTCGGAGAGGAAGTATTGTAAGCGCCTGCCAATGCCATTGCTTCTCTCCACTCTTCAGGGTGGCAAATCAGTGGGCAGAGACCCACTAGTATCGAGGTTTATTTATAGCACAAGAAGGATAAGGCCTGCACGGTTTTCCGTCACGGGTCCTGACTAAGGTGTTGGGAAGACCATCTGAAACCCTTTATAAACCACTGGAGGAGGCATCAGACAAACACAGACACATAAAACTGTGTTTCCTCTTGTCATTTCCTCCATCAAGAGGATCTGTGATACTCGGGTGTCGCACACCTTGCCTGAACTTGGCCTGACATGGTAAAAGCCTTCCTCCACCCATGGCCCATGGCTGTGCCGGTTCTTTTGAGCTTCAGGCCTTCTGTCCTCCTCTGAACCTCCTGTACCGTTCTTGTGTTGGTGGCTTTGGTCTCAGCTTCAGTGTTACAGGTGTCTTTACAGTTATTATGCAATGTAGTTAAAATAACTATAATTCGTATAGTGCTATTAAACAAGCTGACCGCTTTCACTTGAAATGCTAATAAGAGCAAACATCAACCATGAACGACTCTCTCAATTTCATGAATGAAACCGACATCTTTCTAATGTCACGGTGTTATTTGCACTTTAAAGGACAGGAGCTACTACACAGATGCAAAGCTGGCACATGATTTTTGTTATGCATTTTAGCCACAATGCTTTGAAGAGATGCTTTGATTGGAAGTGACATTTTTTCATCAGAGGTTAAAACCTCAGTAGTTTAAAGACCACAGAATTCTAAAAACAATGCAGGACTGATGTATTCTTACATTTTTAGCTATTTTAAGGGCTGCCTTAACTGCAGAACCCTCTAGTGCATTTGAATATTTGTTACCTAAAAAAAAATGGCACATTGATACACACTTGATGCACACACAAATACACTTCAGCAGAAAACTACTGTATGTCCATATGGTATCATACACAGATAAAATGTTTTGTTTATGCATGGACACTTAAGTGCTGTTTTGCATGCCTAATTAAAATGCTGCTATACTCTACTTGCATGATATGGTCGGTCAGCAGTATTTTTTGTATCTGTCTGGAGTGTTTGTTTATTGTTTATTGCACTGTTGGTTTTGCAGTGTTTGCACACCATGTATTTATGTGAACAGGATAACTTATTCTCTAGTCCTTGGCTCTGTTTTTTTCTTGTTTTATGTGGCTATTTGTTGTTTTGTGTAGTTTTGTATTGTTTTATGTAGCACTGTGGTCCTGGAAAAAACATTGTTTTCTTTCACTGTTTAAAATGGCAATGAAATGTGGGTTTACTCCGGGTTCTCCAGTTTTCTCCAACAGTCCATAACATGTATATTAGGTGTAAGTGTGTGTAAGTATATTAGTGTAAGTGTGTGTGTGGCCCTGTGATGGACTGGCGACCTGTCCAGGGTGTTTACCCCTCCTGCCTGTAGCTCGTTCAGAGACGGCTCGGATAGACTCCAGCAGATCCCAGTGACCCCGAAATAAGCAGGTATAGAAGATGAATGAATGGTAGACTTGTTATTCTTGACGTTCAGCATTTACACTGCATCAGATCGAATGATTGTGCACATGGTTTATAATATTTTCAGTTTATATATATTATAATAATATATTGGTTTCAGGCCTCACAAAATTCTAAATGAATACGATCCAGCCAGAACTACTGTCAGAGTTTCCAAAAAACTAATGTACCTTCTAATTTGCAGCATTATTCGTGCTGTTGCATAAATAACACTCGAAAAGGACACAGTGACTGTAATACTTTATCTGCAGTGTAGTTGTGTCTTTGTACATGTTCTATACTGGCAGATGGCAAATTCCAACATCAACAGAATTGTTATGTTCTTTATATAAAATAGAATTACTAACTACTAAATACTATTGACTGGGGGAAGTGGTAGTAAATCGGTTAAAGAGTTGGATTGCTAAATGGAAGACCGGGGTTCAATTCCCAGCACCACCAAGTTGCCACTGCTGGGCCCCTGAGTAGGGCCCTTAACCCCCAATTGCTTAGTTGTATAAATGGGATAAATGTTAGTCGCTCTGGATAAGGACGTCTGCTAAATGCTGTAAATGTAATTTCAGTCGATGCACAGTTAATACACTTTTACTCAAAAAAATAAGCAAATCTTTTGTGTGTGTTTGTCCCAAATCCCCATCTGAGATGGCTGGTGTCGGGGCTACTTGACAGGGCTACTTGGAAACCATAGATATGAGTTTGGACACTTTCGCAATCAAGGCTTGTTGATGATTTATAGTCACATGCATTGGTGTCAAATAAGGATGGGTTCGTTTCTCAGTCTGGTCCCTTTCAAAGTTTCTTCCTCATGTTGTCTCAGAGCAATTTTTTACTTGCCATCTAGGGTTTGTAAATACATTTAAAATATATGACTTAACCTACATTTATATTTCTGTAAAACTAATTTAAAAAATAATTAAGAAGTAAATAAAAGACTTGAATGTATTTTAAGTTTAATGTATAATATAATACTGTCCTTAAACTGGAGTCCTGAGTATTTAGGATACTAATAACTGAAAATAAACTAAGGAAGTAAGTAAAGAAGCATTATTAGCCTAATTTATTGTAATTCTGTGTAATTGACTTGGCTAAAGCCAGTGTTATTTTAGGTATCGGTAAACAAGAGAATACTAAATCCTCTATCGATTTATTTAAAGATTATTAATCATGAACAACATTGCTGGCTGTTTAGACAGCGTTTTCTTCATCTTGGGACGAATAGTAAGAAGGTTAGTGCAGTAAAGTGTCTTCGACTTCGTTTGTGCAAATCCCCAGGCTCTCCTTTTTTTGTTTTAAGCAGAAAGTTTCCGAAAGCTTGCTATCTGACAGTGCTTTAAAATGCTGTATGCTCTTTAAAGTAGAAAAATGCTAATGCAAGTGTGTGATACATAAAATTTATGGTGGAACCTCATCCCTAGGGAACTAGTTAGTTAATGAAGTGAACCAATAAAGCAATGTTCCATTTTGTCAACGATGAAACAGAATCAGAACGAAAGGTGTAAAGAGGTACGGTAGTCAGGTTGTACTGGGAAAACACATTCTTACAGCAGAGAGAGTGTGTTAAAAAGCTGCTGAACAGGATCTCCTCTTTATACCCGAGCATGTAGCTGCCTGTTTCTCTGTTACACCTTGAGCGAGCCCTAATCATTTCCTGGAGATTTTCTCTGAATAAAGAAGTTGATAGACAGGCATACTGTAGTAATAAAGGGATACGTTCAAAATCTCTATGTCATTTATGATGTACAAATCCAGATTTTATTTTATTTTTAAAAAAACCCTGCTCAGCATGACAATTAAGGTCACAGCACATGTCAAATGCTTTTATCTCATTTATACAACTGAGCAGTTAATGGTATACAGACCGGGGTTTAATTCTCAGCACCACAAAGTTAGCACTGTGGGCCCTTGAGCAAAGCCCTTAACCCTCAATTGCTCAGTTGTATAAAAGAGATGAATGTAATTCGCTCTGAATGACGGGCATCTGCTAAATGCTGTAAATGTAATGATTAAGGACATTGCCCAAGAGCTTAGCAGTGGCAGCTTGGTGGTTCTGTGACTTAAACCTATGACTTTCTGATTTAAGATTTAAGAGTTTATTTTCATGTGTACAGAAAAGGTCTGTTGCATCATATGAATGAAAATCCTACTCTGTGAATTCTACCAGCAGTCTACAGCATTAATATAAAAGCAGAAAAAGAAGAAAAATAAAGGGAAGACACAAGATATAAATACTAAATAAAAGGGCACAAGATGTAAAATGCATTTTTACACCCGGGAATGATTACTAGTGCAAATAAAACCAGATTAACATTATTATTATATTCAGTATCCAGTATGCAATGTAAACATTTTAACATGTTATGTGCATCAACAATCAAAGTGTGCAGTATAGGGCTTAGCACATAGCCCTGTGGTATTCCTGTGTTTATGATTATTGACCTGGGTGCAACGCTAAGGTTGTACAGCTTGTTAGTGAGCTTGGATGGCATTACAATATTGAACCCTAACATTTAATTGATAAAAAAAGCATTTAAACATGGCTGTCCTTGTTCTTTTGGTGGGTGAGAGCAGTGTGTAGGGTTGTGCTGAGGACATCCTCTGTGGATATATGTTTGGCCTGTATGCAAACTGTAGAGGGTCAAGGGTGTCTGGAGCGATAGATAGTTTGTAGTTTGTGACATGCTCTCAAAGCAATTAATTACAGTAGGCATGAGTGGAACAGGATGATAGTTATTGAGGCGAGATACGTTGTACGTTGTTTAGGCAGCACAGGTGAGAATTGAGTCTTGTATGAAGGAAGGTTATGTCCCTCATAAATATGTCTGTGAAAATATCAGCTAGTACTGATGAGCAGGTTCGGAGTACCTGTCCAGGGATGTTGTCCAGGCCAGCTCATTTTTGTGGCTTATTATTATTATTATTATTATTATTATTATTATAAAAAAATGGATACACCTTTTTACTATAAAAGCAACGTGATTGTTTTTCAGATTTAAATACTGAACCCCTTTTTAATTAAATTAGTTTGATGTGTTTTAAGTGGATCCATGTTTTATTAATTCATTGTATATATATATCACTGTCCAGAGTGTTTACCCCTCCTGCCTTTCACACTTTCAGAGACGGCTGGGATAGACTCCAGCAGATCCCTGTGACCCCGAATTAAGGAATAAGCGGGTATAAAAGATAAATGAATGAATGTTTAACGTATTTACAATTAAATTCTCACTTGAATGCAAAGCATGTTTGAACCTTTGCTTTACCTGATGTATAAAGTTTAAGATGAGATTTGTGTATCTTGGAGAAGAATACTCCACACACACACACATCTGCCACATGCCTTTATTGTGTGTGCATTGAGATCATGCTGTTATTCTCTGAACTAGAAAAAAAAACCTTTTTCAAATGTATTTATTATTATGCCATAGTATTGTGCACTGTGGTAGAATTATATGTTAACTACATTTTTATTATCATTTTGTTCTATTAAAAAAAGAAAGCAAGAGTAAAGCGACACTTTGCTTTAGCCATTTCCAGCATCATCTAGAGATGAGAGTGCATTTGTGTGTTAGAATCACAGGGCTTAAAATGATTAGCTGCTAAGTTGTTCAGGTCTTTGTTAAATCCATAATTACCACATTGAGGCCATTATATTTTCTGAGAAGTCTGACCTGACAATAAAAATGCCATGATGTCCCCACACTAAGAGACTCAGCTAAGTGCATACGATTGAGATTAAACTCTATATGTCTCTATAAGTCATTCAGGATTTTCTATTTTTAAGCTAATAATAAATAGCACAGACTAGTCTAGCTTATTATCCATAAAACGAACCTGCTGTTCTTTGAGTTTCCATAGAAACTCATGTTCATCTCCAGAGAGATTAAATGCTTAAAAAGAGAGATTTACTGAAAAATTATTTCCTGAATGATTTTTTAAGGGTTTGAGAAGAAATTAAATCTTTATTTTTCTATAATCTCAAAATATTATATTATATGATATAGGACAAAGGAATGAATTTTGGGAGATAAAGTGAGAGATGGGACCGGAAAGGACCCTAGCCAGGATTCAAAGCCACATTGCCGGAGCCAGCAACTTGCGCATGTGGGTGCTGCCACCCCAACCCACCATAGCACGGTGCCAGCCCAAACAATCAAATTTGATATGTTAAAATATATAATTTAAAAACAAAACAAAAGAGACTCACATGAGAAGTATTTTTGTAAAAATTTAGGTTCCTTTTTTGTTACATTTTTCCTTTTTGCTACATTATTTATGTTTTTCTCTTCAATTTTTCTTCTATTTTTGGAACAATATCTATGGACGTTTTTAATGTCAATTTGCCCTTTTGTTTGTGCTCCATTCTTAGCACCCCCTACTGTCCGGATTGTGCACTCGGGCCATGCGTGTAATGTGGAGGAGGAGCGCTACACAGAGAGAGTGTACACGATCCGGGAGGGTGAGACTCTGGAGCTGACATGCCTGGTGACTGGACATCCACGGCCACAGGTGAGTTTCCTTTACTCATCAGCCACATATCAGTTTTCTTTAGTAAGTCTAGAATTTCATCCAACTTTGAAATGGATTCCCTTCTGGATGCAGGTGTCTGCAATATTTTGATGACTAACCCACCAACCTCTTAGTTTCTATTTTATATAACACATTTGCAAAACACTAAACACAAACCGAGTGCTGGAGGATCTTTCTTTACTGCTCTGCCCTGCAAAATCAATCTCCGGATGTAAACCTTCACTCAATCTCTCCCAGCTGTCCCCCTCCTCATCTCAACCCACTGCCAAATCGGTGCAATTAAGACTGTAGGGTAAATGGAGACATCAGGTTTATTTATGAATGGTTTAAATAAGCCAGAGTTTGTTGTACTACTCATCATTTCTTAACTTTCCCCAGGAGAGGCGGAGTGCTGCTGGGAGAAACGGCTCTGTGCTCTAATCCATTCTGGTGCACTGGGCTTGCTCCTCACATATTTCCCATTTGACCATGGCCACAAAACGAACCGGATAAACACCACTAACCCAGAATAAATCCATTTGCTAAAGCAAAGTCAAGCGGAAGAGTTTTTTTTTTCTTGTCTTCCCCTGTAGCTTAGTTGACAAGTGTACATCATAGTTAGAAAGAATATCTGTCTATCTATCTGTCTGTCTGCCATCCGAGTGTCTGTATATCTGTCTGTCTGGCTACAGTATCTATCTATGTCTGTCCGTCCAGCCGAGTGTCTGTCTATCTGTCTGTCTGGCTACAGTATCTATTTATCTGTCTGTCTGTCTATCTGTTTGGTTACAGTATCTATCTATCTGTCTGTCCGTTTATCCGAGTGTCTGTCTATCTGTCTGTCTGGCTACAGTATCTATTTTTCTGTCTGTCTATCTGTCTGTCTGTCTGGCTACAGTATCTACCTATCTGTCTGTCCATCCATCTGAGTGTCTGTCTATCTGTCTGTCTGTCTGGCTACAGTATCTACCTATCTGTCTGTCTGGTTACAGTATCTATCTATCTATCTATCTATCTATCTATCTATCTGTCTACAGTATCTACTTATCTGTCCATCAGTTTGTCTGTCTGTCCAGCCTAAAGGCCCAAGGATTTTAGTTTCCTGTGATCCTTTGTAGGACAAGAAGTGTGTGTGTGTAAGACTGTATTTCTATAGACAACCGAAATACAGTCTTACACACACACACTTCTTGTCCTACAAAGGATCGCAAGGAGCCCAAATGTCTACATACTGTATGTCTATATAGTACAGTATAGTGAAGTATAAATTATTCATATAAACAATACATAGTAATGTATTCTATAAGGAACGTCCCCTGATTGTAACACACAACACACACACACACACACACACACACACATCTCAAACACATGCTACAATTTGTTTGTGAACGATGCTGCGGGCATCTAATCACGCAGACTTCAGAGCACTGTCCTGTGCCGAAGTGCCTCCATGCATGTGTGCTCCTATTTTCATTAGTGGTCCTCGCTGCAATGAGAGACACATGAGATGCATTATAGGATCATGGTTACACAATAAAACCAATACATGTAATACATAAATAATGTACAGTCTAATTGAATTGTCTAATCTTATTGGCCAATAAGCAAGAATAAATGTACTTTTTTACAAAAAAAATGCTGTAAATGTAAATGATTAAATAAAGACACAGTGATGTATGTGATGTGATTTCAAAAGGACGTATTTTCAATTCAATTCAATTTTATTTGTGTAGCACTTTTTACAATGGTCACTGTCACAAAGCAGCTTTACACAATCAAAGAAATTATAAGATGAAAATGAAACAGAAATCAGTTTGTCCCTGATGAGTAAGCCAGAGGCAACGGTGGCAAGGAAAAACTCCCTGAGATGGAATAGGAAGAAACCTTGAGAGGAACCAGACTCAACAAAGAACCCATCCTCATTTGGGTGAAAAACTTGTAGCAGGAATTATGTGGTTACATTGTGTGTGTGAGAAACTTAAATCGTAAGTCCTTAAAGAACAGCTGGAAGGTCTTTATGGCAGAGTGGGATGTCCTTGGTCACCCGGTGTTTAAAATAAAAGAATTTATAGAACACACTCTTCGGTAAAGTGTCACCCAAATGAGGACGGGTTCCCTTTTGAGCCTGGTTCCTCTCAAGCTTTTTTCCTTGTACCATCTAAGGGAGTTTTTCTTTGCCACAGTTGCCCCAGGTTTGCTCACTAGAGATGTTTTTGATAGGGATGTTTTGATTTATTTTATCTAACATTAGCTGTGGACTTTTGTTTTGTTACTTATGTTGTGTAAAGCTGCTATGAGACAATGTCCGTTGTTAAAAGTGCTGTAGAAATAAAACTGAATATTAGTCATGGAACAAAATGTGCTTTCAATGAAATTACAGATTGCTTGTGTCTTAATGATTTATACAAATAAATGTGACTCATTTCAAATTTCAGCCCAATAATGCTAATTAGGGTGATTCTTTTTCCCAAAAGAAAGATTTAAGATTTAAGGATTTAAAGAAGAATTTTTTATGAAAGGAGCTGTTAGCCACGTTTTTAACAATTAATTTCTTGATTTAATTTGAATCAAACGACCTTGTTTTAGTTACATTTTACTATAAAAAGTCTAACAAGAAAAAAGGTTAAAATTACAAATCAGCTTCTTTGTAGAAACAAGCATCCAAAGTGAAACAAAATGATAAGGCGAAGAAAATAATAAGACCATTTTGAGCTTGAGTTTAAATAGATACAAAAAACATATATCAAATGCTATTTAATCTTATATTTGTATACTAGAAAATTAATTTAAATATTTGGTTAAATATAGTTTATAATATTTTTACTTGATAAAAATAGCATTTTTGCAAAAAAAATAGCATTTTTTAAAAAACAAAGAAAGGTTCAAAAACTAATAAAGGTCATTTGTAAATTATTGACTGATCATAATTTGCTGTGTAATGTTGCAATACATGATAATAAACATATGATAATAATATAATACCCCATTTGTTACCTCACAGCAGGATGACCTGGGTTCGATTCCTGTTCAGGGGTCTTTCTGTATGGAGTTTGCATGTTCTCCCCGTGTTTGCGTGGGTTTACTCAGGGTACTCCGGTTTCCTCTCACAGTCTAAAATATGTATGTTAGGTTGATTAACGAATCTAAATCTAAAGGAGTGAGTGTGTGATCTGTCCAGGGTCTCTTTTGGCCTTCCAGAGATGGCTGGAATCGGCTCCATCATATCTCCATGACCCCGAATTAGAGAATAAGCGAGAAGATAAAAGAATGAATAATAAAGAAAAATGAAATGACCAAGTGGCTGTTTTTGTAACGAACTTAATTGGATAGATTAGATAAATGAAATGAGACCTGTTATTTTTCCAGGAATGGACTCTGCCCATTTACCCTAATTAATATTTAATATACCGCTGATCAATATACACCCCATTCATTTGTACACACTTGCCCTGGTTTTCTCGGGCCTCAAAGATATTAGCTCTTATACTTTATTAAAAAAGGTGAAACCTTTTGAATACGGTTATAAAGCTGCAGTGTTTTTCATATTCAAGATGATTTATCGCCTTGACTTGGAATGGTGGTGGCTCCTTGTTTCGCTGTCTCTGCTCGTAATTTCCAGTTTAAAAAACAGGTGAAAGGATCAAGAGGTTTTTTCTATAAAAGTATTCTGTGAAGATATATTGTTAGGAAAATGAATACGCTGGATCTTAACTTTAGTACCAGTTGCAATATGATACAAACATCTTGGTTATTCCACTGGGAGGCACCATTTATTGGCTAAAGGATAACTTTCACCTATTATACATCGGATTATTGGATGATGGTGATTTTCATGTTAAAGTTACGTAGTTACTTTGGAGTGAAAATGAACCTTTTTGCCTGCTGTTATGCTTTTGCTCCACTACCAATAGAATGTTGTACTATTTTTCGTATTTTCCTGTGTGTGTATGTGTGTGTGTGTGTGTGTGTGTGTGTAAAGGGTGGTGGTGGTTACTATTTAAAGCTATTTCAGACTGTGCACTGACACTGGTGCATATTGACTGTAAAATTGACTGTAGTAAATGATAGCTAAGCTGCTTCCGGTATCCTACCGCACAGACACACTGACAGCTTTGTAACTGCACAGAACTGACATCCTTAAGTATAATCTGTGAAAATATACAAATCTATACAAAAGAATGCAAGAGTACAATAAAAATGTTTAAAAAAAAAAACTACCACTGGCATATAAAAATAACATGGAAAATAATAACTACTAAACAATTTGTGGGAGCTAAAAGTGTAGCCAAATTTATATTTATTCTTATTGATTATCTCATTTTACTCATCCTGATAACAGGGGACATGGAACATGTGTGAAAGAAGAGAGAATGCAGCTTCTATTTATCCCTATTGCTTAGCATAGATATTTAAATATTGCTAAATCTTACAATACACCAGTGTTATTTACAGCATTTAAAAACGAAATAATTAACGATATAAACAACGATAATAGAAAGCTTACAAATAGAACTGTCTTATAAACCAGCCTGCTCTAAACCTGTAGCATAATTTTCCCTTTTGCTTACGATGTTTGAAACTGAGATTGACAATGCCATTTTGTATGAATTTATATTACATAAAATTTTATGTGCTTAACATATAATATTCGACAGACTAAGACAGACAGACGGTATTAATAATGTTAAACTGCTGTGCTATATTAAATTTAAATCTTAATGCTTTTCTTCTTGTTGGTTGTCGATGTATGACAGAGTGATTGGATTATTCGACTTCCTGGGTAGATCTTGGAGCAACCAATAAAAAACTGACTTTTAATGCAAAAGAGTGTGTGAATATAGCCTACTAGTCTACAAAAAACATCAATTTACTATCAAATTAGTGATCCGGCAAAACTTATATAAACTTATATTTATCTATACATAACTCCATATAAGGTAAGACCAAATCTCCATATTCTACCAAGCGACCAAATAGACTCAAATTAAGCCCATTCTAGACTTGGTCAACTGGCAAAAGGTTTAAACTACATAGCATTGTTATAGGGTTTTAAATGTAAAGCAGCCGTCATGTAGGCGTCATAACACTGTGACACTGATCAAAATGTAATATTCCTACAAAAGTCACTACAGACTGGTGTGTAAAAAAATTTCTGTACCATAGAGTTTACCAATTTTTTAAAAAAGGAACTAAATCTGTGCGTAGATTTAGTTCTAAAAATTCAAAAATTACAAAAATAAACACAGATTTTTCCAAAAACAACCCAACTAATCAAACTTCCAATTTTGTTTTTGCCACATGCATTAGATGTTCAACCAGTGGATTATGGCCGTAATTTCAGTTATCCAGTAGAAAAAAAGGGACTAAGGCTAGACTATTTTTGGTATAGTCTAAAAATTAAGATTCTGCCCTACTTAAAAATCTGACGGTTTTAGTGAAGGTGTTCCTGTAATCTGTGCTCATCAGTTTTCTGATGTCCTCTATTGTGCACAGCGGAGTGGAGAAATCCATGTTACTGCTACAACAGCAGAGCGGTATATCCATTAAAGCTCTCCTGAGGACAGCTGGAGTTAGAGCTCGGGCTGTTGATTAGAACCACAGTAGGAGCTAGTCTTGCTCAATTTTGCTGGCCTCAATTCTCCAAATGGTGACGTCTAGGACAACTGTAGGACAGATGAAAGCTCTTTCAGTGCAGTGAGATAGCAACGAAATGACACATGACAGCAAGCCTTAGTAGTTATGAACCACTTTTAAAATTTTGCTTTTTAGAGGTTGGGACTGACATTAACGGGGCACAGAAATAATTTCAAAACTCAAATATGACCTTTTGCCTCTAAAAAAACTTCCACAGACTCCTTAAACTTCAAGTAGTCAAATATTAATCTAGGTATGTATCAAGATAGAATGGCAACATATTTCAAAAACTCATATCTCACATCTTTACTCCAGTCCAAATCTAAATCATGTCAAGTCAGTCAAGCCCACTTTATTTATATAGAACTTTTTAACAATAGAGATTGTGTCAAAAAAGTTTTACAGAATCAAATAATACAACAGTGAACACTTACTAAAAAACTCTGTCCCCAACTAAGCAAGCCAGAGGCGACAACGGCACCAAAAGGAACCAAAACTCCATTGGTAACAAAATGGAAAATAAACCTTGGGAGAAACCAAGCTCAGTTGGGGGGTCGATTTTCCTCCGATGAGACGAACCAGCAGGTTATTCCATGCTGCAGTAAAGTTTCCGTGGTTTTGTCTGGATGGCCAGCTAGAAGACAAGGTTGTCAGTGGAAATCTGCCTCTGGGGCTTATTGTCTCCATCAACTGTGCTGAATACAGCCTGGATCTGGTGGCGACAGTGAGCTGGAAATAAGAAAGAAACAGACATATTAACTGTCTAGATGCCATTTTAGTTACAATATACAAATTCATTGTGTGTTAATGGTGGACCATCTAAATGCCTGGTCGGTAAAGAGGCCCAAAATGAAGGTTTTTTTCACCAGAATTGGGAATATCTGGGCTGTGGCACAATGACTGGTGCGGGGGAGATTAATCCATCATATCCATCAGTGCTTTAAACACTCACAACAACATATAAGCTTTTATCCGTGTTCCCTTACTGCTGTATGTTGTGAATAAACAGATCTTTTGTATCCAAGTACGATCAGCACATGTGTAATTAGTGAGTCGTAGTCGGCACTTTTACTAGCATTTTATTACTTTCATGTATTTCAATATGCTGACACAATTAGCCAGACTCCCTTGGGTGGTCACTCTTAGATGAAGCTTCTGGATCTTGGCCTATGCCTGTGGAAGCTTTTACTGCAAGTTCTGGCTTTCCTCGATACACAGTGAAGATTAACGACAAAAAAAATCATTTTGATAAATCGTTTTGATTTTAACTACTTTTTTTTCACCGTATGCACTTTTTTTGAATCCGGTTACGTGTTGTGTTATGTCGTTATCCTTACGATGCCTGGTTATAACTGTTATAGGATGTCCTCTATGTTGCCCAGCAGGGCATCAGAAGACATGCTACTACTCCAGCAGAAGGTCAGAGGAAGAAACGTAGGCTCTCTTGAGGACAGCTAGAGTTCGAGCTAGGAGTGTTGATTAGAATCACAGCAGGAACTAGGCTAGCTCAGTTTTAATGGCCACAGAATCCTTTTATTTTTTTCTACTTGACTTCTAAAAATGAGCCAGGATATACCGTCAATATGAATTAAAACGAATAATCTACTTTAATATTTCTGTAACTTCTTTATTACTAAACATACTAACAAAAAATCGTGTATCCAGACCAAAGGATCACATTATGGTAAAATGGTTTTCCTGTGGTTACTCGATCACCTTATTTACATTTAGATATACTTTATATATACTGTTGCCATAACCCAGAATGACAAGAAGTGCTGTGAAAGTGAACATCATGACCTTATAGAGCTGCAGAGTATGTTCCGTCTGGCTTTTTTTTTTTTTTTTTTTATCCATGTAGTCAGGGGAGATTTAATATAAAGGCACCAGTTTAGAGACACTCATAACTCATTAGTTTTAGACTCAAATGGTTAAAGCATAAATTCCATACATTCATAAAAGCATTTCTTTTAGCAATCTGGTCCATGTTGTCATGACAGCAACACATCAGTGCTGCGGGCATGCTACCACAGGTGATCATTTCACATTTGGTGACTGAAAATGATGTACGCAAGTCATTGTTATATTTGTTAAACAAGTTAAGAGTTTGTAATTTGTGACATGTAGCTAATATAATGTATAAATTGTAATTACAAGGAGATGCACATGGTTCAAAATTATATCCAGGTTGGGGAATTAAAATGCTTCAGGTATTTATGTGTCATGGTACACAAAGATTCCCCCCGTATCATTCCACCATCACCAAAGCACTAATTAGTCTCACCTGCTACTTATTTTCCATCACACTTCCTCTCCTTTACTCCCTATTTATGAGCAAGCTTTACTGTCACCCGGGGGCTGGTCTCATGTACATTTATGGATATGTCAAACTCCCTTTATTTGTTTTCCAAGTGCCTCTGGCAAGCTTCAACGCAAACCACTTCTCTCTACCTGCCTCCTCCAATCCTGGTCCCGACTTTCATTCTGGTTCCCTAGCTCCTGGTCATGTTCAGTCTCTCTTCCTTACTCTCCTCTGGTTCCCGGTATCCATTTTCACTTTGCTAAATCCCCATTCGCTACTGCCCACCACTGTGTTCAATAAATGGGCCCGGTCGGATTTAAACGATCTGCTTCTCCAGTCTGGTGTATTGCTGCATTATGGGCTGTAAACAGGTCCATAAACTAAAAAAAACAACACTGTTACACTATCAGCAGCCTTAATTGTTGATGCAAGGCAAGTTTGGTTTGGGGATTTATGGTGTGGATGCGAAATCCTGACCCTAGCATCTGCATTTTGGAAGAGAATTTTAAGATCCCCAAAACTGGTCATTTATGGTCACTGTTTTTTATTGTCTCTTGTTACGATTTGTGTGTACCCAGTGTATTCTTAGACTAAGATTTCACTGACAAACCATTAGCTAAATATCTGGCTGAACTTTTTATAGGATTTTTGGGATAATGCTTTACTGCCCTTATGAAAGAAAACATCTGCCATTGTACAACTGTCGGCTATCAGCTAAACACTGAAGTTTCCAAATAATGTGAAGTTTAAAGTAAAGAACATAAACCTTTTTCTTACTTTGACTAAAGGCAATTGTGATTGGTTGCACATTATGTTAACTACACATCTTCATGACCAAAATAAGCTGCAATAGTGTCCAAACCTTCTGCTGTTTGAAGCCAATTTCTGGGGAAGTGGTGACTCGAATGGTTAAGGCTCTGAGTTGTGGATCTGAAGACCAGGAAGATGTGGGTTTAAGCCCCACCATTGCCAGCCTAAGTTGTGGATCTGAAGACCAAGAAGATCTGGGTTCAAGCCATATCACCACCTTAACCCTTCCTGCTCCAGGGGTGCTCTATCATAGCTGACCCTGCACTTTAACCCCAACTTAGGAAACAATAGGAAACAAATTTCACTGTGCTGTTAAAAGTATATGTGACAAAATAAAGGATACATTTTCTTACACCATTTCATTGCAACATTAAAATCATTAGTATGGTATACATAAACACACTTTAATTAGTTGAAATCAATGTTATGATTTTATATGTCATTATAAGTCTTATAATGTAGAATTTCATAAACTTAGTCCATTAATTGTTGGAATAAATAAATCTTGAGAATTATTTCATGAATAACAAGTGATTACAGCAAAAATCTAATTCACACTGGTCGGATTTTTCAGAACTCTCAAGTCTTTCCCAAAAACACTCAGGAATATACCTTGAATAGACTACCAGTCCATCACAGGGCTTCATGCTCAAACTCTTCACACCAATTAGTAACTTAGAGCCATCAATCCATTAGTTTTTATCAGATGTGTGTGTTTGTTGTGTGACAAAATCTTTTTTTTCTACTCATGTCTCCTTTTAGCCTGCAGATGTTAATATTTGCATGATCTAAAAACAATCTATCCCTAGATGATAACTGTCTAGACAACTGTTTACATCTTCAGCTTCCTATGCAAGGATAGCCCAGTGGTTAAGGTGTTGAACTGTCGATTGGAAGGTCAATTCCTAGGACCACCAAGCTGTCACCACTGGGCCCCTTGCAGAGGCCCTGTTCAGTTGTACGAATAACATGAACGAATAATATTTTGAATTTATGTAATGTTTGCAACTTTAGGATCTACATTATTTAAACAAAACTAAGACACTTGACCAATATACTAATACAGTATTTTTTCTGATCTGCTGGAGTCCATCCCAGCTGTCATTGGGTAAAAAGGCAGGGGTACACATTAGACAGGTTGCCAGTCCATCGCAGGGCCACATACAGACAAACAACCACAAACACTCACACTTACTCCTATGGGCAATTTAGAATCACCAATCAACTAATCAACATACAGGTTTTTGGACTGTGGGAGGAAACCGGAGTAACTGGAGTAAACTTACGCAAGCACAGGGAGAACATAAACTCTACACAGAAAGAACCCTGCAGGGAATACGAACCTGGAACCTTCTTGCTGTGAGGCAACAGTGCTGATCATTAAGCCAACATGCTGCCCCTGTTTTTGAACATATTAGGCATATTAATATTTTGGACAGAACTAGTTTAACAGGGGGCGTTCGAGAAATTTCTGTTTCACAGATGTACTTTGAGCTTTTAATCCTGTGCGAATCTGCCATGTCTGTGTGCTTCTCACACAAGTTCTGTAAAAATTCCAGAGCAAATTAACTACTGTTTTCCACCAAACTTGGCAGTCCTAGGAAAAGTCTAATCTCGTCCAAATGTGAATGTCTGTGATTGCCAAAAATGCTCCTCCAAAAGGCTTTTTTTTGTGTGTTTTGGTCAGTGCAAACCAGTATCTCATCACTAGTGTTTCAGCATTCAGGTTTCTGCTTTCTGTGGCGCACCAATAATGGATCGGATGTGTTTGGTAACCTGCAAAGAGATAAAAGTAATCAAGAAAACGAGCCAAATCATATAACGAGGCTACTATATTATCAATGTCGTGTTAATTATATAAATTAAAACATTTTTATTCCAGTCGGTTAATTATAAGAACCCAGTTCTACAAAAATCTTGTTAAATTGACTGTAATGATTATGTTAAATTGTTTTTTTTTTTTTATTAAATCGTTTTAGAAAACACATTAATAAGTATCCTTAAACAACACTGATCTCCTGCAATGCCCACATCTGAGTTAGTTTTAGTTTTACTCTGACTCCTTCAATAACTACCACACTTGTGAAGGCTGCCCATTAGATTTTTAAATGCGGCTGTAGGGATTTGGTTATTTAGCAATTATGTTCCAGGTCATTTAACAGATGCCCACTGGGGTCTGTGTAGGACACTCAAGTTTTCCACCCAATCCATAACACACAATGTCTTTATAGATCTCAAGAGCTTTGTGCACAGCGGCATTGTCATGCTGGAACACTACGTCTCTTAGTTGCAGTAAAGGGCTACCTTAATGCTCTAAAATATAAAGCCATCCTACACAATCATGTGCGTCCAACGTGTGGCAGCAGTTTGGAGAAGACATCTAAATTATATTGTATCTTATGTACCAAGGTAGAGTATTTTGTTTTCATCCATTTTGTAGACAGATATACTTATTACTAGGATATGCTGTCTGAATTCGGCACAACTTTGTGCATCATTGCTTCACTTTATGACAAACAGATAATATGTATTCTCTTACAAAATGTTAATGGGAGCTTACATTAAGAAAATGGAGCCTCACTGTTGTTTACCAGGGCTAGTTTACTATGCAAGAATTCCCTAATTATCTTTAATGCGGTTCATCAAGAGCACATGAACATTATAGCGTTTATTTATATTTTATAATAAGCTGGATTATACAGTAGCAATCAGTTTGACGGTCCTGATTTCAGAATTCCTGACCTTGTTAATGTGCAATTTATCAAAAGAAGGCTGAATAAATAGGAACGCTGCCAACAATAAGCCGAAGCCGACTTGTAGCCAGATTTTTGTCACTGTACGCATGTCTTTCCCATGCAGCCATATTTCCTTCTCTGCATGACTGCTGCAATGCTCTACTCACACACTTTCTATTATCTCCAGTCCTCCAAAGTCGAGAAAATACTCTTATCAGTTGGAGATACGTACAAAACACTGTATAAACAATAATATTTAAAGAAGGAATTTTTGAAATTATGTAACATGACTGTTTTCTTGAAGTGCAACTATTTCATAAAGCAGGTAGACAACATATAATAAAGAATAAAGGATGACAGAATAATAGCCATCTTTGTGTTCCCTCTATTTCTCTTTTTATCCACCCCTTATGGAATGTATGAGGGCAAAGTGTAACAACACTGCGGCACTCTGTGTAAACACCCTGCGTCCATGTTTCAATTGTCCGCCAGGTTCAAGCAGTGGAGAGCAGCGGGTCAGCGGACAGCAATTAGTGGACACAGAGGGTAGAGCTCACACAGCTCAGTGCTGCTGGCTCGAAAGAGCAAACATGGCTAGAAAGCAGTGGAGTCGGTCTTTGCAGCTGCCGATGCGACGAATGTACACTCTTTTCTTTCTCTTTCTCTTTTTCTCTCGTCGAAACCATTTTGGAATTTATCAGCTGGTCTTCTTTTCAAACACTCATTATAAGCACATTCGGGCAGCTAAAGTTATGCTGCGGCTCTTGATGACAAGAATGTGTGAAATCCCATGCCATGTTCCTACTAATAGCAGGCAATGGTGTGAGAGTAAGTGTTTATTCTCTGATAATTGCAGCTTGGCCAGAAATGCTTTTTGTTGGCCTTGTTTCTGCCTCTATTTTTAATTTGCCTTTGTTTTGTTCAACGGGTTTCAATTTGACTTTCCTGTAGACTGTTAATTGCACTTATTTTTCGAACAGTTGTGAAATGAATTGGGTAACGTACAGTCAAATTAAGACTTAAAAATAGGAGATAAATATAAACAAAGCATAGTAGCCCTTTTTGTGTTAAAGACACTGGGATGTATTAGGTTGTGCGAATGCTTTGGAGCTACACGGTTTGGGGGGGCGTTGAGTGCCAAGCCTAATGTACTGCCTGTGTGGTGATTTTGTGCCTGTTGTATCCATGTGGTGTGTGATTTTCTTATTATAGGTTAATGAACAACATTAAAAATGTGAGTAGCTGATTTGCAGCTTGGTTTGATACCATATGGTGTTACTACAAGTTTGCACCCAGTATCCATGCAGCTTTATTCTGGTTCGAATGAACTGCATGGGCAAAGTGTTAGAATTAAATCATTGAATATAATTCTTGAAAGCCGTAGCTTGTGTATAACAAAAGCACAACAGCACCACCAGTGGTTATAAAAATATGACAGAAGAAAAGTGGCGGAATTACATTACTCATTGGCTTATTACACAGAGTGAAACATCTCCTAGATTTAATCTTTACATAAACATCGATATTTTTCAGGCCATGTTCAACCCACTGACATGTCTGTTAGAAGCAACTGTCTATTTTTCCTGTTAAAAATGAGAAACTAATATATGCATTTGTCAGGTTATGTATGAGGCGCTGCGTCAAAGATGCTTTGGGAACGCCCTTTGGAAAAGTTGGTGTGAAATCCATCCAATCAAAAAGCATTACATCACGGGCGGGTGACTTCACTTGACCAGAAAGTAATGCTTTATATACATTATAATCTCACATTCAGCTCAGGCAGGAACACAAGGAACTCAAGCTGCATAGTGACACTTTGGGAACAAGATACCCACGCCGCCATAGTGAAAAGTGATTGTCCTGTGTGTGTGTGGGACCCAATGTGGCCTTTGCTGTGCCTGGGCATTAGCGGGACGTGACTTTGGCGACTCAGTGCCTGTTCGTTGGCCTTAAACATAGCCAGGTGGGGGCTGAACAAATGCGTTAGAAGTAACTGCTCACAATGCCCACAGTCAGCCCGCCCATCCCCCGAGTGCTAACTGAGCATGCTCGACTCCCAAACACAGTTATGAATTACAGACATGGAAAGAAACACTGTTTTTATTGCTGCCTGCTCGCCTTTTTTTAGACATATTATTCCCTTATATTTTATTAATACACACACACACACTAAAGAAAAAGAGCTTATTGCAGCTTGGCGCGTGTTTATGTAGCATTGACAAGATGACGTAATACTTTTCGATTGGGCGGATTTCACAGAAGATTCAGGCCAAAGGTTATTAAAGGTCGTTCCCAAAACATCTTGATGCAGCTCGAGTTCCTGAAAGGGAAATAAGCACACGGTGTCCAGAGACAAATTAACCAAAAGGACATGATAACAGGACAGGACGCTGTAGAAACACTTCCAGTTTTTTTCGATGTGGTATTTTAAGAAAATACAGCATAAGCAAAGATTTACAGTTTAAAGATTATCGGTCATGCAGTTACCATTCATGTGAGCGTCTAATATGCTATTAATATTGAGACTCCATGATATAATGCATTGCTCAGCCTTTTTTGTCAGTTTGTCAATCTGTTTGTTTTCACTGTTTCCAGGAATGAATAAATGATGAATGAATAAATAATTGATTAATTAAAAAAAAATCATTCATTTTAAGATGGTCTGTTTACTTTAGCCATTAGTGGAAATTTTAAGCAGCACTTTTACCTTTTTTTCTAATGTGTCCCTGGCTTCACTTTATGTCCAGACAGAACTCTCTCGGTGAGGATGGGACGGAGTTGTAGTTTGAAATGCAGTCTGTGACCTTTGGTGAGGAGTAATCTCAGTGGGTTGTGGAAGAGATTTACTCACAGTTCGTGTCTTAGCATGTGTAGGCAACATCACTGCAGCCATGTGCAGCATTTCAATTAGCTGTCCTACTGACAATGTTTTCATCTTTGTTGTTGAACCTTTAGACACCTCTGGCTGTCAACGATACAAGAAAAGCAGATTATAATGCTTTCAAATGTTACAATGTACATTCACAGAATTTAGCAGACGCCATTATCCAGGCTCTTACATTTATCTCTTATATACAACTAACAAATAGGATGAGGCGTGAGGAGTTAAGGGGGCCCAGCAGTGGCAACTCGATGGTGTTGGGCATTGAACCCACACTCTTCCGGTTAGCAGTCAAACACTTTACCCACTGTGCCATCAAGCAGAATAATTAAGTTCAGTTCAATTTCATTTAATTTTTGCTCTAGCAAACAAGCCAGAGGCAAAAAGTGGCAAGAAAAAACTGAGACATGCAAGAAGAAACTTTAAGAGAAACACACTAGTGTGTTGACAAGACATTTAGTATGAGTTTACTAGGAGATTTAAACAAATTATGTGTGTGTGTGTGTGTAGGTCATGCTTCATAGGCCTCTGCTTTTTAAACACAGGCAATTGACTTTGTACCACGAAAAATCGCAGAAGACAAAAGGGGAGTAAAGACATTAATTACTTTGAATGTTTTATGATGTATTAAGCTAGGGTGACCATATGTCCTCTTTTTCTTGGATGTCCTCTTTTTAGATCTAAAAAATGTGTCTGGCTGGGATTTCTAAATAGCCCGAAATGTCTGGGATTCGGCTACTTAGTGGTGCTTTAGTGGTTACTATTATCATCTTACCAACTTTTTCTTCTTCTTCCTTCTCTTCTGGTTTCTGGACCAAGTTTGTTCTGCTAATAGTCCCGCACCGTGTGACGTAGACTCACCAACAATGTGTCAAAACGTGCGGCTTAGTTAGGAGCGATTGGAATTTCAGAATTCTCTGACCAATAATGATTGGCCATTTGACATATGAAAGCACTCAGTACGTTGAGGGAAACCGCATGGCGGGTATTATAGTGTCCTCATATGTTAATATGTGACAGTACAGTCGCGCCCCACCTAACTGTCCCCAGCGCTTGAATAGGCACATGTTTTCTGAACAGCGTGAATTTCTGTTTTTGCTTCTCAGTCGGGATCAATCTTAAGCATAACACATGACCTGTGAAGCTCAGTAGCAAAAAAAAACAGTGCTAGCGACCTAGAAGCCCACATTATCTTTGCAAAATACAAAATTGCAGCTAAAGAAGAGAGTTTGTTGGTTCAATAACAGGTTATTTTGTGAAGACGTGTAACAGAACTGAAAGGAAACAGTGTCACGTAAGAGTTAACAGTTAAAACCTGTTTAAAATCTGTTTTTATTTGTTTACTATTATACTATTATTGAGGGCCAAAAGTTGAATAAAAAACCTGTTTCTTTATAAGCTCAAGTCCTTTTACACAGTTGCATGGTTGTGAAACGCAGTTTTCACTTACCTCCCCACCCCACCTACTTGTCCTCTTTTTAGAAAACTGAAATATGGTCACCCTAATTAAGCAGAAGTAAAATTAAAAATACATTTGTGATATCTAGCAGAAGCCCTTATAAGCCCTTAAAACACAACGGCTTAAAATTGACTGTTCAAAAATCGGTTTCTGTTCTGTTTAGTCTTTCAGTACTCAGCAGCTTAGCAAAATAACAATTGATTCAGAACATTAGTTATGGAAAGATTGCATCATTTTACCGACTCGGACATTTGAGTCTCGTTAAGCAGAATGTAAAAGTTATGTGTTGTTTCCACTAACGCATCCACCGCTTACCTAAACAAAAGTATCACATTCAATTACTGTTTACCAGGGTATTTAGTCTATAATTAATTCACCGCACCTCTTCTCTGACAAATGATTAGTACATCTCCAGAGTCTTTGGGACCGAGTCGTCCGTCTATCACATGGCAGACTCATAACTATGTAATCTCTAGTGGAAACAGAAACAATTACTCCATCTTTTAAGTTCTCCGGTTTCGAGTCGTTCGTCGAAAGTCGTTCGTTTGTACTTGTCATGTGATGTGACGCCATTGGATAGAGAAATTAGTTAATAACATACAACCTTGATTACAAACAGGTTGTTATTATTCTTAGAACTTAGAACTAAACTTTTTATTTTTCCAAAAATGTTCATTGCACATGTCTTGATAATCTCAAAATATTATACATATTATTATTATTACTATTATTATTATTGACTGTAAAATACTGATCCAGCAATTTGGTCCGGAAGCCTCTGGATGAAAGAATCCTTTATGTTTCTGGCTCTTACTCCATGACCAGTAATTTTTATTATACTAATAAAACATTTATATACTAATAAAAAGCTAATAGAAAACATTTATATGCTAATAAAACAAACGACAAAATAATAATAAATCCTTCAAAAAGGGTATATTATTTTTAAATATGAGAAAAAAAACAAGTATCTTTGGTTTATCAGGGATTTTGCCAATATATAGACAAAATTTAAAGCATAATCAACCTCGAAAAATAAACCATCATAACAAAAATTCACACATTTAAAAAAAACCATAAGAAATAAAAAGCAAGTTGAGACTAGAAACACATTATGTGACTGTAAAAGTAAATAATGATAATAGTAATAATAATAATAATAATAATAACTATGCACCCGTTTGTAAAGAAGGTTTTAAATTATCCAATGCATTTACGTCACATGACAAAAGAACAAAACGACTTGAAACCAGAGTCAATACAAAATGAATCGAGTCAAATTAACGATTCGTTCATAAACGTCACACCCTACAGCACATCTTATTATTTTGCACTTTTTTTAAAAGCAGCTGCATGCTAATTAACCAAGATGCTAAAATGAGGTCATAAAATGACAGAAACTGTCAGACAGTGATGCTGGACTTATTAATGTCCCTTGCTTGATATCTCACATGAAAAATGCTCTTTAATTCAAGGTCGGTATAGCCTGTGACAGAGATCCATTTATTTGCTGCTAACTCCTTGGTGCTTGTGCAACTCCTGCTGGTCTCTTTGAATAGTGCCGAGACATATCTGTGGTCTGAATACCAGTTTTAGTCAGTTTTAATATTAAATCCTTACCATGCAGACTGAGCTCAACACTGATATACAGTTCATAGTGAAATAGGAGGACTGATATAAGTGCAGGCAAGTCTTTATCGTAAGACTGCAGCTGAATTCAGGTGAGATGCTACACTAAATTAAGGATGAGCTGTGGGCATAAACTGCTTCTGGGAAATGTAAATATAGTCTTCACCTGGGACCATGTGCAATAGAAGTAAATTGAGCCACAAGTGTAGAAAAGCTCTGAGAGCATCCGGATGAATCAAGCAGGTCAGTGGGGTGATAATGAGCACAGGAGTTGATATTGGATCTTTAGATGACTCAAAACTAGACGTTAAACCTGTTTTCTTGCAGGGGGCTATTTTTAAGACATCTGCATACTCTGACTCACACACGTCTCGCGGTGTCTTTTGGCTCGAATGGGTTTTAAAGCGTTTTTCAGAAATAACATTTCCAACTCGACTGACATTGAAGTTCAGTAGTTAGCGGTGTGTAGGAAGTGTTGTTTACTTGAATGAAAATATATTGAACATTAAAATAGGAACTGATTAGATAAGAACTCACTGCTGCTGGATTTGACCCCATGTGGACTATCTGGAGGTATATAGGATCGCTGTGGGTAGAACTATGGTTAGGAGTGGTAAATATGCCGTTCTTGTGGTCAGTTTAGCATTAAGATCTTTATTGTTGAACATCTGATGACTTTGGTAAAAAGACATTTATGGTAAAAAAACAAAAACAAAAAAAGAAAACGCTAATGTTTATACTCCATATATAAGTCAAAACAGTTGGGACAAAATTAGCTAGACAGCTAATTTAGCCAAATGCTGGTAGGTAACCAAGGTATCAGTATTCATTGTTTTCAACAGCGTTATCGCAAACAGAAACAAGTACCCGGGAAATTTCTTGTCACCTTGTTATTTAAACACATTGCTTTTCCGTTGAATTTGAGCGGAACCTGACTAAACTGGTCAACGGAACACACTTTTATAGAGTGGAACATTAACTGAAGCGTCACACCAGGCAGTGATGAGGAAGAGCCTAACCTGCGCTGAACACTGCCGGGCGGTGTGGCACAGCATGGCATTAATTTTCGTTATATATTGTATACCTTTTTTTCTTTTAAAAATTTCAGTGTATCTCTATGAAAAAACGGAGAAAAAACAAGAACTACTCTCAAGTCATCATAAATTTAATACAGGTTTTGCGTAAAATGTGCTAAATATCTGGCTAGCTAGTTTTGCTTTGTCCGATTTGTTTAGTCAGCTAGCCTGGATGTTGAGTTGCTGAGTTGTGTTACTGGCTTATTTTGTGTGCGGATCATTAGCATACTGTTAAACACCAAGAGACCTTAAGGCTAAAAATGCATAATAAATTTGGATAGAAATGGTCTTGTCTTTTTACTGTCGCAGACATTGATGCTGCTAACTAAAGCATTTGGCACTTGAAGTGTAGAGATTTGGCAGGAAACTGCATAATGTTTAAAATACAAAAATGCACATACTTCCTTTTGGTTGACTAACAATATTTTTCTAAAAAAAAAAGTAAAGTTAAAGTATAATTTACATTAACAGCATTTGGCAGACGCCCTTATCCAGAGTGAAGTACATTTAATACACTCATCCAACTAAGCAATTGGGGATTACAGGCTTTGCTCAGGGCCTCGGCAGTGGTAAATTGGTGGTACTGGTAATCTAACCCACAATCTTTAGGTTAGCAGTCCAACACCTTAACCACTGAGCTACCATTTTCCTTAATGATAAACTGTACTGTACTGAAAATACATTTGTATTGTGACTTGTAACCCACTTTGGTTTGTAGATAACGGAAAAAGAATTGTTAAAAATACTGTTGTGTATTAAAATTCCGGTAATGGCAAAAAAAAAACATTATATAACTTCATATCAATCAATAAATTGGGAAGATTTATTTAGGATTCCAGTTTATTTTTGTATAGAATGTAGGAAGCATCTTCTCACTTTAGACAATCACTGCAGTATTTCGGCTTGTGTGTTTGTGTGGAGACGGGTTACAGTTCAGTTTAACAAAAATGAGCCAATAAACTTTCCATCTTATAACTTATTTAGGCTGCACATTCAGAGCAAAAGTGGTCCCTATAGTGGATGTTATGAGGCTCGAATGTACTCCCGTATGGCTGGAAATCGATCACCTGCTAAGCTGGGTCTTAGTGTACTCTGGAATTTAAAAATTAAAAAAGGGCTTTCTTTAGCCTCAATGACGAAGAAAAAAAAGTCAAATGTATATAGGTTCAAAATCTTTAATTTGCAGATTACAATATGAAGGAACAGTGAAATGAGCAATGTTTTATCATTGTTTATTGCTTATTACCCTGAGGTACCAGAGCCCAGTTTCCTGCCCGTTTCCTCGAATTCAAGGAGCGTCGAGGATAGATTGGGTCTTACTCTACTCCCCTGACTACAGTTACATTACAGGCTACAGTTTACATTACATTTAATCACTATTACCATAAGCTGCAATTAACAGACATTTAATGTCATCCAGATGAGGATGGGTTCCCCCTTGAGTCTGGCTCCTCTCAAGGTTTCTTCTTGTTTAATCTCTGGGAGTTTTTCCTTGCCCCAGTCACCACCGACTTGCTTACACTTTTTCACTGTTACTGCAGTTTCTGTGTGATATACAAATAAAAATAAACTGAATTGAGTTATTAGTTGTTTATAGATTTTATAATCAAAACAAGACATGACTAATAAAAGCCTTTGCTTGTCACATAAACATTACTGCACAGTGAAAATTCTCTCTTTTTTCCAAGCTTGAGAGGTCGCTCGGTTTCAGGGTGCTTGGTCAGCGGAGAATGGTAGGAGCCTTGCTCAGGAGCCCAACAGTGGCAGCTTGGCAGTGCTTGAACCCTGATTTATTAATCAACAATCCACAGCCTGAACCATTTGATCCTCGACTGCACTGAATGTCAGTCTATTAAGAAAGGGGGGAGTGAGGAAGTGGTAGCTCATTGCTTAAGGAGTTGACTGATAACTGGAAGACTGTAGGTTCGATTCCCAGCCCCATCATGTTACCACTGCTGGGTCCCTATGCATGACCCTTAACCCCTAATTGCTCAGTAAATGCAAGTCACTCTGGATAAAATTGTCTGCTAAAATGCTGTAGATGTAAGAAAGGAAGTCGAAAGAGTGATTTGGCATTCTCCCAGCTTCATGCATGCTGCTATTACACTGAGTCATGGCATTGGTCCATTTTTAAAGTATGAAAGATTGGCACATTTGTAAGAAGAATATCCTCCACTTGAGGAACAAAAACTGCAGTAGTCTTTTTTTGATATTTTCATCCAAGGTGATATTCTATCTAATATGGAACTGGATATATGAGAATGTAATAATCACATCAAACATAATGTAATTTCCATTTCATGGGCTGCTAACCTCGGTGCATGATATACTGCAATTCCAGGCAATCAGAGTAGCTGGACAGACTGCAGTGCCAAAACGATATCACAGCCTCACTTTATGATGGAGGTGAGCAAATTTTACAAGGCAGCCATTTCCCTGTAGCGAAGCAGATGCGCAAGTGTGACTTGAAGCAGATGGACAGAAACACATGCATGCATGCTGCTTGTAAGACCAGCGAGTTTAATTTTGACTCAATTTGGCCTTTTACTTCAATTTCTGTAATTAATACACTGGCATTGGGGAAGATTGCGTCATGCTGCTGCATGGTTGCTTCAATACAAAAACAGTCAAAATGCCTAGCAGTTGCTGAGCAGTGCATAAATTTAAGTGGGCAGTGACTGGACTAATGACTTGGGCTGACTCCAAAGAGCATGTAGATGTAGAAGCTCTTATTGGCTGGGGAGCATGCAGGCCCTCCCTCTACTTGTTCAGTCTTCCCTCTGGACCCATCCTTCCCCTTATTCAGAAAGGAGAGCTGCATTCATTCTGCTAATCGTAGGTAGGGGTGGATTAAATAGAGACGTATGCAGTTAAAGAGTACAACCAATTTATCAAGCATACTTACTGTAATTCTGGACATCTTACTACAAAGGGTTTAGCCTGCAATTGTGCTCTGTTGTTATTAAGCTAAAGCGGTTTTGCAGTCCACAAAAGACTTTTGTTGGACACAAAGAAAAAACACTTGTGCAGCACAGAGTTTTTCGTTCAAATTAATGGTAAAATTTGAAAAATATGTAAAATATGAAAAAAGGGCAACACGGTGGCTTAGTGGCTCAATGTTGCCTTACAGCAAATGGTCTCTGGGTTTGATTCCCGGGCAGGGCTCTTGCTGTGTGGAGTTTGCATGTTCTCCCTGTGCTTGCGTGGGTTTACCTGGGGTACTCCGGTTTCCTCCCACCGCCAAAAAAACATGTATGTTAGGTTGATTGGTGATTCTTAATTACCCATGGGAATGAGTGTGTGTGTGTGTGTGTGTGTGTGTGGCCCTGTGATGGACTGGCGACCTTTCCCGGTTGTACCCCTCTTGCATTTCGCCCTTTCAGAGACGGCTGGGATAGACTCCAGCTGATCCCTGTGACCCCGAATTTAGAGAATAAGCAGGTATAAAAGATGAATAAATTATTGAATGAATGAATATGAAAAAAATGGATACTAGACGATTTTTGTAAAACATTAAGTAAAGCTGCAGCATGTAATATTGTACCAATATAGCATTCAAATTTCAGATCTAAAAATTAAAATTCAGATCTAATTCATATTTGTGGCATACATATTCATACAGAGTACAGGATGAACTTTAGCTGAATTTATGATATTATTAATGCTTAAATCTTTTTAGTTTGTTTTCTTAAATATAATTTTCTATCCCTGATTACAAAAAGAAGCTGCCATAATGTGAAAAGTAGCAAAATGCCTTGTGGTGAGCGAAGAGAATTTTAAGCTTGCATAATTCAGCATGTCTGAATAATTTAAAGTTAGGGTTAAGGGGGTCCTCACACTTTTTAAATTATTTTGACCTAAGCAAGGAGGAAATGCAGCTGCAGAAAAACAAGGATTATATGAATAATATTACATAAACACTCGCAGCACAACAGATTTCGCCGTATATTTGTGAGTTAAATGCATCAAATATCAATAAAAGACAAAATTGGCGTAATAAGTAGCTCCATTAACACTAACTCGAGCAACACTGTGACATTTTTCGTTGGCGCAGAAGGTGGCTTAATGTGTGTGTTTGCCTCCTGGGTTGTCACCAGGTACTAACTAATAATTAGAGGCTGGAAGTTAGACATGAAACTGCTGTGATTAGCCAGTTAGCCAGTAATATGTGACCTGGTGGAAAAAATTGGAATTGGGTCACTTGATACATGCAACGTAAATGCAGCCTATATGCTGTTGGAGAAAGAGGGCGAGGAAATATGATTCAACAAAACTTTATTGAGTAACTCAAGAGACAAAGTAAGAAAACAGAGAAAAAGGAACTAGCGTACAAGCAAGAGCATTAACCATTAGCGATTAGCATTAGCGTTTAGCATTATAAACCGAAGAAGACAAGGAAACGACACACATATACACACAGATAGACGGGGGAAAACAAGCAACATCTGGACACAACGAGAAAACAGTAAACCAATGTCAAGACTGGGAAGGACAGAAGGACAGCACAGGGCTACATAAATAAACAGTTTCAGGATGCCCTCTGGTGGTCTTGTAGGGAATCTTTCTCCTTATTTCCAGCTGTTACAGCTGTAGCATTATACTATTTCTTTACTAAAAGGCCTAAACACTGTTCTAGCATGACAGTTGCCTCGTAAACAAAGCGACTGAGTTACATAAAGACATGCACAGTGCTTGGACCCCAAAACCACTAAACACCTGTGACATGAACTGGAAGTGGAACCCTGAACCTCATCAGCCAACATTTCACTCATACTATTGCAGCTGAATAAGAAAAACAAACGTCAAAGAAAGTGTGGAGGTTAATGTAGGAGAAGGGAGGATGTTCAGAAATCAATAGATGTGTTAATCGGGTGATTTTATAGATTGTATATACTGTATACACACAAGAGTGTAGGAAGTTCACCAAGCAGCAAAACAAGTAGTTTTGTTTTTTTGTTTTTTTTTGTAGTTTATTCATTTACGTCATTCAAAAGTTTTCTCCAGCTGAATGTCTCTCCTTTCACTGCAATTTTAATGAACACCACAAATGGGCGAGTAATGAGAAAAAGCACATAAGATGTCGGAATTTTGTCACATACGTGAGAGTTAAAACACATACTTTATATATGCAAAAGGAGAAACGATGGAAAGAAATGATGGAAAGGCACATAATCTTTCCAGAACAATTTCTTTATCTGGCATATGAAAGACATGTTTCCGAACATTCCTGTCATAATAAATACAGTTTAAGCTCGGATTTTTTGTTGAGACGTTAATGTGCTGAAAATAACGCTAGACTTTTGGACCACTGAAGACACACCAGAAACATCCTCACATTGATTCTTGTAGTGAGCGAGAGTGAGGATGTTTACATCACTGCTTTACTGTAACAGCACATCCCTTTAATAATAAGGTGGCCAGTCGGAAGTTACAGTAAGTCAGGACATAAATGTAGTTTATAAAACACTAACCAAAGTCATCGTAATCCTTTTTTTCGTATATTTTGGTTGCTAGAAGTTTCTTTATGCACTGAATATTATGGATGGACATTTCAACCCCCAAATGCATTACAAGACTTATTTTAAAATAAAATTTGCAAAACTTTGCAATAATCTGCCGATTCCAGTGGAATGTCTTTTCTCTGTAAATGTCTTCTTGTTACTCCTCAGCATTTTTAAAGAAGTTACTAAAAGAAGCGATTTCTCATGGCTGTTTTTGATTATATTTCTGTTTCTCTGGTAGATTCGATGGACTAAGACAGCAGGCAGCGTGTCAGACCGCTTTCAGGATTCGAGTGTCTTTAATGAGACACTTCACATCGCTAAGATCCAGAGGCACCAAGGTGGACGCTATTACTGCAAGGCTGAAAACGGACTCGGCTCGCCAGCAATTAAGTCGATCAGAGTGGATGTCTACTGTGAGTATTCATTACCTTTAATGACCAGATCTACAGTATTCTCTCTCTCTCTCTCTCTCTCTCTCTCTCTCTTTCTCTCTCTCGCTTACTCTCTTGCTTCTTTACTGTAACTTGAGTAAAAATTGTGGTCAGAATTGAAACTTTTACCAGAGTCATTTCAAACATGCGTATCTGTCATTCTACTTGAGTATATATATCTCTGTATACATATATATATATAAAAAATATGAAAACCACACCCTGTGTATATTATATATACGGGAAAAAGTATAGAAAAGCAAATCAACTAGCAGAATTATGTTACAGTTCCTTAAAAATAAGCTGAAATAAACAATTATTTGCTTAAAGGTGATATGGATTATGGTCTTATGATTGATATGATGGTAAATTAAGTTAGCTAATAAATAGTAAATTGAAGAACTGATACCAGAAAAATCTACTTACGTACATTAACGAAGTGTTTGTTACTTCCCATCTCTGTATAAACTCTATACTGACTTGCCCATTGACTTGTGTCCTTTGTAGTGGACATTTTGTTTTCATGAATGTTGTTAGAATTTTTTGAACTACTCTATTGTGTTATGATGTTCCGTATAGAGGACATCACAGGCTTTTTATGCCATTTGATTTGCAGGAAATGGAAAAGTCTAAATCTAGTTCTTACACTGCAACTCCAATATGATCACCATAGGAACAAGCACATTTTATTGAGTTCTAAGTTTGAAATAAAAATGGTGCTGTGATCAACTACACTACACGTGCTTTAAAATAACAGATCAAATGTAAAAATTCTAAATTGTAAAATGTTTTTTATTTAGAAATTAGTTGGAAATTTCACACACACAGCAACATATAAATTTGTTCATGCTCCATACATTCGCATTATGCCCTCATAACATGATAGACGTTAAAACAAGACGAAAAAACACAACCTACCGAAAACTCAAAATGCAAAATCACACCGCTCCCACTCCGGCTCGGTAACATTCTCTGACAGGAACCAGCAGAAACATTTTTCTTTTACCAGAAAGCAGCATAAAAAATATAGTTTGATACTTACATATAAACTGTACCATTAAAAGAAATAATATCGATCGTGCCACCAAACAGATTGAAATTAAAGTAACGAGTCTGGTTTAAAAGTGTAAAAAGTAGAAAGTACAAATATTTGTGTAAAAACTGTAATGAGTAAAAACAAAAAGTCAGAAAAATAAATAGTAAATTGAAGAACTGATACCAGAAAAATCTACTTACGTACATTAACGAAGTTTTTGTACATTGTTACTTCCCATCTCTGTATAAACTCTATACTGACTTGCCCATTGACTTGTGTCCTTTGTAGTGGACATTTTGTTTATATATATATATATATATATATATATATATATATATATATATATATATATATATATATATATATATATATATATAAAAGCGTAGAATAGGTCCAGACACACAAGGGAGGTAGTGCCGTGAGAGCAGAAATATATAAATCAGTCAATAAAACAATAGCCAGAAGATGGATATATGGATATATGGATGGATGGATAGATGGATAGATAGATAGATAGATAGATAGATAGATAGATAGATAGATAGATAGATTTATTAAAGCACTTATCATTGACAGAAGCAGCAAGGCAGAATACATAAAGTCCATGCATTTACTCTGGCATTGATTACTGATTGACTCTATGATTGCCTTTACTACTGAACATCTTAAAACCTGCTTTTTACACACATATTCATTTTTTCTTTGCTTTATCAGTGCCGTCATTGAAACAGTTAATTGTATTTGTCAAGGACGAGCGTGAACAACTAATACATTCAGAAGTTGGGTACATTAAAGTATGTATAAATCTAGTGCAAAGGCTGTAGTGCGGTGAGTTCCTGAAAGTGCTATAGCACTAAAATAATCATGGAACAGTGTCATAAAACCGAGTAAAACAGGTTTGATTCTCTGTAATTTTGACAGTTTTTTCTTTATTATTATTTATCCTTTTTTTCCCCTATACATTTACATTTGCAGCATTTGGCAGACGCTTTTATCCAGAGCGACGACCTTTCATCTGTTTTATATTGGGGTGTAAGTGCCTTGCTCAGGGGCCCAACAGAGGTGGTTTGGTGGTGCTGGGAATCGAACTCCGGTCTTTCTGGTATCTGTTCAACACCTTAACCACTAAGCAACCACTTCCCACTTTCCCTATACAAATAATAACTTTAATACAAATAACCCTCTATACAAATAAAAATTTAAAATAAAAGATTTCAGAATAAATATGTAGTGTATAAATATAACATGTACTATTATACTAGTATATGTCATGGTAGTTAATTGATAACCTTAGTTCTATTTAAAAAAAATATATATATCCCACTTGGAATGAGGGTCTCTTCTGGGAAGACCACAAAAAATCCCGTTCTCAGTGCAGGATCTTACAGAACGGTTGGATGATAAGGAAACTGAAGTAAAGCGTAAATCATATGCTATTGAATCTGAGTTCTATTTATATCTAGTAGGATGTTCCAGTGGTGTGCAAACATTTATTGATTTTCCAGTCCGTCTGATGGGATAGTTAAAAATCTTTAAGGACACATAAAGAAAAGCATATAAAGCACACATGGAGTAAACCCCACCTTCATCTAGTAGAGTGACAGAGTTTGCATGTCTTCAGCTGTGTTTCTGGGTTTTTTGTCTGTGTACCCAGGATTCCTCAGCATGTGTGTTCCAATTATTACAATCATTAATGTCAGTTAGTAGTCAATGCATTCAGCACATCACATTAATTCTGTAAAAGTTCCACTCAGAAATTCTTTATTCTGTTTGGAGGCTTTCTCTTATTATTGAATATGTCATAGCTATTGGAATATGATACAAACAAAATGTCATCAATCGTCGCTTTGGACTGAAGCTTTGGAGAAGCAGTGGAGTAGCTTCTCTGTGGCTGAATATCAGGATCCTAAATCTATCATCTCCAGTTAAGTGTTGGAGAACTGAGTGCTATCATGTTTCTTACTTCTGATGCAATTCCATCTGTTTATTTCCAGAGAACCTAATATTTCAATATTTTTCTTGATCTATAGTTGGACTTCGAAGTTGTTTTCAAAGAAGTGCAGCATCACTGAAAACACCTAAATGAAAAAAGGACAATTTTGTAACTCTGGGTTTAATACGTGTAGCTTGCACACTTTAAATATTTCTAGTAAAAAACGATGATTTAATTGACAGTAGATGTTAGAGGATAGAGAATGCCTTAGCACATCCCATAGACAGACCTGCAGTGCACTACTACAGCTACAGTCGTTATACTGCATGCTATAAAAATATTTTTTAGACTACACTATAATTTACAAATTTTTTAAAACCGCACTCCCGTTTGCGTGTCTGTAGGGAGCACAATAATTTGCATACAAAAAAAGGGATGTTACACATTTAGCTAAAACCTACAACATGCTTCTGTTGCATTGTTTTCTTACCCTCTAATGAGTCTGCACAAATTGTGTAAGATGCATTTACAAAAAAAAAACAACCTCTTTGCACACATATCACTGGTTCCCTTTTCCTGTAAACTCACGTGTAATCCCACTCTGTGTACTATGAGATGAATCCCATGTGGGGACGTCACATGCAGCAACATTTGATTTCCATTTGCTTTTTTTTATCATTGCATTCTGTTTATTTTATTTAAAAAACTAAGGTGCAAAAGAACAACAGTGCAGCATGTAAACATGCGAAGACATGCAAACATTCTGGCAGAATTGTTCTATAGCCGTTTTTTTGAGGGGTTCTAATATACAAGAACTATCTTATTAAAAAATAAAGAATTGTCCATAACAGATTGACATGCAAAAATAGGTGTCAGATTACTTTACAAGTAGTTCTAATGGTTCTAATGGTAACCCTTTAGAACCCTAATCGTTCTACTGGTTAAAACGTGAATAAAATGCTATTCTGTAAATGTATTCTGTGGACATTCAGGGTTCTATGGAAACTACCACCTACATGTAGATGAATGCTGCCTCTTGCTTTTTGTACATAAGATATAGACACCTTAGATATGCGGGGGTCGACCCATTATCAGCACTGATATTATTTATTTTTGTGATTATTGGTATCGGCCATATTCAAAACCGATTGCTGATAAAATTATTTGATTTAGAAACGCACTATTCGGCTCTGATGAGCATCTATTGGTCCCCAGTGAGTGTGTCTTCAGTGAAGTGTCTGCAATTTATGACAAGAGAAGAAGAAGCAAACTGACTGGAGAGCAGGCCGAGCAGCTCTGCTTCCTGCACCACAACCTGATGCTGCTGGATTCAGACTACTAATCATTATATTTTTATTAGCCTGTAATAACTTATGTTATCTTTAGAGAGTTTATACATTTATTTTTCATTATTTGTTAATTTTTTTTGTCTTATTTGAATTTTACAAAATGCTGCTGGGTGCTTTCTGCACTGTTTATATTATTACCATTAGTATTATTATTGTTATTATAGAATAAAGCTTTTCTGAATCAAATAATTTTATCAGCAATTCAATTTTGAAAATGACCGATACAAATAATCTTGAAAATAATTAATATATGTTACACACACATATATATATAGATATATATATAGATAGATATATATATAGATAGATAGATAGATAGATAGATAGACAGTCATTTTAAATATTGGTTCATCTGTAATAATCAGTATCAGTATCGGCCCTGGAAAAACACGTATTGGTCGATTTCTAATGCATATAAAACCATTTTTTGCTCTATTCTTTTTCTTAGAATAGAAAGAAAGAATGTGTCTGCAAAACTAACAATAAAGCATCTGCTTTACTCCATAGAAGACTGGCGATTACTGCATAACCCTGTATATAGGAACACTGTAGATTCTAACTTCATCTGTAAAACACTATGTTAAAAATGTTCTGTGCAGTCGGTGACAATAAACCTGCTAAAGTATAGAACGAAACTCAAAAACTCCACATTTCTTACGTGTTTGTTTAAAACATGTTTTGCCCTTTTTTTCCCCTCAGAATTATTTGCAAGCATCTTTCATGTACACCTTGTTTTCTGTTTTCCAAAGGAATACATTTTGAGAAAGCTGAATTTTAATCACATGGTGATCCAACCTTTCAGCGCTGCTTGTATTAGATGCCTGGGAAGTAGCAATGGAGACACTTGATGAGACACAACAGTTGTTGTGTAAAATTTTTAGTTTATTCTTGCTTTTAGCCTTGGAATTTGTACCCCATGTATTTTTTATGGGTTTATGTTCAACATATTGCGTAAATGCAGCTTCTCCCATGAGATGTATTGAAGACGTCACCCAGCGGTGAAGATAATTGATGAGCCTTTGCTAGTTCTCACTATTTTTAGTGCTTTAGTGCTGCAAAGCTGTGATTGCTAATTAGCATTGTAATTGCTACTTTGGACACCGGGGCGCTTAGCATTTACGACCTGGCAACATCAACGTTGCTGAACCTTCTCTTTGTTGTTATGGCGCTTTTACTGTCTTTGTGAACCTGCCTGTAATGTGAGTGCGACCTGCTAGTGCTGGGATAGACAGATCCATTAAGTGAAAGCTCTTTAAGATAGACAGATAGTGAGACACCAGATTAGGTCCAGATGCACAAAAGGAGGCAGCTGTCAGAGCAGAAAAATAAAATAATAAATCAATAGTTCAAAAAAGTTTCCATTTTCCACTTTGTTTTGTTCTTGTACTGCTCAAATAATCCAATTAAATCATTTTCACGATTTATATGTGCGATTTCTATAGAATGAGAGGGCAAAGAAGTCATCCTAGGTAAATTTATCCGCAGCCGAAACAAACCCTTCGGCCTTTCTCACAGATGTGAAAGAAACAAGATAAGCATGAGCATTACGACTGAAGCTCCCTGAAGCCAGTCAGGCAAAGCCGTCAGGAGTAATCGGTGCACTACTCATCCGACTCTACCCCAGACCTGCTACCTGATCACTTGGTGGTGGGATATGGATTGCGCAATAGAATGAATTTTTTGAGGTTATTTCCCTGGACACTTTGCCCAAGTGGCGTTTGATCCAAGAGCTGCCCTAGTGAGTGCAAAATCTTTCAATCCTCAGTAATTAATGAGTATCGCTCTACTCAGTGGCTCAGGAGTGCTGATATTGCCTACACTCTTACTGATACCCTTTTAGACCATCTTGAGCTCTGTTCTTTCTTTCTTTACTTTTATATTTTAATACTATAAGTGTGGAAAGGGTTTTTTTTAGATTGAAGATAAACAGTTTCTGTCTGTTTGTAGATACGCAGTGGGCTTTTACACTGTAGGACATTTTTACAGAATGGTTATTTACGTAAACAACATTAATCTAGGTAATTTCTCCTCTCCTTCTAGACTTGGACAGTGAATTCATTAAAGCGGTTTCACATCTTTGTAGCTTAAGGATTTCTGGGCTGTGTGTTCTACCATTAAATCTGCACAGCAGAGAAAAAAAAAACTGGAGCTCTGCGTACAGCCTACTTCATCTGAACACTGCAGGATTTCTGCAGGATGTATAACCCCTTATAGCAGCATCTCAGGCTGGTCAGTTAAAAAAAAATAAAAAAAAGGATGTTTTAACGTCTGATCTGGCTTGTTGTTTGCAAACTTTGGAAATAAAGGTAGTAGAGATGTATGGCTTGTTTTTATTAAACATTTATAGAGAGCAAACTTTTGAGGTCATGAACATTCACAGCTTTTCCTCAGTGCCATTTTACCTGACTATCTACATGTTTACACCTTTGACTTCTACTTATTTTTGCAGAACTGGTCAATTCTGGTTTTACACGCTAGCAAAAACTAGTGTTGTAACCAGTGTAACATATTTTATCCACATGTAGAAAAATAATCAGAACATATCAGTGTAAATATCATTTAATTATTTAATCACTATTATTATTTACACAGGAATTCAGTTCTGTCTTCGGAATTCTGGGATGTGGTAGCGCAGTGGTTAAGGTGTTGGATTGCTGATTGTAAGATCAGGGTTTGCTTCCCAGCACCACCAAGTTACCACTGTTGGGCCCCTGAGCATTTACATTTACAGCATTTGGCAGACGCCCTTATCTTATTTATACAACTAAGCAATTGAGCGTTAAGGGGCCAAGCAATGGTATCTTGGTGGGGCTGGGAATCGAATCCACGATCGCTGGGTTAATAGTCCAACACCTTAACCATGAGCCACCACTTCCCTGAACTTTAGGCAGCCTGAGCAAGGTGTTTAACCCTAGATAAATGTTTGTCACTCTGGATAAGGGCATCGGCCAAATGCTGTATATGTAAATGTATCAAATTGAAGTGAAAACATTAAACAAACAGTTCAATAAATCCATCCGTCCATCCATCCATCCATGAGTATCCAACCTCAGAAAACACGGAGTCTATCCGGGGAGACTTGGGGCACAAGGCAGTTGACATCCTGGACAGCGTGCAAACCCATCACAAGGCGCATATGCATGTTTTACACACAATAGAGACAATTTAAAGGTTTCCAATCAGCCTACAAAACAAGAATTTATAGTAGGGAAGTAAACCAGAGTACTTACAGGAAACCCTGCAATCGGACCTTAGCACCAGAGTTGTGAGGCAACAATATTAACCATTAAACCACCAAATGTGTCTCACTTATGGTATTATGATAAAATTGCAGTACATTTTTTTTTTTGTATTCAAGTCAGTCATTTTTGATGCATTGCAGTCAGGAGGAACAGCTTGACTCTAAAGTTCTGCTGTGGATGCTCCATATCTTTCACTTTGTTAAATAGCGCTTTTTGCACAAATTGAAGTATGTAAGTGCACAGCATACACGTCTCTTTGAGTTAGTGGTTGCTTTAGCAACAGCGTTTAAGCCAGCACATTCATATCT
This sequence comes from Bagarius yarrelli, assembly GCA_005784505.1. Taxonomy (NCBI): domain Eukaryota; kingdom Metazoa; phylum Chordata; class Actinopteri; order Siluriformes; family Sisoridae; genus Bagarius; species Bagarius yarrelli. The sequence continues at coordinate 5,537,131 of VCAZ01000016.1, forward strand.
GCCTGTGAAACGTCTTTTTAGCTGGCCTAATTGTTAGAGGCATACTGTTACAGAAAATTCATCAGCAACAACACACAGCAAAAAAAAAAACCCACACCCAACCCTTTACCATGGCTACAACACAAATTCTAACACTATATAACACTCCGTAGTGTAAGCTTATCTAGTTAACTCGAAAAAAATGGTCAGTTGGTGTCTAAAGAATGTAGAACATTAAATACCCAGTATTAACACACCTCTATTTACATAGTATATATAGTTTGTCAACAAATATTGCATTTTTATATAGTTATTATTGTCTATTGACATAATATATATATATACATAAAAGCAATTTATTATTTTAAGTACCTTTGGCGCCCCCCTGATGGTCACAGGGGGCCCAAAGCAGCCGCTTAGTTTGCTTATGCCATGAGATTATTATATGCTTACTTTGAATTAAAACTTTATTGAACCTAAAACTGCATTTACACAGTAAACAAAATTAATAAATATCAAAATACAGGGTTGTGTTTAGTTGTTATATTATCTGTGTTGGTGTCCACCTGAGTTGACGTCATGCACCATTGTCGCTTATTTAGTGATGTTCGACTTGCATTGACAGGCAAAAATCTCATCCGTCTGCTTACACAGCAGTCGCTAATGCACGTATCCGATTTATTACCACATACAACTGCGGCCTGAATCCGATCTAAAAATATCGGAGTCCATGTGATTTTTTTTTCCTGCTTACACTGTCATGAGTCAAATCCGATCTGTGCCACACTGGGGAAAAAAATCGGAATTGGATCACCTGATACGTGCAGTGTAAATGCGACCTAAAGCAAAATTTCTATGGAAACATTTTACTATTATCTATTGTAAAGCAGGATGGAACACAAAACACACACAAAAAAACTGCAAAGACATTGTAAAATTCTAGTCGACACAAAAGGAAGAAACTGCATTTATGGCTTACACATACATCACAATACAGTAACAGTCTTCTCTTCACATGTCCCAGCTTGTTAGGGAGCTGAGCACTAGGTCAGCTGTGATATAGAGACCTTGAAGCAGAGAAGGGTAAAGGCCGTGCTCACGACCCCAGAAGTGGCAGCTTAGTGGTGCTGAGACTTAAACCCCCAACCATCTAATCAGTAACCCTGAACCTCTACTACCTCAAACCCTGGGCTTGTCCCAGATCCACAATAATGCTTTTTCACACAACTTGGTGCAATAAGCAGGTGGCTAGAGATTCCCCTGGATATCAGGTCATGTACAAGAAAGGGCAAAATTGCTCAGAATGTTCTCAAAATTGCAACATTCTCTTCTTTGTCACTGCCTTGAGCAAGCATGGAGCACTCAGTCAGGAGATATAACGGGCTTTTCTGAATGGTTAAATGAAGTGTTTTTCCATCCATACCTCCAACACACAATCTTGAAGCTTTAAAAACTGTAAACAGAACCTTACAGTCTATAAGCCAGAACACTCATGGGGCATCAACAACCATTGAATGGAATCTGTTTAACAATTAAGAAGGTATTAGATCATAGAATGTCATTCACACATTGGTCTGCCTATTATATTATTTTATCATATTAGATTAGATTTAACTAATTATTAATCATTTTATCTAATTTATACTGCTGGGTAGTTGCAGGTTAAAAGTCTGCTCAGGGACCCCTCTAGTGGCAGCGTGGTTGTTGAACCCACAATCACCCAGTCAGCAGGCTAACACCTTGACCACTGAGCTACCGCTTCCTCACTCCCAAATCGAAACACAGGATAGAATACAAAGAATACAAAAACACAGGAAAGAATACAAATGACCGCATAGTATAAATACTGTATAGGATGTACTACAGTGGGGTATATAAATACTGATGAGGTATACTGTATGTCCAGGCATGAGAAAGCTCTGTGGAGCATGTGGATTAGAACATCCTCCATACCTACACTCTTTGTGCATACTAAACAGAGATGCTTGAGGAGCAAGGTCTTTTTTCATGTCAGTGAGCTGGTCTGTAGCCCTTAAGCCTGCTGAGATGTTCTTTACCAATACAAGGAGTCTGACAAAGCTGGGGAAACTTTTTGCATTCTAGCTTGTCCTTGTATTTTTCTTTGTACTCACCGAGTTGGCTCGGAACCTGTAATCCCTAAGTATTTGATCTCAGTCTTATCTGCTGCACTGAAGACAGTCTTCTTTGACGATCAGCAAGTTTTTCAGGCCCTTTGGGATTTATGGTTTGTTAAAGAGAAAAAAAAGCAGAAAAGGTTTGTTAATGCACTGGAGGAGTCTTTCAGTACTCTTCTCAATGTGTTTCAGAAAGCATAAATGACAGTCGGTATGTTCCAGGTCATTCTGCTCAGGCTCATTTGTCTAAGTCCTTACAATCAATCAATTTTTTGCATGCTATTCAAAATCACAGACATTATTTTAGCATTGAGGTAATATAGAACAGTGATTAGTCCAGAGTGACAAAAACAAGATTGACAGCTGTGTATTGTGCATTTGTAGGAATTCATCTTTTTATTCAGTATTAACCACAATCTTTCACTAGTTTTACTTTAATTGATCAGCTTCAGTACCTCTGGAAATGACAAAAGATAGTATGTTGTGGATCCCAAAATCATCCCTCAGATCATCTGAGCTTGGTCTTTTGGCTGTTCCTCGTTATTAGATGTCCACTATAGCTGGTAGGTCATTTGGTGTTAATACTCTTCCTAAATTATATTTAGGAATACACTACCACTTACTATATATAAATATACAATGATTATATATTTATATATATTATATATAAATATATAATCGTTGTCCACTATTAGGACTCGGCTAACAACGTATTTGTTTAATATGTATTTTGGATAATGTGGCTCCCTTGGCCTTATGGTTTGTATTGTCTATGATGGTATTTACTATATAAAGCGACCTTAAGCAATGAAAAGGCGCTATTTAAATAAAACAACAAACAATGTCTGACGGACACCCTTATCCAGAGTGACTTACATTTATTCGAATTTTTTTAATCGAACTGAGCAGGTTAAAGTTAGGGGCGTTGCTTAAGAGCCCAGCAGTGTCAGTTACTGCTAGTTATTGAACCCACAATCTTCTGATCAGCAATCCAACCACTTAAAGTGTCCATGAATGTCATGTACTTCACAGTTCAGATGAATCAGATGAATCAGTATCCGTGATTATAGGTCTCATATGTCAGCCAGCTATTCGTTTCTACGGTTGCCAGCTAATAACTACTTAGAATTTGTATTTTTTAATTTTGTATTTATTCTATGTTGTTGTTAGCAACAAGATAACTTGAAACTCAACTGATTTGAGGAGAAGGATTTGTAAAGCATGTGTGGAGCTGTTATCTAAACCGGATGAATCCAAAACCTAATAATCAGTAAAGATACAAGAGGTTTTTTTTTTCCCATCTTAGCTAGGGCTGCACGATATTGAAAAAAAAAACCCCACATTGCGATATTTAGTTTATCGTTATAAATATTAAATATGAATAAATATGAATACATTTAAATAAATTTCATTAGATAAACGGAATAGCTCTATTTGGAAAGAATTCATTATTCCAGAAGGATTGAGGTTTAGATCATTTGTAAATATAATACACAAATTATAAGCATAGATAAATAAAACTATGCAAATGAAATAAGTGGTGCTTTATGTTTTTCCAGAGATTCAGATACAGAAATAGCAATCAGAAACCAATTTCCGAGGCAGAGCCATGTTGGCCCAAAGCACTGTGGCTTCCTGGGTCTCTAATTGTTTTCGTACTGCTTTCCAGATCTGCTCATCTCAGAACTGTTTGAAAACATAAACTATGTTCCAGGATTTAAATATGTTTAGGATTATTCTAAAGATTTATGAACAAATGTATAAGAATTAAGTTATTGGATGGTTTTCAGTGTTTAGGTTTTGAAAACAGATATACCTTAAAGCAACAAGTTGTGCAATTTGCAGGGTGGTGGAGTAGATCAGTGGTTCTTGCAGATTTGGATATGTGTGGATTTTGCACAATCTTCCCGTGCTTCAGGTTTCCTTTGGGTACTTTATTTTTATAGACATGCTCTGTAGGCTGCTTGGCATCTTTAGATGTGTGTAAATGTGTCCCGTGATGGGTTGTCACCACATTCAGGGTGTCCCCTGCCTTTTGAGATAAGCTCCGGGCTTCCTTGTGTGTATGTGTAGTATAAGCAGTACAGAAAATGGCTGAATGTAAGTTATTTCAAGCATTCGAGTATATAAAACATACAATGTTGGAATAATGCCTACAGCTCTGCAGCAGATATTGCTATTCTAAAATTGTAGCTGCCTGGAAAAAGAGCTGCTTGCAGAAATATGATTAGCTTTTAATATATCACTTACATGTTCTTTATCCTGTGTTATTTCTTTCTTTCTTTTTTTATTTGTGATATTTTTCCTTTCTCTTTTAATATTTAAAAACAAAAGTGTGCCTATAAAAAGGAAAAGTAAGTCATTTCCAGATACTCTACTCTCAGGTGTAGGTGAGGCATTTATTTTGTCTGGCTTTAATGGACAGTGGGCACTGTGGCTCCAGCTTGTTTTTCTCTAAGATAAATGGTACGGCAGATGAGGCCAGGCAGACGCCACTGTCTCTGGAAGAAGAAGAGATTCATTACTCCCCCGACTTGCCTTGCCTATTGGGCCTCATTATTTCCTCATCTCCATCACTATGAGGAAGAGTGGAGATGGCTGGCATTGGCGCTGTCTATCCATCAACCCCCCCTTGCACCCACCAACCTTTTCAGATGGCCCAATCTAAAAAGAGCAGTACCTGTTACTGAAGAAGATGGGAACTACGCCACTAGAGAATAGGAGTCACAAGAAGTCACAGAGCAGGAGGGAGGGAATCGTGTGTTTACACTTTGACACTGCTTTCCTCAGTGTCTAATTGACAGACTGGATTTTGACAGTCTTATTTTCTGTTTTTTCAAGCACCTTCAACTCTAACCAAGTGTGGACAGCCATGCCTGGACAGCTATGCCCACCCCCCAAACCCCACCCCCACACTGCAAAGAGACGCAATAGGGCAACCCTGCTCAGAAACTGGGGCCCCGTCCCACGTTACGTAAGACGTAAGACCGAACCCTCGAACCTGGTCATTTGGGGTGTGTCCCTAGAGCCCAACATAACTGGAAAAGGTGCCCTGATTTAAATATTCGGGTGATGCATCCTATTTCTGACGCCACCACTGGCCCTCTGATGGGCCCTATAATAGGCCAGGCTAGCTGGCACCCTCAGGATTAAGCACCATTCCCCAAGGAGGTTGCTGTACCTGATGGTCTGCCCCTCGGGATCAGGGCCTCTTTGCCCCAGCCCTCCTACTCTAAAGGATTGTCCTCAGATTTGTTGCTCTGGAGGAGTTGCCTGAGCGCGAACAATGCTGGATTTCTGGGTTGCAACGCTGCATTTCTGGGCAGCCGGATTTATAGAGGTCTGTTGGGGCCATCCCTGCCCAACAGCCCCAGAGATCCAGGGGTGGCACAGTAAAAACTGTTTATGCACTGCCTTTTTGCTTGCCATTTTAAACCTCCTGACCGCACCGCCACTGAGGCCGGAGAGCAAAATTGAGGAGCCCTGTCCAGATCCTGCACTTCGGCAAGGCTAAGACACAGGCATCTTTTTGTGGCTAAAAAAAAAAGCCATCGCTGGATGCTCACCTTTGTATATCCTGGTTGATGATGTCATTACACCACACGATTGTGATGTTTAACTCTCCGATTCGTTTGATTTCACAGTTGCCTCGAGATTCCTGTAGTGTTTTAAGCAGCTCAAGTTCCCAAAGGGGAACCCAAAATTTCGGTCAGAATATAATCTGTTTTTATTGGTATAAAATTCCAATATCTTTTATACTACAAAGTAAACCCTGAGTGGAATAAAGATGTGAGAGTCCCAGCTGATTTTTGCAACCTTTTTAAATCAATAGGTTGAAATGTATTAAAATGAAATAAACTGTAATTTAATTTTGTAAATTTGTTCTTGTACCTACATGCCTGCGCAACCCGCTATTATAATAAAGTTAAAATGTTTACAATAGAAAAGTTGACTTATTCCCTTTCCTAAAAAAAGTAATTTATAGTCAGTGTGCATGTGAACTCTTCTAGTGTCTACGTCTTAACTATAACAGACGAGTGCAGCTCTTTCCCTCTGAGAGATTGGCAATTGCCATGAAAGCATAGAAATGTGCGATATTTAAATTCTACTGTTATGTCCGGAGAGCGAACAGCATCTTGAATTATTGTTCTATGTATTATAATATAAAATGTTCTATTTTGGAATTTGTCTTACTAATAAATAAAGTTAAATTTTGTTTACCGTATACCTGAAGAACGTTGTACTTACATTGACAGAAAGTAAGGAATTCTTTTAAGAAGAAAGAATGAGATATTAAAACTGTGATATGGAAAAAAACAAGTGTATTTTTGAGTTCCCATATTACAGTTTTGTTTCTATTTATTTTTTTTTTATTTTCTGTTCCTATCATGCATTTTTTAAAAACTGAAGTCAGCAAATTAGACGTCTGCGCAGACCAAACTATTAGTAATCTTTTATTACTTCAACACAACATACCGAAAACTCTACAGTCATTATTACTCGAGCAACAAGAACAACAAAAACAACTTTACATTCACAGTATTTGGCAGACGCCCTAATCCAGAGCGATTTACATTTTTTTCTTTATTCAACTGAGCAGTTAGGGGTTGAGGGCCTTGCTCAGGGGCCCAACACTGAGCTATCACTGATGTTTTTTACAAACATCCATAAAGTTCGATATCATAATGGTCTGATATCTCCTGCGTTTAATCTTTATAATTTCTGATATCAGCTTATCTGATAGGAATCTTATAGCTGCCGCTTGCTTTCATATTTAATTTTTTATAGCCAATGGCGAGTACTGTACTAAATTCTGGATGGCTGTTACTATTTCTATTTATGGAAAAATGAAAAAAAAAACCCCACATATTATTGTCAGTAATCCTGCTAAAATTACAGCTCGGACTTGATCTGTTTTTCTTCCCGCATTAAGCAGTATCGAGTTCTATAAAAGATGATCAGCAGTCGCCTGTTTGCTGATATACAGTTATGTGTCATTTTTAATCCAATCACAGTTCCCCACTAGCCTGTATGACTAATTGTTATTAAAGTGTCATTTGTCTTTTATACAATGTCAAAATAAATAAAAAATGGGCCTGCTTTAATTAAGCTACAGTAGCAAAAAGTGTTGTTTTGTCACATGCCTGCTAGATTATATATAGATTACTTCAATTTGGCGACAGAAATTTTCATTACTGTGACATGTTTGCTACTGAGACTGAAGATTAATAGAGGGTATAAGGTTAATACCGGGTTTTAAAATGTAAGAAATGACTCATGTTTCTATTATATGGGAGTTACTTACCTAGTGTCACTAATAATGTATGCCTTATTAAAAATGCATAGAATGCATATTATTACTGAAGTAGGTAGAAGGTACAGCGCTGTGTAGCAGTGTATAGCAAAATAAGCATAAGGGAAGTATGGTGGCTTACTTCTGGTGGCTAAGTATGGTGGATAAGTCCTAAGTCCTGGGTTCGATTCCCTTTCTGTGTGGAGTTTGTACGTTCTCCCCGTGTTTGTGTGGGTTTACTCCGGGTACTCCGGTTTCCTCCCACAGTCCAAAATTGTGTATGTTAGATTGATTGGTGATTCTTAATTGCCCATAGGAGTGAGTGTGTGTAAGTGTGTGTGTGGCCCTGTGATGGAGTGGCGGCCTGTCCAGGGTGTTTACCCCTCCTGCCGTTCACCCTTTCAGACACGTCTTGGATAGACTCCAGCAGATTCCTGTGACCCCGTATTAGGGAATAAGCAGGTATAGAAAATGAATGACTAAATGAATATTACAGCATGAATTACAGCTTAATAACATGGCTCATACTACCTATGTATGTACTACATTTCAGTGAGTACATGCTTTCCAACTGAAAAGTAAATTCTTATAGTATGGTTATATGTAGTCTGAATAATATTCGGACACATGACATACACAATGACACGACATTTCACATGACAGCAGCTCGAACCAAAAGTTGGATAATGTTTAACTTAAATGATATTAAACGAGTGCAATTTAACTACAAGGAACAATGTTTTCTTTTTTTAAGTACAGCTACTAAAAGCACTTGAAAAGTGCTTGAAGTACTTTCCGCCAGTTCCGCATATTATGCGACGTTTCCCCCGCCGGTGTCCTTTGTATGCATACTTTAATATCTGGCCGGGAATAATAGGTCATCTGGGAACTTTTCGTAATTATGCTGTAATTAGCATACTAAGGATTCGGACATACTAATCGTCTTGCATAGTCAGTTTCACCTACTATACAATATGGAAGCATGCATTTTCTGACCTGACCCATGTCTTAAGTCATTTGCTAACAATTTGCTTATGACATTAGGTGCCATAACATCACACATGATGACATCACTTATGACGTTTCTGATTATGATAATGCTGACATTACTCTGTGAGGTTACTTTGACTAAACTTATATTGCCATATTTTATCAACTATAACATACGCTTAGACCAGGGGTGAAAGCCCTAGTTTATGTCAAACCACAAAACATGTTTTTTTTTTTTTTTAAACGAGCCTAAAACGACATGATTAGCTGGATCAGGTGCAGTTAATTAGGGTTGAAGCTGAACTCTGCAGGGCGGTGGCACTCCAGGAACTGAGTTTGACACCCGTGGCTTAGACTGTTGCCACAGAGACTGACACACACAGTTTTCAAAAATGTCTTTGTATGTGGAAGTATTACATTATTTCTTCATCGGGATTAAAAGCCGCAAACACTGTTCCGTGTTTTGGTTGGTGTGGAAGAACTCGAGTGTCCGGTCTTGACTCTGGCTCAACCTCACCGAACATCTACGGAATAAACTGTTACACCGACTGCATCTCAGACCTCCTTACCTGACGTTAGTGCATGAACTCAATAATTCTTTCACAAATCCTTACAGTCAAGCATAATCTAGTGGATCAGCAATGTAAAGGTTATTTTGTCAGAGTAAGAGTGACACTACATTTGGAAAAAAAGCTTAGAATACACACAGCAATGTACCAGTCAGGCATTTCAAGACATTTGTCTATGTAGTGTGTATAAATAGTGCAATCTGTATATATGTAATTTTAGTGTAGGGTCTAATTGTAGCACTGATAATAAACTCCTAATGTACAAAATTGGAGCTCGAAGAAGTTAAGTTATGGATGGAATATTTTTGCACAGTTTTTTGCTGTTTCTTTAGTATAAATTTGTCAAAAAAAAAATTTCAAGTCAACAAGGACAAAATCTCAAAAAACATTGCTTCATGCGAGTCACAACCCTAACCTGCATAACATTAGCAACATTTTCTCGCTGTTCATCAAAATATTCATTCATTAACTCTGAATTGTGTACCTTGTTGCTATTTTCTAGAAGGGATTTTGGATTATCAGTTAATCCAGGATTAAAAAAAACCCACTGTATAGCAAATGTTAATACTGTCCATGATGAAGGAGGAACGCTTATGTCGGGTTTTTTTTTTAAATGCTAGAGCAATTTTTTTAATCATTCGCAAACCACTAAATCATTAAAAAAGTGCATGCGTTAGGATTTATTTGACCTTAGTGTAACCACTAAATGTGGATTAAAATTAGTCAAACGTTTAATTAATTGCAAAAAACCATTGCATTCGTAGACTTTATCATTGTGTAGATAAATCTGTTGTGGGGTGGTATAAGATTCCCTGTTTGGGTTATTGGTAGTCTGATTTTGTATGCAAGCATCATCACAAAATGACAGGATTAAAAAAAAAAAAATGAATCAATCCTTTTAGTGACCAGGTTATGATTGGAGCACATCTGGAAAACTTAATAGACATCTATTTATGATAAAACAGAGACATGGTTTTGAATCAGATGTTTATGGAGATGTATTATGTGGATTTAGTCACCCTATAAAGTTTAAATAACATTTACATACGTAGCTGAGGGGATTTTTTGTTAATTTAGCTACGACAGCAATAGTAACGTTAGGCATTAACATCGTTGTAGGGGTGCAGGAAAGGCTGTATGGGGTGGGGGCAGTAAGTGTTCCAGTTATCCCAAGGTCCCACATGGGGTTATTGGGGGTCAGGGGTCACTAAGGACATGGGGTTCTTTCACAAATTGATTGTGGACTAATCACTGTATTGGAACTCTGGGCTGGAACAGAGAGATTTGGGGCCTTTGAGAGTTTTAGTTACAGAGGAATTATTCATTTAAGGGACCGTTTTAATTGAAATTATTGCATTAAGGGACCGTTGAATATGCTTAATGGCGTCTTTTGCATGCTAATTTAATAATGCTAAAAAAAAAAAGTGATGCGTGTGCACTCGTTTTTTCATGGAAATAAAAAACATTACAACTTTTTGGAATGCTGAAGTGAGCCGCGGGTTATTTGACGAGAACCAAACAATTATCGTTACACTGAAACTTCAGCATCAAAATGGAGAAGCACTGAAACATCAGCATCAAAATTTAGTCTTATCAGTAAGTATTTTCGAGTTAAGTTGTCCGTCCGTTCAGGAATAAATTTGTTTATTATAAATAAAGTTTTTTCTTTTCTTCTTTTAACGTTCTGAATGCAATATTCGTTAATGGAATTCGGAAATTACATTCTCGATGGGAAATTTTATATACAATTCTTTTGGATTACATTTGAATGGAAATTTTACTATTCAGTCTTGTGATGTTGAGAGGAAACATTTTTAGAACCCTGTTCTCAGAGCATCTGTTTGACGTTATAAGTAGTCGAATTCTGTCAAATGTTCAAAGAAAACATTTTTAAAACAACGCCACAAAAAAACATTTTACAAACATTAAGCAAGCTGGACATTATAATGGCTTTGGAACATTTTAAATAATTCCTCCAAAAACCAAAATGGAACATTTCAAAAACATTTCCAGAACATTACAGTTTAAAATATGTTAGCAAGGTAGCTACTTCTGCCTTCTAACTGAAACGCCAGGCTAAACACTTTTTTTGGTTGCTGGATTAAAGAAATTAGTGTGGTTATATAAACATCTTCTAGACATGTAGAAATATGGATAAAAATATTCTTGGAAATTAATGTTGTGCCATTAACTGTATGTTTATCATTCTAACAATGTTGCTACCCCAGTAAATATGATGTAAACAGCTGTAATACCAGGACATGTCAAAGCCTATTACTTACCACATAGTGGTTTGCACTGTATGCTAGTGTGTGTGTGTGTGTGTGTGTGTGTGTGTGTGTATCTCTCTCTTTGCATCTGTCTGCGTATGTGTGCAATCAGATGTGCCTGTTTCTGTGTGTGTGTGGTGTTTGTGTTGTGTGTGGGTGTGTGCGGCTCTTTTTGTGCATGTGTACATGTTTGTCTGTGTCTGTCTGTACATGTGTGTGTATGTGTTCTTGTGTCTGTTTCTATATTTGTATGTATGTATGTATGTATGTATGTATGTATGTTTATATGTAATGGCAATTTTACAGAACGACTCACTCAAATGCTGTAAACAGAACTAGCAGCCTGGGTCTACTGTATATACAGAGGAATTGGTACTCATTAAATGTAAAATGTGTTAAATAATTAAGGTTCTGCCTGTTAAAATAAATGTATTAATTAAGATAAATGAACTTTGGATCTGATACACGTTTTACAGGTCTGTAACGGAATCTTAAATGTTGTTTAATACACGTTGTGCACTAAATCAAATCCGTAATTATAGTATTATACTCTAAATAAAGCACATAAATAGTAAATAGATACTGAAGCTCTTTGAGATTTGGACTGCTGTTGGCGGAAGATGAATAAATAATCCTCTGTAATGATGCATGATAATGGCTTCTTAATGTTTGTCCTTAGCACTCTGCATAACTTCAGACAATTGTATTAGCCTTAATGGAGATCGATATAGACGGTATTGTTATGCACTTACTTATTCATTTATTTATATTCTCTAGCTTAGTTTTCTGGTCAGAGTCCTGGTAGATATGTCCCATTTATACAACTGAGCCATCAGGGGCCTTGCTCAAGGGCCCAGCGATGGCCACTTGGTGGTGCTGGGAATCGAACCCTAATCTTCCAATTAGCACACTGGGCTAACAAATCCCCCAATATTTTACATTTCTGCTTGGATGCTAACTGTATTTCGTTGCCTTGTAACCAGCTTAATGGAAATAACGTTGAATCTAATCTAATTTGTCTGTAATGGTTTAATTATGGTTTCCTTTTGCTGTCCAATAACGTTCCAATGAGTGGATTGAATACATAAAATCATGTGATGAACAGGTGTTCTGTTTTCTCCTACCTTGAATATAGACTTTTAGGAAAAAGTTCAAAATCAGTGATTAAGGTGTCGGATGGCTAATTGGGGGATCGGGGTTCGATTCCCAGTATAACCAAATGGTCACCGCTGGGCCCTTGAGCAAGGCCCCCAACTACTCAGTTGTATAAATAAGATATATGTAAGTTGCTTTGGATGAAGGGCATCTGCCAAAAGCCATAAATGTAAATGTAAAATAGCAGTGCAGTGTAGTCATATGTTTATATATACATTTTTAACATGCAGTAAACTGAAATAGAAGCTCAAGATCAACTTCAGAAAAAACAATTTTAAATAAATAATCAGAAGTGTAAAAGTATCAAATTCGTTAAGTTTATTCTTAATTTGATCACGTCTCCTATAACATATCGTTACTGATATATTACACCTATTTTTAGAGCTTCAATCACTGTAATCGCTTTTACACTATTATAATTGGGTATCAAAAAGTTTCCAGACATTCCAACAGATGGCAGCACAAAGCTGGAGGATTCACACACAGTCACAGGAAGCACAGCCTTGCATCCACTGGCATGCTTTGAAATTTTTTGATACCCTCTCCATATTTTACTTTTTTAAAAGGTGGTTGTTTTTTTTACCCCTGGCTTGCATCAGAGATAAACACTACTTTAAATGTATAAATGCTATTCTAAATGTGTTTAATGTTTGTAAATCTGCTTTAAAACTGTTCAATCTTACAACAGTGCCCATTTTTTACAATTACATTTCTGGCACATGGCAGACGCCTTTTATCCAGAGTGACTTACATTTAATCTCTGTTCTTTTATCCAACTGAGAAGTTGGATAATCATGGATGCCAACAGTGACAGATTGATAGTGCTGGGATTTAAACCCAGGATCTTCCGATTAGCAGTCCAACAACTTAACCAGTGAACCACCAAACGAGCACGGCTCTATTTTCAGTTTGGTTACTTTTAAGGTTTCCTTCTTGTAATATCTCAAAAATAGTTTCCTTTAATAATTTTTAAATATCTGCTTTGTGTTAATGCCTATTATTAACCTGGTTTAAATAGAAAATTCAACTAAATTAAAAGTACTCAATCTACATTTTTTTGTCTAGTAGGTTAAGTCCAGTTTTTGCTTTTTAAAGCACATCAACATGTGAAAAATTAGAACATTTGGGCTATTAATGAACTGAATCACAGCAGGACTCATTTACTCCCTCGTTCGATTAATTAATAAAGATCCTTTCAACACAATGATTCAGTCAGCAGCTACTGTGCCTTGACTTAGAGGTTATATAAAGAAAGTACAATGTGTGCAAGTTTTAGAGTCTACGGTCTGTCCTTTTTATAGCATTTAAGTATAAAAGTATAAACTTTTATAGCATTTAAGTATAAAAGAAAAGCCTAAATTTTCCGTTGTCAACCTATAGCACGTCTGGACTCTTCAATTCCTCATCAGCCTGCGTACTCCGGAGTCCAGGTATCTCTGTTTCATGCTCTCTCTCTCTCTCTCTCTGCACATAATGTCATTGATTTTTTATTTTTTTCCCCCACTATTCAAAGTGAGAGTGTATATAAATCATTATAGCCCTGAATCCAAATCCGGTGAGATATGAAGTTGAGCGCAGGTAAGTAAAGCTAAGGATGGAAAAACTTCAAAAGCGTTTCTCCATTATCAAAGAGCCCCTGCTAATGAATAATGGAACATAACGTCTACATGCAATAACATCTAACATTAAGAGGTTTTTTTTTCGTTCCTTTTTTGACAAGATTGTTAAAGTATTGTTGCAGACATCATGGCGTTATATGCCGGGGTGACCGTTGATATTATATTAATATAATAGTCTCTGTTCTTGCCTTTCGTGGGATTCATAATTACGAAGGGAATTACAGAATTTCAGCCTGCCGAGTTCCCTTATAAAACTTTCTATTTCCGTGATGATAAGTCTCTTTGCGGTGGCAGCTTTAATTTGCAAACTGATAGGTGTGCAGTATCTGAGCGTTAGAAAAGTCGCTCTTGCTCGACAAAACCTTGCTGCGAACAGACACTTAATCTTGCTTTTGCTCGAGTCACAATTTCAGCAGCCAGTCTTAATATGTGAAATCATCCATCTAGCCCTGAGAGAAAGGCATGTTTGCAGCTCGGCTCCACACTTAGAACACAGATGATGTTGCATGGTTGTTTTTACAGCTTCGAGCTGAGGGGGTGATGACACACTTTTTGCCCACCAGAGCTCTGTGCATGGTAATAGCCTTTTCCATTGAACACCTTTACCTCCATCTTTCATTGTAAGTAGCTCCTGGGGAATTAGGCCGGTCTGTTTTTTTGCAAGTCTATGATTGTAGCAAACAGCTTTATCTGCTGCCTCATTAAGTGTACATCTGGAAATTGACAATTTGCACATTTCTGTATTACAGAGTGAAGACAAATTGCTCATCTTTGGCTCAATGGGGCTATTTTTAAAAGGAAAGTAGCAACACAGATGTCACCCAAGTCGCAGACGTCTCGTGTAATCAAGCTGGGACAGTGATTAGTGCTACCCAGTCAGGGTGAATTTAATTCCAGTCCTGTGACACCTAGCAATGACAGCTTGATGGGGGTTATCTCCATAATGACTGTTGTAGATTCACTGGAAAAGAATACTGCATTTGATTAAGGCCCCAGCCTGGTATGTGGTATTCTAAAAATATTACTTGAAAAAATATCTATTCTGTGTCTTACGATGTTGTGATGAAGGATAAAAAAATTTTCCTCCATATATATATAATTTTATTTATTTTTTTATAAAATGTACTTATTAATAGTCATCCACAGTCGGAAAGCAAAGCATGAATAATTGTGGTGCTCTGTGGGTGGGAGGAAGAACTAGTTCCCTGTGTCCTGTTGATCGGAGTGACAATATCCAACAGTGCAGTCATGCATATTAAAAAAAAAAAAAAACAGTAAGTGTTCTACTCTAAGCATGTTTCACTGCCCTGTGATACTGAAGCGTGCTTGCTGTGCCTGGCTTCAAGTATCTCAGCGGGATCATGTGGTAGCCTCCTCCCTCAGGAGTGGGCTGTTGTGCAACAGGGGGGAACAAGCCAGTGGGAAAAATAAAATATTAAATAACCACGCAATTCATAATCATCTCTTCAAAACATCCCTGAATAGTGATAATTAAACTGTTATTGATAATGAAAGAAAACATGTTTGAACTAGAGTACATGATTAAAAAGTCAGCGAGCCAAAATTATTAGGTTGTGTTGTTGCTCCTGTTTCCATGTTTGCATTTGCATTTTGCTTTTATACAACTGAGCAATTGGGGGTTAAGGGCCCC
The DNA here is from genome assembly GCA_005784505.1 of Bagarius yarrelli. NCBI lineage: Eukaryota > Metazoa > Chordata > Actinopteri > Siluriformes > Sisoridae > Bagarius > Bagarius yarrelli. Next base: position 5,552,792 of record VCAZ01000016.1, read on the forward strand.
GCTCAGGAGCCCAGCAGTGGCATCATGGTGGTGCTGGGAATTGAAACCATCTCTTCCAATGATCATTCCAACACCTTAAACAATGCGCTACCACTTCAGTGGTAGTGACAGTGGGTGGTCTCCTACTCAGATCTACATGACCTTGCCCATGAGTAAGAATAAATAAATAAATGAATGAATGAATAAATGAATGGATGAATAACTGAAAGAATAAATGTGTAAAACTGGTCAGTATAAGAACAAGCCTAGTTACAGTGTCAGTTTATCATGTCAGTGTCAGTGTAACTGATCCTAAGACCAGGATTTAAGGTACCGGTGTTTTAGGTGATGGATTAACTCTGCGCTGGAAAAGTCTCCTTAATCCTCTCTTGACACTGATAATCTGTCATTAGAAAAGAAATTCTTTGGTGGTGTAGTGGGTTAAGGTGCCGGCACCCACCTGGGTTTGATTTCCGGTGCCACTCTCCCTCTACTCTGTTTCATCTCTCTCTTTGTCCTATCAATAAAGCCAAACAAAATGCCAATAATTGTTTCATTATATATATCATAATACTTTATTATACTTCAAAAATCAAGTGTTCCTGTGTGACCTTGTTCTGTTACAGAAGAGTAAAATACTGTAGAAGAGGCATCTACAGAACTCATTGTTCTGAACTTTACTACACACTGTACATTATGTACCTTAAGAACCGCACAGAACTTTTTACATTTAAATTCATGGTGCAGTTCTGAAATAATTAGGTGAAAGTTCATCAGGTGACTGATTCCGTTACTATATTACTACATAAAACATTCACCATATTGTAGTGGCAAAAGTGTGTAAATTTCTTACCCGCAAACCCACATTTGTGTTTCTCTCCCTTACTGTGACCACTATGTGTGGTAAGATAGCAGTTGTCTGGAACTGAAGTGTCCTTCAGAGATACCTGAACTTAACATCACTGAACACCTTTGGGATGAACTGAAACACTGACTTTCCATCATTATTGTCTGTTATCAGTTATATTATTGTGGATGAATAAAAAATCAAGTCATTTTGGAATCTTAGATTTATCAACTTATCAGGTTCTGACATGAAATTATATGACGTTGAAAAACATAATACCGGAATGTTCTACTAATTGTAATTAAATATAATACAATTGTGAATATAAATAATTTGAAGTGATACATTTTTGTATTATATGTTTAATGAAAGAAATCATACAGTTATTTGCTAAGGTTACTATTAGTGCTGCACGATATTAAAGATACATGCGATATGCGATAGCGTGCTAAAATATGCGATACGATATCTTGAAAAATAATAGAACCAACATCTTTCTTTAAACACTTTTACCTGTATTTGTAGATTCTTCTGCCGAGCATATGGAATACAAATTATACGCTCGGTTTTAGGGCGACTGTAAATATTTGTAATGTTCTTCCTTTTGCGTCGCCATGTGAGATTTACCTGTCCAACATTAAACTCCAGTCTACATGTGACCGTCTCTTTTAACACAAAAAAAAAACTGCCATGACTTTGAGGTGCTTCTCCGAACTAACTTCCACATGCCAATAATTTTATTATCTGCATTGACCTCGTAATGACAGGGTCAGAGAAGGATTAATTTGCAGGTACGTAGTTTTATTGAAAACACAAGGGCAGTTCATAAACAGAAGGCAGACATAAGTCCAAAAACGTAAGACAGAAAACATAATCCAAAAAAACAGGCAAAGATCAGAACCCAGAAAATCAGTCTGTACATGAATTGCTTAGTAAGTTGCATGAAACAAACAATACTTCGTGTGGACCTGGAAGAGGAAACAGAGACAGGACAATGGCGCTAGTATTCAGGTGACCGTGCCCTCTGGTGGTGGGAGGGAGGGAGGAATGTTACAGACCTAAAACATTGAACATACATTAATATGGGAGTCATTAAATCTCTCATTTATTACAAATATGATTTTTAAACTTGCTCATTTATCGCAAACCTCTGCGATATATGAATATTGCGATATTTCGATCATTCCGATATATTGGGCAGCCCTAGTTTCTATATAGTAAATGCAGTACTTTCTTACAAGCTTTACAGTACTTTAAAGGACATTTGTGTTTCCCGTAGTGTAAATATTATAAGAAATCTGCACACGCTTTTTGCTTACAGCCTTAAAATTTAAGCCCAGGACTCTATCAAGCGTGACAACCGCTTTGCATGATAGCTAATTGCGCTACACTATTGCGGGCAACGACATCAGCGAAAAACATTGTATTTTGGAGGCTGGGTTGTGTTTAAAATTCACTCCGCTTTGTTTCCCCGATCTGCACATTTACATCATTCATAGCTTCCGGGGACTATTTACTTACTTTTACATACTCTGACCTATAAATAACCATCTGACAAACTGCATGCTGCCTCACAGCTGCTCACACGGTAACATTTAAAGGTTACATTTAAAGGGCAGACAAATTCCTACAAACCTGCAAATACAGTCACTACATGCTTAAAGCTAAACGCACTCCACGTGTCCAATCAGCAGGCTTGTTCGACACTTAAAGAAGTGCCAATCCGTCTGTGGCCAAACTTATGACAGCTGGGTAATCGAACCCAGTAGGACAGCTAGGAATAGTACAAAGTGTGCCAGTAAGCTTTGCATCTCCTTCTTCCTTTATAATGAATCTGTGTATTTATTTAAAGCAGTCGTCCCTGCCAAAACGTCCCTACTCAATTGCTTGGCCCTGTGTGTTGCCTTCGTCTTAAAGGTAATTGCTCCTACCTGCGTAGCTGTAATGGATCCTGGATGAAGTATTGACCGCCTCTAGATTTTGATTAAGAAGCTGTTGGGCAGAACATGTCTTAATGAAAGTGAGGAATCAGCATTCTGGTGGGCACCCAGCGCTCTTTGATTAGGCTGGGATCTTCATTCACCCTGAGGAGGATTGAAAGGGGATGCTAAATTAAAGGGTGCGTTGACTGATTAACATTTTCCACATGTTCTGTATTTCCTCTCTAAATTGTAATGACGTGATTGGAGCACGTTTATTAAGATGGTTATGAACTCCATGGCTGGGGAAAAGGTCAACACTAATCATTTCTGATACCGGTTGAGATCGTCGCATATTCCCTGCTTTTCTGGCTTGTTAAAACACAATCGCAATGTCGGGGAAACGGAGTGTTTTTGCACAAAGTTTAAATGAAGGATCTTTGCTTGGATAATTTAGTGAATGAATGAATGACCATAAGCCGTGAGTTACTGGTTGAAACATTAACTAACAAGTGAAATGACATCAAACTACATTTGGCACACAGCCTTATCCAAAGCAAATTACATTTATCTCTCTTTTTTTTTTAATGCAACTGAGCAATCTGCTGGTTAGGGGCCTCAGGATCCCAGCAATGGCAGCTTGGCATATACTATGCGGAAGTACATTTACATTTACAGCATTAAGCAGACGCCCTTATCCAGGACGACTTACATTTATCTCTTTCATACAACTGAGAATGTTGGGGTTAAGTGCCTTTCTCAGGGGCCCACAGTGGTGGCTTTTGTTGTGCTGGGTATCAAACTCCACTCCTTCTGGTATCTGAAAGACACTACTAAGTGGTAAGTAACACAAAAACACAATAAAATTAGTATGACTCATCAACCAAAATAAATATTTTTATCACTTATTCATTCACAAACAAAATCCAAACACTGATAATTAAAAGTATTTTAGACCCGACTGTTTCGTACTACTGGGACTACATGGCAAGGCAAGTTTATTCATTTAGCACAATTAATACACAGAAGTCATTTAAACTGCTTTAATATATGAGAAAACAGAGAAATTAAAATAAAATACAGAACTAAACAGATGTGTTTTGAGTCTGGATTTAAAGACAGCTACTGATTTACCAAATCTGATCCGTTCTGGTTGCTGATTCCAACTGCGGGCTGCGTAAAAGCTAAAATCAGATTCTTCTTGGTTAGTGTAAAATGTAAATGCCTCTATTTTGTCACATATACTTTATTACAGCACAGTGAAATTCTTTTTTCGCATATCCCATCTCAGTAAGTTGGGCTCAGAGTGCAGGGTCAGCTATGATACAGCGCCCTTGGAGCAGGAAGGGTTAAGGGTCTTGCTCAAGAACCCAACAGTGGTTGGCTTGCCCCCAGGTGTTTCTGGTCTTCAGATCAACAGCTGGTGGTGGGGCTCGAACCCAGGTCTTCCTGGTCTCCTTAACCATTTGAGCCACCACTGCCACTGGTTTCTATTTAGTAAGTATAGCTGACATGTATTTAGGTTCTATAGACTATTGAGTAATTTATAAATGAGTAACAGCACTTTAGTCAAATCGATTCTAAATGTAACCTGCAGCCAGTGTAAGGACCTGTGATGTAATCCGATTTGGTGGTGGCAGCGTTCTGTATGAAACGTAGCTGTCTAATGGTCTTCTTGGGACGGTCGGTTAGGACTGTATTACCATAGTCCAGTCTACTGGTTATAAAAGTATGAACCAGTATCTTCAGATCCTGACTAGAAACTGAATTCTTAATGTCCTTATTGTCTTTATTTCACTAACTAGCACTTATGTAAGAAAAAAGGTAGAGTATGTAGGAAATGCTGTACATTCCTAAAGAATCCATGCAGCTTCAGTGTTGATCATTTTTGTCCAGCTGAAACTTTTGTTCTTTTGTTCATGCAGGTCACGCAAAAAGTTCAGGTTAGTGTGGGATAGAGACTATATAGGGATAAAAAATTGTTCTATAAAATAAACAAAGCCCAAAAAAAAAAAAAAATCAGAGCGTTAAATCAGAATAAAGCTTTTAAGTCTGCAGTGTGAATGTAGCCTAAAGGCAGAATGAATGTTTTATCGAGTTGTGCTGAGAAACAGTATGAGTGTTTCTGGAAGATGTAATATACTATAGTAGGTGTGCTGTAGTGCTTAGTGTCTTAGCTGGAGGCGTCAGCAGTGCAGGTCACTGATGGAGAAAGGCAAAGTGTCCTTGTGGGGTGGCGAAGTAAGTAAAATGGAATTACAATCTTGCAGCATCTATAATTGAATATTTTGCTTCCTACACTGGAAAAAAACAATGAAAGTGATAAATGGTTTACAAAATTTCACCTTTCAACCACCTCAACTGGTGCATATTTTTTGTAGATGTCTGCATGTTTTTGGCCACGGAATGGTAAGAAATCTAGTTTCAATCACAATGACGACCAAATATCAGTCTTGTTTTCTTTTATTTTCACTACTTCAGAATCTGAAAATCTTTTTCTTTAGAAACCTCAATTTTTAAGTTAAAAAATAAAAGTCAGTAGTTAGCAAGTACCAATGCGGGAAGTAATAGGTAGTTTTACATTAACACCTAAATTAATACTGTTAGCTAATATAGAAGTGAGATTAACTAAGCAGTAATTAATAGTTAATTTTAGACAAATTTATTAGTTATTGGATAATTACACAAAAAATGTGTTGTCATTGAGACCTTCTTGTGAATTATGACTAATTAATTAATAATCAGAATAATAACTACACCCCCCCCACACACACAGATTGAAATTGTAACTTTTACCTATGCACGAATAGATATATGCTTTCAGTTTATTCAGAATTTACATATAATAATAATAATAGTTCTGATGATAATAATAATAATTTGTTTAAAAATGTAAATAATTAGGAAGCGATAGTGACAAGCTGATGATTGGATTAGTTCACTATTCGGAGCTTCTTTTAGTTTGCTTAATGAGGGAACAGACAAAAATAAACATCAAATAATGATAATCTCTTTACAAAAACAATTTGCATTTATAATTAAGACACTAAGTGAATCTTTATTGTGTTAAGCACAAAACCACATCCTCCAGATTACAATGTCTGATCGAGTTTCACTGGTGACTTACAGAAATGTATGACTGGACAGTATGTGTTAGATATAAATGATGTTAAATAACTATATTTAATTACTAGTAAAATCCATGTCAACCCCTTACTAATTACTTAAGAGTCTCAATAACAGGGGACACCGAACACGTGTAATGCAAAGAGAAAACAGAACACAGTTTCTGTGAATTCCCATTGCTTAGCGTAGGTATTTTGAATATTGATAAATCTTATAACACACCAGTGTCATTTACGGCATATAAAATGAAATATGTATTTAAAATAAGGTTTTTTGGGATTACAGACGATGATTAATAGAAACTTGAACTGGCAAATAAAACCTGTCTCATAAACCAGCCTGTAGGATCATTTTCCCTTTCGCTCAAGGGAAACTGTTTGAAACTGAGATTGACAGTGGCGCTAGGAAAATTGTATTTGATTGACATATAATAGTAGACCAACCATGACATACTTTGTTATTATTAAAGTCGCTGCGCTAGGATAGGCTAGCATGCATGATAAATGAATGCAAAGACACTACACGTCCAAATCCTTTGTGGATGTGCAGAATTGTGGTAGATGCTGGAATGCTAGAAATGTAAATGTCGAATCTTTTTCGGACGGCACCGCAGTTAAAACATCAACATGTCTTCTTATTCGACAACAAGAAACTGTGTGTGTTCTGATACACTATCAAGCCTTACAGCTTACTTCCTGCTCCCTTGTCTGATTGACAGCTGAGATCCTCCTACTGATTTGAAAGACTATGAAATATAAATGATATCCGTTTTTGTTGTGTAACAAAGCATCATGAGCCCATCATTATTTTTTCATGTTATCATCGTACATCACTTGCTTTCACAACTAGTCCGGTTTGGGAAAATAAAATTGTGGCATGGTTGGCCGGTGCTATTGTGCAGTGGCTAGAGTTGCTGACACATGTGCGGTTATGCCCTGGCAACCCGGGTTTGATTCCGGTCCCACCAACCTCATTTTTTCCCGTTTGATCTCTCTCTGTAGAACCAAGAAAACCAAGAAAATACTCATGATCGTTTCCATAATGCAAATATTCTGGCGGTATCCCAGTAAAAAAACATTCTTTAAAGCTTAAATTATCTTCTTCTCAGTCCGTTAAATATATTAAACTGGCTACTACATGTTTTACACATTTATTTCAAGTTACATTAAAGCTTAAACTAATTTTCCAAAACTGTGAAAATGCTTTAAAGGAAGCTTTTGTTAAATTTCAGCAAATACAGGAAGCCCTGGTCATTATCTGTTCTTATGGTATGTCAAATGTTATTAACTCTAACTCTATAATGATGATCTTTTTTAATACAACTGCTTATAGTTTATGCCATAGACAGAATTATGTGCGCTGATTTTTGACAGTCCAAATGTCAAAAAAACATTTGATTTTTGTTTCCCCAGATCTGGATGACCCAGTGGTGACGGTTCATCAGAGTATAGGTGAAGCCAAAGAGCAGTTCTACTACGAAAGGACGGTTTTCCTTCGCTGCGTAGCCAATTCCAACCCTCCAGTGCGCTACAGCTGGCACCGGGGCCGAGATGTTCTGTCACAAGGCTCAGATAAGGGTGTGGAGATCTACGAGCCCTTTTTTACACAGGTAAGAAAACCTTTATGGGCTTTTTAACCTGCTAGTAAAACACATTTTACTACTGTTGCAAAGATTTATTGACTCCGATGTTAAACAGCACGGAATTGTATACAAATTGGCAGGCAAAGATCATGAGATCAGATACACCCAGAAAACACAGTTTTGCCACATTATTTGCCACACGATTCACTAGGAAGCATTTCAGAGCGCTGATAATGAGGCAGAGATAAAGAGAGGAAAATAGCAGCATGCCATGAGCATGCGTCCCCTTGCATCGCTTTCAGACAGACCTGCGTAAACACTGAGTTGGCATATCGGACCCAGCGTGTGAATAGCACTGTTAATTAGCAAAGAGGAGCAGGTCACTTTCTTTTAAAACTCTCCTCTACATTTCGACCGAACTCTCCCGTGCTCCCTGCTGAGAGTTTTTCCAAAAACAACGAAAAAAACAAACAAACCAAAAACATTTGTTGTTTTTTGTGTGGTTAAATGACAGCTTACTATAACCCCTATGGAGATAGCCAAAGGGAGAGGAGAGAGAGTACACGGCAACATTTAGCACTAGAGCCTTCAATGCTGCATGCCGGGTAGTGCTAAAAGCTTTCCTGGCACTTCTTGTAGAGTTTAACAGCTGGATGCTGTAATAGTCAAGAGTCATGCCTGTTATTTTATCTGTCTGTCTAACATTTACCATAACCAAATTTTTGTAAATCTGTCCATATGAAGTGCTTTTCCCGTCTATCAACTGGAATTGTCTTCTTGTTTTTTGATCAGACGTGTCTGTCCAGTTCTCACCCATTCGTTCTCCTTCACTTTTTTGTGGCAAACTGTTTTCAGACAGGTTTCTGTAGTAGGCTTGGTCCCTGCACGCATGAGACACTATGCTGTTTTTCTCAGCTAGAAGCAGCCTAACAGGAAGTGGGGAAGTGGTGGCTCATGGTTAAGGTGTTGGATTACCAACCTGAAGGTTGTGGGTTCGATTCCCAGCTCCACCAAGCCACCACTGTTGGACCCCTGAGCAAGGCCCTTAACCCCCAATTGCTCAGTTGTATAATAAGGAATATTGTAAGTCGCTCTGGATAAGGGTGTCTGCTGAATGCTGTAAATGTAACAGGAGCTGCTTCAGGATTACAGTTAAATAATGACTGGAAAATGAAAGTGATAAATAATCTGATTTCTAAAGCCTGGAACATTTAAATCTTTCTGATATTTGAATCTGTGCTGAGGAGTTGGACGGCGAATGAAAGACGCCTCCCTCAAACATGCTTTCGTTTTGGCCGGTTTGATGGTTAAGATGCTCATAAACCATTCAGTGGCAACCGAACTAAATACTTGTCCATTTATCCAGTCCAGTTATGTCCAGTTGGGATATATGAGTGTGAGAAAAAAAAATAAACAATTCGCTTTGAAGAAAGAAGCATTAAAAGTAAAACCTGCAGGGACAAGTAGAAATTCTAGAAATTTCCTGTCGCTGTGTCATTTGAGTGCTCTTTAGTTTCTGGTAAACATGAACGGTACACGGGTAATGCGTTCGTACAGGCCATAAGCAACTCAACGGAACACACATTCATAGAGCGGAATATTGAGATGAGGATCAGCCCATGCAGTGATGATGGCTAAAGGGAGACCTGTGCACTGAACACAGAGACACAGACATTATGACAGACATTATGAGTCATAGACGTTAGTGAGACCAATTAACTGTATTTGACTTTTGTCTTTTGGATAATTAGCTGTATATTCACTTCTTCTGCTCTTTTGATGTGCAGATCGTAAGCTACACTGTTGTGCTGCTCATCCTTTGCGACGGTGTGACTGACAGTCTTAACGTTTCCTGACTCAACCTGATATTTCGATTTTTTTAATTTGTTTGCCCCCATTATTGTAAATGTTGCCCCACAAACCCTCTGTTTATTGCGTTGACTGATTATTGCGCCGTGTATACCGTAAATTCAGATATCGGATACGGGTCCGTTTTAAAAGATGATGTAAGCGAATCATCCAATGAATCGGATGTAGTCACAAAATTAAAATAAGGCATCAAGATCTGCAGTGTAAATTCAGCCACAGATATGATGTCCAGACGTTTCAGTACTTTTGCTCATATAGTGCAACTGACTGTTATTTTATAAAATTTAGGGTTATTTCATTTATATCTGAGATGTTATATAGCTTTGGTTATATGGTGTGTGTAAGGAGACAGTAGGTAGGTGGTAAGTGGTGTCCATTTAGAGTTCAAGTTCAAGATCAAGTTATTTTTAATTAACATTGAGGCGGGTCTTTTTTATATAGTCGTTTTATTTTCAATTTTCACAATACACAATTTTCAGTGTATTAGTACACTGTTCTAAGACGGTTCTCTTCATTTCCTTTGAAAATGATCAGCAGTGCAGAGATGTGAAATATAAGCATGTGTTAGCAACGCATTACAAACAGCAAACATTTACAAGATGTCTCCTGATTTTATATGATTTATTCGAATTTTAGGCGATGTAGCATAAGCACTGAGGTGGCATGAAGCTGTTCAAATGGCAGCCACCCAAACGCTATTCTTCTCTCGAAAGTTGACATTTTAGAACAATTCCGGTGTTGCCAAAGTGAATGTGCTTAAAAAACACTGTCTTTTCTGTCTCTTTCTAATGAGTTTGTGGCTGTGATTTGATTTATGTTAATGTCAGGTACTGTATAAGGTGATAAAAACACTTGACAGGAGCTTAGTGAGCTAAACCCATTTACATTTAGATTTATATTTTTGGTATTTGGCAGACGCTTTTATCCACAGTGACTAACAGAAGTGCTTTAAATTCCTCGATCAATAAATACATTCTAATATCGGTTTACGAGGTCATTCGTTAAAAATACCGTCCATCTAAAATGTCTGGTGATAAAGTAACATTGTAAGAATGCTTTTCGTTTTAAAACCTTTTCCCCTTTCCATCCGCCTCGGACCTTTTCTCGTTTTGGTTTGAACTGGGACGCCGTGTTCGGTTTAAAGCGACCAAAACATTTTGTGTTTAACTTTAGTTTTAAGTCAAAATTGAAATTCTACTTTTCAGAACTTCAATAAAAAGGTATGCAGTGACTCAGTCGTTCGGCCATTTAGAGGCAGTTTACTCCACTATTTGGGTGTCAGAACAGAGAAGGGTCTTGATGCATGCCTTCCTTTTGTCTCCTGAGAGATGCTGGAGACAATCGGCGACAGCATGGTGCAGTTCAGGGTTTGACAAGATAGATATGAACAACAGCAAAGAGACTTCAGGTGAGGCCATTAACGGACTCTTACTGATGGTGAAGCTCTGAAACAGTTTAAGGATAAAACTGCGATCCTGCTCAGTCAGATGAAGTGAACAGCCGGAACACTGAAAGTTGGCCTGCCAGTCACATAATCACCACCTACAAATCTAGAGCCAAACCTGTCTTTTGGGCAGATCGAAAAACACTGTGCAAAAGTTCTACAAGTCTTACACAAGCAAAGAAATACTGATGCCTTAGTCTGCCTAAAGATGCCTTATATGTTTCAACACACAAAATCTAAGACAGTCTATAGACTTAGACTGCATTTACTCTGCAGATCTTGATGCCTGGTTCCGATTTTGTGACTATATCAGATTTTTGTGATGACCCGATTACATCATCTTGTAAAACTGACCCATATTGGATATCTGCATTTACACTATACATAGCAAAACAGCCCAAGGTAGACATACTGACCAGAAAAGGAAGTAAAAAACGTGCGATAATCAATCAACGTAATGGACCAAGACAAAATGATCGTTTAGTATTTTGCTTCTGCATCATGTTTATAAGTCAGCAAAACAATTAGGCGGATAAATACACAGTTGTGTTAAGTTATTATATATTGCTGTTGATGTCCACCTGAGTTGACCGACGCTTATTTAATGACGCTCGACTCTTATTGACAGGTAAAAATCTGATCATGGCCAACGCTAATGCATGTATCCGATTCATATCCACATACAAATGAGGCCTGAAACTGATCTAAAAATATCTAAATACTTGTGCTTTTTTCCTGCTTACACAGTCTTGGGTCATATCCCATCTGTGGCACATCAGAGGAAAAAATCGGAATTGGGTCACGCCATTTTTTCGAAGTTTTTCAAAGTAAGTTGGGTTTACTGAGTTCTTTAACAAATATAAACGAAAACTCTTATTGTTGAATTTTTTGGCACAAAAACCCAGCGACGTTTTTGTCTGTTATATTTTATAACATTTTCATTTTAGTCAGGACTTAAACTTATATTTGGTCCTGACTTAATGATGCAGAAGTTATAAAAGTTATAGATGACAAAGAAGGACAAAGAATTGTACACATGACTAAATATTACAATAAATTACATTTATAGCATGTGATAGACACCCTTCTCCAGAGCGACTTGGGGCAATTGGGGGTTAAGGGCCTTGCTTAGGGGCCCAGCAGTGGTAACTTCAATCTTCCAATTAGCCGTCTAACATCTTAACCATTGCGCTACCACTTCCTTATCCAATTTGTATTATTAGGACAAATTTCTGCCTTTTTTTCTCATGTATTTATTATCACAATAATTTAATCTTTTTTTTCAGACGTCAAATGTTTTGTTTTGTTTTGTTTTGATTTGTATGGGTTTCTATCACAGTAAAAGATTAAAAGAAGATAGAAAAAAGTTCTCGTCATCAGATTTGTTTCAAAGCGATTAGATACTTATAAGGATAAACAGTAAACAATTCCTGTAGATTAGTTAAGATTTTCAAGTAATTCTCTAAAATTCTCAGATGTGTGCCGCAGGTGATGATTAGTAAGTAGGAAAAAATGAGTTAACATTGAAAAAGAAGTTAAAAATGATATGTCTGGATTGAATTTTTGGGTTCTTTCTTTTAACTGTGCAATAAACTGTCACTCAGTTGTATATATATATTTTTAATTGTCATATTTATTAGTGTGTCTTTTCCCATTGGTTTTACCTGAAAAGTATTGATAACTGAAAGCCATTTCCAGATGGAGGTATATCGGTAGAAACAGTGCCAGACCTTTAACTTCCTGAGCTTCATCATTGTATTCTAGGACAGATAGTACTGGGACACACATTTGCACACTTTTTTCTGCCTCTTGTTCTGAGCTGCAGGGGGAAACAAAGATCCTAAAGCTAAAAAACCTGAGGCCCAAAGACTACGCCAACTACAGCTGCATCGCCTCCGTCAGGAATGTGTGCGGTATTCCAGACCGAAGGGTCATCTTCAGACTCACCAATAAAACAGGTCACATTACTTTTAAACATGTCTCATCTGGGTATTTAATATATGATAAATTAATTATAGTAGAAGTAAAGGTCATTTTCACACTGGCAGGGGGGTCCTAAAGTAAGTGCACCATGGTACTCCATGGAATTTTTACATTTTTTAAACATTTTTGAGATGTAACATAACCTGCACATGTGTTTTAGCGAATGACATCATGACTGATTTCCATAACAAATATAAAGCATAAATGATAGTGAAAAATTGTGGGACACAGAAAATGTAAGGCGCTTTATTGTGTGTAACAAAATTGCAGTAATAATAATTTTCCATGCACATTTGTGATGATATGAATGCGAACGTCGCTGTCGGGTTCTATAAAATCAAGACCCAGACCTAGAATCTATAAAATCAGTGCTTTAGGGGGGGAAGCAGAGACAAGAAAATCCACTTTAATTCAAACCACAGCAAATGTGTCCAGTGTAAAAATCAAGCGGCAGAATAATTGTACGATTTTTATTGTTTGCCGATTTGTTTTTCATTAGAATATACATTATTAATAGAAAAGCATGGAACAGATCAATTAGCCGGTGGTTAAAGTTATTCAGTAACAGCGTCTGTAGAAAGCGCATGCTTTATATTTACATATTTGACATTGTTAAACGAATCCATCAGCTTTACCCAGACTGTTCCTGTGCCGACAGCTGTGACCTTTTCATTCATTAGCCATAATGAAAAGGCCTCATAAAAACATACCCTGTTACAACCCCACTAAGACCTCACCTTGCATCTAAAGAGCACATTTAAATACAACAGACAATACATGCACGTGCCAACATCAGGTTATATTGTTTAACCTAAAAGAATGAAAAAAATAATAATTAAACGGACATACTACAAGTAGGAATGATGTAATAAACCCATTTTCATTTCCAGCTGTTTTGTCTGAACCTGTGTGAATTTGTTAAATTGATCAAAATGGGGCTAAATGAGGTTGTGGGCTAAATGTTAAGCCTGTAAAAACCTTTCAATTTAAATGACTAACTAAACTGCTATCTCCTCATGCACTCTACAGCCTCCCCATCCATCAAGCTACTGGTGGAGGATCCGATTGTGGTGAATCCTGGACAGACAGTGTCTTTAGTGTGTATCGCCACTGGGGGTGAACCTCCGCCCACTCTGACATGGACTAGCGTCTTAGAGAACCTCCCTGAGAAGAGTGTGTTAAAGGATGGCACGTTAACTCTACCGGCCATCTCCTCTGAAGACGCCGGAGTGTATAGCTGCATCGCCAGCAACAACGTGGGAAACCCGGCCAAAAAGTCTACCACCATTATTGTACGAGGTAAAAGAAAACGATTGCATGCACATTGACAAAGCTGTTATAGTTTACAAAAGCATGGATAAAAAGCCATAATTAATGAGAAGACATGATATTCTATAGATAATAACCGTGTAAAAAGCGTCTTAATGTACACTTTGTAACACAGTTTACATTAGGCATAGATAACGAAGAAAAAACACACTTAAAATGGCCAATATTTAGACATTAAACAACCTCCTATCACATCCATGGCAGCCTCTAGAGCTGTGAAGAAACCTCAGAAGAGTATCACCAGAATTTTTCACTTAAATCTTAGCAGCTCATAGACACTGTTCACTGCTCTGAGTAATATAACATTAACACATTCTTAATTAATTATAAGTGGTGGCTTAGTGGTGAAGGTGTTGGACTGATACCAGAAAGACCAGGGTTCGATTCCCAGCGCCACCACTGTGGGCCCTTGAGCCCTTAACCCCCAATTTCTCAGTTGTATAAATGAGATAAATGTAAGTCGCTCTGGAAAAGGACGTCTGCCGAATGCCGTAAATGTGAATTAATACACACTAAGTGATGACATAGCTTGACATACACATTAATGACATTTGGTACATATTACATTCATCTCTTTTATACAAATGAGCAGTTTGAGATTAAGGGCCTTGCTCAGGGACCCAACAGTAGAAACTTGGTGGACGAACTTCTAATTAGCAGTCCAAGGCCTTAACCACTCCTGAGCAGTCGTATATCACTAAGCAATTATATACAACAAGTAATTATTTACTGCATGCTGAAAAACAATATAGGGGCAAAAGTATTGGGACACCTGATCAATAAGAACCCTGTGACATTCTAGATGATTGCGTGCTTACGACTTTACAGAAGAGCTGTGCTGATTAGGTGTCCACAAACTTTTGGTCATATCGTCTGCTCATCTAGACAAAATAATTTGAAGTTAATTAATTATTTACTGAATAAACACCAAAATATTCCTGCTCATCCGGTTTCCAAGACAAACTGTAACATTTAAAATAAAAAAAAATCTAAAAATAAAATTAAAAATAAAATTGTTGTCATGGTCTAAGAATTAAAATCTGGTATCCCGGACACTGAATTTTATTTATTCATGATTATTTGGGCCCAAAATGCTTGATTTGTCTGCAGTCTTTTTCTCATTTTGTGTTTTTTGTGCTTTTTTTTGTAAAAAACTACATAAACTTGCAAAATTGCAGTTAAAATACGCATTTGTTTGATTCCTCTACTCATGTTTAACACCAGTGAATTAAAAAAAGGGTTTATTTAATTGTGTTGTGATATCAAATGACATGTCTTGGCCCAAATCAGCAGAAAGTCTTTGGGTCCCTTTTTTGCAGAATTAGCTTGAATTTGCATTAGCCTGAAATCACATTTTTAATATCACAAAATTTTTGATATTTTAGAGGGACTAAACACAGACACAGACAGGTCGTCCCCTGTGTTTCTGAAACAGTTGCAGGGTAAAAGCCATCTTAATCCTGATGGTATAATCCATTCTTAAGCAGATTTATAAACTTCCTATTTTGCTTTTATTTATTTTATTTTGTAATAGAATCTATGCTGGAGAGGACCTTACGGCTCTTTTCATAGTTCTAATATTCTGGGAAAGGCGAGCCCTGTGGTATATTACTGTGTAAGTACTTATTAAATGGCCAATTACAGCAATTAAGCAAAGTCAGTCAGGCTAATCACTGAACTGGAGACCAGCATTCTTAAAGACTAGCTACTCCTGCAAAGCGGGAAGAAGAAAAAAGTCTCACTATTGCAATGTGTCTCGTCCTCGTCTCATAAACTGAGGTTTATAGATTTAAGATCAGATGTGCCACACTCCTTTTCTTAATCTAAGAGATTTACTGTGTTAGATTTTCCTGGAGGCTGATGGAAACATTTATCCATCCATCCATCTATCTATCTATCTATCTATCTATCTATCTATCTATCTATCTATCTATCTATCTATCTATCTATCTATCTAGCCAGCTAGCTAGCTATCTATCCATCCATCCATCCATCCATCAAAACTACATATATGCAAACAAACTAAAGCAATAGAGGGAATAATTTTAATTAGCTGTCATAAGGATGATGGTAATGATAAAGTGTGTGTGTGTAATGTGTGTTTGTAAAAAATGGGATGTTTTATTTTAAGTAAAATGACTGTAATGCCTGTAATTTGCAGGTTTTTAAATCCACATAATTTAAAAATTTTCCAATTTAGAAATTATGAAGATGTCTTTGTAGCTCAAAGGAACAGACAGTCCTTTTTCAGGAGATGTTATGTACTTCTTTTTATAGTTTGTGTGTGTGTGTGTGTATGTGTGCGTGCACCCATATGTGTATATGATGTGTGTGTGCATGTTTTTTTTCTCTCTTGTTGTTTATCACACCAGTCCTTGAAAAGCCCTCTTGGTGCATCGTTGCCAAAAAAAAGTGTGTGTGTGTTTGGGCAGATCTCGCCTTAGCAGATGGTGGCTTTTCAGTGCACACTTCCCTACAGCCTGGAATGACTTTCAGTTTGGCCCTCTCCTCCAGTGTCTCAGCATGCTTCTGGCATGAAAAAAAGGCCCTCCATCATGATCCATCATGGATGAGGGGAGGCAGTCTCCCTTCCATAAGCAGGTTAAATTTGGTGTAATTTTAGGCTAGTTGAGGGCACCTCAGACAGCTATTTGTGGCTTCATCCTCACTTCTCTCTCTCTCTCTCTCTCTCTCTTTTTCTACTCTCTATTTTTTCCCAGCAAATAAAATTAGCTCAAGTAGGGAAAAAAAACCAGCCGCCAATGCCAGCCATCTTTTGAGGAAATTACTTTCTGTGGTGCACATTATTTTCATCCTCCTGCAAATGTAAATGATCTCTTCCAAACACAAAATTCATTCTTTTGTTCTACTTCTGTTACTCACTATATTTACCGCCTTTAAAGTTAGCATGGGTTTCCTTCCCTGGGAAATGAGCCATGTAGGTAGAATCAAAGTTTCTGTACCAGAGTCACATACTGCTTGTCTCGTGCAACAATTCCTTGAGGAGTTTCGACAAGATTTCTAAGCGAATATCAGTCATTTGCGGCAGATTGAACGTACTGATTGTCTGATTGTCGCTCAGCAGGTTGTCTTAATGAGGGGAATCACTGTTATGTGTCGTAGTGAATCCGGCCGATGCCTCCTGCTGCTTCTAGTTGGGTTGAGTTACTGGATAAAACCAGAAGCAGCTCTAATTTTTTTTTATCTCAGGGAATGCAAACGGTTAAAATGGGTTTTCCTGCGTGTAAATTAGCATTTAAATGTTTAGCATTTTACCCATAAGTGTGTTTCTACAAAAACTGCTGCAATAAATTCAAGAGCATACAGTTGTCCAGAATGTTTAGCATTCGATTATTCCTTTAATTTAACTAAGAGACCTTATGACATTATTTGTCCTTAAAACGTTTTATAGAAAACGTTTTTACAACAACACTAAAATAACCAATAAATACCATTCTACCAATGTTAAGCAAAACAGACATTTTCATGTTTTTTTTATGTGCGTTTGAAAAAATTTTCTCAGAACACAAATGTGTTAGTTGAGGATGTGGTCAGGTGTCCCAATATTTTGTGCCTCCAGTGTAAATTTAGTGTTTAGATTTAGAGCTTAAACCCTCTCCCTCTTAAAATGATTAAAACATCTGATAGAAGGTTTTTTTATGTTATTTAGTATGGAAGGATTTTCTTTTTTGCTGATATGGACATCATTTAAAAAGTAGATGCCATTTAAGCATCTCAGTCACTATTCTTAAGTGGAAACCGATCTAGTGAGGTCACGTGAGGGAGTAAGGCAGCAGCCAAAAAAACAACAACAACAACAAAAAAAACGCTGTCGTAGGTGTCTCTCTCTCTCTCTCTCTTTTTTTTTTTTTAATTTTGTACCCTTGACTAATGTCACATGTAAGGTAGAGGCAGCCATCTGTCCCTGTGGAGTGTGCTAAGCTGCACATACTGATGATAAGAGGGAGAGCCCAGGGATCAACACGAATGCTCCTGCTAAAAAAAAATCAAGGTCACATGAGGAGAATGTCCACACCTTCACGTATGCTTATCGAAAGGACAGTGTGGGATGGAGAACATTCGCAAGTACTGATAAGTCACTGGTTGCCAATTGAAGAAAAAAAACGGATTATTGTTACTGTAGTGGAATGAGCTCCGTCCATTAGTCTTATCTCCTCCCATGTGTGCAATATATTAACAGCCATGTTGATCCATCTCTTCAACAGGTAAACAGGCCCGTTGGATACTCAGGGTACACGTTTAATCATGTTTGTAGTTCAGGGACTCTCTGAGATATTTCAGCATGGTGCTCTTGGAAACTTATTCAGAGTGTAATCTCAAGTTTGCGCAGTTAAACTCCTGATCCACAGACACCAATAAAAAGAGTTTGATGAAGAACAATTAACGGCAGTCAGGCAGCCATAACATAACATATAACAACATAACGTAACATATAACATAAAATATGTAACATATAACATAACATATAACACATAACGTAACATATAACATAAAATATGCAACATATAACATAACATATAACATAGCATATAGCATAACATATAGCAATATAACATATAGCACATAACATATAGCACATAACATAGCATATAACAATATATAGAACATAACATAACATAACATAGCATATAACATAACATATAGTAATATAACATAGCATATAACATAACATATAGTAATATAACACATAGCACTTAACATAGCATATAACATAACATATAGCACATAGCATATATCATAACATATAAAATAACATATGTAACATATAACTTAACATAAAACACATAACAACCTAACATAAAATATAACATAGCATATAAAGTAACATGTAGCACATCATATAACATTACATACAGAACATAACATGGCATATAACATAACATATAGCATATAACATAAAAATAACATAACATATAACAACATATAACATATGTAACATATAAAGCAACATAACATATAACACATAACATAGCGTATTGTATAACACATAACATATA
Source organism: Bagarius yarrelli (assembly GCA_005784505.1). NCBI lineage: Eukaryota > Metazoa > Chordata > Actinopteri > Siluriformes > Sisoridae > Bagarius > Bagarius yarrelli. Next base: position 5,571,888 of record VCAZ01000016.1, read on the forward strand.
ACACAGCATAACCCAACATATAACATAACGTATAACATAACATAACGCTTAACACATAACATAACGCATAACACATAACATATAACATAACATACACCATATAACATATAACTAGTCCATGAATTTGTTTTATCTATTTAAAAGTGATAAAAAAAATAAAAACCAGCAGGGAACAGCTTATAGATTATTTGCTCCACCCACTGATCATAAAATCCAATAATAACATTCAGTATATGCAATATTGTTTTTTCATTATTGATGCAGTGATAAATTCCACCAGAATGAATGGCTGATGGCCGAGGATGGCTGAATTCATGCCATATTTATACTTATGAGTCTGATGGGCAGTGTTTGACTATCACATCTTTAACAGCTTCACAGATTATCTCCTAGCAGGACTTCCTCTAATGTTGATCTGAAGTCTTTGTAATTCCGGAATTCTCTAAATTCCAGGTAACTTACAGTGTTCTGCAAAAAATAAAACACAGTTTATCTAAATATCACATCAAATATCACATCTTTTTAGCGCTTAATTTTATTATTTCAATGAAGGAAAAAAAAACGCATCATATGCCAAGAACCAACCAATCGGCTTCCCTAACCTCTCCGTTACGCTGAAACCCCAGCAGAAAAATGGATGAGCAGCTTTCATTGTGTTTTTTTTTCTTTATTTTTTTTCGTAAATAGATTTTGTAGCAGAGTTACAGAAGTGTGGAAATCCAATGCAGAAATTGGCTTGTTGTAATGAAAAACACAGCTGATGGTTGCTTAGCAACGACATATGTCTCCAGAGCGCAAGACCACAGAAAGCTTTAAAAAGTAAGAGAAATGACTGCACCCTTAAGGTGTGTTTAGATGAAAAAGAATTCCTTTTCCTAGTCGATTTCTATCTGCACCTTGTCCTCATTACATGCCGCAAATGACCTGCCTGAGAATTCACACCTCTGAGGTTGCGGGAGTTTTCCTGACTTCGAGCGTTCATGACGAGGACGTTCGAGATCTTTTCTTGAATAGCCGTAACATCTAGTGGTGTCGGTTAGATTAGGGTTAGTAAGAGATAAAGTACCGCTGCAACACTTTTTAGGGGTTTTTTGTGCATTTTTCTAATTTTGCTTCTTGTATGTCCTTTTACAAAATAGGAAATAGATTAATAAATATATATTATTATATATACCCCGATAATGCCCGAATGAAAATGTTTGAGCTAATTTACTAACAAGATCAACACAGACTTTACAGTGTCTTTCAGATAAGATGTGTATATATAGATTAGCATATACTGTATATATAATAGTGGTGATAGTGTGTGTAAATGTGTGTATGGAAGTTGTGGTTTGTCTACAAATAGCTCAACTGTGTGAATAATTTAGCCTGTAAGTCACTCTGGAAGTAAGTAAGCCGAGTTAAGCTGACTTTAATAAAGTTTGAAGATTAAAGAGGGTTACAAAGTCGATATTTACCCACAGTTCACACCACCAATGTAAATATGCTTTAGCAAATGCAGTTTAATGCAGGTCGTGGACACTTTTTAGGGCAAAACTTTCTTTTTGAAGGACACACTTGAATTATTACATTTATGGCATTTGGCAGACGCCCTTATCCAGATTGACTTACATTTATCTCATTTATACAACAGAGCAATTGAGGGTTAAGGGCCTTGCTCAGGGGCCCAGCAGTGGTGGCTTGGTAGAGCTGGGAATTGAACTCACAATCTTTGGATTGGTAGGCTAACATCTTAATCATGAGCCACCACTTCCCTTATATGATAATTATTTAATTATCATATAGTACTATAAAACAATTGACGTGTAATGTAGCACCCAATGTGACTGGTGTCCTATATTTAGATTCACAGATTCACTCTGTCCTGCATCATTTCCTTAAGAAACAGGTCACGTGTTGTATTTGGACAGGATTTATTGCAAATGAAGTGTGAAACTGAAATGATATACAAACACAGAAAAATATTCAGTAACAAAAATAAATACAATAACGGGTACTATCACTTAAAGTGCGTTAAAGGGTTAACTTGACTCAAATTTAGCCCTAATGTCCACTTATGCATCTCAAATTTAATGGCTTAATATGTCCAGAGCATCACACTCACAGATTTAAAGTCTAAAAATTATACAAAACAAATCAACTTATTCATATTGCCACTCAAAGGGCTTTTAACAAGCTGATGGCATTGGATGAAGAACAAATCACACTATACACCATTGTCTTTGCTGACATGTGGGAAAAGAGGGAGGTAGTAATGCAATGGCTAAGAAGTTGGACTGCTAATTGAAAAACCAGGGTTCGATTCCCAGCACCACCAAGTTGCCACCACTGGGCCCCTGAGCAAGGCCCTTTACCCCCAATTGCTCAGTTGTATAAATGAGATAAATGTAAGTCGCTCTGGAAAAGGACGTCTGCCAAATGCTGTAAATGTAAATGTAAAAAAGAAAGTTTCTGTTACATCACTTCCTTTAGCCAACTACAAGTAAAAACTGTTAAACACATAGAACTGACTCCCCCTAGGGGCCTGAAGGATAAACAATATATAACAGCTTTAGTACAACATGTGTTTTTACTGTTATATGTATAAAAAAGTCTTTATTTGTCACATTTACTCTACAGCACATAAACTTACTCTAACTTCACATATCCCAGCTTAGAAAGTTGGGGTCAGAGCGCAGGGTCAGCTATGATACAACACCCCTGGAGCAAGAAAGGGTTAAGGGTCTTGCTCATGGCCAACAGTGGCTGAATGGCAGTGGTGGAGCTTGAACCCAGGTCTTCCTGGTCATCCAATCAACAACTCAGCATCTTAACCATTTGAGCAACCGCTGCCCTACAATATTACTATTGTGGCTGAATGAACAGATTCTCACACTGCGAAATCTAGTAGAACGTATGGATATTGTGATAAGAGTAAGAATAAGAGTAAATCAGGAAAAAGAAACATATGTAAACTTGATGTTCAGGTTTTTTAACACTTTTGTCCATATAATTAATGTAGCTATAAACAGTAAACTGTATAATGAGAGTTATAAATTGAACAAGTTGACGACGTACGCAAACCCTTTTATAGTGTGTGTTATGGTAGGATGAGCTCTTTGTTTTACAGTGAGCAGCCATATTGATTTGAATGAACTCAAGGGTGAAGCGAAACCATAAATTTGAGTGGCCTTTTCATCACCATACATTAAAATTTAAAGTATATAGATTCTAATGGAATACAGCATATTTTTACATTTACATTTTCAGCATTTGCCAGACATCCTTATCCAGAGCGACTTACATTTATCTCTTTTATACAACTGAGCACTTGGGGGTTGAGGGCCTTGCTCAGGGGCCGAGCAGTGGTGGCTTGCTGGATCTTGGAATCGAACCCACAACATTTAGGTTAGTAGGTTAACACCCTAACCACTGAGCAAGCACTTCCCCTCACTTTTTACAGACTCTACTGATGTTTGCTTAGTGTTTAAATAAAGAACAGCTCTCTCTGGTATTCATTTACATGCTCATTTGGCTGATACATTTATCCAAAAAGACTTTTGATACAAAACGCAAACTAGTTTTGCTTAAGCACCCAAGTAGTTTGGTGCTGCTGGAATTTGAGCTCACAACCTTTTAATTAGTTACTGTACCAGAGCCATTACTAGAGGCAGGTTAAAACCCATTACAAGGGGTTTATTGAACTACCCAGGAAATTCATTGGTTTTGAAATTGGTTGGCAAATGGAAGCAACAACAGTGAATAAATCCAAAAAAAAGATCTAAACCCATAAACCAGAGAACAGAGAGATTCCTCAATCCTGACAAAAATCAAGAACGGCTTGATACACAGGTTAACTGACAATACCTTACTTAAGAAGATTGCTAGAATAATTGTATTACTATAGAACCATAGAATGTCTTAGAAACAGGAAGTGTACCAGTGACACAGGAAGTGGAATTAGAATTCAGACGATGGCTCCCTGGTGGAAAAATAAATGATCCATCAAACGATCCATGCAATTATGCACACCATGCACATATATAGTTCAGCATATTGATATAAACTATGTGTATCACCATGAAAGCTGGTAAATAGTTTCTGCTTATCCTATAGGTCACTTCTAAGCTACAAATCACCAGACTGTGGTAATGAGAATCATTCATCAGACACCAAGCACTTAAATCTCCTCTACATAAACAACACCACATTATGCACATCAGCGAATAAGCGGCGCATTTGCATGTATTCCGAGCACTTGATTTTCTTCTTTTTAATCGCATTCTTTTTATCTCTCTAGGTGTTTTTATAGATGGCCGTATCCAGCACTTTAGATTAACGGCCATTTTTTGCCAATTCAGCAGCAACGTATATTTTAGTTAAGATCAAAGCTCCTGAGAAAGTTTACAGGCAGGCCAATAAAAGAGTGTCTATACAGCAAAAGCTGTGTCATCAATAAAACATAGCGGGGATGTTGTTTTTTAAGCCTTAGTGTATACACAGCATACACTGTTGATGGCCAGCACTTGCTAATAGCTTGTTAACAGTACTGCTTCAGTAGGATATTCTTTTGCTTGATTAAACCTGGTTCTAATTAGGTATCAAAACTTTTTGTGACGATATATTCCGGAATGTTCAGAATCCTGGCTTAAATTGCAAACTAATCTTTCTAAGGACATACATTTCAGTGGCATCCGAGATTCATTGTAATGATATGCAGAGTTACATTTTAAAACTTTCCTTATCTACCAAGTGGTCTTATTTCACCTACAGTTACTTACATTATCCACAATGTCATGTTTAGTGCAGGGTGAGACCCGCTTTTCATCTCCCAGGTAGTGAGCTAAACTATCAGTTACTCTTCGTTTACTGAAGCTACCTCCACTTCTTTTTCCTGCGAAATGTAGCAAGCTAAGCTACAGAAACACGGCGAGTAGTTTACTACAGATTAAAACGCCCAGCCAACCCGAACCCACACCCCCCTATCAAAGAACCATAAAATGACTTGGCACTTGAAAAAAAGTTTTTGAGCAGTAGTAAATCCCCTGAGTGTTTGTGTTGACACTAGAGACTATAGATGCATCAATCTTAAGCTAAATATCAGGATTAGCATCGATACTGCCCTAAAACATAAACTGGATCCAAATCAGGGGATTTTATCACATTTTGTCATTAATTTAGCATGAGTAGCTTGCGGATAATTATGTGTATTTCAGTATAGAATCGGTATTAAGTATTTTTCTCTGATTTATTAAGTACAAAGTGGGTCATTTGTGGCTAATTAGTTCAAGAACGAATGTAAGTGTGCTCTGGTTTTAGAAAGGTGTGTGCACTGAAACCCTTAAAACGCCTGCTGTTTAATTACAATTAGGACCAGTAGTGATTTTAACATTTCATTCACCATTCTGCTGTCTTTAGCTGTGTTAATTTAAACACACTTGCCCCAGCCATAATGTTACTTTGCTGCTGCTCATACGGTAAAATAATATTTTTTATGGCAATAATATATGTTAAATATATGTTGTAGTAGTTTATATGATGGACACGTTGAATTTAGGCTTTAATCTCCACATAAACTTTGATCAGCGAACATAAATATCCAGCACTGAACAACCCAGTAGTTTTTAGTGAAGCTTAAACCCTATGAGGATCATGTATAGAGACAAAAAAAAGCACGAATACATCAAAACACAATTCATAGATGTACAAATGTGTATATCTGTGCGTTTAATGTATATATACATGGTTTTTGTGATGATATATATTTTATGCAGATGAATGATGTTTCATGCATGTTAATTGGGATACATATCAGTGGTGCATCGTGTCTTTTACGTGAATTAATGCTGAGACTAATCTAGCTCTATTAAAATCAGGTTTCCTGTAAATCTGTGTATTTGAAGCACTACTGAAAACGGATAGATGGATGATACCTACTAATCAAGGTAACCTTTAAACTGACGGTGCGTCAGCATCCGAATGAACTTCTAACCTCGACGCAGACAGCAAAATCTATTATCTTCAAGTCAAATCAAATCAAGAATGTCAAATCTTTAAGAAGCGCTTAAACCTTTCTCCTCTATAAACACTTGTAGCCTCTAACTTGTCCTTTAACTTGACCTACACTAGCTTTTCCATCTCGGCTGTGCACTTTGCTCGTTCAACTTCTTTATACACAACTTATTTTGTCAATATAATCAATATGCAGTGCTCGTTATGTGTTTCCTAACTACGTCAAGTTTCTGTGGATACAATCATCTGCCTAATGAAGAAACCTGGTGGAAAAAGTGCCCTGAAACTGCACAGAGATGATTTCTTGAGCTAAAGACAGGACTCTGGACCCATGTGGTAGCAATACTTCCTGGTTTTACTTCAGAATTTTACCATGACATACAGCAAGAGTGCAAAAGAACGTACTGCTTCTTGCCAGACTTTTATTTTATAGTAAAATAAATTATATAAAATCATTCATACATTACTGTTTTCCATGAGCTCCAATTCTGTAGCACGTTTTACATTTAATATAATAAATCAGTTAAATATACTCAAGGAGAACGTAAATAAAATTTAGAGAGGAATTCTAGCTAAATATGTCACTGTTTTCTGCTGCAACTGTTTTTAAATTGCCGTCCTGATTGCTTCTGTGAAGTATGATCGTTTTTATGGTTGATATTGATTTTGTATTGTTTGTTTAAATAAAATTCAATAGTTCAGCTACGCAGCCCGAGCTCGCTCCCCACAGTGCAGCCAATAACACATGATTAACTGACAAGACTCTTAAATTTCTCAAAGGTCATTGCTGCCCATTGTATTAAGGTTCATCAACATCATTTTGTATCCGGATGGAAATTAATTACTCACACAAACTGAAGTTCTCCGTAGGGACATGTCAACATTCATACAACATAAATGAAAGAGCAGATCTGTTCCCGGGATGAGACAAAGGCATTCGAGACATCATTCAGTTTTGACGTGTTTTGCTTTTTTTTTTATTTCATTTCCTCTCTTCGACAGCTCATTTTTATGTTTATTTCCCCTTTATTTCTCTCGTTCCTATTTTAACCTGATCACATCAGTGGAGAGGCGATAAAAAGATTCTTCGGCTTTGATTGTTTTTTATGTTTGCCAGTTAAATAGCCTGCACACAATCCAAGCTATACAAACATCCTGCATAGGAAATGCATTGAGATTGTTACCTGAAGATTTCTGTAACTTGATTAATATCTGCAAATTAGTTTGAATGCAAGCAAACCTAGAAAAGTAAATTCTGTCGGAACAATTTTTAGTGTTTGTGCTGCTCAAAACCATTTAAGCATTCAAGCTCGAAGCTCAAAACGAAGCTGCAAGATCTAAACCGGAAAATCTGAAGAATCAAAGCTTTAAACCAACAAGACTATCTTATATTCTAATTACCGTTTTTGCTTCTTTTTTTTCCAGCGCTAAAAAAGGGTCGCTTTTGGATCACTCCTGACCCGTACCACAATGACGACAACATTCAAATCGGCCGCGAAGTGAAGATCTCATGCCAGGTGGAGGCAACACCCCCTGAGGAGCTGCAGTTCAGCTGGCTGAAAAACGGCCGTGCTCTGCGCAGCTCAGAACGCATGGTCATCACCCAGACTGACCCTGACATCTCCCCAGGAACCACCAACCTGGACATCATCGATCTGAAGTTCACTGACTTTGGCACCTACACCTGCGTGGCGTCGCTCAGAGGCGGGGGCATTCCAGAGATCAGCATCGACGTTAACATCTCTTCTACCACTGGTGAGCCTTATGGTACACACACACATGCTGGCTCGAACTGCTGGATCATCACCCGCATGTTCAGTCCTGCACTTGACGTGTTGGAGTAATTAAAGTCTCCAGGCTGTGAGGGATAATTGCCCTAATAATATGTGTCAGTTACTTTATTTCTTTATTCAGATATTAAATCTTTATGTAACATAAATTTTGGCCTGTATTTTTATATGATTGCATTTTAAAATTCCTGATATATTAAAATATATGTGTAGGTGTTTTTGTAAGACTTCTCCACTTACACAGGTCACCAATAATAACATACGTATACGTAGATGAAGGAAATATATAAAAAGAAGGGCAGGGGTAGTCTTGTGTAGCCAGGACTTTAGACTGACGGCGGAGGATCTTGCAACCTTAGTCACTTTGAATGGCTAAGGCCTGCCCAAGGATGCATGACTGACAGGTAAATTAACCGTGTTATGTCTTGTTAAAATCAATCATTGTCACCGATGTCAACACAACAGCTTACTTCTTTGATAAGACGTACACTTTAACCAATCAGAGATCGATATCGAAACTCCTGAAGTGTTTTAGCTAAGTGTGGCGTATACATCAGAAGTTCACCCAGAGGTCTGTGGATGTGATGTCTGAGGATGAGACTAGGGCAGGATGAATGCGCTTCCCCTATAATTAGCACTAATTAGGTTCATCAATAAACTTTAATCTATCAGTACTGTATCAATGTTCATTGTTATCATGCTAATCTTGGATAGAGAGACATGAACAGATCAATATCCAGAACAAGGAAGCATCCCTTGACCTACAGAAATCCCACCAGAAAGTCGTCTGTCAGTTGCGATTCGGTGACTTTTTTACGGTCGTTTGCAGGAATCTCAACATATATTTGTTGTGATGTAAAATGACTTATGAGCCGTTGAACTATCATGTCTTTTGTGCGCTTAGTTTCATTATTCAAAACGCAGCAAGCCAGACGCATTCGTGCCGCAGTGAGATCAATTATGTAGCAGAGTTACAGCAAGAGTTGAAATCTATTGGTGAAATTTCCTTGTTGTAATGGAGAGCACAGCTGATGGTTGCTTACAAAGACATACGCTTTCGGACTGCGAGCGACTGAGCACTTGGAAAAGAAGGAGAAAGCATTGTTACTAGTGTTTTTCACACATTTTAGGCATGATATGTAAATGGCCCCTGAGTGGTTAGCAAATTTGCCTCACATGCCCAAGGCTGGTGCTTCAAACTGTCACATCTCTTGTTTTTTTGCCCTGTGTTAGAAACAACATGTCAGCATCCTGTACATGTACCCAAGGCACAGGATGATGTCATAGTTATGGCATTAACTTCTAAGTAAAGCATTCCTCCATGTTAATTACAGTAATAATAAACTCTCATTTTTTATTCATTCATTTATATATTTATCTTCTATACCCACCTATTCTTTAATTCGGGGTCACGAGGATCTGCTGGATTCTATTCCAGCCGTCTCTGAAAAGGGGAAAGGCAGGACGGGTACACCCTGGACAGGTCCCCATTTTTTATTCTGTTATATGGTTTGGCCACTATATAGACACCTTACTAACAAAAAAGTGATTGTGCCATTGTGCTTTCGACACACTTATTTGTCCAAAATGATTTTAGTATGTTGTCGCATTACGTTATTTCTTCACCGAATCAAAGAAACCCAAGACTGTTCTACTATGACAATGCCTCTGTACAAGCTTAACAAAGACATGTTCTGCAAAGGCTGCTAAAGAAAGTGTTCTGCAGAGAGCATCTATCTCAACCCAAGAACTAGAAGTATCGTCTCCAACCTGGACTTTCTCAGCCAACATTAGTGCCTGATTGATTTTAGTGTGACTGAAAGTAAAAACCCACACTAAACTAAACTTAATTACTAGTAGTGTTGAGATTATTATCGGAGTTTAAAACATTCATATGGATGTAATGATCATATGTTCCAATACTTTTGTAAATATTTATTTATACTGGTAGTTAAAAATGTTCTGAAATACACTTTATGGCTCTTCTGTTTATTTCCAGTTATCTGCTCACTAAAGCAAATCCACATCACCATATTTGATGCCATATTTCCACCAGCAGTGTCTTTACCTTCCAGAAAATTGCATAACAGCAGGAATATAATCCTTTGATAATCCCCTCTTTCGCTAATACTGCGCAATTAAACATGCCAGGCATAATTGTGTTTGGGTTCTGTTTAAAATAGTTACAGCATGTGTTCTTAACCATGTGTGTAGGATTTACAGTCCATACACAGTCCTGAACACACTTCTACACACAATCTAACACATTGACATGTATCTCTATCCACATACACACATATATGTAGAGAGAGATACAGTATGGGTGTATTTACATCGTTTAGCAGAGCGACTGTCATGAGTCGTCTGATGATGGCGGATGCAAATGCAGTTTATTAACGAACTAACAAAAAAAAACTTATTAACTAACAAACACCTGAACCCAATAAAGGACACATGACCAAAATAAACCATTGACACGACAGAACTAAAGACCAATACATACATGACACTCGGACAGGGGAATCATGTCACAAGACGCAGACAACTTTAACAAACATTGACTACACGGACTAAAACATCGACAAAGAAAGTCTCTCTGTTGCCCTCCGTTGGTGAGCCTGACCGAAACCTGACAGCGATGTACAAAATGCTTTATCTCCTTGTCGGACAGCTCAATACTGGTACGCAAAGTAGAACAACACACAAAGACTGTTAAAAAAAAGCGCAGCATAGATATTCTGTGTGTCTTCTGTAGGTCTATATATCCGGTGTGTGTATTGTGTGTGTGTGTGTGTGTGTGTGTATCTGGTGTTGGTTTCACCCTGCAGCCGTTTTTTTCGGATAAATGCTTTTGCGTTGAATGTTGAAGCTACTGCAGAGCCAAGTAGAGTCTTAATAAAAGCATTTGTCAGCGATTAAGCGGCAGGTCCGCCAGCGTTTCATGCTGTGGAAATGTTTGCCATGAGATTGAACCCAGGATAATAAGTGTTTGAACACATCTCTGTAATGCCAGGACATGCTATAGACTGCGAATATGTGGTATAGAAAGGCCGGAGCGGTGCAGGGGATGTGGAAATTGGTTACAAATTGCTTATAGTCTAAGATATATGTCTGTTGGGTTTTTTTCATAATATATTGCATACATATAGCTAAATAAAAATACATGTAAATAGATTTCACAAATTCTATCAACACATTTTTTTTTTCCTGAAAAATATGTTAATACATTTCCGATGCATAAGGGACTGAATCCAATATCAATTTGAACAGTATGATTTATTCATGAAAAGTATCCGAAGAAGTACTGAGGATTTCCCTCTTGAGTAGTAGAATAGTAAAAAAAAAGTGATGAAACCCACGGAAAGAGAGAGTTGACTCATTTTTTTTTTTTTCGGAAATGTAATCAATCTTTATTCTCTTCTTTGCATTTAATGAAGCTGTAGAGAAAAGACTGAATGCTTCTTTCAGCCACAAAGCAAGTAATCTTTGTGCATTTAAACATGCAGCCTATTGGAAAGCTCCGAAAGGACAATGAGGCTATCCGGGATTGTGTTTTTTTTTTTTTCCATGTTTAATCAACATGACGGTTCCGTTGTCCTTTAAAGTGAATACAGAATCCATCAGACATGTAATCAAAGCCATTACATTCAAGGTCTTTGGAATTTGCTTTCATTTATTTGCAAGAAGAAAGCAAGGACATGCTACAGGTCAAACAAAGAAAAATGGCAAGGCTAATTAATCCAAAAGGTTTGTTTCATTGTAATATGTGTTATAATAAAATATTATAAATTAAGAATAAATCAAGGGCTAATTTAAGCATATAACAGGATTATTTTTTTGGCCACTGCAGTATTTATTAGGCAGGGATTATCATGGTGTTCATGTCATTCATGTAAATGTTTTAACCAAATTATGAGGCTAATAATAATAATAATAATAATAACAATAATAATAATAACTACTTGCACTGGATTCTTTCTTTAAATTCCTAACAGTAAAGACACAGATGTATTAACTGTCTATAACAGATAGTACTTATTTTTGTATCTAAGAGGGCTTTGGCTTATATCATTACATTAAAATTACTTTAGCGATTAAACTAGCCCAAATAAAGACTCACTACCAACAGAACCTTACATTCAACATAACGTTTCATGGTGATGGAGGAGGTGCTACTGACGCCAGCCAGCAAGAATATTCAAAGAGACAACCAAATGACCAAACAGGCGGGAGTCTGCCAAATGCTGCAAAGACAAAGAAACGGAAAAGTTTATTGAGAATGCATGAATTCTAATGTCAAGTGGACATTCTTATTGTAATTATTATTATTATTATTATTATTATTATTATTATTATTATTATTTAAAATTATTATTATATTTTTAGTTGGTGCAATAAAATAGCTTTTTGGCTCATCTGTCATCTTTCAGCATGTCATATTCTAAATAGCTTCGTATTGTATTGCTCTTTTGTCTGTACAGTCAAAACAAAATAATTAAGTAATCTAGCATTAGAAGGCAAAATAACTACATTAAGAATTATAATAAAATCTCCACAATAATACTGTGAGTCACTTCATTCAATCCAACCCCTATTAAAGAACGGAACAGTTATGTGGCCCTCACTGAAAACAAAAACCTGAAAAAACGCTAAATAACCGAAGACAGTTTATTGCAACAATTGCTTTAAACAACTGCGACTGCGACTATTGTGCTATTCAGCAACAGAACACAGCTCCGATATTTTCCCAATTACACTATCTTTCCTGATGTATTCAGTTTTAGAGCGGTTCATCACTAGGTTTTCTTGGAGTAAAATGTTATAGGGTGAAGCTTGGTCCGATCAGCTGAGAAACAAAGTCGCTGCTGTGAGCGCTAATTTTTTTTTTCTTTTGCGTAATTCAGCTAGAACACAGTTAGAAAGATGTCTGTATTTTCTTACATCTCTTCTGAGCTGGAGTTTTGCTTTGTAGATTTTCTTCACTATGTCTTGTATTGCTGTGTGTTCATGCACTTCTTAATGATCGTTTCGAATCCTGTCGGCATGTTTGCTATAAGAACTAGCCAACGGCTGCATTAGTAATAGAATTCTGGAAATTATAAAGGGTGTAAAAAAGACTTTATGAAAAGATCTTATGCATTGAACGTCCTTTGCTCCTAAAAGGAGGAAACTGTTCTAATATTACATATTTTGGTAGACGCCTATATCCAAAGCGACTTACATTTACCTCTTTTATACAACTGAGCAATTGGGGGTTAAGCGCCTTGTTCAGCGGCCTACAGTGGCAGGTGCTGGGAATCAAACCCCAATCTTTCAATTAGCAATCCAACGCCTTAAAAACTGCGCTACCACTTCCCTTATTAGCATCTTACATCTTATTCATGCTATATCTCATAACTAAAGACTCAGCTGTGGTTTTTGTGTTTCATGCCATCCTATATATACATAGAGTCTCTGGCTAGCAGGCAACCCAGAAAAAAAAGACAATCTGTTCCAAACAGGCTGGTGAGTGATAACAAAGCTGTTCAAGGCTTTGCTGAGCGCATGATATTAGAAGAGGATCAATAAAAATATAGGGGTTTATCCAATTTTTTCTGCTTTGTACATTTTCATCCAGACCATCTGGATTATATTGCTGTCTCTCATTTCTCTTGATTTTATATTCCTGATTTTTTTATTGCTGCACATTTTTCAATCAGAAGCAAGTGTGTTTTTCAAACAGATGTTCGTCCGATAGATTTAAGATATTTGATTAAAACCCAGGAAACTGGAGTTTTGCATATTTAACCCTAAATTGGTTACGCCGAGAACGAATATCTCAGCTGGCAGCTTTTATACACGGCCATAATTCTGATACGTTTACTTTCCACTCCACTGGTAGTCCGTCAACAGTAATAACTGTAACCATCTGAAGCATTGTTTGGTAGAAAAGGCTTGTGGCCATTTAAAAACAGATTCGCATGCATTTTAGTGGAAAAAAACACGTTATTAAAAACCTCTCAATGACAGAACACACAGCTTACAGTGCAGAGACCTGCTTAGGTAGAGTATGCATTCAGAGAGACAGATACTGACAGGCTGTGTTGCTATGGCAATGAGCAAATGATGTCATTCCACTTATTTTGAAGGCCTGTGTCAGCTTTATTCATTTAATTGTCTTTGTCAAATAGTTGCTTGGCTGGTCTGACTCCAAAATGCTCAGTTAAGCTTGGCAGAGAGGCTAAAAGCAGAGTGATGTGTTATGCTTTTAAACAATTTGTACCTTTTAAACTGCTTACTGTTGGAGGAACTTCAAGTTTTGAAAACATGGTTAGATTCCAGTCACATCCGGGAAAGATAAGCAGTTTTGTCGTTTGTAGCAGTCAGACTTTTTTTTTTTTTAGGACATGCTGGTCTCTAAGGCTGCGCTTGGAAACCTCAGCCAAGGACAAATCACGCATGAATCGTTGGAATACAACTTTACTCAGTGTAAAAATCGTAAACAGAGTACAGCTAACTGTGTAGGAAATTCAAGCAATAGGAGACTAGAAAGTCTGTAGTAAGCGAGCATGAAAAGCACCGGTGGCATTGGGTTTATGGTGGCTGAAAAAAATAATGCAGTTATATGTTACTGCATTTTCACTCAGGCACTATATCAGCAGCTTTTTCCACAGTGATGATGGTTCCTCCGGACTTCTCGGAATAGCTGTTATAGAGCAGGATTTTATTACTGTGGGCCAGCCAGAGAGCAGCCGCTAGCCCAAACAGCCCTAATTGCTAGCCAGTGTTGGTGCATTTACAGCTTTTTGGTAGAAAAGGTGGTTGGTGCTTAATGGCCTAGTGCTGAGCTAAGGTCAGGCCGTTCTCCATTAGTGAAACGGCTGTTCATTACAGCTTGTTTTCAGGACTTTGCTAATAAACTGGAATAGCTTCTTTTATTTAGCAGCTTAGTGTGATTATATTTTCATGTTTAAATGTAGTTGGTAAAGAAACAGAAAATAATCATATTCATCAAAAAAAACAACATAGATTATAACAGCTCAGTGGTAGCTCAGCAGTTAAGGTGTTGGACTGCTAACCGGAAGATTGTAGGTTCCATTTACAGTACAACCAAGTTACCACTGCTGGACCCCTGAGCAAGGCCCTTAACCCCTTATTGGTCAGTTGCATAAGTGAAGTAAATATAAGCGGAAATGGGTGTCTGCCAATTGCTGTAAATTTGAAAGAATATGTCTCATTTTTTTTTTTACACCTTACCAGCACACCAACATATGTGTGTTATCCCCAAACTGTCACCACAAACACACAGTTAGTTATAATGTTAACATTATTAACACAAAGTTAACATTCTAACCAACTGTGTTACTTGAATTAAGAGACACTGTTCCAGCATGACAATGCCCTTGTGCACAAAGCCCTGATCCCGATAAAGATATGATGGGGTAGAAGAAGTGAAGTTTTCTGTAGAGAACATTAACTTTGACTGAACACCTTTGGGATGAACTAGAACACCGACAGCACTCCAGACCTACTTACGCCAATATTCGAATCTGAACTTACTTATCACTAATACTGTTGTGATCGAAAGACTACATTTCCTCACCCACACTTTAGCCTAAATCAGGAATAAGATAAAAAAAATCATCTGTGGATGTGTTTATATAGATCTCACAGGATACTAGAAATGTAAAAAGAGTGCAGTGCTTTAGCTTTGTGTAACTGATAAGGAACCCTTATAAAAAATCCTGTAGTATAGCAGAGTAACTTTATGTTTAGGGCAAGGACCGATACAATACATATCACAATACATCGGTAACGATACAATATGTTACAATGTATTTTAATACAATACTTGAAAAAGTTGAAACAAGTAAAAACAAATAGGCAAAAACAATTTTATTTGTCACGCTTGTAACCGAGACAACTAGAGGCTAGAATATTGATACACTATCATAAACAAAATAAAATAAAAATAAAATTGTGATAGTTAGCTGTAAAACTAAACGGTACTATAGAACGTAGTAAAATTTCCAGTGGTAAATGCTGTAGTGCTGTAGTAGTTTAGTAGTAGTAGTATAGTAGTGCTGTAGTATGTGTGTATTATACATAGATAGATAGATAGATAGATAGATAGATAACATAGTTAACTATAACCTTGTTTCTGTAATTCTACTACACTTGTTACTTTACTGTAGTAGGGGGGCAGTGGTGGCTCAAATGGTTAAGGTGCTAAGTTGCTGATCTGAAGACCAGAAACAGCTGGGTTCAAGCCCCACCACCGGCAAGCCAACCACCGTTGGGTCCTTGAAAGACCCTTAACCCTTCCTGCTCCTGAGGCACTGTATCATAGCTGACCCTGCGCTCGGACCCCAACCTACCAAGATGGGATATGTGAAAAGATGCATTCATTGGCTCTGTACATGTACCAATGAAGTTAAATATTATATTATATATTAAATTTTTGGACAACTCTATTATACTGTATGTGTGATAAACTTCACAGCACAGATCAATGCAACACACACACAATTACTAAAATCCCTGTAATACAGCGTACTACAATTTACTATATCTTACTGTATTCAATCCTAAAGTATACTATGTTTTAACCAGTTTCCATAACTAGATGCATTTTCTTGTTCATTAAAAAAGAAATTGCATCTTATAATATTTACTAATTATAATGAGTGGCCTGTCTTGTAAGCCTTTTCAAGTTCCTTATCTGTTCTTCTCTTTTTTAGTACCTCCCAATCTGACTGTCCCCCGAGGCAAGTCTCCGCTGGTGGTGCGAGAAGGAGAGACGGTAGAGTTGGAGTGCCTTGTTTCAGGAAAGCCCAAGCCTATTATCCTGTGGTCACGGGCTGATAAAGAGGTGCCGATGCCAGATGGAAGCATGCAGATGGAAAGTTATGACGGTGTGCTGCGCATCATCAACGTGTCTCGTGAGATGAGTGGCTCCTACCGCTGCCAGACCAGCCAATACAACGGCTTCAATGTCAAACCTAGGGAAGCCTTGGTGGAGCTCATAGTGCAGTGTAAGTGTCTCAGCTTTGTTGAATTCATTAAGACACCACACAGTGTTGAATTAAGTGATCTTATTTGCTTGAGGGTGTTGATTAATTTTTGTGTAAAGTGTAAAGGGCCTGGCAGATATGCTGGTCCATGAGCTTATTGTAGAATGTTAACATTTTGTTAACATAAAAAATGTAATAATTTTCCAGTAGCTGATTATTAAGAACAAGATACTGGGAACGAGTTGTTAGGGTTCATTCTCTCGCTGTTTTCTGTGGACCTTCTTCTCATCTAGCTGTGATCATTGATGCTGTTTTTCGCTAATAAGGTATAAAGTTAGTTATATTTTATGTTCATTAGTACAAAAATATTGGGACACCTCACCATCACAACCTATTTTTAAAACATCCTATTTCAAATTCAGTCTCGGTCTGAAAGTATTTGCACGCTGAGTCCCAAATGAAAAAATGAATATGACCTCACGTTGTGTCACTCATGTTTAAACACTGCTATCATAAAAAATCAGACCAAGTTAGATTTTTCAGTAATCAGCATTTTAAGCTAAAAGCCAAAATCCAGAATAACTTTAAGATATTGTATGATGGTTTCCATGACCGTCACACACCTTCCGATGCTAAG
Source organism: Bagarius yarrelli (assembly GCA_005784505.1). Taxonomy (NCBI): domain Eukaryota; kingdom Metazoa; phylum Chordata; class Actinopteri; order Siluriformes; family Sisoridae; genus Bagarius; species Bagarius yarrelli. The sequence continues at coordinate 5,589,302 of VCAZ01000016.1, forward strand.
GTATGGTGTGTGTCTCCATTATTAACTTATTATCTTATAACAAATAGGAATTAGAAATAAGTAGGAATAAGAAATCATATAAAAATTTGGAATGTATTGTGCTAAGACCTTTACTCTTATCACCACACTGCTGGAAAGACTTCCACTACAGCATTGCAATAGTAATTTTCGGATATTCCAATATTGTTCAGTGAATTTGAGGTCAGGCCTCAAATTCTTAGTTACCAACCTTGGAAAATCTATGTGTTCATGGTTTTAGGGGCTTTGTGCACAGAGGCATTGTCACGCTGGGACCGAGTTTTGGTCTTTTATTCATACAAATACATTCTAGGGAAGTGGTAGTGTGGAGGTTAGGGTGTTGAACTGCTAATTGGAAGATCAGGGTTCGATTCCCAGCAACACCAAGCTGCCACTCCTGGGCCCCTAAGCAAGGCCCTTAATCCCAAATTGCTTAGGTGTATAAATGAGATAAATGTAGGTCACTTTAAATAAAGACGTCTGTAAATACAAATGTAAATGTTAATCTTTGTGACAACATATTGGGTAAATACCCTTCCTTATTTGAGGCTGCTAGTAAAGCGTCCACAATTTTTTGGCTATTTACTGTTCGTCAAAAAATATTTTGCTTTATAACTGCCAGAAAGATTACAGTAAGTATGTAGAACCGGAGTTTTTGTTAACAAAGTTTTGACTGTGTGTTTGCATTTGGATTTTCATAAATAAGCAGATTATATTTTGTCAGTACTAGTCACAAGGCTTTAATAACAAGCTATGAGCACTTTTAGTCAAGTCAGCCCTTAAGCTTCCTGAAAGGCATACAGCTGCTGACAATACATCCAGGCCTTTCTGTTTAATGCTTTTTATTATGCTGATGTAATGTCACTACAGCACCACAACCGCATTCCTTTATCTGTCCAGAACTTTGCAGCCATGTCTGCAGATTTCCGTTTTCTTCTGGGTTGTGCCACTGTCTCTGTGTTCCACTAATAATTCATTTATTCATCCTAACTCTATACCCACTTATTCCCTAATAAGGGAGTCTATCCCAGCCGTCTCTGAAAGAGCGAAAGACAGTACACCCTGGACAGTCCATCACAGGGCCACACACACTCTTCCTTACACTTATGGGCAATTTAGAATCACCTATCAACCTAACATACATGTTTTTGGACTGTGGGAGGAAACCGGAGTACCCGGAGTAAACATAAGGAGAACTCCACACAGAAAGGCCCCCGTCCAGGAATCCAACCCGGGCCTTCTTGCTTTAAGGCAACGGTGCTACCCACTAAGCCACCGTGCAGCCTCACCACAAATAATGTCTTTTTTATTAAATACTTCCTGTTTTTATATTAGATGTTCATTAGTACAATAACATACAGTACATTATATTGACAAAGGGATTGGGACACCTGACCATCACATCTATTTGTGGTCTCCAAAAAATCCTATTCCAGATTCAATCTCTGTCTTGCTCCTATAACAGTGTCCACTCTTTTGGAGCAACTTTCCACTACAGTGCTGCAATGAGGAATATTTAAAAATGTCCCAAAAATTGTTCAGCGGAGCAGTCATGTCTGCAGATTACTTCACTTCCTGCTGTGCTACCAGGCTGCAGACATTATGTTGATGTTGTTGTTGTTGTTGGAACAAGACTTGTCAATTGGTTTCCCAGGATTTTCTAGTAACAAACATTTTGGGCATTAGATGCCCACAAACCTTGTCCAAATGTCCAAAAACATAAGATGGTGTGCATCTATAATGCAGTACAATGCTACAAACATAAGCAATCGGTATATTTGGACTTCTTATCAGTGACATTAATATTAAGTAATGTTAAACATTATTTTAATTAACATTAAATTTTGAATAATCAATAACTAAATGAGGCTTTGAGATGCAAATAAACATTTAACGGTGTCTATCGACAGTGTCTCAGTAACTCTGCAACAAAAAAAAGAAGTAGTTTGATTTAGGAGGGAGTTCATTGGCTATTCACACAAGCTACAGTTAAGGTGCTTTAAGGTGATGACTGTATTCAAACTCCCCCAGGAAACAAGCAGAAAATCTTTGGAAGCTTATTTCTACTATAAAGGAAAAAAAATAGTCAACTTTCTCACAATTATTAGTATATATATATATATATATATATATATATATATATATATATATATTTTTATTTTGTTTTCCCTTTAATTTTAGTTTACAGCTCACAATTTTACGTTATACATCATCGTAATAAAATTATTAGAAGGAACTTTGCCATGTGGGTTAATAAAGTAATGAAATATCTATATTTGTCACATACACTCTACACCACAGTGAAAGTTGTTTCTTTGCATATCCCATTATAGAAGGTTGGGGTAAAAGCACAGGGTTAGCTATGATACACCGCCCCTGGCAGTGATGGGGCTCGAACCCAGGTCTTCCAATCAACATCTCAGCTCCTTAATCATTTAAACCACCACTGCCTCATTTAAGCCCATAAGAACAAAGTCAGCTTAGTGTGTGTTCGGGACCTGGAGCTAGTGAGAAGTAAATGTCTAAACTGTGCAAATAATTAGAAATCAGGATTATGAGAAGTAAACTGCTAATTGTGTAAATCAGTCAAAATTGAATAAAATAAACTGCAAGATGTTAGTTAATTGTGAGAAACAACACAATGTATTAAGAAACAAAACGTCTAAATTGTAAAAGATGAAAGTAGGAAATTCAGAACTGCAAGTCACCATTATGAGAAATTAAGTAGCAAACTTCCTGTTTGGTATTCTTTTTTTTTCCCACAGTGAAAACATACTTCCAGATAAATGATTCCACTGTTTTGGAAGCCTAATAGTCTAGAAAAAAAACAAGGAAGTAAACCTATTTCTATAGTCATGTAATCAATTTTAGTTATCTTTAATATACCGTTTAAATACGACGGTTACAGCACACACGGACTGTGTTCTACCGTTATTTCATTATTTCCTCCATTTTATTTTTTCTGCTACAGACAGGACTAGGATGCTTCTCTATTAACTCTAAGTGCAATTTTAAAATAAACTGAAAGTGCATGTCTGGAGAGAAGAGTACAGAGAGCACCACTTGAATCCCTTTGTCTGAATTCAATGCAAGAATGTCCTACACATTTAGCTGTACGTTGCATTGCTGCTAATGGCACCAAACAGCCCCTCTAAGCTCACATTACACTGAAGACACAGGCTTTAAAAGGAATGATAGGGGATCTTATTTCCGTTTCAGCTATAAATCCTCCTCGGCTCCCTATTTTTTTATTCCCTATTTCTATTTTAAGGCGTGATTTTAAAACACGGCTTAACGTCTAATTAACAACCAGCTAATTTATTCTAAGCGGCGCTTATTCTCTATTCATTATTAAAGATTGGACCTGAAAAGAAGAAGAAGAAGAAGAAGAAAAAAAAATCACTTGTTTATAGGGGATAAAAGAGCTAAAACGGATTCGGATATGTGTGAGATAAGAATTAATAAAATGCCAGCCAAGAAAGCGGGATATCATCAAGAAAGCGGGAAAAAAGTTAGCTTTCTGTAACGTAACCTAAATGTATTATATAATATGTCTTGTCAGGTTCTTTGACTTTTAGATAATTGTATTTTAGATCGTTGCTATTTTTATCTAGATACTGTAAAGACACATGGAAAAAAAAGGCACTTGTGAAACTTCCATGTTCTTTATCACCCAATTTTCTTAAAGAAGGGTGTAAAATTAATCTATCCATATACTGCTGTCATTTGAGTTGTCTTATAACTTGTCCTGCTCAGTTCCCAGCTATAATAAGACCCATCTTAAGTAATTGTTTAAGAAAAACCTGTCTGAACTGTATGTTTTGGTCTGACAGGGAAAGAGTGTGATTCTGACTGAATTTTTCTCTTTCTTTTTTTCCCCGATGCTTGGCATTAGGCTCACATCTCTACTAAGCCATGTGACTAATGACGGCACTATGAGCAAAATTAATGACATTTAGATCGCGCTCGGGAGCGATTCCAATGCATTCTCTCTAAATTAAATGTGATTATGCAGAGCTGACAGCGCAGATCAAAGGTTAGCAGCTTTGTTTTCCATTGACGCAGTTCCTGGATTGTTAACAAGGAATTAATCGTCGAGGAGAGGTTGTACTCCTACAACATCATTTCCATTGGTTGAATCCTAAAAATACCCCATGTGTTGGAAATTACCTTGATGGCCGATTAAATTGGTCGTTTCTTTCTTTTCATGTCATTAACATGATGCACACGATGCTACTGTCTACTGGTGCACGTTTCTGATGACTTCCAAATGATTTTTTAATGACTCCTTCAACTGACTCCTTTGTGACTTACTGCAGTCGTAATTGAAATAAAAGACCTTGATTTAATGATTCCTGTCCTGACTATGCATATATAGGATATACTATATATATATATATATATATAGGATGTCTATATGTTATAAAATAAACACTAAATAAACAGTAAATAATCTACACTAGTGGCAGCACAGTGGCTTAGCGGTTAGTACTGTTGCCTCTGAAGGCCTTGTTTTGATTCTCAGGCAGGGGCTTTTCTGTGTGGCGTTTGCATGTTCTCCCTGTGCTTGTGTGGGTTTACTCCGGGTACTCCGGTTTTCCCCACAGTCCAAAAACATATATGTTAGGTTGATTGGTGATTCCCAATTGCCCTTAGAAATGAGTGTAAGTGTGTAGCCCTGTGATGGACTGGCAACCTGTCCAAGGTGTACCCCTTCGCCCTTTCAGAGAAAGCTAGGATAGATTCCAGCAGATCCCCGAGACCCGGAATAATGGAATAAGCGGGTATAGAAGATAAATACATGAATGAATGTAGTATTAAATTATTTCTTTCTCTGCAGCTAAGCGGCTTAAATGCTATTCCAGCATGACAATGATCCTGTGCACAAAACCTCCATTAAGCTGTAGTGTGTTATGTCTGGTGTAGATGAATTAAAGTGTGCTTCACAGAGCTAAGCTATGTTTTTCTTAAAAAAAAAAACATTATTTTACACGTAGATTTTGTTATTTTGTCATTATAAATTTGTATCTTATGTCTTATTTTTGTATAATATCTTATTAATATTAATTTAGCTTCTACAGACATCCAGTTGAAAAAGTTGCATAATTTTGAAGGCTGCTTTGTCTTCATTTTATTTCATCGGAATTGAGAGTGAGTCAGCCCAACTCTGAATGCTAAATAAAAGGCAGAGACAGAACCAGTAGAATCAGCATGGTGTCACAAATGTCATCACACCCTCGACATGCAGTCACTGCAGTATTCTGACTTATTTCCCCTTTCTTGTATCTGAAAAAGCTGGATTAACTAAAGAAATAGACAAAATCCTTATTCCCCTATTTCTGTTCAGATTCAATTATCAGTTGCCCTAAACCACAGAGAGGGCAATAAAATAAGGAATGAAAGATTTCACAAGACCCAGTCGCTCTATAAAATGGATTCTTTAATATAGTGGATTAATTAAAACCTCAGCAGCCCCAGTGGTGATCCAGGTACGGCAAGTTTAACTTGGGTACTGATGAGAAAACTGTTGGAATAAAATGGAAGAATTTCCATCATTGTAGTATAGCTGTTATCTATCCTATCATTCCTGCTGTTGTTTTGTGTTTTTTCAAAGATGTCACAAATTAAAACCAAGATCACCACATCAGCTCTTTTTCCACTTTTAATGTGATGCTTTGGGCATTTGGCAGACACCCTCATCCAAAGCCACTTACAGTTTTTCATTACTACAACTAAGCATTTATTGGTCCTAGGATTTGAACTTACAACCATTTGATCATCAGTTTTAAAACTTAACCACTGAGCTACCACTTGCCCCAAGTAGTCACCCACAAAGTGAAATTCAAAACATATAGAAGCATTCTAGAATGGATTACATTTAAGCTCAGGTTCTAAAACAATTATTCTCAATACCTGCAATTAAAATATTAAATAGATACTATTTAATACTATAGAGACGGCTCGTATTTTAAAAAACGCGTTAGTAGGGAGACTTGTAAGTCAAGGTACCACTGTATATGAAAATACTTTTGTGTATTGTGCCTCACTTTACTACAATTCATCAAATTTCAGGCTTGAAGAATGTCAGCTAGGGTACTTCCATTACTGTTATGTCAAAATTGACCTAAACAATATGTAAGGGTTTCGCTTGGTCCAAGTACAAGTTGTTTATCCTGGTTTAGCAACATTACTCCTACCCTGCTCACGTTCTGCATGTCTCTGGACTAAAGTGTTTCAAATGCTCAAGATTGAGGTTCAAGCCCCATCTGGGAACTGTAACAGAAGTTTAAACTGTTTCTCTGCTCCCAAGAAGCTGTATCATATCTGACCCTGTGCTAGGACAACAGCGTCCTAAGCTGGGATATGCAAAAATAAAGAGAATTTGACTGTGCCGTAATGTGTAAATGTCAAAAAATATGTTTTTATCTGTATATGAAAAGAGAAAAATGATGAGATGATTTAAATCGGCTTGTTCTGTTTACACCCAGCTACCGTAGATCATTAGTACAGTTCACTCTTCTGACATTCTCGCAGCAACCATTTAACAAAAACACAACAGTGACAAAAAGCTATTTCAAATGCAACAGAAAACACAGTGTGAAGGGATGGGCCATACACCTGCGATATATCCTTCAGAGCTGTCAATTTTTCAGTTTTGTTTAGCAGTCTATGCGATTGAGTCCCCGCCACAGCCATGTGAGCAGCACCCCTGTTTCTGCTCATCACCCAGAACTTCCCACTGAATAAGTGGAGACTTTCTCAGCTGGCAGATTTCCTCAGTCCGTGAATCCCTCAGTGCCAGTCCGCTGAGGCTGATTTCCCTGGTTGTGTCATGCGAGCCTAGCAGGGGGAAGCAGACGTTCACAAAGCCTTTTTTAGAAACTCCATCGAGAGCCAAAACACAGCTTTCTGAAGGAAATAAAATTACACGCATATAGAAATGGCTTCAGCAGGTCAACAGCTTTAATGCGTAAAAAAACAACAACAAAAAAAACTTTCTGCTCAGACACGGAGGCATATAGTGGGGAAAAAAGTAAAACACAGTCATGGTCCAGCTGAGAATATTCTTCCTAATAGAAGCCAGAGTGCTGAAGTATTTTTTTTCTGTTTTTCCAGAGTCAATTTAGGCTCATCAGTGCGACGCAGTTTAGTTGTTTGCACCGCTTCTATTCTCTTCTTTTGAGCATGCTGTGAATCAGATAAGCCTATGCTGAGAAACAGGAGTAGCAAAGTCATAAAATGCTGAAAGTCAACCACTCTTGTACATTTGTTTGTGCATTTTGCCCTCGACAGAAAATGACCACAAATAAGTAGCCGAGAAAGCTTATATAAATTGGGGAAATTTGTGTCCTACTGCTAGTAAGTACACTTAACCAGTGGGTATTTGTACTGTAAACACACTCACAGCTGGACAGACCATGTTAGGGCACACTGCCTGTCTTTACGTACTTCCAACACACACACGCACACACACACACACACTCTGACATGTTGCTGTGCAGATTTATATGGCAGCAATTATGGCTTTGTCGGACAATTAGCCAGAACAATCCTGACAGATTCTATGAAGAATAATAACCTTAAGCATCCAATGAACAACCTATTTTGCTTATCAAATACCTAAACACCCCCCCCATGTTTTATTAAAAAGGATTAAGCTCGGAGGTGTGAACTCCCCATAAATTACTCGCATCAAAACACACAATCGCATATTGTTAACAAATAATGAATGGAATTATACGATTATTGTTTTTAATTAATTTTTCTTCCCAACATCTATTTAAAAAATTACATGCAGAATAAATTCAGACTCGTGTTCTGGCCTTGGGCGTGTACAGAATAATCTATTAGCTCCGGCGTAGTAAAATTTAATGACTTTATATTCAGAGAACAATATTAAAATGATCAACCATGTTGAAAGGTCAGCATATGTGTCATGCACCAATAGTTTATAGCCTAATCATATTAAAGATAATATTAGCTTGTAGCTACAGACTATGCATTAAAGATTATTTATAGGTTGTGTTTAAAATTATAAACTGACTGGTGGTGGTGGTGGTGGTGGTGGACCTGACAAATAGTGGAGGGAATTTCAGTTTATCATCATAATAAAAAAAATGTGTGCGCAAAAATATAATTGAATTATATGGGCTCGCATTTTCATTTACAAGTTGAATGACCAGATGTTTGTGGACACAAGTCTACGCCTCGAATAACATGCCCATAAATCCATAAGTGAACATTTGATGCATAGGGTACAATGGGGTAAAAGGCACCTTTCATTTGATTTTTTTCCAAACCACTGGATGGCATTTAAACCTGAATGTAGTCTTACATCTGGTATGTTAGTTTGTAAAGACGATTTTGCGGTAAGTTGATCTAAAATTCTTGTTAAATTTTAAAACCAATTGTTAGCATTACCAAAAGTCTTCGTTTTTGAGTTTTTCATGGCATTTCAATACACTTTTGTACATTAAATGTAAAATAAGTGAAAGTATGGAATTTGAAGTAAAAACATGCACTTATTATTTTGGCTAAAGGCGCAGTTTAAGTGTTTAACCCAATGTGTGAGCGTTAGCTGGACATGATAGGCAAGTGAAACTAAATTTGATGACACACTTTTGTATTTGTTAACGACATGCCTCTGCTCAATTGGTTAATATCATCTAGTACTTGGCATGGGTGCCTTGTGAATTGCATGTCAAGATTATGTGATATAGTGCTTTGGGACACGAGAGTTAATTTCCTGGGCTCAGGGACATTTACCGATCTCTGGAAACATTTCTATTATTATTATTATCATTGTTATCATTATTCATTATTATTATTAAAACCCGAATTCTGGAAAAGTTAGGACATTGAAATGAAAAGTCTTTAAAATTACATACGCCAATATTTTATTTCCAATAGAACATAGATAACAAAACAAATGTTGAAACAGAGAAATTTTACACTTTTATCCACTAAATAATCTCATTTCAGATTTTATGCCTGCTACAGGTCTCAAAAAAATTGGCACAAGGCAACAAAAGGCTTAAAAAGCAATACATTTTTAAATTTAGCATTTGAAAAAGTTGATGGTCATCAGGTCTGTAACATGATTAGCTGTAAAAGGGATGTCTTAAAGAGGCAGAGTCTCTCAGAAGTGGGTAGAGGCTATCCAATCTATGAAAGAGTGTGAAAAAAGATTGTGGAAAACATTTGTGGGGGAAACTGATGAAAATTCTGTGACATCACTAAATGGGGCCAGGACTACTTCCAGAAACCATTGTCAGTAAACACAATCCGCTTTGCCATCTACAGGTGACAACTAAAGCTTTTTTATGCGAAAAAGAAGCCATATGTGAACATGGTCAAGAAGCACCAGTGTGTCCTATGGGTCAAGACTCATTTAAAATAGACTGATTCAAATGATTCATTTTAAGTGTTCTATAGTCAGACAAGTCCAAATTAGACATTCTTGTTGAAAACCACGAACACCATGTCCGAGGGAGACCTTCCAGCGTGTTATTAAAAGCCAGCATCTCTGATGGTAGAGGGGTTGCATAAGTGCATATGGCAGCTTGCATGTTTTGGAAGGAACTTTGAATGCTGAAAGAAATATAAAGGTTTTAGAGTAACATATGCTCCTCTCCAGATAATGTATTCTTCGATGAAGACCTTCTGTATTTCATTAGGACAATGCAAAACCACATACTGCAGCTATTACAACAGCATGGTTTCCTAGTAGAAGAGTCCAGGTGCTGAATTAACTTGTCTGCAGTCCAGATCTTTCACCTATAGAGAACATTTGGTGCTTGTCAAAGACGTCCACAAATTCTTCAGCAGCTGGAAACCTGTTTTAGGCAAGAATAGGACCAAACTCCAAATCTCCAGAAACTCATTTTATTTATTATTATATTATATCTTGATGCCCAGACAGCTTTAAAGTGTTTTAAAAAGAAAAGGAGATGCTACATCATAGTAAACACACCCCGTCCCAACTATTGCGAGACTTGTAAGCGTCACATTTAACTTTTCCAAAATTCAGTTCGTATTACTATTATCATTTTTCCTGATTTTTCAGAATATTAACATGATTAATTAACATAGAATAACACAGTCTTTTCACAGATTGGTGACAGATCAGTACTTCTGACAAAATGGAGTTAGGGAGCATGGTTCCTCTCTATAATAGAGCTAATTTGCATTAGCATTTTCCCGCTAAATCGCAAGTTACTGTCAGTACTGTTAGCTACAGCGTGCTAACTAATTATGCCTTTGTTACGTAAATGCATTTCTGAATTGCAATAATTTATAAAAGAGCTCAGTCTCATGGTTTAAATTTCCTTAAAACAGTTACATGAAGTAGAGGGGAAATGTTTTTGTAAAGACCACCCTTGTTGGCAAGCTCAGGATCAACACCAACACCAAAAATTTTACGCCAGATAGTTTTTCAAACTTTATTTGCAAGAGGCGGCAACCCGTCCACGAGTGGCCGGTTTCAGCATCGCTGGCGGACGATCAAAAAAAAACCGGTTTGATGGCGAATTTTATTTGCTTAGTGTCTTTTTTTTATCAATCAAATTTGGCTGGGTGGTGTGGTCTGAAAAACTCACAATACATATTTAATATTACTTACCGGAGACTTCGATATCACTAAGACTTTGATTAAAGCCAACACACTTTCTTGCAATTTTGCATCCCCCACAAAACGAATTTATTAATATTCCCAACTAAGCAATAAGGGGCAAAATTTGAATGCCCCCGCGGATACATTTGGTTCTCTGCTCTGTCTTGCTTTATGTAAATGCAAAGCAATTAATTTTAGATAGTTTAGGGCTCTGTTTTCTGCTGATTTCTCCCCTCACAGTTTAACTGCATTGTTTACCTACTGTCACTTCTGTTCAAGACTCTCACGTTGACACATAAAAGGCAAGTCAATAGGACAAACAGTTCATCTGTTGTTCTATTCTTATGCTGCTATTGTAAATAGAAAAAAAAACATGACAAATTGCAACATAAGTCATCATATCCTTCCAAGCAGGTTAAACAGATGACCTTTTCTTTGAATAATTATATATTTTTTTAACTTCTTAGTTCATCATTGTGGGTTTTAAGAATAAAATAGCACAAACAAGTCATAATTAAGTCAGTGACCATTGATAATTTTTAAATGTTGTCATCATCATACTATATGTACCCTCTTTTTCTGGCTGTATGCAGATCCTCCAGCTGTGGAGCCAGTGTCGACAGAGGTTCGGCAGGGTCTGAGCCGGCCTGTACCTATGACCTGCCGTGTTCTCCGTGCACATCCTTCACGGGTGTTGCGGTACGAGTGGCGTCTGGGCTCCCGTATGCTCCATGCGGGCCACTTTGACACAAGCGATGAGACTGAGTATTCAGTGCGCAGCCTCAGCCGCGACGGTTACGGAGAGTACACGTGTGACATCACTAATGAGGCCGGAGCTGGCCGCTGCACCTTCCTGGTCACTGGTAAGAGAATTTTTTCTGCTTATTTATAAGCTATGATTTTATCACATGTACGATACCCATCCTATTGTGTAAGTCCAAGCAGGAAATGCATCCTCTGGCATGACTTTCTTAGAGTTAAACAGTCTGTTCCACATTTCTAAAGTGTGCAAAGTGAAAAAGAAACTATGCTTATTTGCCCATATCCAATTCATATTTCAGATTGAATAAGCTTTATTAGCTTTATGTACTATTAAAACGATCAGGATTTTATTTATGATGCTTTTATTTAATTTCGCTTTCTTAGCAAGTGAATAATCCAGTTTATGCGGTATTAATAAATGCAGTAAATAAAACACCAGTATTCCTGATGCTATTGCATGTAATATTTGTTTCTATGTGTGCATATCTATTACAAAACACTATTTTAAGCAGGGTGACCCAGTGTTATAAAAAAAACTGCATTTATTCATTGGCTTCATGAACTACAACCAGATAGTGTATGTGTGTGTGTGTGTGTGTGTATGCATAAGTACTTTATCCAGCATGCGTCTGTGTATTTATACAATCAAATCTAAAGCAAAAAATTGTGTTTATACATTACATTTTCCTTTTACTGGAAAATGGAAGACATGGTGTGGAAGACATGGTGTGCTCAGGTTGATGTCAAAGTCTTTTGAACCTGATTCTGACTCAACCCCTTCAACTGGAACACTGACTCCAGCACAGACTTTCTCACCTGACATTACTGCATGAACTCTCTAAAACTATTGTGACTGAATGATTGAATTTCCACAAGTACAATCTAAAATCTTGTAGAACTAAAATCTTCCTGAACTGTAAAGGTTATTATAGAAATAAGACTTAGACTTCATCTCTAATACATTGTTCAGGATGGTTTTTGGCCATATAGTGTATTTGTTTGTGTGTGTTGGTGTAAATATTCTGTGTATATTTATGTGTGTGCCAGTATCTAGAAGAATAACATTTAAGGTTACAACAATTGCGTTTATTCACTTGTTATAACATGTTTATTCACTTATTATAACAATTGTTATAACATTCGTTTGGTAAAAACTACTTCCCATTCTACTCCCAAGCAGAAAAACACATAACACACACACACTCCTGCATTGATGACTGTAGTACTGCACAGCAGGAGTTTGACATTTGAAATCTGCTATGCAGGGATTTTTTTTCTATCCAATTATAGTTTAAAAACTTTAATTCCTGTCTAAACCCAAGGTCCTGTCTTTTCTTGCCCTTTTGTTTTTGAATGTACACCATTAATGTCATCCCACTTTATAAAAAAACCATCATCTTTTCAACTACTTAAGGCAACTAAAATGTTGTTTTTCTTCTTTTATATTTGTACAATTACTTTTGTGTTTGCTCTATACTGAAAGCTTATAGGGTCCAAACTGTTGTTCGGTTCGCTTAAATGATAATAAAAAGCTGTTTCAGGTTGTTCAATATACTTAAAGCCGCTATTCTCTATGCGATTATAGCTAAAAAGCCTAAGCCTCATAGGTTATCTAATGTAATAGAGTATTTCCTGATAACCAGGTAGTTTAGAAAGAAAAGAAAGTGGCTGTAATCATTATAGAGATTTGTGAATAGACTCTTGGACCATAGTGTGTTTCATTCCACCTGCTCTTCATGTCTGAGCTGTGAACGCATTCGGAATTCTAATAGTTTATCCGCTTTAAATGTCAAGCTGCATAAAATCTACTATAATCTACTAGCAACCCGCAACTAGCCACACGAAGCTTTCAAATGTAAAAATAAACAGTTGACTGATGTGATGACTGTGAGTTCGGATGTAGGAAGAAAACTCTATGTCTCCGGCATAAGATAAAAAACTGAGGATCGATGGGGGTTACTGTATCTACAAACGTACAAATTTTTTTTGAATTGAATGAATATTGGCAAAATTGTCCGGGTTTTGCCACAGACTAAATTATTCATGCTAAAGGCATTGAAGCAGATGTGTATGCGATTTATGTACAGCATGGAACTGTGTGAAATACTTTGGGTGCATAATAGGTCAAGTAGCTGTGTATTTACAAAGAAACAAAGGACGCTGAAGGGCTTTCTAAATAAATTAAGCAGAAAGTTCAGACTCGAATGCATCTAGAAACCCTGTTGCCATTGCAGTGAATCTGGGGCAAATTCTAAATCCATCTTTAATGCTGCCTGTATCTCATAATTAAAACAAATGTTGTTGTCGTGTTTGTAAAAGCAGGTAAGTTGTGTTCCTGGACAAGGCACAGTAACATGCTGAATTCAGCCAATATCAGATGAGTACTGATAGGGGAAGTGGTAGCATAGTGGTTAAGGTATTTGACTGCTAATTGGAAGACCAGGGTTCAATTCCCAGCACCACCAAGTTGCCACTGCTGGGCACCTGAGCAAGGCCATTAACCCCCAATTGCTTAGTTGTATAAAAGAGATAAAGTCGCTCTGGATAATGGCATCTGCCGAATGCTGTAAATGTAAAAGTACTGTACATAAAGGGATGCACATTATCAACGATCATATTTATATTGGTTTTTGCATACAAGTCTTGTTTAATTAGTATTAAGGGACCTAATGTGTGTTTAAAAAACCTTACACCATTATACTACCAGCAACATCAGTCTGATCTGTTGACACCAAGCTGGTTGGGTCAATGCATTTAAGCTGTTTGTGCCAAATTTAGACGCTAACATCTGTAGCTTGCGGCAAAAATCAATTTTTTTTACCTATTTTATCATTTGTAGGATGTAGAACTTTTTTGCCTTTCTCTCCGGTTTCCTCTTTTTAAAAAATACTGATGTGTCCTCAAGCAAAGTTTTTCAATTTTCAGGTAATTCTCCTTCTTATACTGTTTCACAAATTAGTTTTGTCATCTCTTGTATCGAAGACCAGGTAATTAATAGAAAGAAATGGAGAATATTTTCAATACGATTCACTAATCAGCAGCGTGTGCATTGCTTAATGCCAAATGACACATGAAGGTTAGGCAGAAGAAATAGCTGGGGCATTGGCTTTCTAAAACCTCATGGCCAATGGTTCTTATATAAAGCACGCTGGGCAGAAAGAAGGAGTAGAATCACAGGCATTTGGAGTCCATCACGTCTTCCACACTAGCTCCACATGACAGAAAGAGATATGGATTGATGGCCACAGCAGTCATCTGAGAGCTCGAAGGAGCCAGGAGGACGCTGACTGTCAGGCTGGCCTGCATTTGTTACACAATCCTGGCGCCACCGAAGCCTCTACTCCTCCAATAGTGTTTGTCTTTAAAGGCTGAATACATGACCCTCTCTGCACTGCTTGCTATAAATCAGAGCTGCCCTCCTGCGAGCTGTAGGTAAAGCCTGAAGCCCATCTCAGCAGCCTGCATCTTTTGTCTTGCCATGGAAAGGTGGAGAGCTGACTTGCCACCGTTCAGCAGCTCTCTACTCTCCCCATGCTTTGCCTTTACTGCCATCTGGACACAAAGGCAGCTGCCAAAGTTAGCAGAGCCTGCAAACTCCAGGGAGGGAAATCTACTCCAGCTACTGATTAGCCCTAAAATCTGGCCCAGTTTGTAGGCGATGCTTCCCAAGAGGAGCTTCACTCCTGTTCGCTGTAGGTATAATGGCTTCTGTTTTGTACTCACAGTAAGTGAGCTGAGGGGAAGGAATCACTTTAAAACAACACTCTTTTTTGCTGTGTTTGGGCGTTTAAAGAAAGGAGATCGTTAAGATATCATAGATCTCCATTAAAAGTACCTAAATAGTATTAAAACCCAAGACATGAAAAGCAAAACTAAAAAGATTTTAAATTTTCTTGTATTTTTAGTGCTTTTTGCCTTAATGACAGTCTGACTCAATTTAATACACAATTTTATGTAAAACTTTACAATCAATATTTCATTAATGTAAACATGACCCATTAACCAATTAAATACTCAGTACAATGAGTTTGTTTACACACATTAAAATTGGAACTTAGGAACTTATTCTAAAATCTTTTATTTTTTTTAGTATAAAACACAGACCTTGACACTCCACAGTATTTCATATTCCCTACTAGAAAATCTACTACAATTCCTCTGTAAATAAAAAACGTAAATGTTTTAAATAGTTGCATGAAACTTTGCCTTATTATAAAATTGACTTTCTTTCTCCCTCCATCCTTTTTTTTACATTAGAAACAGTAACGGTAAAACAGACGAGAGGTTCCACAGTCAGTTGCTTCAACTAAGATCCAAAAGCACTGTGTAAATCTGATTACTAGACCATGCAAGAGGCCAGATTCTATATACCCAGGCCTGAGATTGAGCCAAACTATAACAAGGGCTGAGATGCCAGACTGGGAGGTCTGCAGAGCTGAATTAAAGAGGTGATTCATTCCCTCTACCAGACTAACCCCAGTGATCTTACTTTGGTAGGTCTACTGCATTTAATCATGGAAGGTTTATTCTGTTGTTGTTTAATGTGTTTTGTGGATAGCGCAGTGGTTAAGGTGTTGGACTGCACCACCAAGCTGCCATTGCTGGGCCCCCGAGCAAGGCCCTTAACCCTCAGATGCTCGGTTGTATAAAAGAGATAGTAAATCGCTCTGGATTACCCTAAACTGGTAGAAATCAATCAAACTATACAATTATAAAGTTATTTAATTGTTCAAAGATCGTATTTCTGTTGGTTCAACTTTTATAAGCTTCGACCATTAAACAGAAAAACTTAATCGATCCTACAGATACTGTTAAGATCCATAGATGAAAAGCTGTGCTATCTGAAAAGCTCTGCTCTAAAAGATAAACATGTTTTAACTCACTGATACGTTATAGAGTGCCTTAAGGTATGTTAATGCCTTTGATTAATTAAACCTTTTTCTGACTAATCTTTACAGCAAATTAAGCATTTATTAATAACTGACATCTGCAATTACTCTTTAGAAGCATTCTATTCATTCCAAGGCCACATTAAAATGTACACACAGACACACGTAAATATGTGTATGTATGTATGTATGTATGTATGTATGTATGTATGTATGTATGTATGAATGTACAAGATGCTTCGACCTTGAGTTTATGCAAAGAAGAATTTTTTTAAATAAATTCATTAGATGTAATTATTAACCATACAGACAAACAAATTTATAAATGTATAATAGATATATTATATTATAAATGGCAGTTGTCCTTAATCCATTCTGCTCCTGTGTCCCCAAGTATTACAAAAACAAACAAATACAGATACATTTTTAATGTCTATCAGAACATTAACTCCTACAGAGTTTAATTTTTTTTTAAACACTATTTGTATTTTGCGGCTTTTTTATGTCCTGTTAATGTCCATTTTAATTCAGGTTACGAACTTATATGCAATTTTTATACAGCACTTTGGTCAAACATGGTTGTTTTTAATGTGTTTTATGAATAAATAATTCATAAAGTTGAGCTTTAAATGAACCTGGAGCAAATTTGCAAATCTCCCTTCAGTGCTGCAATGTTGTCATGTTTTTGTAAAAGCAGGTTAAGTTGTGTTTTCAAGGCACAGTATCAGACCTAGTATCAGATGAGTACTGTACATAACGGTCGTAAAGGGATGCTCATCATCAACAACAATATTCATTGTCGTTTTTGCATACAAGTCTTGTTTAATTAGTATTAAGGGACCCGATGTGTGTTTAAAAACATTATACCACCACCAGCACCAGTCTGAACTGTTGACACCGAGCTAAATGGGTCAATGCATTCATGCTGTTTATGCCAAATTTAGACGCTAACATCTGTAGCTTGCTGCAAAAAATCTATTTTTCAACTGCCTGCGCTCTCTGCAACTTTATATTTCTGTCCTGGAACAGCAGGAGAGAAACTCCATGTGGTCTTCAGCTATTGTTGCCTGTTTGCTACAAAGTTCTTTGTTTTGTGCATTCTGAAATGCTTTTCTGCTCACCATGGTAGTAAAGAGTCCACAGTGACAGAGCCAGATCAGCTGTTCTCTTTGAACCTTGTCACAAGGTGTTCCCACTATAAGAACTTACATTTAAAGCCCTTATCTAGAACAATTTACACTTTACCTCATTAATACAACCATGAAATTAAAGGTTAAGGGCTTTGATCGAAGGTCCAGCAGTGGCAGTTTAATAATCCTAGGATTTGAATTAACCACCATCTCCACTGGGACAATCTATCGAATCTTTCAATTTAATTATATCTAAATTAAAATCTGTTTGCGTGGTAGAACCAGTAAAAAAAAAAATACTCTCGTATTATAGAGTAACTTTACTATAGGACAGGTGGTAAACCTTCCAAAGGTAAATACTGTTGTGTTTTGAACCTTACTATAGCAGATATACCAATAAAACGCATAAATGTGATAAATTGTAATGATGTGGTAAATTATTAATTATTACTCTCTTACTGTTCCGTTCTACTGATTGGGATATGCTAAAGCAGCTCCCTGAGATCAGCAACTCACTCATTCACCCACTCAATCACTAACCCACTAACTCCCTAACTGACTTATTTCCTCACCCACCCAGTCACTCACCTGTCCTCTCTCTCACTCACTCTTTTTGTTGTACTATTTGGGATGGGCGTAGGCGACTTCCTGATGGGAATGTGATGGCTCTTCTCCCAGGCTGCAGGGTTAAATCTGCAGATCATTAAAAATGTCTGGGCCACCATAGCCTCTTAATAAGTCATGGCTGACATAAACATTGCTGGCAGCTTTATGAGGTTGCTTGCAGAGATCAGCAACTTCAAATCTCTGCATGTTAGTGGCCACACTCGCTTTCCTTACAGCTCTGTCTGTGGTTTCATCAGCACCTGTCATGAGCACAATAACTCTTTGAAAGGTCTGACCGAGTGTTTAACTGTCAGCCTTGGGATATGAACAGCTAAGGTTAGATGCATGATGGTCCAGGGTTCTGTTGAAATCAGTGGTTTGTTAGAGGCAATATTTGAAGTTGACTGGGGGGCAGCTGCTTTTTTCATGTCAGTTCACAAATTAACCAACTTTTAAAAGTCAGCAATCGAATTATTGTTTGTTCCCCCAAATAGCAGAGAAAGTGTTTAGCCAATTTGGAATGAGTGTATTGAATTCCAATGCGGCGAGTCGCATTTTATAACCCAAGGGTGCAGTTTATTTACAACATGAAAAGACAATAAACATAAACTAAACAAGTCTTGACTTGACCTGACTTAGCGTAGCTTATCTTAGCTCATCTTCGCGTAGCTTAGTTTAGCACCAGCACAAACATTAACAAAACAATAAACATGAACTTAACTAGCATAAATTCGACTTGACTGGACAGACTCACAATAGTGGTACAAGGACAAACAGAAATCCAAGACATAGGGAAAACACAAGGGCTATATACACACAAGACTGACCAATAGGAACATGACACATGGACAAGGGGATCACATGAAAAAAACTGTTTGGGTTCTTTATAGGTAAACAATATCATTTAGTGTGTATTTGTAGTTTTTGTTTAATTCAGTGCTTTGATAGCACATGGATTAAAAACTGTTGACAGGTAAAAGCTTTATAGTGCAGATTTATCATTTAAAGAGAGCAAGTAGACAATGTCCAATTTAGGTAAAAAGTGTCATGTATTGCTTCAGTTTGAACATTCCTCACATTTCAGCATATCTTTTTAGAATATTCATTATTAAGTTATAAAGGCTGTTTATACATTGTTAGCTGTGCGTATCCTTTACATAAGGCTATTTTAAAGCAGGGTGACCTAGTTTTTTTAAAAGAAATATGCATTTATTCAGTGTTTTCATGAATTACAACAAGATAGTGTATGTGTGTGTGTGTTTGCTTACTGACAAAGAAATTATCAGTCTATAATTTTATTAAGTTTGATTTTAACGGTGAGAGACAGAATAACAACAAAACATCCAGAAAAACACATTTCACAAAAAAAAATCTGCATTTTAATGAGATGAGATGTGAAATAATTATTTGATTCCTTCGTAAAACAAGACTGAGTAAAGTTGGCAAAAGTCTTGTTGGCATCCACAGAGGTCGGACGTTTCTTATAGTTGGCCACCAAGTTTGCACACGTCTCAAGAAGGATTTTGTCCCACTCCTCTTTCCAGATCCTTTTAAGTCATTAAGATTTTTAGACTAAAATTTGGCAACTCAAACCTTCAGCTCCTTCCACAAATAGTCTATGGGATTAAGGTCTGGAGACTGGTTAGGCCACTCCAATACCTTAATGTGTTTCTTCTTTAGCCACTCCTTTGTTGCCTTGGCCGTGTGTTTTGGGTCACTGTCATGCTGGAATGTCCTGGATGAGGGAAAAAGGTTGCCACCCATTTGATGCAGTGAATTTTTCCTGTCCTCTTTAAGGTAAAACACCCTAAAATCATAACGTTTCAGTGGGGACGGTGTTCTTAGGGTCGGGGGCAGCATTCCCCTTGCTTCAAATTCTGCGAGTTGAGTTGGTGCCGAAGAGCTCAATTTTGGTCTCATCTGACCGCAAAACTTTTACCCAGTTCTCCTCTGAATCGTTAAGATGTTCATTGGTCAACTCCAGATGGCCCTGTACATGTGCTTTCTTGAGCAGGGGGACCTTGCAGGCACTGCAGGATTTTAGTCCTTATGTCGTAGTGTGTTACCAATTGTTCTCTCAGTAACTATGAGTCATTGACAAGATCCCCCCATGTAGTTCTCGGCTGATAACCTTCTCCAAGAGGTGAGATCTTGCATGGAGCTATTGCAAGAGAGACTGACAGCTATTTTGTGTTTTTTTAATTTGCGAATATTTGCACCATCTGTTGTCACCTTCTCACCAAGCTGCTTGGCGATGGTCTCATAGGCAATTTCAGCCTTGAGTAGGCCTACAATCCTGTCCCTGACAACCTTAGACAACTCCTTTGTCCTGGCCATGATGGTAAGTGTGTAAAACTGATTGATTGCTTCTTTGGACTTTTGTGGTTTATAATGGAAAAAAAGCCACGCTTAAAAATCCTCACAGCTACGCTTAAAAATGTGTTAAAAATCCTTTCCAGATGTTTGGAGGATTTTCAAATACACATATTACTGTGATGATCGAGTGTCCCAATACCTTTGCCAACATAGTGAAAGTTTACTTTCAAATTACAAATACAAATGTGCTTTAATCTGTAAGTATCTTCTGTATAATGCAGATGTTAACTGATGTATGCAATCGAGTGCTGAGATGAGTAAAACCTTGTCTGTTACTTTCTACAGGAAAAGCATACGCTCCAGAGTTTTACTATGATACCTACAGTCCACTGTGGCAGAACCGACCCCGTGTTTATGGCTATAAGCTGCAGTGGACCCAGATGAACCCTGAGTCAGTGGACCGTATAATGGCTTATCGTCTTGGCATACGGCAGGTAAACAATTCTGCATGCAAAGCACTTTCAAATCAAAGAAACTTGGTTCCACATACATAAATTAGACAAAGGCAAAGGAGAGAATCCAGATTTGATTCATGAGCCCTAATCGTAGGGAACACACACATTACACATGGATTGGGCTTCGATTAATGGGTCTCATTTATCGAGCTAGAAACGAACCAATTTGTCCATAAGCCATCATGAGCACTTGCTTAAGAAATAGAGTATTCATAGAAATTACACAAATTCTGAAAAAAACATTTCACTCCTACTCATTTGTGAACATTTACATGTAAAGAAAATAAGTACATTTTGTTCAAAGTCAATTAAAGACAATTAAAGTCAATAAAGAATTTTTTTAAGCACATTATAAATGTAAGAAATGCATTGCTGTAACATTTTACAAAAGGCTGTGATCTACAATATGTAGAACTGAATTGCGTAGTTACATTGTTAAACAGTGTTTCACCAATTTCGTCGTCAAATTCCCTAAAATAGCCAATTAGCTTAGCCATGCTCCAAAATCAAATGGGAATTTCCTCCCATTCATGTGGAGTTTATTTTATGAGTAGGACTAAACCTGTGGGTGAAGGCCAGGTGTCCTAAAACTTTTAGTCATCTAAGTGTATATATATTTATATGTCTGTGTGTACACGTATGCATAGTAAAGTCTTCTTCTTCTCCCTTCGCCTGTTCCCTTTTGGGATCGCCACAGCGAATCATTTGCCTCCATCTATCTCTATTCTTTTCATCCTCTTCATTCACACCTACTAACTTCATGTCCTCATTTATCACATCCATATTCCTCCTCTTTGGTCTTCCTCTTTGCCTGCAGCTCCATTTCACACATCCTCCTACCAATATTTCCACTATCCCTCCTCTGCACATATCCAAACCATCTCAATCTGATTTCTTTGACTTTGTCCCTGAAGCGTACAGCATAAGCCACCCTTCTGATGTGCTTGTTCCTAATCTTGTCCAACCATATCATTCTCGAAGAGAACCTCAACACCTTCAGCTCTGCTACCTTAAACTCTGTCTGCAAACCCTACAAAATAGCAGCTCTAGTAGTCTTTTAAACCTTCCCTATTGATTCTTGCTGATATTCCCCTGTCACACATCATTACTGACACGTTCCTTTACCTATTCCAACCTCCCTGCTACTGCCTTTTCACCTCTTTTCCACACTCTCTGTTGCTCTGGACTGTTGACCCCAAGTACTTAAACTCCTGTACCTTCTTCACCCTTTACCCTATAATCTCACTGTCCCACTTCTCTCTCTTTTATTCACACACATGTATTCTGTATTGCTACGATTGACTTCCATTCCTCTTCTCTTTAAAGCAAACCTCCACCTCTCCAGGTTGTTCTCTACCTGCTCCCTGCTCTCACAACAGATCACAATGTCCTCTGCAAACATCATTGTCCAAGGAGATTTCTGTCTGACCCCCTATGTCAAACGGTCCATTACAGTAGCAAATAAGAAGGGACTCAGAGCCGATCCCTGATGCATTCCCACCTCCACATTAAAATCCTCTGTCTGGCCGACTGCACACCTTACAACCATCATGCTCCTCTCATACATATTCTGCAGCAATTTGACATACTTTTCTGCTACTCCTACAATTCCACAGCTCTTCACTCGACACTTTCGCCCGGTTATATGCTTTCTCCATGTTACATAGTAACAGTAGCATTTAAAGAAAAGGTTTTTAAGTGGAATTTTTTTGCACACTTTTTCTTAGGTTCATGAATGAGTTCAAACAGATGTTACCGTATGGATGTACATTTGTATGCATTGTAATAGAAATTATTGTTTGTAGTCAGTAAATAACACTGAGCTTTTTGCACTTTTTGATCACGCACTCTCACAGAGAGAGACACACTCAGTAGTGTTGTGGCTTTGAAGAAAAGCTGTTTAAATCCAGCTTTAGTGAGTGTCTACTCTCCTGTCTGAGGTGGCTAGACAAGGAATTCAAGCTGTGCAAAGATGTCACTAATCCCCTAAACATACATACATACACACACATTATATAGAATATTTGGATACATACAGGATATACTGTATGTACTCACTCTTTAAATGGCAATACATGCACTCTTTAGAGACTTAGAAACAAGGTTGACGGTTAAATGCATTGCAGATGTAGATAAATGCATGTTTACAATCAAAACCTAGTCGTGCATCTGTCATTTTAATGTTCAATCTAATCTAAAAAGAAGAGTTGTTGGAAGTCACAATGTAGGTAATATTGTTTGTGACACCCTGTATTTTATACACACCGTATGCATGAAACATATATATAAAAACATCATAAGTACTGATGCACATACCTACATCTAAGAAGCATATGTGTGTATAAGACTAAAATATGCTGTTGTTTAGTCTCTTCATACAAGTTCCTTTATTGGTGTATGAATCAGCAGTAATGCGAAAATCTTAATAAATTATAAATAAATAAATGTTTAAACATTTCATCAAACCGTTTTATTTAAGAGCCAAATTCTAACTTTAAATGTTTTCAACCCTGAGACTGAATCTGAATGTTTAAGGGGTAAAACAAAATGGCGTTATTAATCATTTATCCTAATGCATGAAATGTAAGTCAGAAAACATTAAATTTTGGGAGAGGGGATGCATCAGGTTCGGTATCTCAGAGGGACAAGAAGGCACAAATCTAATTTTGTCTTTTTGGCAATGATTACGTCATCTAATATTATTATTTTACATGAATGATCTTTTAAATTGCTTTTGTTAATTTGTTCAACATACTGAATACCCAAGATGTTTTGTAAGTACTATCTTGTGAGAAATGTCCTGCTGTTCGTTTCCTCAGTGATGGCAATAATCTTGAGATAAATATTTGTGTTCATTAAGCTGTATTATCACAAGTAAAGATGGCGTGAAATACAGTGAAGCAGGGTGAAATAATGGGTAAGGAGAGGTTGTACCTCGGGGGCACAGATGTTTAAACATAGTTTAGATGGTTCCTGTTGGTGATCCAGCGCAGGGCAATTATAACCAGGCTGTATCTAAATCAATAGCTGTTTATAAGCCATCGGCAATTTTTTTATTTTATGTATGATGGAAGATGAGCTTATTTGTTTGTAGACTCTTTTTTTTTGAGTGAAAACTCTAACTTCAACCCTGCCTAACAGGCTGAAATGATTAAGCATGAATGAGAACGCCAGGCTGGTGCAGTGGAAGGGGCGTCTTCGTAAATAAATAAATGTTTTCAAATCCCCAAAACTCAACCCTGTGCTGTAGAACGGCAACCACAAGACTCATATCGCACGTGGAGGGATGTGATTCTATTTATAACCCAGTGCAGCCTGTGCCTCACCGTTCCCCTGCATCATTATCATTTTGCCCTCGCCACAGCCGTTGAATTAATAGTGAAGGCTGCTGGGCTTTCAGCTCTATAATGGATGATTTTCTGTTATCTGGCACATTGCTTTTGTGAGGCAGGCCTGAATGGGAAATCGCTTGAAAGATGCGGGTCTTATAAAGTAAGAATCACCTTGACTACCCGATGCTTTGGCCTGATTTGCTTCAACCTCTTTATTTTGTTTCTGACTGCATTAGCCATATGGCTAATGCTTGCTTTTCTTTTTCTTGTACCTTTTCATGCGATCAATCTCTAGTAGGTATCGGTAAGGTTCAGAGAGCAGAATCGATATGTTCCACTGTATTCGGTTGTTTGGTTCAGGCACTGCCATTTCGGTGAAGGCACTTTCATTAACGGTTTTGTTTCTTCTTTTTTTTTTTATTATTATTCCTCTGGCACTCTCTTTGATCAGATTCCTCTGTTCTGAGTTCTTTTAAAGTTCTCATGAACCAGCTCATCAAAAAAACAGGATGACAGTCTCGGCAAAAAAAACCCTAGTTAGACATGTTCACCGAGAGCAGATTAATTGCCGCTGTGATCATTTTCTTTTCTCCGATTAAATTCTGGTAGTGTCAAAAGCTTCCAGACACATACCTGCAGCGTGAGGTCTCCTATGCCGACCGTCAAACCAAGAACCAATAGGCGCACCAAACCGGGTGGCGCAATTAGTGCACAACTTCAAACTACCTCTGAGTCCAAAAATAGGCTCCTTTAAATCTGGATAAAGCTGATCAACGCTAAACGTTTTACTGTTTCTGCATGATTAACATTTGTAGGCTAGCTAATAGACTGTATTAGGAAATTATCACAATCACATGGAATAGAAAATTTGGCGTAATTTAAATTTGATGCTGTGTTGCTCGTGCACCGAGCTTGGCGTTTAACACAACCATCTGCTCCCAACTGCTATGCACACACTTAAACACTCAGATCCAATTAATTCTCATTCCAGGCAGGAAGGCATGATTGGATGTGTGTGGCAAGTGAAGGTAAGGGCAGCCACGGTGTTACGTGGGCGAATACCAATAACAAAACAACCCTTTTTTTCATTTACCAGGGCTCAGACTTACAAAACGCTGTTATCTCTTTCTACCTGGGCATCTTACCTTCGATTGGAGTTTGATTTTAAAGAGCTTTCACTGTATCAGCGCAGATTATTACAAGACGATTAGCTTTTTGCTCCAGAGTGTCCATTGATTTAGTGTGAAAAACCAGTCAAAGGCGCAAAGGATGGGAAAACGATTTCATGAGTCGGTTTGATCTGATGGCGTCCAGTGACGCAATAAGCAAATGAGTCATACATTATGTACTACGCTGGAGAAATAGATCAAGAAGACTGACGCCATCATGCCTGATCGAATTCTAATGCTGGAAAAGGATTACATGTTGACCAGGCCATCCGTTACTTCAGCTATACAATGATTAAGTAGTAACGTGAATTGTGCTTGTATAGATGAATTAAGTTCAAGCTAGTCATTAGTCATCATTTCCTTGCGAAACAAGGAAGTAGCTTTAACTCAGGAAACAAAAACGTATATATACTTATATTTGCTTATTGTAACAGAGACCTGTTAACGGTTAAACAGGTTAGCGGAGTTTCTTTTTTATTACCAGAGTATTTTCTTTATCTCAACTTTAATTTAAAGCTACTCTTTCTAATATTTGCTATTGACTTTTGTAAATTTGATTAAGACATTAATATTACATATGTATCTGGAAGACACACTTATCCAGAGTACCTTACATTTATCTCATTTATACAGCTGTCTGTTTGAGCAACCTGCCCAGCAGTGGCACCTTATTCATCCTGGGATTTGAACTCACAACCCTTTTTATCAGCACTGAACAAAAATAGCAAGTGATATTTTGATATCAACATTTTTTTTGTAATAGGATTTGTGTTTGAGTTTTATAAGCTTTTTTTAGAATGTTTCGCTTGATACAACTAAGTTTGAAATTATATATAATTTCACTTATTCTACTCTATTCTATCTTAGTATTTTTTATATTCTAGTATACTATTATATTACATATAGTTGGATAGTATGATTTTTATGTCGGAATATATGAATCACCTATGTTTTTTTCACATATGTTGGTCCCAGGAACGAATCTTTTATAAAAAACAGATTAAGTGATGACATACACATCCACATGAGAAAATAACCACTACATAAGCTTTTACTTGTACTTCCTGGTTGAGTCACTTCATTCTAAACGTACAGCATCAGACATGTTATCATATTTAAATTATAAAATATTATGAATATTTTATTGGAATTTAATGTATAGTGAAGTTACTGTTTATAAAATATGATTTTCCTTTTTTAATTATGTAACAAACGACTTGCCTCTGTTTTTTTGCATTTTGAAAGAAAAATTAATAACCACAACATACACAGACAGACTGATTAAGTAATTAAAAACTTTCTTATACAAAAGTTAAAAAAAGCATTATTGTTAATTGTTTTTGTTTTTTTCCTGTGACTTTCTTTTTATTTTTACTTTGTGGTCAGTTCTAGTGATGGGAAGTTTGACTCATTTTACCGACTCGGACCTTTGACTCTCTTTCAGCAAAATGAACGAATCATTTTCTGAGTCATTTCATTCATTTTAGCAAAAAAAAAAAAAAACAATTAAAATGATATATATGTTACGTCCCAAAGACATTTACTACTTACCCAAACCTTAATCACACTACAAACAATACAAAATTCTAATGCTTCAAGAAACAAAAAATATTAATTCATTGTTTATTTGGATTAGTTCACCTCACCTCTTATCTGACAAGTCTTTGTATTTAAGTCGTTCATGCATCACGTGACAACCCCATATGCTTCGGAAAGAGAACCGCATGCCTGACTGAACGAATCAATCTTCGAGAAAACTTGTTTTTCGCGAGTCACATTAAAGATTCGTTTAAAATGAACTACTCATAACTAATCAGTTTAGATCACTGCAGTTTAACAACAAGCAGCTTTGGCTACAACCTCTCTCCTGTTTTAATGAAGCTAGCACAGCATAGCTAAGCACAGCAAGCTCTGGTTCAAGCTCTAAAATGCAGAATTGCATGCTAGAAAGTAATAAAAAGTTGTGGTCGGTTTACCAGTCCAAAGATTGTGGGTTCGATTCCCAGCTCCACCAAGCCACCACTGTTGGGCCCCTGAGCAAGGCCCTTAACCCCCAATTGCTCACTTGTATAAATGAGATAAATGTAAGTCGCTCTGGATAAGGGTGTCTGGTAAATGTAAAAACAGTTTTCTCCACAGGATTAAAGCTCCGCATGGCTTTTTGATCTGCCATGTCTGATTGGAGGAACTGCTTTTGTAGTTATGTAGTTTTATGCTGTGTCTCTTCCTTGCCACAAGGTCCTGAACTTGATGTTGTCATGACTGCCTGGTTGTTGTTGTTTTTTTTTACATTATACTTTGTAGGAACCCATGGAGACAGCTGAGTAAATCTCAACAAGTTAATCCTCAGACAGTTGGTGCTTATGGAAAAAAAAGCCATAATTGTCTGTATATTTTACTGAAGATATTCAGACACACACACACACATATATTTTGTAATTACTGTGTCTGTCTTTTATACTTACCCACATGTAGCACAGCTGTTTAAACAACAGGAAATAAACAGAAATGGCTTCCTGTAGTTATAACTATGTAGATTGTAAACACAAGTATCGATACTAAAAACAACAGGCTGCATTATGAATCTTTTCATATAAAATGATTTGTTTTGTTATAATTGTGGTTGTAAATTTGGCAGAAAATGATGTCACCAACTGCAGTCAATTGACCACCTGAAACAAGAGAAACCAGATCGAATGGTCTTACTGTATTTCACTGTTATGAGAACAATTCACCCAAATGTCTGCAGTTAAAAACCTGTAATTTAGGAGCTAAAAAAATTTCAAATAAGAAATAAGCTGCACTTATAACAGCTGTGATTTTATCGCTGCAGGTCACCAGCAGGTGTGCATGTGGTTGTAATAGTAATAATTTATCAGTGGTTAGTGCAACTAGTCATTTTTTACTGATTTTTTCCTAAGCAGATTTGTTGTTTCTGTATAACTCTGCATACACACAATGTGGGAAAAATGATTTGATCCCCTGCTGATTTTGTACGTTTGTTCGCTGACAAAAAAAAAAAGATCAGTCTATAATTTTAATAGTGGGTTTATTCTAACAGTGAGAGACAGAATAACAAACATTAATAAAAAGACTTGGTACTTGGTGGGAAACTGTTGTTGGCAATTACAGAGGTCAGATGTTACTTGTAGTTGGCCACCAGGTTTGCACACATCTCAGGAGAGATTTTTATATCGTCTCCAATTCATTAAGGTTTGACATTTTACCTTGAACCTTCTGCTCCCTCCACAATTTTTTTGTGGGATTAAGGTCTGGAGACAGGCTAGTCCACTCCAGGACCTTATGTGCTTCTTCTTATGCCACTTCTTTGTTGCCTTGACTGTGTGGTTTGGGTCATTGTCATGCTGGAATACCCATTCATGAGCCATTTCCCGGCTGAGAGAAAAAGGTTCTCACCCAAAATGGAACGGATTTGTCCAGTATCGCTTTGATGCGTTAAAGTTGTCCTGTCTCCTTAGCAGCAAAACACCCCAAAGCATTTCAAAAAACGTTTCCATTTATGGTCTCATCTGACCACAACACTTTAACCCTTTGAATAATTCAGATGTTAGCTGGCAAGCCTGTACATGTGTTTTCTTGAGAAGTATTTTAGTCCTTCACGGTGTAGTGTGTTACCAATTGTTTTCTTGGTGACTATGGTCCCAGCTGCTCTGAGATTATTGACAGGATCCTCCTGTGTAGATCTGGACTGATTCCTCACTAATGATCACTGAAACTCCACGGGGTGAGATTTGAATGGGGGCTGAAGGAGACTGACAGCTATTTTGTAATTCTTCCATTTGTGAATATTCGCACCATCTGTTTCCATCCGCACAAGCTGCTTGGCGATGGTCTTGTAGTCCATTTCAGCCTTGTGTAAGTCTACAATCTTGTTCCTGAAATCCTTGGACAGCTCTTTGGTCCTGGCCATGGTGGATAGTTTGAAATCGATTGATTGCTTCTGTGGAAGTCTTTTTTAAAGGTAACAAGGTGAGATTAGGAGCACAACCTTTAAGAGGGACCCTTTTAAAAGAGTGCTCCTAGTTTTAGCTTGTTAACTTTATAAAAGATCACTGGGGGCCTGAAATCTAAGAAAAGAAATACTTCATATTTTTTTGAATGTGTATTCCTGGATGTTTTTGTTGTTATTCTGTCTCTCACTGTTATAATCAACCTGCAATTAAAATTATACACTGATCATTTCTTTGTCAGTGGGCAAATATACAAAATCCACAGGGGATCAAATATTTTGTCCCTCTCTGTAAATGTCATGTCATGTAAGATGTCGAAGAAGCAGTGTGTGCTCTTTTTCACGGATTATGTACACTTTACTGCATTATTTGCATTATATTTGCTGCAAAAACATGGACACGCCTACATCTAGTTTCCAACATAAAAAAACTAGTGGTAAAGGAACATCGACTTATATGAAGCATGACATTGCATTATTATGGGTTCTACAGGTCCTTGTGACACAAACCCACCTCCTTCATGGCATTTTATTTTATTTTATTCTTTTATTTGTAGATCCCTCTTTTAAATTTCTGCTAATATCTCATTTCTCAGAAAATCTTGTAAAAACTTGCAAGAGATAGCCTGACTGTGTATCAGTGTACTGTATGTTCTGCCTTCTCTTTCCCAGATTGGGCAGCAGAGATGGTGGGAGCAGGAGATCCCTGTAGAGGGTCCAATTCAGAAAGGAGAGCTCATTACTTATAACCTGACAGAACTTATCAGACCTGAAGCCTATGAAGTGCGACTGACCCCCATCACCCGCTTTGGAGAGGGAGACTCCGCCATCAGGATGGTGACCTACAGTGGTAAGTGATGCACATCTCTTACTTAAGCAAACAGTAATTCAAATACATTTACTACTTATTTACATGTTTAATTCGGTGTATTGAGAGACATCTTTATAGATCACTGTTGGTCTTAAACAGCTTCCTGTGTGGGTTAGTGATTAGCATTTTCATGTCTAGCTTTTGGAGTTTGATGTGGTTTAATGTATGACAAGTTTGCTTGGTCTTTCTGTGCTTTGGTGACTACAGTGTCCAAATTAGTGTGTGTTTGTGTATGTGTGTGTGTAATTGTGCCCTGTGATGGGTTGAAACTTTGTCCAAGGTGTCATGTTATTTCTAGATGTCAGAGGTGCAATGTCCAGGCTGGCCCCTGCCTTTAGCCTTAAGTCTCCAGGGATAGGCTTCTCAATGGATAGATCGCTGGGTGGATAGACGGATGGATGGATGGATGGATGGATGGATTAATGGATGAATAGATGGATGGATAGATTAATTGATTAACTGTATGAATGCATATAATAAAAAAAATTTAAAAATACTACATGTAAGTCAGTACGTACTTTTTGACTGTTAAAAAAAGTATGTTCTTATAGTATGGTTAAGGATAGTATGAACGAAATTATAGTATAGGTACATGAATTTTGGTATTTTATACTACATCCGTGATGTTGATATAGACACATTATACAACTGAACTACAAGAAACAATAAAAGGGTCACATGGGCGATTTCCACCACTCACACAAAGGACAAGTCTCTTTAGCTGCCTTATGGGATAGATAGTAAAGTGTACATCGTACATGCATACTTCAAAATCTGGCCAGGAATAGTAGGTCATCCGGGAACTTTTTTTACGGTCTGTATTTTGCCTGGTAACAAATTTGGACATACTAGGGTTACATACATACTACTCGCCTGGCATATTCATTTTAACATACTATATAGTATAGAAGTGTGCAATTTCGGATGGAGTCTTACTCTTTAAGAAGACTCTACTCCAGGCTTGGAAAACAAAACTTGTTGGAAAAAAAAAGAAATAAATTCGAACTGCCAGCCTAAATTCACTAAATGAATACTATTGCTGTTTCCGTTCTCAATTATCTGTTCAAATGTTCTGTTTAATAATTGATTGCTGGGCTAATTAAACAATTAAAAAGACAAAACAACATTTCCCCCTAATCAGGAATCTGCAGTGGAGTATTTTAGGACCTGAACTGTTTTTGCTAGCACGAGGATGTGTTTTTTTAAGAAAACACACAACACGTCTGTAATATACTCTGGATAAGGGCATCTGCCAAGTGCAGTAATCTCAAAATGTTCATGTAAACATTGGGGAAAAGACGAGGACCAGTGCTGGGGCCAGAGTAGATTTTATAGCAATGTTGAAGTGCCCTAAAGGCACATCAGATAAAGCAAGTATTCTTAGTCACGAAAGATTAAAAAGGTTGTGCACAGTGGGCTACACACACGAGTTCTGTTTATTTTACCTATGAAAAATGGATCAGCGGAACATTAATACACAGTCTAGTTAATATCCTTTATACACTGATAAGGATGTTATTGTTCAATGTTATTTTTCTGTCTGTGCAAACAACAAGCTGGGATTATTCATGTTAAATCTCTTTCTAAGCCAGTGAGAAAAGTGTGCAGGTGTGTGTGTGTTATGAGAAAAAGAAATTGTTCTTATTAACTTCATCCATGATAAAACATGAACATTGGAAAAGTCAAGTTAGCGACTGCGGTAGTTTAAGGGATGTGTTACTGTCTGTGATGTTATTTCCATTTTTTGGGAAATGGTTCACATCTCAAAAAAGAATGTTGGGAATCCATGCCCAGAGATGCTCTCTGAACAGACAGAATGGCATACTATCCCCCCCTTTTACTTTCTGTCTTTATCTTTCTTTCCCTGACATTATCATTCTTTTGCGCTTTTCTTCTCTCGTGATCATCTGTCTTGATTCTTTATCTTTCTGTCCGTCTGCCTGTATATTTCTCTACAGGTGCATTTGAAATAGTTAGAATATCATGGACAAGTTTTTTGCAAATGACTTCAGAAAATAAATATATATTCTAGACTCATTACATAATATTTATTCAAATTTATTTTTATTTTTTTGACTTATAGCTCAAAATCATGCCAGTCAGGTTCAGTAAATACTACTGCAATCATAGAAATGACTGCTGTCCTGACGTTATCCAGAAAACACACATTGACCCTCTTTATAAGGATAAGCCACAAAAAAACATTTCTGAGAGGGCTGGCTGTTCAAGGGGTGCTGTATCAAATCAGACTCATGGTAAGTTGACTGTTGTAAAAGTGTGGTAGGAAAAGGCACATAAGCAACAGGGATGGCCATAGTCTTGAAAATAATGTCAAGCAAAGCCGATTTAAGAACAGGTGAGCTTCACAAGAGGTAAAGAAGCGAGTACAGACAGGTTGGAACGGGTGTCAGGAGTGATGTGTGACAGGAGAATATCAGCTAGAATTAAGGGAAAGGTGTACAAGACAGTGGTGAGACCAGCTATGATGTATGGTTTAGAGACAGTGGCGCTGAAAAAAAAGACAGGTGGCAGAGGTGAAGATGTTGAGGTTTTCTTTGAAAGTGACGAGGTTGGACAGGATTAGGAACGAGTTCATTAGGGGGACCGGCTCATGTAAGATGTTTTGGGGAAAAAGTCAGGGAAACCAGATTGAGGTGGTTTGGGCATGTACAGAGGAGGGGTAGTGAATATATTGGTAGGAGGATGTTAGAAATGAAGCTACGAGGCAGAAGGCAAAGAATAAGACTGAAGAGTTGGTATATGAATGCGATAAACGAGGACATAAAGTTAGTGGGTGTAAAGAGGATGAAGAGAATAGGGTTAGGTGAAGGCAGATGATTCGCTGTGGTGACCCCTAAAACGGAACAGTCGAAAGGAGAAGAAGAAGGAGCTTTACAAGTGGATTGAGGCTTAAGTCGGTGTATCGATCCCAGTGTTAGGTCATGTCTGTACCAGAGACAACATTAGAAGCATCTTAGCTAAGCTAAGGAGAAGAAAAACTGGAGCTTTACTTTAGTGGTACAAAGTCCCCTATTTAGACTAAAGTAATCAAGATTCCAGCTGCCTGAAGTCCAGTGTGAAGTGTCTGCAGTCAGAGATGATTTGGGTGTCATGTCATCTGCTGGTGTTGGTCCACTGTGTTTTATAAAGTCCAAAGTCAAGAGATTTTAGAGGACTTCATCTATCTGCTGACAGACTTTATGGAGATGCTGATATCCTTTTCCAGCAGGACTTGGCCCCTGCCCACAGTGACAAATCTACTCAGACCTGGTTTCCTGACCATGGTATTATTGTGCTTGACTGACCAACTTACCTAATTTTCAACAAAACACACACACACGCTACAGTTGCACTTTGAAAATCTCATAAGAAGGTTATGAACATTTTCTCCTAACGATTTTCTTAGTATGGACCCTAGACAGTGCGACTTTCAGCGAAGTAATAATGATTGTTGTCTGTTTATGTACAACATAAACTAAAAGAGGTTTCAAGTGTGGGGAATGAAGTATAAAGACAATATTCTTACCTTTAGCTTTATAATATCATTAATTCTTTATATTCAAAAATTTATCAGCCTTTTGAGACCTGATCTTATAAGATCTGTTTATCAAAAAAGATTTGGTTCCTCTGTTTTTCTACCAGCTTGAATATGTTTTTGATCAATGTAACCAGGATGGTACAATCTTCACACTATTGTCAGGAAAGGATGCTGCCGACAAGCCAAAGAAAGATTCTTATCGGTGTAATTTCTCTGTACAGGGAAAAGGATGAGTGAAAAATAATTTTAGGTTGTTACACTCAGTCAATAAGGTGTTGGACTATTAATCAGAATGTCTGGAGTTCTATTGCCAGGATGGCCAAGCTGCCACAGATGGGCCCCTCAAGCAAGGCCCTTAACCCCTCAGCTGCTCAGTACAAATAAGATAAATTGAATTTGCTCTAGATGTTCTGGCCAAACGCGTGTTCAGAGATGAGAAATGAATGTTTAGAAGATTAATCATATAGATTAGTACTGAACTAGTCAACGTTGATGTAAATGTTTCTTGGAGGAATGGCTTCTGAAATGACAGGAATGTTTGAGGGTCTTATTGCTGCATTAAACTCATATGGCATAATTAATGGCTATTCTTGAAGGTTACACGACAATGTAGAATGCGTACATATTTTTTTAGAAAAGCAGCTTATCTAACATTTAGAATAAATTGCTCTTTCAGTCTGTGCCCTTGTTTATCTAAGCTTATAGCTGCGAACATGATAAATAGCCTTTGCGTAACGCTAAGCCCTTCGCTGTATTCTGTATTCAGTAGTTACATCATATTTTTCTGGAAAAAAGGAATTTAGTGCCAATGTGAGAAATGCTGTTATATCCAACACATTACTTTACTGAAATATCGTACAAGATATTTGACAGTAAGGACAAGATTTCTTTCTATAATTAAACGTTTGGCTTTCTTTTCAGAACTTAAACCAGTAACATATTTCAGACCGAATGTTTTTAAACAACTATAAGGCTGCAGAAGCTTTCAGTCACTGTAGATTCTCGATAAACAGAATCTTCTTTTATGTTGCACATCTTTACACAGGGTTACCAATTTATCCTGTTCTAAACTGATGGTTTACACTGTATTTTCTAAGCCCTTATTGGAATAATACAGCCAATACTAAGTAAACTGGTTTAATTAATGACTTGTCTTGTTCTTTCGCACATGATTGAAAATCATGATGCCATGTAAATCTTCCGTAGCTGTTTGAGATCCAGAAGTGCATTACAGCTGTTTACACATCACATATGGTTGCTTTGCGCCTGAAGTTGCTTCTTTATAAATGGAAACTTGGGTGTAGTAAGTTACTTTTGCCATGTCACTGTAGCTTAGGTTGCTCTGGGGGCAGGGATGGAGGGTTTTTTTGTTAGCAACTATTAGCTTAGCTCACTACATTTTCCAAGCAGCTTGCCCAAAACCAAAAAAAGTTGTAGTAGAATGTTGTTGTTTTTTTTAATTGGTAGGAAAAAAAAGACAATAAAAATAGATGAAAATAGTGTTTTTTATTATTAAAATATAACTAAAATGAACAGATAGTCTAAACAAATAAAACAAGCTGTAACATTCTAATACCGTGTCAGTTCACACTGTACACTGGGAACTTTTGACTGACTTGTTCCAGGAAGTAGTTTGTAGCTTATTTGTACACATAACCTTGTTAGAATTGCTGCAGTTGTTTTCCCTGTCTTTTCTTATACTTGTGATGTTTTGTGTGAGTTTGCTGTTGTGACACATGCACAATGTGTCCTGTGTGTGGGAAAAGGTCTGTGCTGGATAGACTGCGGCAGATTACTGTTTGTTTGCAGTAATGTCAGTGTGGGTGGCTGTACATATGCTCGGCATTGTCTCATAAAGGATGTGGTATCCAATGCTACAGTATGTCATAGTTTTATTTCTGAATCAAAAACAAGTTAACCACTTTGTTGAATTTGGGTCAAATTGGAGTTACTTATTGCCTTTTACAGGTTTTTGCGTTGCTTTTGGAAGAAGTGAGAAATTGGTGACTTAGTAGTGACCTGCTGCTCAACAGGTTGTGAAATTAATTTCCAGTAAAGAAAAACTTTGATTTAATAGACTTATAGGGGGGGAGGGTCGTCCGTTAAATTCGATTATCCGATAATTTGACTCTTTTCGTGGCCAATTCTCCATTAAATCAAAGATTTTCTGTACCATCAAACTGCAACTGTTGGACCCTTGAGCAAGGCCCTTAACCCTTATTTAACCCAATAATACATAGTACAATGAGTTAGCCAGATAGCTATTTTGCATCTGCAATACGTGAACTGATGGTAAAATTGTCACCCAAAAATAATAAATATATGCACAAAAATACATACGAAAATAAAACTACAAACTACACACACAATCCAGCTGCCATACAAATGTCTATTTATCAATAATAAATGAAATATACAGGCAAAAAAATAATGTACTTTATACCTACAGAAAAGTAACAGTAGCCATAATCATTTAAATAAACCCTCAGATGCTCACTAAATAAGTCCCTAAAGTCATAAGTGGCAAAATAAGATAAATGGATGTGAGCACAGGACTCATTGTAAATGAGAAGATTGTGATAGCAATTTTTTTTATGGATGTAAACTTTTATAGCATGATTTATTAATGTAAATGTTAAATGATCCACCTAAAAGCAATCATCAACGCACACACTTTCTGCATCTTTGTCTTTCTTTGTCTTTTTTTTTTAATCTGTCTGTCCTCTCTTCCTCTCTCTCCTGTTTGCTTTCTTCACCGTTTTGTCGTTCTGCGAGACTGGTTCAGGAATCTTAACTAATATTTCTTTACACATGTTTACTCTGCAGCAATGATTTCTTATTAGCTACTTTAATCGAGTGAATTAAAATCAATTCTTTTTCTGACCTACAGCATTTCATAAATCATGCCATGGTAACCAAGTTTCAGGGTTAAACTGATGCTCCGCATTCATTTAGCGTGGCAGAAATCGATCAGGAAAAAAGGCCATGTATCTTCTTGACAGCTTAGATTGTATTTACTCTGTAAAAGAAATTACAGTGACTTATTGAAACAAACTGCATTTTTGTATCCCCGACCTTTAGCTTGCTTTGCATAGACGCATCCTTTTTGTGTTGCTAGTGACGGCTCTGCATATTGAGAAGCAGCTGCTTTGAAATGCAGGAGGACGTCCTTGTAAATACACTGCATGCAAATGCTCCACTGTATGCTGGACGTTATGTACACTTATTTGTGCACTGATTAGCAAATGAGCAACGAAGATGAGGAGATGATTAAAAAAATGTACGTTATGTTGAAAGATCAATTTACTGCTTGGAGATGGATTTTAGTCGGGAAGAATTTATAGTTAATTTGCAAATACAGTAAAACATATTAACCAACAGACCAATTTAAAGATACAGTGATTCTGATATTCATGTCAACACAACGTATCAACATTCTGATACACAACAGTTTCATCTGTGTGATTATCTGATGCAATTTTTAATTTGTAATTTTTTTGTCTATAATATTTTTCTGTGTCCTGAATTATCTGATGCAATTTTTTACATATTGTAATTTTTTTGTCATAATTTTTTCTGTGTCCTGCAAACAGCTAATGCATTTTTTTTTTTATATATATAATGTTATTATTCAATTTCTATTTTATATTTTTCCTTTGTCCTTTTTTATTTTTTCATTTTTATTTTGTCCTTTTTATTTTTTCATTTTATTACAATTTTTATCTAACCTAGACAATCCTAAAAAAACCTGCATGTGGTACTGTGTTTAATTGTGTATTTGGAAATTAAATACAATTATGAATTGATTTAGTTCTTAGAATTACATTTGTTGCATTAGGCGGACGTTCTTATCCAGAGCGACTTACATTAATCTCATTTATACAACTAGGAAATTAGTGGTTAAGGGTCTTGCTCAGGGGCCCAGCAGTGGTGGCATGGTGGAGCTGGGAATCGAACCCCAATCTTCCATTTAGCAGTCCAACACCTTAACCACTGCGCTACTGATTTCCCCAGTTCTTTGTTTCTCTTATGTATTGCTATTTATTGATATAAAAAATATAATTTTGTTAAATGTTCATAACTTTAGCTCGTTCATAATTCTGGCTTTGTGCACAGAATAATCGTCAAGCTAAAAAATTGTTTAAGTCTCTTAGTTCCAAAAACAAAGAATAATGCAATTCAACAACATTCTAGGCATTTGTGTGCTTTAGTCTTTGTGCTAACAGTTTGGGGAACACACACACACTTATGTTGTTGTGCTGGTAAGGTGTCCAAAAACTTTTGGCCAATACTGAAAATATTATTTCAGTTTGTTAATGTTGATATTATTGTAAAATAGCAGAACACTGAACAGATTGACTAGCATGTCTGTTGTATTCATTGCTGTATTATCCTCAATCCTGATTTTTAATTACATTTTCTTATTTTTTTCTTCACAGCTCCCATTAACCCACATCTGAGTAAGTACCCTTTCACCATTTTTTACATATTGTTAAATAATTTTGCTGTTTATGCCTTAAGGCATGAAATTGGGGATTGGTCGAAGAAAAAAAAAAAACGTTCCTCTCGGACCTCCATAACCAAAAGCCAGAAGTAAACTGTAAGAGAAATGTGTTCTAAAAGTAAAAAATAAGAAGGAATAAAAATACAGCTCCTGCCCCTGCCTCGGTGCAGGTCATCACTCCACAATGCTTAAAGCCATGTTTGAATCAATGAATATTTATTATAAACCACTCAAGCGGAATATCAATAGCAGCACAGCGTTGCCCCCCAAAAAGGCAAAATAAACCTTTAAATGCTTGAATTCAGGAGGTCTGGCGTTTTCATCGATTGGTTTTGTTGTAAGAGTTTGACAGTGTGTTAAGGAAGATACACATGATTAAGTAACACCTCTGATCATCAATGAGAACCTTTTAAGCTTCTAACTATGTCAGAAAGCTACAGTATCCGATCACTTCTCTGTTTGCTCAGGGGAATTCCACTGCAGCTTCGAGGAGGAGCCCATTTGCATGTTTACTCAGGACAAGAACGACAACTTTGATTGGACAAGACATAGCGCAGCAACACGGGACACTAAATACACTCCAAACACAGGACCCAGTGGAGACCGCAGCGGCTCCAAACAAGGTTTGTATGACCATCGTACCTCGAAAAGATTTAGCGATCGGTACATAGCCAGCTAGCGTTAGGTTAGCATCCATTATGGCCACTATTAAGGCTCTATTTTGCTGGTAAGGTGGGATGCATTTAAATGAAGCAATCAGTCACTTTCTTTAAAATCCTAATTCAGCAGTTTCAATCTGGACATAATTTAGATGTACAGATTAGACGACCCAATTTCCAAGTTGAAATGAAAAATATCCTTAACAAGCAATAATGGTTTTGAAAGTGACTTCAAAGTGAAAAAACAAGCTTGCCAGCTACAACAGCGATTCGCTCTGACCCCCTTTTATTGACACCTCTACAAAGAGTCTTTTGATAACAAGAGGAAGAGGAGGGAGGCGGAGGAGGTCTGCAGGGAGGCACGCTGTTGATTGTGGCTTTTATAGGAATGCAGTAGCAGCTGATGTTATAAATAATACATTTGAATTAATCATCCTGGTGGCAGACCTAAAGCTGTATAGACTTGCATTGCCCTCAAGAATCTTCCAGGCATTTTAATTATTCTGAATTAATATAGGAATAGAAAAAAAAAATAGGGTGAAAATAGGGGTTGTTTGGCGGCGCAGCTGGTAGAATTGAAGCCTCTTGTGTTTGCTTCCAATCTCTGGTAGCATACGGTCCGTGTGGCGTTTCGCATGTTAAATAGCGAATTGTGATATTTTTGTTTCCCCGGCAGGTTTCTATATGTACATTGAGACCTCCAGACCCCGTAAAGAAGGTGACAAGGCACGTCTGCTGAGCCCCATCTTCAATGTTGCACCTAAAAATCCATATGGCATCACCAACCCTCCAGCGTACTGCTTTGGCTTTTATTACCACATGTATGGAAAACATATCGGTAAGTCTCTCTCTCTCTCTCTCTCTCTCTCTCTCTTTCTCTTTTTGGATAACAAGACCCTGACCCTGTAACTTCTGCTTAATCACCAGAAAAGTGGTGAAGTGAGTGACGCCAACGATACACTTTCAGTGACAGGCTTTTGAAGCATCCCCACGTGACTGCACCATTAATGTGACAAGTTGCTGGACTGGACAGTTTCTGTCAGCTTCTGGCATGTGATGTAACAGGGAAAGTAGCAGCACATTCTTTAGCCAGAATGCTTGAGCTAAATCATTTCTGATAATATTACTGGATCCAATCCTGTCCCATGTGTAGAAACACAGCAGACACATGCGTTTTCCCAATAGAGCCGTGATGCCATTGTGTCAAAGCGCATGGGCTGAAGCTGTAAGGAGACGAATGTAGCTTGTCTTCTCTATTCATACCAAAATTGTTGCTGTCTTACTGCAGCTTGTTATTGTCCTTTACCACTGGGTTGTTTCAAGCGCTGAGTGCACTTTTACAAGAGTGTCTAGCTGCTATTTCTCGTTCTGTACTGAAAGGAAAAATGTGTGTTCACGGCAGGGAGGAGAAACATCATGTATTGAAGATGTGAATGCTGGATTATGACCTGCTGGGATGTCTGTTATGTTGCCGAGTCCCGAGGGAATTTTTTTTAGCACTGCTAGCTGATGGATATGATGCTCTCTGTGGTGCCATGGCCTTTTCTAGTGACTTTGCACTTCAGCACTAACACTTCTTCTTGAGCACTGGTGTCATGAAGACCGCCGTCAAACATAAATAACCAAAGTGTTTGCTAAACTCAGAGGCAACACCAAGTAGTCTCATGAAATAAGAAATACAGTCAACAGTCTTCGTCCTAGTTTGTGGACAACTTCCCAGAAAACCTACATATACTGTAGGCACACTGATGTCTGGAATCTCAGTATGTTTTGTAGCATTCGTTTATTCCTTAAGTTTTGGCAACTTAGAGACGGAAGCACTGTTTCAATGCACCAG
Source organism: Bagarius yarrelli (assembly GCA_005784505.1). Taxonomy (NCBI): domain Eukaryota; kingdom Metazoa; phylum Chordata; class Actinopteri; order Siluriformes; family Sisoridae; genus Bagarius; species Bagarius yarrelli. Next base: position 5,630,030 of record VCAZ01000016.1, read on the forward strand.
TAAACAAAGCCCTTAACCTCTCACGAAGACAAGTGTTGCCAAGGTTTGTGTAAAACAAATCAAATGTGGCACATGAAGCAATAAATACTAAATGATTAAGCAAATGAGCAAAAGAATCAAAGCTTCAAGCTCTCGCATTTCTATGCTGCTATTGTCCTTGAGCAGGGCTTTTAAGCCTTTCCACTCCATATATGCGCTGTATCATGGATGACCCTTTCCAGTAAACAGGAATATGCAATCAGGGGAGTTTACTATGCTCTAATGTCTAGTGTCCTGTGTGAACTCGGTCACTTTATGTGTTTTTTCTGATCGGATTGTTATCCCATTGTGAAGTCCAGACATAAATGCCCACCGAAACATATTCGAGACAAAATCAATCATAGACATAAATCTGATTGCTCAAACCACTTCAGGAGGTGGTCTGGGATATATTTCAGACGAAACTAGACCAATCTAAATACATCTGTCTGTTCAACCCACGTACGCCAGTGCTTGTCTTCCTCCACACGGTTCGCTCACTTTAGCACTAGTGATGAGGAAGTGGTGGCTCATGGTTAAGGTTTCGGACTACCAACCTGTAGATTGTTGGAGCAAGGCCCTTAACCCCCAATTGCTTAGTTGTATAAAAGAAATAAATGTAAGTCGCGCTGGATAGGAGCGTCTGCCAAATGCTGCAAATGTAAATATAAATGTGATGAGTCGTTCTTAAACGCTTCGTTTATTTTGAACGAATTTTTAATGTGACTCGTGGAGTCGTCTCGGAGAATAATTCATTCAGTCGCGCATGCGGTTCTCTCCCTGGTTCAGACTGCGGTTAAGCATATTGGTTTGTTACGTGATGAATAAACGACTCAAACCCGAAGACGTGTCATAAAAGAGGTGGGGTGAGCTCACAGATAAACAATGAATTAATCTTTTCTGTTCGTTTGTAGTGTAATCAAGATTTGGGTTGGGTAGTAGATGTGTTAGGAAAGTAACCAGTAACAGTTTAATTTTATTTTGCTAAAATGAACAAAATAACTCAAAAAAGATTTATTCGTTTTGCTAAACGAGACTCAAAGGTCAGAGTCAGTAAAATGAGCCAAACTTTCTATCACTATTTAGCACGCTTGTTGACTGGTATAGCCTGATAAAGGTGAGTGTGCTTCTTTATCAAATTGATTTCCAGGGACACACAAAGATCCCATTTTCAAAAGATATTTTCCCATCAATGTTAGCTCCAAGCTCTCATCCACATATCTGGCTGGGTCTGTCTTACTGTGATGATGACAGCGAAAATGCTGCACGTAGTAATCACATTTGGTGCATCATTGCAGGCTTTTTCGTTTTCTTTTCAACTGCATTTGCAAACCCGAATAGAACAAAATAATGTTGAGTGCCATTTCAGGTCTGCAGAGATCTGTATTTGCATTTTGCACGGTAAGAGAAGATTACCTTCATATCCGTTTCGCTGAGACGCATTTATGTGGCAAAGTGTAAATGGAACCAGCAATCCGATTAGAAAAAACACACGAAATGACCAGGTGTAAATAGGCCCTATGTGACAAACGCTTAACTAATATAACGATAATTCTACTATTTATTTAATATGTATGTCCTGAACTATTATATTCATGTTAAAAAGACATTAATACAGTAAAAATAATTATAGTAACAATCCTCCTTATGTTACAACATAAAGCTGCGCTTACACTGTACGATTTTTAATAGTCTGTTGCGATTGTTGCATGTCCGAACGTACATGCGTGATCCCCAAGTCACACTATAGGATATGAGACTGTACGACATTAAAGACACGTCAAAAACGGACACACACAAGAGGACTCGCCGGGAGTTTTACGTCATCAATCTGTGACATGTTTAGTAACCCTGCATGCTCTTGCTGAATGGCAGCTAGCAGCTAACAAACAAAAGCGACAGCACATCATACAAACACCACTTTTCCTTTTATAACAAAATACGATTCCCTACCTGCTGTTCTGTCCATTGGACACGTTTCTACATTTTGTCGTTTTTGATCTATGCTCAGTCTTTTGGTTCTTATGGGCTTAGTTTTGTGATTTAGATTTGTTCACTCAGATTACTCTTTACTACCGTGTACCATTTTCTGCCTGACCTGACTACTCTTTTGAACTGCCCCGTTTTTCTAAATAAAGCCAGTATTCTGCATTATGGATTCGAGTCCGTTTGCTTCCTCACAGAAAATGTCATTCAGTTCAACATTTTACTCTTTATAATAAATGTATTCATTTAAATTGCTAATGTAAAGAAAACCCCAAAAACCCTAACCACACATCCTCTACAGACACTACACACTCTCACTGTCACTAATCTTCTCTAGCGTCTGGATACCAACCTAATGCTGTCATTTTTTATGTTAGTAAGCTAACCAAAATACACTTATTACAGGAGAAATTACTGCTAATGACAGAGGAAAAATTATTGCATATACTGCAGCTTAGACACTGGACAAGCTGAAGGTTCGCCATAATTAGTGTTTATGTACCCAGGCTAAATGCAAGCTGAATATTAAAACGATTTTGACGTGGATTTGCTGTTTTAGACAGAAAACAAAAGCGTCTTCTAAAAGCACCGCGATATAAAAGTAAAAAAAATGTAATAAATGGAGGCAAAATAAGATGGTATCATTTCGATGCCGACAGTAATGACTCAAAACCATCGTTTGGAAACAGTAATTAGCTTGCAGGAATCAGGACAATCACACACAGACCAGGGAACGATTCCCAAAACACTGCCTGATTGGTCCTTCCATCCAGTAGGATACAATCTAGGTCTGTTTCAAGACTTTTCTTCGTTCTGGCTCCATCTCATAAAAATACCGTAGTATAGTGTGTTAAAGTATATTTTATATTATAGTATAGTATAGTATATTATAGTCCCCGCAGCATCGTATAGTATTAACTCGAGTGAATTGATAAACTGTAGTACATACATACTGTAGTTACTAGAGTAAACAAGAAGACTGTGATATATTGTATTATATTATAGTATTTACTAAAGTATTTACTTTGTTATACTATTCACTAGTGAAGGGACGTTCGGCTCAGTTTACAGATTCAGAGTCTCGTTCAGCAAAATAAATAAATCTTTTTTCGAGTCATTTCGTTCATTTCGGCAAAATATAATCGCAAATCGTAATTACGCTACAAACTATACAGAACTCTAATTCTATCAAAAACAGAAAATGAATTTATGTTTTGGATAGAATTATAGTTCTGTACAGTTTGTAGTGTAATTACGACATACGAGTCTATGATTAGTTCACCTTACCTCTTATCTAACAAGTCTTTAGGTTTGAGTCATTCGTTCATCAAGTGACAACCCTATAAACTTTACCAGAGAATTGATTAGTTCATTTCTCAAGTCTTTGCCTTTGAGTCGTTTGTGCATCGCGTTACAACCCAATTATGCTTAACTAATGCAGTCTGAGCTGGAAAGACAACCGCATGCACGAATAAACGAATCATTCTCAGAGACGACTCATTCTCCCTGAGTCACAATAATGATTTAAAATGAACAAATCTTTCAAGAACGACTCTATTTCACTACTATTTCCACTTCATTAATGTATATGCCGTACTATAGAAAGAACTGTAGTGAAATAATACATTTTTTTTACGGAGTTGTGCAATGGGGAACAGTGTGTTTTAGTGTGAAAGACCAGATTCCTGTTTCTAATGGACAGCAATGTCAGATCATTGATTCGGCAAAAAATTAAACAATGCCGCAAAAATGAGCAATAAAAAATGATCGGTTTGTTAAAGTTTGTTTGGATTTATACATTCTAAGGATTTTGTGTGTGTTGTAGAAAATTAACTATAATAATCAGTCATTTGTATATATTACTATAATAGATTGATTATAACAAGTGTAATAGAATTACCACATTATTGTGATTTACTGTGAAAAATTTACTACAGTGAGGTTACAGTATTTACCACAGGAAATTTTAGTACATAGTTCTATACTAAAGTTACTTTAATGTACAGCCTAGACGCTGGCCGTCTTTCAAAGACAGGTGAAGATTTACATCCCTCATAAATACAAAATAACCGAAATACTAGCACTTGTTATGAAAAAAAAGGATTGGGTTATGATACACTAGCTTGTAATCTTAAACAAACATTAATCTATTTATTGTTATAGACTTAAAGAACGTTTGTAACTCACTCAGTATAAGACCATCCACCAAATACTGTAGAAGTAAATGTAAACAATTGTTTCCTATATATTATCTGACTGAGAAACTGTGGTAAATGGAGGTGTATCTGTTGGAGTGGCCACTGTGGGGGGGTATTAATTAGTGATTTAGTTGCTTACGAAAGATTCAGTCTCCAGTTTGTCCTCGTCTGGATAGAGATTGAATAGAAATGGAAATCTTAAATACGTAAATAGTTAAAATGCAATTTACTTACATGCAGTAACGTTAGCAATAAACACAGGGAAAAAATAATCGGCTCCGAACTCTAACTGATAAAGTTCAAGCATCAGGAGGAACTCTGAACAGAACGACTGCGCCAGTGTTTTGTGTTGGACTTTTATAACCTTCATAAATGTTTAATACACACTTACTTTCGGTTCAGTTAAACATTTAAACAGTTGATAGTCACCTTTTTAGCACACAATTACAGCACTCCAGCCTGGCTAAAGTGAGAGCTCTGGCGGCTTCTGAGGATTGACATTTCCGACTTAAGAGACATTCAAGTCTCACATTTGTCCTGCTGGACTGGAAGGAAAATCTATCAATACTCTTCCCATTCTGCCCTTGCATTCAGAAAGATTCCCTTTTTTGCAGTGGAATTATAAAAAAATATGCCTTGAATTGCTCTACAGGCTTTAACCTATTCTTATTCATGTCTCCTGACCCGGCTCCAGAAATGTCCGCATGCGGTTCTAAAGCTTATGTGCTTGTGTAATCGCTTTTTATTGTTGGTTGTTATTGCTAACCTATAATTCCCAAAGCTGTGGAATCATCCAGGCATATAAGCAGTTACTGTCCTCAGCGCCGGGGCAGCTTATGTAGCTGAAAGACGTGACAGTTCCGATTGTATGTGTTCGGTGTGTTACTTGAGGTTGGAACTAATGAATGAGACACTTCAAAGTTTGCTGTAGGAGACGTTTTTATTTCTTTCTCCGAGTTTGCGCATGCGACAGCAAACACTTAATGGTGAATGGCTGCCCCAATGAGGCAAAAGGATCACAGCACTTCCATTAAAGGGGCTGAGTAATACGATTCATCTTCCCGAGCGCATCCTCCATGCTGTTACACCTCGTCATATCCGAGTGAGAGCACAGCTAAAGCTCATCAGACTTATCTGAAAATTAAACTGTTTATCCTTAAAGTCCCCTTAAACACATCCTCCCTCCTTCTCTCGCTCTCTCCCTCCATTTCTTATTAAATCCCTTTTACTGTATTTTTCTCTTGCCCTTGCTGTCTTTGCCTATTTTCACTCTCTCTCTCTTTCTCTCTGTCTCATTCTCACTCTCACTCGTTTCTCTTGCTTTCTTTTTTTCACTTTTTTCCTTTTTTTCCCCCTTCACTTTCTTTCTTTATTTTATTCTTTCTTACTTTCTTTTTTTGACTTTACTTCTTGTTTCTCTCTATTCTTTTTGTTTGTCACTTTCTTTTGCTCTTTTTCTTGCTCTTTTTTTTGCTCTGTTTCTCTCTCTCTCTCTGTCTCTCTTTCTGTCTTTGTTTTTTTCCTCTTGCTTTTTCTTATTCTTCTGCTGTTTCTCATTTTACTATCTCTTTTAGCCTTTCTTGTTCTCTTTTTTTCTTTTTATATTCTACTCTCTGATTTTCTTTAATCTCTCTCTCTTCCTTTCTTTGTCTTATTTGTCTTGTTCACGTGCCCTCTCTCCACTTTCTTACAATCTCTCTCTCTTTCTCACTTCCTGTCTTTTTCTATCTAGCTGTCTTTTTCTTCTGCTCTTTTTCTCCTTCTATTTTTGTGCCCTACCCCCTCTCTTCCTCTTTTCTTTTCTACTGCCCTTTTTTTTTGCTCTTTCTATCTCAACTTTTTTGTGCTCTCTTTCTTCCACTCCCGTACAGGCTAATGGGAACGGAGGTGTTGCCAGAATAAAATATAGAACACTTTATAGGATATGAGAAATCTAGAAAGACTGTATTGCATCATTCTGTATTTTTTTAGTATGCAGAAATGCTGAATAATTTATGAGGTTTTGGGATTTTTTTTTAAATTAATAGTTTTTGGATTTTAAGACTGATGTAAATGGTCATTGTTGGTGCATGGGATTATTGATGCAGCTTGTATGGATTTATATATTCTCTCAAATTACGATGTACTCTATGTAACTCTCTTCAGGCACTCTGAATGCGTTTATGAAGCAGAAAGGTCAAGCTACTTCAGATTCTGGTCCAGTCTGGTCACTCAGTGGGAATCAGGGCGATCGGTGGAAACAGGCCAAAATCAGCATCCACCCCACCTCCTCCTTTCAGGTAACACACTGACTGATCAGCTACATGATGCCTCATTTCATTTTAATGACATATCACAGGATAGGATTCCTAGAGCACTCGTGGGGTTTTTTTTTTGCTTATGTAAATTAATCCAATGTGCCAGAAGGTTAAACAGATTTGGAAGCGGTTGCGTGTAGGCGCATCCACTTTAAAACTTTCACGTCTCCATGTTTAATGCAACATATTCAGAAGTGAAGGATTCTTTATCCTTATGTGATTATTTTGAGGAAATGTCATTCTGATCAGCTTACTTTTCTATTTAGGACTGTTACATCACCCCAGTAACTGAAATATTTTGGGTTTTATACCTCTGGGTCCTTATTACAGAAATATTTTGACTCTCGAACTGGGAAATCTTATTTTAAATATTTATTACCCATGACCACTTCAGTTAGGATCAGTTAAGGACGATATACTTTACTTAATAAAAACTTTTTGTTGTTATTTTGAATTCTGGAAACTTCTAGTTTTATTATATAGGATCCAGTTTATGCTAAACTTTTTTTTTAATTACCATGTGTGTATACCTGATGTTATCCTGCATAATTCATTACAATATGATTTTAAAATACATAATAGTGTAGTTTTTTTTAATCTTTTAATAAATCACCCCTATTAGTGCAGTGCCAGCACCAGACATATATGGTACATAACCCTGTCAGGCCAACAGGAGGGCGACCACGTCTGTTCACCCTAAACACTTCTTCTGTTATTGCTTTTTTTTGTTTTCAATGCTATCTGCTTTTGTTTATCAATGTTTGTCACTGTTTTCGGGTGGTTTGTGTTTATTTGTGTTTTATTCCTACCCTGTAGTTATGTTGCAGTGCTGTATGTCTGTAGTTCTTTGTTGGTTCTGTTCTCCCGTTCGCTATAGTACAGTAGGCTGTAGCTACGTCCGCGTGATCAGATCCTGGGATCCTGCAAACCTACAAGCTGTCAATAAAAGCAGCTCTGTAAAAACAACAGTGTTGAGCCGAGGCAGTGACAAGACACCTTCAGAGTCCAATGCAATATAATGTACACTTATATTTTTCATTTAGAATTTATTGCAAAAGTTGGACGCATGGCTTTTCGCGATTGCACATATTTATGTGTAAATGTTTTTTCATTTAAAAAAAGGTTAAGGTTTTTTCCTAATGTCATTTCAGTGACATTTTTTCTGTGACATGATCACCTCTGGCTTCCTTATCTAAATTTATTAAATTAGAATAGAGTTAAGTAGAGTGGAATAAAGTAAAGTAGAATAGACCAGAATCGAATAAAGTAAATTGAGTAGAATAGAATGAAGACTAGAGTATTGTACAATAGAGTATAATAAAGTATTGTACTATAGAGTATAATAGATTATTGTACAATAGAGTATAATAGAGTATTGTACTATAGAGTATAATAGATTATTGTACTATAGAGTATAATAGATTATTGTACTATAGAGTATAATAGATTATTGTACAATAGAGTATAATAGAGTATAGTACTATAGAGTATAATAAATTATTGTACTATAGAGTATAATATAGTATTGTACAATAGAGTATAATAGAGTGTTGTGTACTATAGAGTATAATAGATTATTGTACTATAGAGTATAATAGAGTATAATAGAGTATACTATAGAGTATAATAGATTATTGTACAATAGAGTATAATAGATTATTGCACTATAGAGTATAATAGATTATTGCACTATAGAGTATAATAGATTATTGTACTATAGAGTATAATTGATTATTGTCTACTATAGATTATTGTACTATAGAGTATAATAGAGTATTGTACTATATATAATAGAGGTATAATAGATTATTGCAATATAGAGTATAATAGATTATTGTACTATAGAGTATAATAGATTATTGCACTATAGAGTATAGAGTATAATAGATATTGCACTATAGAGTATATATAGATTATTGTACTATAGAGTATAATAGATTATTGTACAATAGAGTATAATAAATTATAGTACTATAGAATATAATAGAGTATTGTACTATAGAGTATAATACATTATTGTACTATAGAGTATAATAGGTTATTGTACAATAGAGTACAATAGAGTATTGTAATATAGAGTATAATAAATTATTGTACTATAGAGTATAATATAGTATTGTACAATAGAGTATAATAGAGTGTTGTACTATAGAGTATAATAGATTATTGCAATATAGAGTATAATAGATTATTGTACTATAGAGTATAATAGATTATTGTACTTTATATAGAGTATAATAGATTATTGTACTATAGAGTATAATAGATTATTACTAGTACTATAGAGTATAATAGAGTATTATAGTACTATAGAGTATAATAGATTATTACTATAGTATAATAGATTATAGTATATAGAGTATAATAGATTATTGTACTATAGAGTATAATAGATTATTGCCACTATAATAGATTATAGCATAGAGTATAATAGATATAGAGTATAATAGATTATTGCAATATAGAGTATAATAGATTATTGTACTATAGAGTATAATAGATTATTGCACTATAGAGTATAATAGATTATAGAGTATAATATTGTACTATAGAGTATAATAGATAGATTATTGTTACAATAGAGTATAATAGATTATAGTACTATAGAGTATAATAGATTATTGTACTATAGAGTATAATAGATATATTGTATTGTACAATAGAGTATAATAGAGTATATTGTACTATAGAGTATAATAGATTATTGCACACAATAGAGTATAATAGATAAATAGATTGTACTATAGAGTATAATAGATTATTGCACAATAGAGTATAATAGATTATTGCACTATAGAGTACTATAGAGTATAATAGATTATTGCACTATAGAGTATAATAGATTATTGCACTATAGAGTATAATAGATTATTATACAATAGAGTATAATAGATTATTGCACTATAGAGTATAATAGATTATATTGTACTATAGAGTATAATAGATTATTGCACAATAGAGTATAATAGAGTATAGTACTATAGAGTATAATAGATTATTGTACTATAGAGTATAATAGATTATTGCACTATAGAGTATAATAGATTATTGTACAATAGAGTATAATAGATTATTGTATTATTGTACTATAGAGTATATTAGAGTTTTGTACAATAAAGTAGAGTAGATAAGAATAAACAGTTCATTGTTAATGTTTAAAGAAATACTGGCAAAACACTTATAGAAAAAGAGCAACAAATAATATTCAAATTTCTGACAGACTAAAATAGACAGATGAACTATAGAAGAAGATTTTTTTAGTAGTTCAAAAATGTGCGTTAAATGTGTAGAATTTTTGCTGTATGTTTATATGTATGTTTAACTGGTATGTAGCACCGTGGTCCTGCGAGACACAACATTTCGCTCCACTATATGTCCACGCACATAGCAACATGACAATAAGGCGTTATTTCTTGAGTTCGACATTACATAACATTACATAACAAATAAATTTGTTAAGGGTGAATATGACACTCTGACAACACTGATGGTGGTAAACACTGTTGCCTCACAGCAAGAAGGTCCCAGGTTCAATTCCCATGCAGGTGTCTTCCTGTGTGGAATTTGCATGTTCTCCCTTTGCTTGTGTTGGTTTACTCCGGGTTCTCCGGTTTCCTCCAACAGTCTGAAAACATGTATGTTAGATTGATTGGTGATTCTAAATTGCCCATAGGAATGAGTGTAAGTGTGTGTGTGTGTGTGTGTGTGGGTGTGTGTGTGGGTCCTGTGATGGACTAGTGACCTATCCAGGGTGTACCATTGCATTTGGCGCTTTTAGAACTGGCTGGGATAGACTCCAGCAGATCCCTGTGACCCCGAATTAGAGAATAAGGTGGTATAGAAGATGAGTGAATAAACGAATGAATGAATGAATGAAGAACAAACGAACGAATGAATGCACTCGCATATATATATATATATGAACATAAAATGAAATCATGCTATTGTTCATAACCTTCTGGAAAGGAATTTGGCCAATGTTAAGTCAAACAATGTGCTGCTTAGCTGCTACTCCTACTGACATTAGTAACATTTGTTAAGTCAAGAATCTTTTGTTGTCATTTCAGCCAGATTTTTACAGACACAGTACAAGCTGAATTTTTTCCTTTACCCAGGTTATTTTTGAAGGCATTCGAGGTCCAGGGATCGAAGGGGACATAGCGATTGATGATGTCACTCTAGAAGAAGGAGAGTGTCCTGACCCCCCATCCAATCGTATGTATTAAAAACACAAGCCTTTAGAAGAAGCTCTTAATTGCATTAGTGGGTGGGAGTGATAGGATTAGTCACACCTGTTGGAGGTCCGTAATTGCAGGTCTGTAATTGACAAACAGTGAGCAAAAAAATGGAAGGCAAAGCAAAGTAATGGTGTGGAATTGATTAAGCTATTGAAAGGGAAATTAGGATTTCGTTCCTCTCAGCTTGAGACTTTTTCTCTAATTCATGAGCAAACGGCTCGACTTAATTACTTTTTTTTTTTCAAAAATTATAAAAATTCTTGGTTTTCCAGAAGTAGACCTTTTTTATATTATTTGGTTGACATCCTCGACATACATAGATGGAAATTAAGAATTGTGTTTTTGAAAACATGTGAAATTGTGCATTCGAGTCTTTTATTTGTTACAACTATAAATTTTCTCTCTCTCTCTCTCTCTCTCTCTCTCTCTCTCTCTCTCGCTCGCTCTCTCTCTTTCTCTTTCTCTCTCTCTCTCTCTCTGTGTTCTGGCCTCTTTCTTTTTCCTCTCTTTCTTCTCTCATAATCAGATATCAGATCGAAGGCTTCGATTCTAGTGACACATATATGGCCGTTATGCCCTACTTTGGCCTTCACACTGTTTCAAGGTCTTAGGTGACCACCTGGCTGGTTGGAGACTGGTGGCGCCGTCTGAGGCCGCGATCCCCGTACCCTCAATATAATCACCAAAGATTCACATTTTCAGACGACTGAGAGGGAAACAGCACTGTCTCAGTATGGATTATCAGACATAAAATCATAAAAAATGGAAAAACAACAAAAAAAAAATTACGACTTATTAAAAAGTAATAAGGATGTGATGTATCTACTGAAAACAATCTGCAAACTATTTTGCCATAGAAATGCTCCCAAGGACATGGATGAGAGCAGCTTAATGATGGAGTAGCATGAGACAGGGCTCATGTGAAGGGCTCCAACGCAGATCTGAGGACAGTTTGTAAAGCACAAGGACAACTTTGCCAGCTGGCAGTTAAAAAAAACTCCTTATTAAGGTGGGGAAATGACGAGTGGCAGCAGACCTCACCTGCTCTTTACTACAAACATCTTTTACTGTCTCATCCTTCCTGTCTTTTATTGTATATTCAGATCTTTCAAGCTTTTGTTCTTCACATCCAGCCCTCATACACACGTGATTTATTCTTCTTTTGGCTTGGTGCTTTAGATCACATATGAAAAACTATGGCAAAAAGAAAAAAAAAAATACTCATATCTGCTTTATATCCCAATCTGGGTAGTGGCCTGTTTTGATTTCCAACACTGTGCTCACATCCCCTAGTGGCAGGCCAAGGGTAAGAAACCAGGACAAGGGAGCTACTGAGCGGCTGATGAAGGAGAGCAAAAAGAAGTGCAGAAGCAGGAGGCGGAAAGCCATGGAGAAAAAACAGCTGAAGAAAATGCTCCTCTTTTCTCTTTGGCTGGAACAACTTTCGGAGCCACTTTCTGCCATGATATACAAAGTGCCTTCAGATTATGAGCAGAATTTGCGATCCTGATCGTTAACACCAAACGTGCAACGTCAATATTTCTAACGTCACCGTTGGGCTATTTTGTATGATTAATTTGCTCCTTTCAAGTGCTGGTTTAAATGGTGGTGGTGGTGAAAGATGGTTCCTGGAGTCAGCACAAAGACCTGCCTGTAATTCGCAGATTTGGCGAATGTTCCAGGTAACTATGTTCTCTAGCAGAGGAGCAGAAACGTCTTTGACTGCGCTCAGTGTCACATAGTTGTTGTGCTGTCTGCATACCTGGCAGGTTACTGCGCTGTCGGTGGAAAAAGGTACATGGAAACCGAGTCAGCCTGCCATGTCATTGCTTTATACAGACTCTCATCAAATGGGCCTTAGAACAGTAAGAGATAAACACAACCCTATGGAGGTGAAAGCAGGTGGCAGAACCTGCACAGGATAAGGCCTACTATCCCTACCCCACACCTCTGCCATTTCTATTGAACAGTGTGCATTCTGAAAGAAAGAAAAAAAAAAGAGATGATATTAATAATAAATATTTTATTACTCTAGCAAGAATGTTTCTCTGATTTTACACAGACTATGAAAATAAACTGTGGAAGAAATTTACCTAAAAGTAACCATAACCAGCTGGTTTTTAAAAACACACTCTACAAAAAAAACAAAGAAATAAAAAAAAAAAAAAAAAAAAAAAACGGATGAAAGAAAAGAACATTTACGTATACTGTTGGTTATGAATAATGTTTTCGAAGAGCTGTGTCTTGTTTCTTATTTTTCTGTTGAAGCTGTTATGACTTTTAGCTTTCTTTAATTCTTGTTGTCTCCCTTGCATTGCTAAAATATCAAAATGGTTGGAACTTATCGAATAAGTTGGTTTGGTAAAATGTAAAGAAACCTGTATATGTAAAGACGCTCTGTTAATCAAGGTTTATATGAAATGTTTATGTATGAACACACAGGAAGCACAATATAAAGGTTCCTCATTACAAAGGCAGTTTTAATTCATGTATGTGACTTTTTATATGCAAAACCAAGAATATGAAATTTTCTAGTTTAATTTTTGCCCTGCTTAACAGAAGAACCATTTTTTTTTATTATAGACGCTTAAAATATTAGCAGTATTTGGTCATCAGTATATCCTGAAGGAGGCTATTATTATCTTCTATCCTTACAGTATATATAAATGCAGAGGTAAAATGACATGCGAGACGGTCCTGAGATCATTTGAGACGTTCATAATCTTGGTTTTGTCAGTGTAGGTCACATATATGTCCCGGTATATGCAGTGTAATATAGGTGTGTTAGGAACCTGATACAATACATGATGATGATAATGATGATGATGTGACCAAACCAGAGCACAATGACTGACTGTCATTACAGGACATATGATTAGTGCTGTCATTTACTTTTACACTATTCCACCGATTACCTTTATAGCTTTGCAGTCATGTGATACTGATGACAAGTAAAATTACAATGGAGGACAGGAAGTTAAAAAAAAAAAAAGAATAGAAGACATGGACAAAATTTCATCTCAAAATAAATATATAAGCAGAAAATCACCATGTACATTGGACGTGATCTTTATATTATGACAAGTTTCTGCTGAACTGAAATATTTGCCTGCATAAGATAACCCTGTGCTCCAGACATCCTTGTACACCAAAAAAAAGAGGAAAACTTTAAGTACAAAAGCATGGATGCACACAATTTTTGGTTAGTGAATGGGTCAATGACCTCGCTATTAAGGAGCGCAAGGAAAACCACCGTTGGGTTTTTGCCCATGTGAGTAGCCTTTCTATTTTGTCCCGTTGATTAATTACATATCAGGTTAATTATTAGGTTAACCACTTTCAAAGGTCAGCCGAAACACTACTAAAGACATGGATTGTCGCAAAACGAGTCATTACAGGGCGCGGGTTTCACTCTCCTTGTAGCTGTTGTCACTGTACGGTGTTGCACCATGGACGTGATCTTGCCAAGTAGGATGTGATCCTAAATCAACCATTTTATTCAACCAGTCATAACCATCTGATGTCAACAGTGTGTGTCAACAAACCCGCCTCAATCCATTTTTAAATCTTTTTTATTTTTTGTCCACAAACAAACTAACAAACCTTAACTGATTAAATGAAAAAAATATCTTATTGGTTGCGTCTGATAATTTATTGATTCTGGAACAATTCATTAAAAATGACGATTTCTGGATTAACACCGGATCACAAATATAACATTAGACAAACTATTTAAAAATAATCAATTAAAGTCCATGAAAATGATTATAATGATCCAAAATAAACATTAATGAATTTAGACAGTGAAGCATAAACGATCTCCAATGTACAACAGTAGAATGTTCTGAATCTGTGAACCTGTAGAACCATTCTTACTATAAAACAGGGTTTATGTTTATTTAATTAAATCACAATCTTTTACAATTTACTAATCACAAGCCAGATTTTTATAACCCTACATTTAAATGAAAAAGGAGGAAGGAGTTTACAAGGAGGTTTACGAGGAGGAAAAGATACAGAAATGGATAGAGGCTGGATAGAGGTGGGTTTGGTTGATTAATATTGTTAATTAGGGATCATATCCGACTTGGCAAAATCCTGTCCACTGTGTAAAATGCTGCTTTTAACTTTACATTCATTTTTAAGTGTTTCTCTTGACCGATTTTAAAGCCGTTTTTTTCTTCCTTTTTCAGTCAATTTCCTTAAAATTTCCTTCTTATGAGCTCCAGATAAACGCTCTACCCCGGTTCGTCTGCGCATCCGTAGACAACGCAAAAACATAGGAATTTTACGTTTTTACTAGCGATTCCTATATAGAAAAATTACTTCCAGCCATCTGCATCTCACACAACTGCAATGACGTCATGTGCCGACAACCTTTTTAAAGCAACATACAGAAGTGCTGCTAGGAAAGTCACTAAGAAAATAAATCTCCTCATATAAATACAAATAGGACAGGGACTAAAAATAGTATTCAGTTTTAACCTTTAGCTGATGGCTTGTTAGGGCTTATTAGAGCTCAGGTTAATGTGCAAAGCAACAAAACAAGACCACAATAACAAGAATTTAAGGCAATAACTTGGCTCGTCAAAGCCAAAACTAATTTTAAATACAAACAATATACAGCGTCGGTACAGGTAAAAATTAATTTAGTAATTGGTCTTACTTTATTATTATTAAATCATATTTTCGACTAGCAGTTTTTCAGCAACATGTGACTCCGTTTTAATTGTATTCTTTGTCTGAACATACCTTTATTGCTCTTTCCTGACATAATCCATACACACATTGAACACTTAAAGGGTGTAATAATGCCTGCTAGCTGTGTGTTATTGTGTTTAATGTATATATGTGTACAAATGAATGTAAAGATTACAGATCGTTTTTCATTTCAGAAATAAAAGTAATTTATAATTCATTGAGTGAAAAAGTGTTATAGCGCTATATCTCAGTTACACTAAGTGTTAATGCCTGAGCATATGGAAGGAAGAAGCAAGCCAAGATATAGATTAGTTAGCGCTTATAGAACCCCAGGCTTAAATCTGAACCAGGAATGTAGTCCAGACACCTGATACCTCAACGTTGCTTGCACAATCCCATTTAAAAAAATCGGTCATGTTAGCACAACGAGCAAACTCAGATAGGAACCATGTTTTCTGATTGGCTTTGAATTCTTTGCCAGGTTTTATAGCTTCACTCCTTTTTTGTATCTAAATTATATCTATTCACAGTATTATGAATTGTTTAGTTTAAGTTTGCTGAGTTATCCTTCAGCTCAAATAAAATAACTCGACGTCTTTGAATAAAGTAGCCTGCTGGTTACAAAACACTGTGTTCACCTAAGAATATCAAGGTGTTTTATTGGTATAATTTATCCGCTATTAACACAAGGGCTTTAAAATATAATATGATTTCTATTCTTTGGCTCACTCCCAGGCAAATAATGCTTATTTACAGCTACTAATATCGGCCGTGTTACCTGGTTCTGTTTTGCCTCCTTGTTGGTTTCTTTCCTAAACACATGACCCGACTCTGCGCCAACTTCCTGTACTGACACCACATCATTGTACTCTGCTTTGTGCTCTGTTTAGGCTTCCTTTCACTGTATTTCTTTGGATTTATCACTGATTCTTTGTGCCATCCCTACAACTAATGATAAAACAATAATAAAAAAGCAGGTATTTTACAGCTGTGTTTGAAATATTTTTTGTTTGTGTTAAAGACTTGTGTAAATGCAGCACAGAAGTTCATCGATGTGTGTGTCGCTGAGGTTAGTCATGTTTGTAAAGAGAAAACTCTGGTGGGTCAGAGTGCGACCGTAATTCGCTAGTAATGCGTGTGCATTTAGCGCTGAATTCAGCAGTTACTTGGCAACAGCTTATTAGTGTTTTGTTTTGTTTTAATGATTTTTATTTTCCACTTCTGAACAGTTGTAGTTTGAGCTTCTTTTAAATAACTGTTATTGCTGGTTGATTCATGAAATGAAATTGTGAGATAATTTTGGGTGGTTAAAAACACCAAAAATGTACTATTTTTTTCTTATTGTATAAAAAACATTATTGAGACACATGACATGACCCTGGACATTACATCCAAAAGTGTTTTTTGAACATCCTATTCTAGATTTAATCTTACTTTTGTTTGAAAGTCTTTAATACCAAGTACCAATATAGGTGAATTATTTAATAATAAATAAATAAATAAACTTTAGATATGTTTTGTGCATTTCAAAAGCCTCAAATTAATAAAAAATGATATAGAAACATTCATTCATACATCTTCTATACCCGCTTATTCCCTAATTCGGGCTCACAGGGATCTGCTGGAGCCTATTCCAGCCATCTCTGAAAGGGCGGAAAGGCAGGAACACCCTGGACAGGTCGCCAGTTCATCACAGGGACACACACACACTCACACTCACTCCTATGGGCAATTTAGAATCACCAATCAAACTAACATACATGTTTTTGGACTGTGGGAGGAAACCGGAGTAACCGGAGTAAACCCACGCAAGCACAGGGAGAACATGCAAACTCCACACAGAAATGCCCCTTCCAACCCGGCCTTCTTGCTGTAAGGCAACAGTGCTGGCCACTAAGCCACTGTGCTGATGTAGAAACATGATTAAAATATATCATTTTTTATTGGTAAATTATCTTAAGATCCCACCCATTGACCTATGTATTGTCTGTACTGGACATTTTGTTTAATTTATCAATTGTACCGCTGTATCGGAAAGACAACATCCAGAACTTTGTAGTAAGATGCCTTTTGATCGGCTGGGATGCTAGAAACTTGTTCTTACAAAATGGCCGCCATAGAAACAAGCATGTTTTATGGAAAAAGCTGTCTTTTCCAACTAAAATGGTCCTGTGTTCAACTACAGTAGACATGCTTCAAAAAAAAAAACATATTAAGAACTCTACGTTTTAGAATGTTTTTAACATGAAAAATTTATATAATTACACAAAACAAAATAAATCGAAAAAAAAAACTACACTACTTTCGCTCGTGTTTCTATAGCTTTACTTCCTGGTTGATGACATTACCTGCCAGTGGCGCAATGCTTCCTGATTTGTCGGCTTACACACATGCTTTAAAGCAAAGAAAAGGTTATAAAAGGGTGTTTCCAGAGTGTTTTAATGCTGCGTTTGTCCTTCCATAAACCATGTTAGCCATACTGTATATGTAACCTGTAGACGTTCTTAATAATCCAGAGAGCATCTGATTGACATGTCAAGCAACTAATCACAGTCAGTTTGTTAAATTTAACACTAATAAGCTGCTAATGTTGCCAAGTAACTGCCTTATTTGATACTTGATGCAAACAGATAAGTCACATCTGAATATTCTGAAATGTTGGTAACTGTAATAACTGCTCAATGTCTGTTCATACAAGTTCCTGTTCTGTTCAGGTTACAAATTTTTTTTTGTCCTACTAACTATTTTTCAAAAAGAAAACTGCTTTGCTATAGACTTTTATTCTCCTCTGTGTGATGATGAACTGCAGGTCTCTGTGGCTCAGTGGTATTTGTTTTATAGCTCCATCTTTTCACAGATATGCCCCATGTCTGTTCAGGTGAGAAACAGCCCATATAGTGGGTGCTTGTGGTGTTATATAGACTCATGCTGATGAGACACCCAAGTGCTAATGGTTTATGACAAATATCCTGGTCTCATTGGAGTTAGGCAAAACATCCAGGGGGTTTCTGAGGAGTGTTACATTAAGTTTGCTTAAAAGCTGAGAGATTAGAGCTTTAATGCTCTGTTTTGCAACTGAGCAAAAGATCACAAATGAAAATCAAGTTTGTGGCCATTTAAATACAAACCTCTTCACTACACTCCACTTTTTGCACATACAATGTTCGCAGTAAACAATACCTGAAGCTCTTCGCACATATATAAATACCTCCATTCATCCATCCACCCACCCATCCAACCATCCAAAGCACCATCCATCCAACCACCCATCCATTCATCAACTTATCTATACACACACTCACCCATCCATCCATCCATCCATCCATCCATCCATCCATACACCCATCCATTCATCTATCCAATTATCAATTCACCCACCCACACATCCATCCATCCATCTATCCATCAACCCATCCATACACACACCCACCCATCCTTCCATCAATCCATCCATCCATCAACTCATCCATACACACACCCACACATCCATCCATCAATCCATCCATCCATCCATCAACACACACCCACCACACATCATCCATCCATCCATCCATCCAATCATCCATCCACCCACCCATCCTTCCATCAATCCATCCATCCATCCATCAACACACACACCGCACCTCCATCCAACACCACACATCCATCCATCCATCAACTCATCCATACACACACCCACACATCCATCCATCCAATTATCAATTTACCCACCCACACATCCATCCATCCAGCCATCCATCTATTAATCCAGCCATCCATCCAACTATTTTACTTGTATTAGTTTGGATTGTTTTTAAATCAGTTAGTGCAGGTTGTAATTTCATAATAAAAGCAAAAACTATATGGACTAAAGTTTATAGACACCAGCACACCGACTGAATTTTTTTTCCCTAACAAAAGTGGGTAGTAACATGTTACATTTACTTTCTCACAGTTAATTGAGTAGATTTTTGGAAAGAATGTACTTTTAAGAGTAGTGTAACTGGCAGTACTTTTATTCTCACTTTAGTCGATCACAGAAATGTGTTACATTTGACAGAGTTCCTCCAACATTATTAAATGTAACGAAAATGTATTTTTTTAAAATGAGTTTCTATCATTTAGTTAGTTGAAAACCCGAAACCCGCTTATTTTTTAAAACACACTCACTCAGTTCAGAAAATAGCCATATTAGAAGCGAGCATATCAGTGGAGACAGGCCACCTATTGCCTCACTTTCAATTTTTCTTTTCTCTCCAACAAGTAAAAAGAACAGTTACATAATGTGATGTCTTCAAATTTAAGCATTTATACATTTACTATTAATACATTAAAACTGTTAACACATTAATAAATCACAACTTTTTGCCTTTTAGTTTTTGCCTATTCTACCCATCTCTGCTACCTAAACTGCTGCAACAAACCTGGAAGGACACAGTTGTCTAGAATGTATTTCTAAGCTGTAGCATTAGCAGTTTTATTCAACCTAAATAAAGAGACCCAAACACTGTTCCAGCATGGCAATGCCCTTCTATACAAAGTCCCTGAACTTCATAAAGACATGATGTGTTAAAATTGGAGTGGAAAAACACTTGTCCCTGCCAAAAGTGTGGTGGTTATTATTGCAGTAACAGTTAGACTAAATCTGGAATCGAATGCTCAAAAAAAAACACGCTTCCTTGTGATGGTCACGACGTCTTAGGTCCATGTGGTGTATATTGGTTTGTTAAAACCTGTTATATTAACAGCAGTGTGTAGCCTTTAGATACCCTATCTAAGTAGTTCAATAGATAGATTGATCTAAAGGGTAGATGAGCATATTTGTCATATTTATTCTACAGCACAGTGACATTTTGTTCTGCACATATTCCTGCTTGGAATTTCGGGGTCAGAGCACAGGGTCAACTATGATACAGCGTCTCTTGAGCAGGAAGGGTTAAGGGTCTTGTTCATGGACCCAACAGTGACAAACTGGTGGCGGTGGTGCTTGAACCAGGTCTTCCTGGTCATCCAAACAACAACTCGGTGCCTTAACTATTTGAGCCACATCTACAATACAGATGTGTTCTTCTTCTGTAAAGCATAAAAATCATTTTAATCTCTTAATTGAACCCATTATTTGTAGACTTACAGGTCTGGAAATAATTTTTTTTGCAGTATTGGGCAGTAAGGGCCAGCAAGTCCTTCTCTGCTGGTCTAAACACTATTAGAAGCACTGACATACATTTACAACCCAACGATTTATTCTCTTCATTTTGTAGCGTTTTTCTCGACTGCATTGTTTCCAGTATGTGTATGTGGATGTTACATTTTTTTACCCAATCAGATTTCAGAGTCTATGTGCTGCCATGTTAATCTAATCTGCCAGGGCCTTCAGAATCAGTAGTGCTGTAGATTTTTTTGCTTTTACATCTGAGAACTACAGCATCATCAAATCTGCTTGCCTTTGGTACAAATTTTATTGGTTTAAGTTTTTACACAACGAGCAAGGTTATCAGTTGTCCCAGTGATAACTGCGCTGCCTAAACTTTACTTCAAAGTCTCTTCCTACCGCAGCCTCGGTTCTTGTTTAAAACTAATCTAAAAACTGACCTCTAAAGCCCCATTAACATGCACTTCTTGTAGCTCATCAAGTGTACATTGTCATTTTCTATTGCATTTTGTAGCATTTTTTTTCCCTGGCTCTGGTTGGTGGTGGTGTTTCGTTTACATGGCGTCTCCTGTTTCCTAAGCACATGGGAAAATGTCACTGAATGCTAATGCATTTCAATGCCCCTCTGTACAACGTGCGCTGTCAATCAAGGCTAATCCATATACCATGTGAAATGTCTGTCAAAGGCCCACAGACAATTGTCTTAAATAATGGATCTGGAATCATTTGTGCCAGGAATCCATCAAGCAATTTTCAAGATAATATGCATGCACAGCCACACAATGGGAATGAGACTACATGCTACAACAGGAGCAGATTCAAAGCATCAAAATAAGAAAAGAAAACAGTTTTGTCCAACCTTAGTAAGAAAAGAAAGTATTTTTCATGAAGATGAGTGGAAAATACACTTTGTATAAGTATCAAATCCGGTCCCTTTCACCCTCTAAAAAAATTAGCTGAAGAATGGCAGCTCATTAGAGGCTAATCAGAGAAGCACTTTTGTGCCAGCCCATGTTGGTATGTGAGTGCCATTACATCTGTTTGATAACAGTTCAAAGAAATTTCCATAATGATTAGTCTCTGGCTGCTAAGCAACCTGATAGTTATGCTAGCTGTGTTAATTTAGGATAGATGTATCAGAATTTTCTTTTAGTGTTTTTGAAGTTTAATCAGATGAATTTAGATTAAGTTTAATTGAATAGGATGTTTCATATCAAAGTGATTTGGGGGCAGATTTTTCAAACACACCTTGCCTCTTTTTTGTAACATAAGCGCCAAAATCATCAGCTAATCAAATTTTGATGTTCAGTGACAGCCTGCCCTTTGGTTCTACTGCCGTGCCCAGTCCTTCCCCCAGCCTTTGTTAGGAATTTCCGGGGTATGGAAGTAACACTCAATAAAAGGAGAATGACGTCCACAGTTGCCGGACTGAACTACACCTGATCTTGTTGCTTATCTATGGAAAACACCTCTTTATGGCACCATTTTGCTGGCCAAGAGAAATAATTGAGAAGGGAAGACCTACTGCCAAACCGGATTCACTAACAACAGCCAGAATAGTTTTTGTACGCTATTTCACATATTCTAGCTATGAGTGGCTAACAGTTAAAATTTAGCACCTAGCACATCAAGCTATTTTGCATTTTCTTTACTTTTTAATACAAGTAAATGAACATGGAACGATTCTGTCTTAACAGCTTCACCAAGGCAGCTCTTGAACACCAAGGCTCCAAGCGCAATATAATGTCAGTTGTGCATAAAATGCACATTATCAGCATATAGCTGCATGAGATGTAATATGGATGTATAAGATGTGTGGATGTAGCTTACAGTTGCTCACAGAAGGCCCTGACTGAAACCCCACGGTGAGGATAACACAGGGTCTTGGGTTGCTGTTTGAAAAAATTAGAGACTGGGAAAGATACCATTGCAATCCTAAAGATTAAAAGCTGAGAAAAACATAGGGGCTGATTCTGATGTTTGGAATTGGGGTTAATAGTGGGGTAATTTCAGGACATGAGGCTGAGAGACTGAAACTGAGGTTAATGTGTTGAATTGGGGTTGACAGTGGGGAGCGGTGGGGCTGCATCTTATGCTTGAAATTAAAATTGATAAAAAAGCATAAAAAGTCAGAGCCTAAGCTGGATATAAGCAAAGGCCCATCATTTTCAAATTAATTAATAAGTTAATTTAAAATTCAGTTTAGATGAATGATAATTGTGAACTGCGATAAAGATAAAAAGTTAACTCCATACAACTTCAGCTGTAATCATAGCCTAAAGCTGAAGCTTGTGATGTATATATAATCTGCCGTTAATTGATATTGGATTGAAGGCTGTAAAAGTGAGGGCAAAAGTGAAACAGGCACAAAAAAATAAAATATGGTATTTAGCAGCGCTGGGAGCTTCAGCAAGACAAAGCTTAACACCTTCAGTAGGAACAGTAGCAAATACTCTCTCTAGAAACATTCATTATATTTGCCATTATAATAAAATGGAAAAGACATTTGTTCAGAAATAGTAGCAGGACAGAAGAAAAAGGAATTCAACAGTGCTTCTAGGAGTAATAATAACAACATTAAAAGCTAGGAGCAGAAGCTTGCAGGTAAAGAGGCACTAGAGGTTATTGAGTATACTGCCAACATCATCAGCAGGACAAATGTGCTTTTAGGGTTAACAGTATAAACAGAGCCACAATGGTGTAAGAGCTTTGCACAGCACATCACAAGTGAGCATGTCAATGCCATGAGGAGACTCGGCTGAATTCTGTTTCTAGAGTCACCCTAATTTCGCATAGTCAAACCTTCAGAGTGACAACAGAAGGTCTGGGAATGTTGGCTGCTTTGATTGACTAAGACCCACCCAAGAAGACAGGTGACTGACAGACTGACTAACATAACCAATACAATTTCATTTTGTGCTATGTTTAGGGGCGTGAAAATCTGCCCACAATAACAGATCGGTATGCAATAAGAAAGTTTTTAAGAATCCAGCATCTTAACTGATCTTAATTAATGCTTATTGCCACCGATATACACACAACAGCTTACTTAAGGTTTTCCTGTGCAGATCGCTAAACAACACGACACAGGAAAACCTGTATACTTCGAAGGATGACTTTGAATCAGTAGAAGACTTTTAAACTCGTTTTCAACTAAGTATTGGAAGAACAATCAGACAAGATTGTTCTTCCATGAGACTAGAGTCACCCTACACCCTAAGTACTGTATTAATACCCAAATGACATGTCCCCATAAAGCTGGTAAACAATCAAGTGTTTTATTTAGAAGATAGAACATGTGCAGCTTATAAACATCAAAGACAACAATGTCCTTGGCAAGATGGAGGAAATGTCCAATCCTGATGATGCTTGGTTTTCGGATTTAGTGGGATTACAGCCCTCTTGGCCTTTACATTCTGAGCTGATTTGGACACACAGGTGGGACACTGATATGGCTATTGTCAGAGATTTGACATTTAAAATTCTGTTTATACTCACTATCTCTCTCAGTTGGCCATGTCATCAGGATAAAGACGTGTTTTAAAAAACATTCTGTTATCAGACGCTGTGTTACAGCCACCACAGGAGTGGTGAAGCTGGCAAATAAGCAGTCTGGTACCATTGATAGACTATGTATATAGACTCTGTATTTTTAAATAGAAGTTAAAAAAGATTGATATGTGATCATGAGTTTACACAAACAGCAGTTTAAAATACCAAATTTCATATTGAAAAAATGACTGACATTTTATTTGTTGACAATGTCAGCTCTGAGCCATCTGCAGTTAGAAGTCATTATTAAGGTCCAGTTCTGGAATTAAATGTTCTGATAATTGCTTTTGTTATCCTACATTACTAAGGTCATTCTGACATACTAGCGAATGTGGACTTTGGCTAGGTCACCCAAACAAATCTTTTCTCAGCATATAAATGCAAGGTTTGGGTAGATACAATCTTTAAAGGTATAGTTAATGTAATAAATTATTCCAATAAATAAATAAAAGAAAAGAAAAGAAATATATATTTATTTTGATTATTCAGGTTTTCTACGTGTGTGTAAATAGATATGATAAAAAGATATGAGAACACCTACAGGAACAGGTGAAGGACATAAGTTTGTTTATTCACTTTTTCTTTCAATTCTTTTGTGCAATTATCTATTTATTATCCTCTCCTATCCTATGCACCTACCCTACTTAAGGTCATAGGAAACATAAAAACGATCACAGGGAATTCATAGCAGTCGGCGTAGACCACCTTGAATGGAATATAATTCTACGCGAAATCTCTCGTCCTTGAGCGCTAGTTTGACATGTTTATTGACAAGATTTCAGACACTTACCTGCGGTGTGACTTCTTCTATGACGACCCTCAAACTAATATGCAATTAGAGCACCGAACCTGATGACACAATTAGAGTGACAACTTCAAACCACCCCAGAATGCAGAATCGAGTCCGGTGGACGGAACAACATATGGAAAAACAGAATTAACACTACAGATTGTTTTTGTTTGCTGCTATGGCTACCATTTAGATAAAAAACTCAGGTTACCCGAATGTGTCATGGATTGATGATGTAAAACTCTTCTTGAGTCTGCTTGTGTGCGTTTTAAAGCGTCTTAAATGTCATACAGTCTGACATTATGACAACTGAAATTCTACAGCATGACATGGGGATCATGTTCATACAGTCTGATGCAACAATTGCAAAAGACTATTAAAAATCACACAGTGGAAACCCTGGATTCAGATGACAGAAAGTATGATGCTGAAAAATTTCTGCAGAGGTGAGGGTGGAACCAGAAGACAATTTCTTACGAGGCACATAGGTTTGGTACTGAGTAAGGGATTAGAACATCTTTCTTATCTTAGTAGCTTAGTTATCTTAGTAAATCTTCTGTAGTCCAAGTAGCTAGTTGTTATGTGTCCTCAAAGTTATGCAGAATGATGTGATGCCTCATGGCATGACAGGAAATTACAATGTAGTGACAGGCTGAGCTGATACATTTTGGTGCTTTACCTCTGCTTAATACACCTTACGCAACCCCCAGACAGCTGGTAAAAGACTCACCCCCCAACTGAATAAGGAAGTCAATTTGTTTTAACAGAAACTTAATAAGAAAGGCAACAAAAAAATATAGGATGACAGTGTCTTAATTCAGGATTATAAAAATGATTTAATCTGTCACGCCCGACATGTTCCGTTCAAACATTTCTCAATGTACATGTGTATGCAGCATTTTCCTTTTGTTAATGTTGTGCTGTTTCTGAAACATTTGTTAGTAATTAATGTTGCCTACTAAAAGTTAATAAACCTGACCCAATGAAAAATGTAAGTAGTATTATTAATAATCAAAAGGCAAATATAAAACTTTATAACTTTATATAAAACTTAATCACTTTAACAGCGATTTTTATATTCGTTCACATTTAAAATCCCAAAGTGTACATAAATATTGAGAATTCACCTAAAATTAAAATAAAAAATCACAATTGCACTGATAGCAGAAGCAGGTCACAGATGGGGAAGTGGTGGCTTATTGGTTAAGGTGTTGCTCTGATACAAGAAAAACCGGGGTTCGATTCCCAGCACCACCAAGCCTCCACCATGGGTCCCTGGGCAAGGCCCTTAACCCCCAATTGCTCAGTTGTATAAAAGAGATAAATGTAAAAAGAATAAGTGGATAAGGGCATCTGCCAGATGCTGTAAATGTATAGTTTTTCATATATATATATTTTTTACATTTTGTATCTTGTATCTGGAAAAAAACATCATTTTCAAAATGGTTTCAATGTTCATAGTATGTGTCATATCAAAATATAATTCTATTAGTTTCTTTTTTCTGGTAACAATGACAGTTGAGGGAAAAAAGCAAGAAAAATAATTCTGGATTAGTGTCATAGCTGTCAGGTTGGATTTAGGGTGAATTTTATAGTAAAAATCTGCATACACGTGTCACATGTCATAATGTCAAAACCTTAGGAGGGCTTTGTGATGTTAATGTCAAACAAAAGGCATTAGAAATAGAGGTTAAGCACGCAAATGCCTGCAAATGTCAATTTTTATTACTCCTGCAGTGTCACAGTTCATATATTGAAATAAATAAATAAATGTGTACAAAAAAAAATTGATTTTTTTTTTGGCTTAGCCTTTTAAACAGAAATAAAACCTAAATCAACAAAACACATCAACAAAACACAGATTTATTCAAACAAAAAGGTTCCTTTACCACAAAGTCATTAGAATAAAAGCATTAAAAAGGACATTAGTGTCAAAATAGGCTACAAACAGTTAAAAACAAACAAATAAAAAAAACAACGTCCACATTTTAATGGTTTGTAGGATTCTTGAGGCCACAAAGCTTTATCAGTCAGACACAAAAGATCCTTTGTCAGTTGTGTGACAAATGATGCCGGTGTTCTTTTCTGCCTTCTGGCTTCTGATCCTGAATCTTTCTATAGCCACAGTGGCTATAGCAGGACAGTGTTTGTGATGTAAAAAAGTTTAATTATACCCAGTGTAACTCATTGTCTATGAAGGTGTATCATGACAATCTTTATATTTTTCCTCCTCGTCAGTTATTGTGGGCCTAAAACTTCTAATTCAACTGTACAGACGTGTTTTGCTAATTGTAATTTTCTGTGCAATAAAACTCTTTTTTATTCTTACTTTTTTATTTGATCTAATTTTGCCAAAAAATTGGCAACTGGAAGTGCAAACCTACTTGCCAATATGGTTCTTTCTGATTCCATTTTTTTTAATTCTGAACTGGGCTGTTTTACTCTGATTAACTAATCAGAGGACCAAAAAATACTAATGTCATTGTACGCCAGCTAGCGGGCCTCGGGAGGTGGACTCAAAATCTGATCGGTTGAAGAAAAAGTCTTTTATAATATTAACCATTTAGCTATTCTGACACTGCTAATATAGTTTAAGTTATAAAGGCAGCACTACTTATTCTGAGGGCTTTCGGAAGATTAGATTAACATGGCAGCACATAGAAACTGAAATCTGATTGGACAAAAAATCTATAATAATATTCAATTCATTGTGCAAGGTACGTGTACAGAGCCAATGAAATGCATTTTTTCGCATATCCCATCTTAGTAAGTTGGGGTCAGAGCGCAGGGTCAGCTATGATACAGTGCCCCTGGAGCAGGAAGGGTTAAGGGTCTTGCTCAAGGACCCAACAATGGCTGACTTGCCGGTGGTGGGGCTTGAACCCAGTTGTTTCTGGTCTTCAGATCAGCAACTTAACCATTTGAGCCACCACTGCCCCTAACATCCATATACACATACTGGAAGTAATGCAGCAAGAGACTCGCTACAAAATGAAGAGAATAAACTGTTGGGAATAAATGATAACAATTTAATGAGACAAATATTAGAATTTAGGTTGTAAATGTAGGTCAGGTTCGGATACAGATAGAAGACCTTGCTGGCCCTGACTGCACGCCAACACATGTAGCCAACATAAATAGCTGAGTGGGTTTCAGAAATGGATTAGCTGTTCAATAGCTCCCTCGCTAAAAGTGAAAGAAATTCTGCTTTATATTTGTCTTTTTTAGATGTTAGCTTTTGTAGCAAGTTACACATTTATAAATCATGCTAATTTCTTTTTCATTTTTAAATTTTTTTTTAATTTTTATACACATTTGCTTTTTCCTGTTGTGTCAGACTCGTATAGTATTGTTTTCAAATCGTTTGCAGGTGAGCTAAGAACATTCCATGTCTGGATGATTAAGATTGTGGATTCTCCGGAGATAAGGAAAGGTATGCTTCTGCCTCTGGCATTTGTATTCTAACCACAAGGTTGCTTTCACTATCGCGTGAGCACCGATGTTTAATTCACAAACCCTTGAGAGGAATTCATCCCAAAACGCATCCAAAATGGCTCTGAAGAACCCGGTCTCACGGCAGTTTGTGACATAGTCACGAAATTCAATCTATTGATTCGTGCTCATGGATGCGGTTGCACTGAATGTAAAGCAAGAGTATCATAAGAGCTGAACTCACAGGCTTTAGTTTGTACATTCTCTCAAGCGCCGAGCACCGATATTTCATCTGATGTGTGTGTGTATCAAAAGTGTTTGACAGAGTCACTCCAGTAAAAACAACAACAACCGAAATAAGGGAGCACACACTCTGATTGAACCCACACACAAAAGCAAGTTGGTTTTTTTTTTTTTATAAAACACTGTTACTGTGTGCTAACCTATGCTTTCAAAGACTAGTTCACACTATAGAATAGCCGACTTTACCTATTGTGTCGTCAAAATTAAATAGCATTAATTATATTTTACATGTTAACCAACTTAAGTCAAAGGCATAATTTTTGTGTAACATTTAGAGGGAAAAATAAGCATAACATTTCTCAAGAACAATTTTTAAAGAAGACACCAATAATACAGCTAAAACTGTACTGGTAAAAATATCTATTTACAGAGGAAAGTCTTACTACTAGTGTCGCAGGAAGACCAATCATTATCCTCTTTTCCGAATTTTTCCCTGGTTCAATAAAAAAGCTGACTGAATCGACCAAAATATTCTTCTTCAAAACCATTTATTTTATTGCAATGTCTTTCAAATACCTTACAGTTAAAACACCAAAATACAATGAAATTAGAACTAAAAGTTTTATGAATGTTATTGTAATAATAATAAAAAAAAAAAAATGTTCACTGATCCAACTCCAACCAACAAGGTAAATATTAGCCTAATACCGTATTAGTTTACACCTAGGCTAATCGTCCTGTTCTACTGTTTTGTACATCAAACATGAGCGGCACGGCAACAATAAAGCTCATTAAAACCACTGATATTTGCCTACACCTGATGCAAAACAACGGGACATGTCCTAAATGGATTCCCTGTACAACTGCTGATGTAGCGTGAGCTCTTTGCAGGGGCCACATCGTCACGCCAGGACACCTTGCAGTCGAGTCTGTTATAGACGTTACTATCCGTCAAGCAGCTTAACGTTATTACTGCAAACCTAGCAAATTCATTAAAAAATACATTTTCATCATCTGTATTAAATAGAAAATAACTTAATAGCATTGACACACGAAGTTACTGAAGTTCCACAACTTTGTTGTCTTTCAGCAGGTTTTTAAACACATTTCTGTCCCGTTTGAGTTGTTTTACTTACACAGCATACATAAAACATTGTGTCTGTGTGGTTTTTAATCATAATAATTTTAGGTAAGGACAACCTGCAGACAGGGGCGTTGTCCTGACTCCCCCCCGAACCCCCGGGATTTCCGCCTAAGATTTAGGTTTATGACAAATGAAAGACTTTATAGATATACTGAGATTAGTAGCTTCCACAACTAACTGATTAACAAATATGAGTGAATAATTACTAACACATTTTCGGGTTCCAGTCAAGAAAAAAATTGTGTTATGACAACGTTCTGTCACAGCCAGCAACAACACTTTAGCTAATTTGTGCTTAATTAACTTTTTTTTGTGGAAACGGAACAGGCAACGTAACCCCTTACCTCCCACACACATCCTGACGCTCTTACTAATTCAACGCTTGTCCTCACTTAAACCATATAAAAAATACTACAGTATTGCACCTGAAAATATGTAGTAACATTTTCTGTGGTAAATATAAACGTGGTGTCGTGTTTTTTTTAATCTTACTGAAGTAGATATTTTATAGTAAAATGCAATGATGTTGTACTTTTTCGTGGTAATTCCACTACACTTGCTATATAGTTAAATAAACACATGACTACTGTAAAGTTTCCAAGTTTTTGTTTTGGGTTTTTATTGCTTTTTGGTAAACAAACAAATGTCCATTGTTTGTTTTGTGTCTAGGCGAAGATATTCTATCTGGCTAAGCTATGCTATTCTGTGCTAGCTGGCTAAACTATGCTATGCTAGCTAGCTCAGCTAGCCTAGGTAGTTTGTTTTGTTTACTTTTTTTTGTTCCTCGTGTCTTCCTGTCATGTGCTTCCCCTTGTCCTTGTCATTGGTTAGTGTGGTCCTAAGTGTTCACAGGTGTTCCTCGTTTTGTCTTATGCATGTATACCCCCTTGTATCCTCCTGTGTTGGTGGTTTGTTGTTCCCTGTATCACTGTGGTGAGTTTAAGTTCATGCTAATAGTCATGTCCATGTCCATGTCCATGTCCATGCAAGTGGTCTTGTTAAGTGTTCGTGTTAATGTCTAGTCAAATCTGCCAAGTTTAGTTTGTTTGTTTCTCTTTGTAAATAAACTGCACCCGGGTTCTCAACAGTACATCTCGCCCCAAGTGGAGTCCATTACAACTACGTTAACTATAGTAAAATTTCCAACAACTATCTTATACTGTATGTTTAATAACCTTTACAGCAAAAAAATCATTATTGTAATGCAAATAAAATTCCTTTCAATGAATAAAGCCAAGCAACATGTAAACAAATTGGTAATTTTTTTTTTATTACTCGTTTAATTTAAAAACTGAACTGCGCTGTTTAACTTTTGCCGAATCAATGATCTGACATTGCTGAACGTTAGAAATGTAAATGTCCTTTTACAATGGAACACCCTGTTTACCATTAACAGCTTGTTTTCCCATATAGCAACTCTTAATATAGTGTTTATTACTTTAGTATAGTATATATTAACATAGCATAAATACTATAACACATGAAATCCTTTAGTAAACACTATAACATGATGCAGATTTCCACAGTCTTCTAGTTTACTCTAGTAACTTGTAATGTTTACTACAGTTTCAGTTTACTGTTCCTTTTACTTACTGTAGAAAATCGGGAAAGTGGTGGCTCATGGTTGAGGTTGTGGCTTCAATTCCCAGCTCCACCAAGCTACCACCTTTGGGCCCTTGAGCATGGCCCTTTAACCCCTGATTGCTCAGTTGTATAAAAGAGATAAATCGCAAGTCGCTCTGGATATGGGCATCTGTCAAGAGTATTCTAGAGTATTCATTCACAGGGATCTGCTGGAGTCTATCCCAGCTGTCTCTGAAAGGGCAAAAGGTAAATCACAGTACAATCACGCCATAAGATTCGGAGATGCTTTGACACAGTTGTCCAGATGTCACAATTTGACATCTGGACAAGTTCTTTCCACCTGTACTGCTGAGAAGATAAACAATGTTATACGATGTGGTTTAATGTTATGTTTTGATATAAAAACACTGTGGAATTCTTAAATCTGATGATGTTGATCATTTTCAATTTTGATTGATGGTGTTGACAATAGCGCCAGCTGTATATTTCATAATTATCATTCACATGAACGTGTACAGCAGATGCTCCACATGATCTAAATCGGATAATAAATTGCTGATATGCTATATTTTTTTTTTAATGAAAAGACATTTATTTAACAGTTCCCTGTTTTCAGCGCATTCTAACAGTCAGTACAGCAGAGAGGGAGAGTGCTACGGACAAATGTTGCGAAGCTGACTGTCTGCTATCATTGTGTTTCTCATTGACTATAGAAGAGAAGTGGCGGGTGAGGTATAGCAAGGAGCAGTCAAGCTCTCATGTAAATTACAGCATGATCTATATAGCTCGATTAATGGTCCATAACATTGTTTTAAACTGTGATGAAAGTCAGTCTTTTTCATTGTAATTATAGGAAATCACAAGTAACCGTGCTATAGATTAGTTTTGCTGTTGGAAAAATAGCTTTACTTTATTTCTGTTCATATCACACACCCCACTGATAATTCTTTTCCAATAATACACCAGGAAGTGGTAGCCCAGTGGTCAAGGTGTTTGGACTGCTAATTGGAAGATCGGGCAGCACAGTTTCTGTGTGGAGTTTACTTGCGTGGGTTTACTCCGGGTACGCAGGTTTCCTCCCACAGTCCAAAAACATGTATGTTAGGTTGATTGGTGATTCTAAATTGCCCATAGGAGTGAGTGAGTGTGTGTATGTGTGGCCCTGCGATGGACTGGCGACCTGTCCAGGGTGTACCCCTCCTACCCTTCGCCCTTTCAGAGGCGGCTGGGATGGGCTCCAGCAGATCCCCGTGACCCAGAATAAGCGGGTATAGAAAATGAATGAATGAATTGGAAGATTGGTCCCAGCTTCCCCAGCTCCACCAAGTTACCACTGGAGCGAGTCCTTTAACCCCTAATTGCTCAGTTGTATAAAAGAGATAAATGTAAGTCTGAATGGCCAGATTCCATAAATAAAAATATTATTCTTTACTTAGTGTATTTCATTTCTGTCTAAACATGCAAAAGTGAAAAATCTCAGGGGTTTTTTTAGTTTGGAACTACAGTATGTTTCTGATCACATGCCTTTTCCCAATGCAGGTGTCCAATTAAGTTTTACACATTGTGAAGAGGTGAACATGACTGATGGGGACAGTTTGATAGCTTTTGGCATTGTAGGACCACTCGTCTCGTTCTCCAACTCCCTAGTTCCTGGTTGCCCTTGACTGTTGGGCAAAGTGGAAGTAGAAAGAGGACTTTATCAGGGAACAGAATGTCCTCCAACCCTCCCCACAGCTCTCTTTAATTTTTCTTCCTCACCTCAACAGGAACCCAGACACAGTAATCAGCTGGGCTTTTCGGAACCCCACTACCACCGATTTTTCACATGCTTTAGGATTACAGAAAGTGGGTTTTTTCCCTCTTAAGAAAAGAATACTTTTGTAAATAAAACATCTGGTGAAAGCAGTAAAAGTTGCAGTAGAGAGAGAAAAAAAAAATAACCCCAATAACATTCACAGCATTTTGTTAGATGCTCTTTTCCAGAGTAACTTCTTTAGTCTAAGGACCTTACTTAAGGGCCCACCAGCAACAGCTTGGTGGTCTAACCATTCCTTATTCCAACCAGTAGACCACTAAAATATGCCACTAAATAATTAAAATGTTTTTATTTTTAATTTAGGATTAGAAATGGAATACATGACTACCTTATTATGGTTTTTTTTTCCAGCAACCAAGTACGTAGGAGTATTGATTCTTTCTGGACCTCTAATTTTCAAAGTACACTTCTATATCATTGTCTTAAAATTTTACAGCAGCATGTTTCAGCCTGGAATCTCAATGCCCAGTGTGTTCTCATGGGAAACGTTGTTTTTTTGCTAATATTTTTTCAAAACCACGCAATTACACAGTGTTTTCTGAGAAACACAGCAGCCCAGCGCACATATCCTGCATCGAGCCAAATTGTTAATAGATCTATGAAGTATGACAAGACCCTCCAGTGGCACTAGCGTACTTTCTGATGTTTTCGATGAACATTAAAGCTACACGACGCACAACAGTGCGACAAAGGCAAAAAAATTAGTGAGGGCAAAGCAATTTGCTTTCAATTTCTGTGAAAAAGCATTATTGGAGCACAAAATAAAAAAATATATATTTATAATAGGCTACACAGATTTTCGGTGCTTACAATTTCACCTACATTAGTTATTGATTTTCCTAAATGAAGTCATTTTGTTGTCTTGTATTAGAATTAGGTGTGACTTACACCATTACTAAAGGAGCGAAAGGAATATAACCAAAAGAAAATTGCTTGCAAGTGTGACACGTGCAAGGAATTAAATTGTTAACAAAAACCTTACAGCAAATCGGTGCAAAATATAAATTAGCAGCTATAAAGTTCTAATCTTTTTATACAACTATTAAAAAAAAAAAATCCTAAAATGCTTTTATTTAAGCTGGATGTTTACTTCTGCAAAATAAGTATACTGTATATTTGTAGTTTTGCCCATGTGAAAACACATATACACGTGTCTGCAAATTCAATTTTTTTTTAACACTTCTGCAAGAGGTGGTTAGACTCCTGATTGGAAGACCGTGAGTTCAAATCTCAGGACCACCAATCTGCCGATGCAAGGCCCTCACCTGTCAAATGCTAAGTTGATGTTTTTTCAAAACTGTCTATCAAATGCCATCAATAATTATCCTAACATGCACTGATGCTGGGTTACATTTTGGGTTATCAGAACAGCAAACTGATCTAAGATCTGCTACTATAATTTGATCAAAAGCTAATAAAAAAGACATATAAGTGATAAAACTGATAATATATGACAGTTTTTGCTCCTGAAGAGAGTAATGGTTCCTTTTAAAAAATGCCTAATCTCAATGTTATATGAAATCAGAGAAAGAAATCATATTTCTTTGTTTTAATCGATTAATAATCAAAATATCTGCAGCAAATTAATTTTAATAAACAATTAAACACATAAACAAAAAAAATGTAACAAAGTATGTGGTGGGTGGATGACTGAATAACGACGAAAATAAGCGGTTGTAGTTTATTACAAATAAATACATATATATAACTGATATTTTGGAAACTGGTGACATAATTTTTATATACAGTCTTTTACACTATATAGATAATATTATTGGAAGACCTGAGCTTTTTAATAATTTATCTATAAACATTTAAACTCTTTATACAGATCAGAGGATAGATAGGAGGTGTAGTAGGGTGTGTAGGGCAGATTCAAACCCATGTTGGCCATGTTCAGATTTATCTCAGTTTTCAGACTTTTTAAAAGTTTTGAGTGAGATAGTTAGGTGTCCAAGAACTTTTGGCCCTATAGTTTATGTGTAAATAGTTCCCAGTACCTTTTTGCTATCTTAATGTATAGAAATTGTATCAGGAAGATTTTTTAACATGAAACTGATTGTAAAGGGGTAAATATATATATATATATATATATATAGATATTAATTATATATATAGCTATATATACTATATAGATATATATATATATATATATATATATATATATATATATATATATATATATAATATATTACATATATACATATATATATATATATATATATAGATATATATATATATATATATATATATATATATATATATATATATATATGAACCATTTGCTACTTTTGATACTAGGAGTACAGGCTCCATGTACAGGGGGTTCAGCTATTAAACTCCACTGTCAGAACCGTGGAGTATTCATTTGGATGATGGATTAGTTTATTATCTAGGTAATCATGTAAAGCTCTGAACATAAGGGAAATGAAAACTTTCTAGCAAAATAGGTTTGTAGAAAGTATTTATAATTTTTTTTTTTTTAGCCTGTAAATGATTTAAGAATTTATTCCCATTACTGGATCAAGAAGCTGCTGCATCTGATATGCGGTTGTTAAATATTAAAAAATCATGTATTTTGCAAATAAAGTTCAATTTTGCTAAAAAATGTCCACATTTTAACTATACTTAAAAGAAGAATCTTTATCGAATCCCTACAGTGAAAAAAATAAGCTAAGATTTGGGGGAGCCATTCTAGAAACAGATTAGTTTGATCAACACAAAGTAAATGAACCTAATCAGTTTCACAATATGCCACGGTTCAAATCCAAGACCAATCCCTTACGGCGAATATAAAGCCCTGATGTTTCCTGTAATTGTACTCAGTTGGATGCAAATGAAAAATCACTCATCTTTGACAATTATTCAGTTGCAGGAGATTTGTCTCGAGTCATCTCCATTATCTTTAGTTATGGTCTAGTTGAATTTAGCGATTAGAATATAATTACAACTTTGGCCAGTCTATAATTTAAAGTGTCAGTTTAGTCTCTCAATCTGCACGATGCGGAGTGCACCATTGATCATAGATGGTAACGTGAGGTGAATATTTCTGCCCCGGAGAAACTTTCTTACTGTGAAGATAGACTAAACGTTAGTAGACAATTTATCAGTGTCATTGATGTTTTCCCTTTTAAAAAAAACCCTGCACAGTAATTTATCAAGCTAACTCTGATGTTTTAAACCCCGAGCACAGTAAATAACCTAGTGGCAAAGTGTTCACGCTATTAAGTCTGGTTGTTTTTATTGTAGAATTAACTGGGGATTTACTTAAGACTGTAATAAAACTGTATTGAGACAATGACTATTGCTAAAAGCGCTATACATAAAAAAACAAAATTAAATTGAATTAATTAAATCATGTTTGACGTAAAAACTATGGATGCAAAAGTAGAGGAAAAAGCAATTTTTTAAAGTTTGA
This sequence comes from Bagarius yarrelli, assembly GCA_005784505.1. Lineage (NCBI taxonomy): Eukaryota > Metazoa > Chordata > Actinopteri > Siluriformes > Sisoridae > Bagarius > Bagarius yarrelli. The sequence goes on from VCAZ01000016.1 coordinate 5,666,578, forward strand.
TTACTACTGGGACACAAAAGCCTTAGGAATAAAAAAAAATAACGTAAAAAGTATGTATGTATGTGTGTATGTATGTGTGTATGTTGTTGATGTAAATGCACTTTATCCTCCTTTAATAAACTAATCATTTCAAAAAGCTTTCATTCATGACAGATCCTTATTGTTTGTGGCAGATTAGAAGAGATTAGCAAGCGTTCAGTTAGCAGCTAACAAGCTAAAATTGCCAATCAAATCTATGCCAAGTAAATTAGATCTGGAAAACAAGATCTGGTCGTTCAACTAATAACAAATTAAAATATTACTCATTAACATAATAATAAGCATGGCTCTCGTAATTACCTCCGCTTAATCCTCAGACGCAACGTCGTATTATGAATTGCTTGGTTTGATGTTTCATGCTAAAAAGTAAAGGGAGAAGAAACATTGTTTTTTCTGTTACCAATAAAAAGGAAATGTAGCAACCATTTTCTATCTTATCAGATAACCAGGGCGAAAAAAGAAGTTTGTTGACACCCCTGGTACAGGATGAGACGTTTTTTTTACTAGAAAAGTTTGAAAAATACTCAGAAAAAACAATGAATCTTAATGTTTAAGAGTTGCCTTAATATAGTTGTCGGAAAAAAAAAAAATCTACAACCATAAATAAAAGACAAAGACTAGCCAAAGCAGTATATAAATGAGAATACCTCTATTTTACGGATTCGAATCATTCGGAATAACTCATTCGAAGATTTGAGTTCTTTGATTCCCCTGAGGCAGTAGGAATTCTGACTGCCTTTGCCATGATCCTTTCACTAGGGGGCACTTACGGAATTCCTAGAATCCACTGAATCCGTGGACTCAAAAATCTCACGCACACTAAGTTGATCAGATCCGAATGTTTCATGGCTGTTTTAGTCTGATGGATCTTCTGAATCAAATGAATCAGTACACTTAATTTTGACTGACCACAACTTAGTAAGTGGTAGCGCAGTGGTTAAAGTGTTGAACCGCCGATTGGAAGATCCGGGTTCGATTTCCGGCACCGCCAAGCTGCCCCCACTGGCCTCCTGAGCAAGGCAATCCTCAATTGCTCAAATGTATAAAAAAAGAAAGAAATGTCACCCTGCATAAGGGTGTATGCCAAATGCTGTAAATGTAAAGTAAGCTACTTCCTATAGTTACTAGCTAACAACTAGTAAAACTTAGGACTCAACTGATTTGAGTAAGTATATAGAAAGATTTATGAATCATGTAAGGAATCAGGTTGTTTAACCGAAATGAATATCCAGATGGGTAGCACGGTGACTTTGTGGTAAGCACTGTTGCCTCACAGCAAGAGGGCCTGAGTTTGATTCCCAGGCAGGGGCCTTTCTGTGTGGAGTTTGCATGTTCTCCCTGTGCCTGTGTGGATTTACTCCGGTATTCCAATTTCCTCCCACAGTCTAAAAACATGTATGTTAGGTTGATTGGTTATTCTAAATTGCCCATAGGAGTGAGTATGAGTGTGCGTGTAACCCTGTGATGGACTGGCGACCTGTCCAGGGTGTCGCCCACTGCCTTTCGCCCTTTCAGAGAAAGCTGAGATAGACTCCAGCAGATTCCTGTGACCCCGAATTAGAGAATGAGCGGGTATAGAAGATAATATGAGGAGCTATCTCTTTATATTGTATCATATATATATATATATATATATATATATATATATATATATATATGCTCAAAATCATTCTTCACACATTCTCCCCCTATAAAGAATGCACATCTCACAGATATTCCATCCCCTGCTTTTTTAATGCACTAAATTGATTTAGTCCACTCAAAGACTGCAGGTCCCATAGCTTTAAGTGCATCTTGCAGTAATCTAAATGGATGAGAGGAGGCAGGTTGCTGGTATAACACACACTCATGCCTAAGCTCCAGAGAGTGTCTGTGGAAAGAGTGTTGGGATCCATAGATGCAATTTATCAAACACACAAGATTGTCAGTAAAATCTATTCCGTTGCACACGGCACATGCGTAGGGGTAAAGCTCATCTCAAGTGCTGCATGGTGGGTGTCTCTATGAAATACATGTCCTCCGCAGGTTTGCATAGGTATTAAATGAAAACGCAGACAAGATTGTTTCCCGCATGAAATGGATGCCATCATTTAGGTAAAAAAAAAAAAAAAACAACTCATAACCCTGGGTTCATGCTTTAGAAAAAAGCAGCCAAGAAAACCAACAAAATGTGCTTAAAAAACATTTAACAAACTGTGTTTTTTTTTTTTTTTTAATAATTGTACATTTATAATCTTAAACTAGAAATATTTCATATGTCCCAGACCACCCATGCCACCTAAGTCAAGCGTGATCATTCCGAAGCTAAAAAATACTTAAATGGAATTTGGTACAGATTTATGATGCCATATGTTTGGTTTGTTTCACCACTTAGTCAAAGTATGATAGCTACATTTAGCTTTACTACATAGCTGTTCTACAAGCTGTTGCTAATGTGTGTCGTTAATGTTATTTTTGATTACATTCTTTTCACAAAATTCGACATAAAACCAATTATATGTAATCTTGTTTCTGCTGATTTGTGTGACATGACTTTAAAACGCAATTGTCTTTGGATGCAGGCAGGGATGCCATTAAAGTAGGGAAAGTTAGGATGATTTTAAGGGCCCCTGTAATGTTGCCATTTTTTTTTATAGATTTTTTATAGAGTTATTTTTATTACATTATTTTGTCAGCTTTGGGTATTCCGAAGAAGCAAAATGTGGTGGTAGTAAATTATTTTTGTTATATTTGAATCAACTAAAGATTCAACTTAATGTTTGAATTCATTTGTGTGTTTTTAGTTTTTAGTTACAAGTCGACTGCTGATATCTGGGGTGAGGATTTGTAATACAATTTCAATTAAATTTTTTAACTTTTATTTTACTTTTAGTACAAGAGTCTACAGACATCTGATGTGATGATTTAATTACTGAAGACAGCGACTACTAAAGAAAGAGGCTTTACCTACCTTCTTTCACTGTAGCACCAAAATACTTAACTGTTAGCTCTTTAGTTAAAATGTGTTTCATTATCAAAAAAATAACTATACTATCTATTTATATTTTTTTCTCTCTCTCTCTCTCTCTCTCTCTATCTCTCGCTCTCTCTCTCTCTACCTCTATATATAGTATAGTATAAAAAAATATATAGTTATATTTTTGATAATGATAAGGTAACAGAAGTGGTGGCTTAGTGGTTAAGGTGTTGGCTTAATACCAGAAAGACTCGATTCCCAGCAACGCCAAGCCACCACTGTTGGACCCCTGAGCATTGCCTTTAACCCCCTAATTGCTCAGTTGTATAAAAGAGATAAATGTATGTTGCTCTGGATAAGGGTGTCTTCCAAATGCTGTAAATATATATATATATATATATATATTATAATATATATGTGTATATATATGTAAATAAATATACATTTATACATTTATATAAATATGTATACTGTGTGTATATATATATATATATATATATATATTATATATATATATATATATAGATATTATATAGGATAAAGAATTGTACAAATTGTGGTTAACAGCATTAGGGATACTATAGAATCTGAATATCTAACCAACGAAAGGTTACTTGAAAGGTGCTGGGTTCAATTCCCACCACAACCAAGTTGTCACTGTTGGGTCTTTTATCACAGCTCTTAACCCTCAATTGCTCGCTTGAATTACAACAGCGAGAAAAGTAAATCGCTCTGAAATAGAAGGTGTCTGCTATGTGTCATAAATTTAATGTGATGTAAATGTAGGAAAATTAATTTTGCAGTCCTTCTCATTACTAAAGGGAGTGACAGACGCCAAACTCATGATGTGACATATTGTTCACTGACATCGTTCATTCTTGGCTCAATATCTAACTGGCAACTGAGACTATATGCAAACACAACGTGGATAAAATGACGGATTTAGTAACCTATTATTACATGACAGTGTCCACTGTCCACACAGATGTGTACATAGAGCAGATGAGACAACATACTGTATATAAAAACATATGCGAATGATAATTCATTAAATCCTGTAACTTTTTTCTAATCTTATGCATGGTGAGTATTCAGAGAGAGAGAGAGAGAGAGAGAGAGAGAGAGAGAGAGAGAGAGAGAGAGAGAGAGAGAGAGAGAGAGAGAGAGAGAGAGAGAGAGAGAGAGAGAGAGAGAGAGAGAGAGAGAGAGAGAGAGAAGGGGAGCACAGCCATAAAAAAGAAATCAGCATGTGCCTTTTTTTTTTGCTTGGTCTCACTATCCTTTCCCATTTCCTCCATGGCGTCTTATCAAGAGAGTCATCAGTCACGAGGGGAGAAAGAAAGGATATAAGAGAAAGACATGATCATGTTAGATATGAAGGACAGACATGCTTCTTTTTTCCTTTATTTCTAGAAAAAAGCATCATGAGTTGTTGTATTGGTTACACTAGAGGCAGCTTCTTTGTGGTAGCAGGATCAATTAAAAAAGTCTGTTTGGCCTGTTTGACCTGGGGAGATCTGTGAGCTGAGTCAATGATAAAGGCAACACTGCATCACTTCTCTGTAACTTCTGCTTTAGCACACACAGAAAAGGATTCTCCTAAAGGACAAAAAAGCTAAACATATCATGGCTTATGTTTGTAAAGGAAATCTTAATAGCAGATAGAACCACCAGGAATTCTGAAGTTCATGTGGTTAACCTGCAGACATTTTAAAGTGGCGATATGTGGGAAGTGGTAGCTCAGTGATCATCGTATTGGGCTACTGATCAAAAGCTTTTGGGATTCATTTGTTAGGACAACTAAGCTGCCACCGCTGGTCCCTGATGAATAATTTTGAATTTTATCTCAAATGAATAAAACAAAGAAATGTAAGTTGCTATGTATAAGAAAATCTGCCAAATTACAAAAATGTAAATGTAATGTAAATAGTTAATCCTTAGGAATTAAGAAGTACATGCATTTAAGCACCAAAAAATTAAAATGTTCATTTGGTTAACCACCAGGAATTTTGAATTTCATGTGGTTCACTCCGAGGAATTTGGAAGATCACATGGTTAACACAGAGGAAGTTAAAACCGTGGTTAACCGAATGACCGAGTGGTCATGTGGTTAACCACCAGGAATTTAGTAGTTCATTTGGTTAACCCCCAGTAATTTAGAAGAACATGTGGTTATTCACCAGGAATTTAGAAGTTCACTTGGTTAACCACCAGGTATTTCAAATGTCATGTGGTTAACCCCTAGGTAACCCCTAGACTGTAAAAGTTGATTTGGTTAACAACCAGGACTGTATTAGTTTATTTGGTTATCCACTAGGAATTAGGAAGTTCATTTGGTTAACCACCAGGACTGTAATAGTTCATTTGGTCAACCACTAGGACTGTAATAGTTCATTTGGTTAACCACTAGGACTGTAATAGTTCAGTTGGGTATCTACCAGGAATTAAGAAGTTCATTTGGTTAACCACTAGGACTGTAATAGTTCAGTTGGGTATCTACCAGGAATTAAGAAGTTCATTTGGTTAACCACCAGGACTGTAATAGTTCAGTTGGGTATCTACCAGGAATTAAGAAGTTCATTTGGTTATTCACCAGGACTGTAATAGTTCATTTAGTTAACCCCTAAAAATAAAAGAAAACATGGTTATTCACCAGAAATTTAAAAATACATTTGGTCAATGCTTTTTATCCTTTTTAACTCTGAGAGAATCAATAACAATTATGACGTCACAAATGTTTGGGGTTTTTTTTAGAATTTTTATGCCCACAATGGCTGACGGAGGAGGTGAAATTGACTTTGTCTCGGACATACTTAAAAATGTTATATTGTGTTATATTCTCTCCACCGTGTTATTTTGTGTTTTTGTATAGTATTGATGGTTTCTATAATTTCGACATGATAGTGGTGGTATTGAGAGGTGTATCAGTCGGGTAAATCCCCACTGAAGGCCAAGGTACCAAATGCAATTTAACTATCAACTACTACCATAAAAAATTTTACCAAACAGAATTCAGCACTCTGTTTGACCCTATAAAACTGCAAAATTATCAAAATTAAAAAAAAATCATAGGTGCTTTCACAAATTCCTGAATGAAATTCGTACATGTATTTTTGCACACAACTTGAACAATTTGACCTTTGGAATATCTAGAATAAATAGAACAGGACCCATCTGCAAATCTTTGGCTCTAAAGGTATTGGGCAGAGATCACAGAAGAGTGTGATAATCTCTAACCCAAAGGTGATGATTTATGTGTGTAAGCGGCCATATGCTGCACAACAATAGGGGAGCTGTTCTTTTTATCATCAGTGCGATGACTAAGTTTGTCCTTTGGGATCACAGCACTGACGTCCAGATGTGTTGTATATTTACACTTGGCTAAGGCTCCAAATCCTGGGCAAAAGTTATATACAATATGTTTTTAGACACTATATTGTAAAGCTTATTGAGACACATATCTGAGGATTTAGCACTATAGCATATTTTTATTTGATTAACAATATATATATATATATATACACACATATATTATATATACACATTATGCAACATAATATATGTCAAAATATGTATATAAAATTAGTCGATGTATAATATTCTTAATGATATTGGCATATAATTAGTATTTTTAATGTTAGATATTCCATCCAAAGGTTTTGTGCTGGTGTTTCCTGTTATTAGTTGTTGGTGGTGTTTTTTTTTTCTGGCTGCTAGGATTTACTTGTTAGCGAAGTTGGCAGCTCTGTATTGCTTTCGAGAAGATATTGAAGAGGACACCAGCACAGGATTATGGCACTGTCAAAATTCCGTTTGCTGCAGTAACCCAGGGTGAAACACACCGATGTTCACAAAGCTGATTACATTGTATTTAGGGTGTATATTCACTCCTAGAGTCTTTCCATATGAGATTTCTCTAGGACATGTAAAAATGAAGTAGATTGAATGGAATGGCGGCGCTTGTGGAAATTGATGACTGGACAAATTGAAGTTTCACACCTAAAGAGTCAAATGAAGTCCCATTTCCAGACATGCATAATCCTACACTATCATTTTATTTCTACTATATAATGAAGTCTGTGTATACATTACATAGTATTGGTGTGATGTACAGCAGTCTACATTATTACAGTATTGCAGTTTTCTGCTTGAGTACTGTGACTTTATCTACTTTGCCTGTTGTCAAGTTCACTGTGGCTCTTGGCAGACCCTGCAGTAATTACATGCCTGTTGAAGCACTGGATTGATAATATGCATCTACATTTACCTACAGAATGACTGAAGAGAGATGAGACCATCTGTGGATGTGACATTGTGCTACTGTACATATATTGGAAAAATGGGCCAACAGCTGTTTCACTTGTCCTCAGTCACATGACTCCAGCTGGCTTACCTAAGTCCCGCTGGATCCTGTACAAAAGTACAATGTAATGTCGAACGTACTGGATTAGACTGGTCTGGCTTTCTGGATCGACTAGATTTACATTTACTTTTCTAGCATTTGACAGACGATATTATTCAGAGCAACATACATTTAGCTCATTTATACAACTGAGCAATGGGGGGTTAAGGGCCTTGCTCCGATGCCCAGCAGTGGTAAGTTGGTGGTGCTGGAAATTGAACCCACAATCTGTAACACTTATTGCTAATTTTAAAGTCCCCATCATTTCATAAAGTGTTTGTTTTTTTATTATAATGCTGGGTAAGCGTTTCCACTAAGACTTTTTTATGGTACAGATTGTCTGATGCAACAATAATTAGCCACAATTTGTTTGTGGGTCATATTTATTACTGACATTTTCAGTTGAAACTAATTACATGCCAAAAATACATCATTAGAGAAGGAAGACTGGTTAACCGAGGCGAGCACTGACACCTGCCTCTAATTGGTGTAATTTGGTTTGAATTGCATCATGCAGCTTGCGGGTGTCACAGGTAGTATTTAGATTAATTGCACGATTGTTCGGTTGGTCGTATCTGAATGAGAGTTTGGAGATTCTGTTTTGAAGGAGATCTGATAAACAAGCATACTTCTGTCTTTGACTTGTCCTGATCATTGATAAAAAATACATAGTGTTGTAAGCACTATTAATATAACACTTTTATCCTATTATAGTCCAATTTGATGATACCCAAAATAACAAAATCAACTGCAGACGGCGGATCCTTTTCCTATCTTGCGCCCAAAATCTGGAATAATTTTACCCAACACTGATCAGCAGGCAGACTCACTGTGTCAGTTTAAAACTAGATTAAAGTCCCATCTTTTTAACCTGGCTTACACATAACACACTTACTCGTTTTCATTACCCAAATCCATTAAAGGATTGTTAGGCCGCAATAATCGGGTCAGCTGGAACCGGGAACACCACTAATAACACAATATATTTGGATATCGTAAGTAAAATGGCACCTATGCTAATATGTCTGTTTTCCTTCTTATTCTGAGTTCCCCCCCCCCGACTGAGCCTGGTTTCTCCCAAGGTTTTTTTTTTTTTCCATTCCATCACGGATGGAGTTTTGGTTCCTTGTCGCTCTGGTCTCTGGCTTTCTTAGTTGGGAATTTACAGATATAAATTAAACTGAACTGAGTGTTTTAGTAAGTGTTCACTATTGTCTTTTTTGATTCTGTAAAGTTGCTTTGTTACAATTTTTATTTATTGTTAAAAAGCCCTATATAAATAAAGGTGACTTGGCTTGACTATTCATAATTTGCAAAAGTGGCAGCGAGATGATTGTGCAGGAATTACATGGGCTTGGTACACTATCATACTGTTGCAATTGTAACAAATAAATAAACAAACATTGTCATACGATGAATAAACATGCTGTGCTGTATTACTACATTAATACTAAGGCATATTTTATTCTACTTCGGAAAACTACGATTTATGCTATTGCCACTGCGGTCTCACCTTTTTCTTTAGCAATTTTACTAAGGGCATTCTGGAAGACCTTGGAAAAAGGATATCCAATTTAAATCCAAATTGGCTCAGCAGTGAAGGGATATCTTCTAGCCTGGGCTAAGCGACATGGAATACACAATGTGTAGGCTGCCTGCATGAGTATGTGTATATCCAGAGGGCAGGAGAAAGAAAGGTTTAATGTCGGAAGAGGCAGAGTGAAGGAAACGAGAAAGATATGAGGATAGAGACAAAAAAAAAAAAAAAAAAAAAAAAACCAAAAAAAACAAAAAAAACAAAAAACAAAAGCAGGACAGAGAGAGAGAGAGAGAGAGAGAGAAAGAGATTACTAGGATAGTGCTAATGTAGTTCCTCTTGGAAACAGAGCCACTAATGAGCAAGCAAACCAAGAAAGGGTCATGTGTGGAGACACAGCAGCATAATTGTTATTCAGTCCACCGGTAAGAAAGGTTGAAGGTCACAGCAGGGGATTTGATAATGCAAAAGCCTTGTTCCACACCATCCATTTAGGACTAATCTTTACTTTAGCTTTTAGCCTAATTCATTCCTAGACAAAAAAATGTCTGAGTTTAGCATTACAATCTTTGCAGTGCTAGACAAACATTATAACTCATAACACTACCATATGGACAGGGTTTGGGATGTCAAGCATGAAGCATTAGAGGGCTTTTTTTCATGAAAATGAAGCAAAAGGAAGCTTAGAAGATAAAGCGCTGAGCAGTAGGGTTTAGCCTGGAGATGGTGTTAGCTTCTTCTCTGACTGATGAGAACTAACACTTGCCAGTGGCTTTAGTTTCCTCAGCAGGTGTCACTGAAGCGTCTGTGAGCCAGGAACATGCGCCAATACAAAATGGCTTTTACTGGATAGACTGCAGTAACATGTGACTATATTAAAGCTTGCTGCATTAACTCTGTAAAAAAACAGGATATCTATGGCTTACACACCAGGCAAATACAATGTAAATATAAACTGTACTACAGTAAGATGTAGTAAATTAGTGTGGTATATTAATAGTATAGTATTTACTACAGCATTCTACACTATTACCTCTAGTGAATTGATAAACCGTGGTAAATACTGTAGAATACCAATAGTTACTAGTTACTAAACTAGAAGACTGTGATTTACTTAAACATATTTTAGTATTATTCATTCATTTATTTATACCTGCTTATTCTCCAGGATTCCATAGGGTCACTGGGATCTGCTGGAGTCTATCCCAGCCGATTTATTTTACATTTACATCGTTTGGCAGACAATCTTATGCAGAGAAATTAGAGGTTAAGGGCCTTGCTTAGGGGCCCACAGTGGTGGCTTGGTGGTGCTGGAAATCGAACCCTGGTCTTTCTGGTATCAGTCCAGAACCTTAGCCACCAAGCCACTACTTCTCATTTTAGTATTTACCAAAGGATTTAGTTTTTTATAGTACTTTGTTAACACACTTTGTTAATGCATGCAACATATTATAGAAAGAACTATAGTGAACTGATAAACAATACTTTTAAAAAGCTGTTGGTGGAAAAACACAGTGTGTTCTAATGTGTCTAATTCACTTTAGTAATTATTGTAGTAATCTGTCTATTTTATCATAGTAGATTCACTACAATAAGTGTAGTTGAATTCCCAGAATAATTTACCACATCACTGCAATTTACTATGGCATGTATTACTACAAAGGCTAAAAAGGTTAAGGTTAAAAAATGACAGTATTTACCACAGGGAAATGTATGTGATGTTCTTTATTAAGGTATTTTGTTTTTTAAAGGAAGCTAATGACTAATTAAGTTTAATGACCAAATTTATTCACACTAATAATAACTTAACCTACTGTTCACAGAATCACTTGTGGAATCTATTTTTTGGATAATTATGCTAAATACATGTAAAATCGAAGTGTAAAAATAAAACCTAAACCGAAAACAGAACAGAAAAACTACAAATTCAATATTATTGTTTATATGCTAATGATCTCATATTTAATGGTAAGTTGCATAATGTTATGCATTCAACCATTCTCATAAACTGAAGTATCTTATTATACAACATTGATTTTTCACTGTTTTTTGTATTATATAGGAAACGGCCTGTACTGATGCCACCTTACAGTTTCAGAGTCGTTAATTTGCTCTTGAGCTTTTGTTACTGTGTTACTGTGTCTGCTGTGTCTCGTCTTGTTCTCATCACGTCCACTTGGGTTTCCTCTGGTTTCCTCTCACCTCCCAAAACATAATGGTAGGTAAATTGGCTTTGCTAAATTGCTCCTATGTGTGAATGTGTGTGTGTGAATGGTGCGTGGGGTGTTCTGGGATAGACAGACATCCCCTTCAGACTCGCTTCCTTACATCCAATATTGGCAGGATAAGATCTGGATCCAGCACATTTCTGCCCAGGATTAAACGGGTTCTGGAGATGAATATAATATGCACTGGTGTATTACTATAAAGTATAACCGAATCTGGGCTGTAAAAGAAATGCTAATGATTCTTGCTATGGTTTGCCGGGTCCCTATCATGTGCTTCAGTAAAGCATACCATTACAAAAACCAATCAATATTGTACATACTACTGTGTAAACACCCTGCTGAATTCCTTTAATGATTTTTTTACTTACTTTTTTTAAATTAATCTTGTTTCAAAGTTTTTTATATGTACCTTTTTTATACCCAGACATTTCTTTATGCTTGCTGTTTTTATTTCTCTCCCTCTGTCGAGCTACATATGCCACTCCTGAGCTGCCAGTGATCCAGACCCCCCTCTCCACTCTAGACCTGTCTGACCCTTCCTGGTGACCTGCCTCCGGGTTGATGATCACGTCACATCACCACTCTGCCATGAAGACGCTCCAGCTGTTTTCTATTTGTGACAACAGTTACTTACACACACAGTGTGACTGCATAATTCCTGCTATCTGTTTATCACCCAGATGAGAATGGGTACTTTGTTGAGTCTGGTTTCTCTCAAGGTTTCTACCTATTACCATCTCAGGGATGACGGTTTCTATTGCCACCGTCGCCCTCGGCTTAGAGGCAACAACCATTGTAAAAGTGCTATACAAATAAAATTGAATTCATTTGATTTGAAAAATTTGGTAAGTTTCGTCAGCTATATTTACTAGACATCTGTAATCTTGGTAATCGTAATCTGCGGCTAATTGAATGCTATTTTATTAAACAGTCATCTCACGTCACCTTTATTTATATAGCGTTTTTAACAATGAAGGTTGTTTCAACAGGACCTACACTTTTTGAAAAAGTTTGTGGACACCTATACATCACACTCAGAAGTGTTGGCACTATTTAGTAGCTCCTTACTTAGCATTATCTTTACAAACAAACACAAAGCAAAATTAGCATGTAGCCTAAGTAAAAACAATTCAATGGCTTCTGTTCGCATAGTACTTTAGAATGTAATAGACTTTAGTAAGTAAGTAAGTGCCAAATATTAAAGAAATTTTTTATAGTATGGTTACGGAAAGTATGAATAAATTTAGGAAATACTTCACCCGCCATTTTGATATTGACACGTGACATAAAACATCAAAATCGGATAATGTTTTACCTAAATGATTTTAAAGAAGTGCAAATTAACTTCAAGGGACAATGATTTTCTCCTTAAGCACTCAAATCCACCTAAATCACTTGAAAGGTGCTGCGCTGCCGCTTTTTGCAACTTCCGCATATGGCATTGTCTCTCCGGTGGCTATAGTAAAGTATGCAGTAGGAGGTATAAGTGGTATGCTCATGAGTATAGTACTTTCTGCGTACTGTAAATCGCATGCTAAGGATTTGAACATACCACTGTTCTTGCATACTATATAGAATGGAAGTATGCAATTTTGGACAAGATCATTGTTTTTATTTAAATTATTTTATTAAAAATTTTTATATTTAGAAATGTAGGTAAAAAACATTTTTGTTATGTAGAATTTACTACCATAACATCATGGGTTTTAACAGCCCGCACAGTCAGAATGTCCCAGAGAGAGAAAGAGAATATTATATTTAACACAAATCTGAGACAGGTCTGAATAAGGTGCCTATACATATTCACATCTTGTCCCTCCACCGGCCTTTATAGCACTGGACTTTCGAGTTGAGATCAAATGTTACAAAAAGGTGCCAGGCTACTACAGAGCAGTACTACAGCGTTTTAAAAGCCACCTTCTTTGGTGTAATAACATCTCAAACAGCGCAATCACTAAGGCTGCATTTACGCAGCAGGTCCTGATGCTTAATTTTGGTTCTCCCTCAGGAATTCGAGCTGCATCGAGACACTTTAGGACGCCCTTTTATAACCTTCGGCTTGAAGGATGTGTGTAATCTGTCCAATCCAGGAGCATTACGTCACAGGGAAGTGACCCTTATCAGCCAGGAAGTAATGCTATATAAACACACACCGTGACACAATAAACACTATTTCTTCAGTGTGAGTGTATGAGAGAAATAAGAATATTTCAAACGCCATTAAGCAAAAGATGACAGCAAGCGTACAATTTAAGCAGTGTTTTTATCTGTGCCCCAGATATAATTTACCGCAGTGACATCTTAAAATTTTAACTGACATCTTCTTGATCAGTAGTCCAAAATTCTGAGCTACCACTGGTGAATAAAGGCTGCTTCAATTTCCTTTTTTTAATATATCATTTTAATGAGGTGCTGCAAAAGCTATTCATTTTAAAGCACCAGCTGTGTTTAATTTTCATTCCATTATGGTTGCTTATATGCTAAAATGGGGCAAACACACTAGCACAAACAGCATCTTTTTTAACAACCACAGAAAGAATCTACAGTTTGTTTCCTCTTCAGGCCTGTAGTGCTTCACTCTTCTTATTCCTCGCCTCTCTAATCACACCAACATCAGCAGCAGTGTAGGAATGCTAGATTGTTCCACTTCAGTGTGTACGTCTGTGTGTATAAGATTGTATTCGTGTGTGTGGGAATGAGGGAGTACATGTGAGATACGACACCCAGGAGAGTGAATACACAGCTCACTATGCCTGTCTTGAAGTGTTGCTACATTTCTAATGTAAAGCAGACTCTACCAGCTAGTGTGTGTCATCATTTCAGATTCTACAGTATTTCTTTGCTATTTTTCCAGTGTTACTTCCTGTAAATGTAGCTGTATAAAACCAGGGATGTCAGTTATAGTAAGATGTGCCTTACTCTTTAACATCCTGCATGAAGGCGACAGAGCTGGGGGTTTTTCTTTGTCTGCAAGAGGCACAAAGAAAAGAAATCACTTGCTTAAAAAAACAACACAGATTAAAAAGTACATCAGATTTCATTTAGGAATTAATCAGATTATAGACTTATGTTACTTCAAAACTGTCTGTACTTTCAATAATATATTTAAGAGTCATGCACAGGATGTTAAAAACATACTAATGGGAGTAAAAAGGATTTAATTCTTTATTTATTAATTAAATGATTGAATAATCTCTTTTTATAGCTGTTGTATTAATATTTTTAAAGCACCCTGGAAAATGAAAAAAATCTTTTATTGTAGTTTGTATTTTACATAAATTATAAACAGACTTTATTCTCAAGAAACTACTGATCAGAGGTGGGTAGTAACGAATTACATTTACTTTTTTGATAACTTTTAGAGTATATTTAATGATGTGTCCTTTTCCTTTTACTCAAGTACATTTTTAGAAAAAAATAAAATTCCTTTACTTTGGTACATTTGGTGTCATTTTTCTGTTAGTATCAAACGGTAATAAATATGATTATTTTTTAAATAATTCGTTTATATGAATTTTTCTTGCGAAAGTTTAAAAAAGTTGCTTTGCAAAAGGCTGCTATGAATCTCCCACTTAAGTTTAGTTAAAAGATAAAGCAGAGGAAGACGTGTGTGTGTACCAGTTTATACATCCCAGTGGGGACCTAAACCTAAACATACACAGACTCATGGGGACTCGTGTCACAGTGGGGACCAAAATTGAGGTTCCAAAAGCTTCTAAATCATACAGGATGAGATTTTTTGGGGGAAAGTAAAAATGCAGAAAGTTTATGGTTAGGTTTAGGGTTATGGGCACCTTGACCTTATTGTAAAACCACATTACACACTGTCTAAATATTTTTCCTCATATGCGGACTCATGCAGGCAACGACAAATATCTTGTAAACCTTAAAAACAACACACATTCACACAATAATTGCACGTTTGACTTTTTAAAATATATATATAATGTACTTCTTTCTATAACATTTATAATAACATATAGCGTTGATCTTCACCCTGTTCTATTGTCCAACTAGCCAGATGCTCACTACTATTTAGCTGGTGAAGTATTAAAATACATGCAACTCTCGGAGACTAGGCTAACCGAAAAAACCTAAATATTTAAAGTGTTGGCTAATTGTGCACTTTAAGTACACTTATGTCCTACTAGAGATCCATCAATCTTGCTCTCTGTTCACATGTGCATGGCTTTGCACTTATGTCAGCCCACATAGGTGATGGAGTTAAAGTAGTGACATTACCAGTAAGCAGGGCTAAGTTTCATGGGAAATGATTAATTCAGCACAGCCCGCTGGTCCGGTCTCTACCTTTCACCAGTGCTTCACTCCCGCCACTCTCTTCATTTATTCTGGCCTGTTATTGATTAATTCATGGATCTTATTAAAGTTCTAAAAGCTTGCCAAATCTTCTTTGCTATTCTTGACCCTCTGGTTGATCTGTGTCCAGTAGCACATTAAGGTCTTTTGGCATTTGACATAGAAAAAAAAATGAAAAATGCTCTTTTATAAACCAGTGTAACGCCTGACAACAAACCACTCGAATTTTCAGCATCTTTATCCTTTCTGCGGCTCAAGGATCACGTAAGAGGTTCGCCTGACAACAAGTGAAGTACTTAATTTGGCTCCGATATGACAAAAGTATTTCTCACAGCTGAATTCAGTCTTATATACATCTGTCACTCACTGTATACAATTACAGCAGGGAAAAGCTGAAAAGAACACACTGCCTCTGTCAAACTTTTCAAAGTGGGCGAACCTGAAAAGGCTATTGTTAGTAAAATAAATGGCAAAAGAGAAAAAAAAAAACAAACAATGGCCACTATCATTTTTTCCTCTTCTCAAAAGGAGCTTATACATGAAAAGTGACATCAAGCAATTGATGCCGAGTACTAACATAATGGCCAGAAAGAACGATGTGCACTTGATGACTGACTTCAGTGCAAAGCAAAAAAATAGTTATATTACAAAATCTATTTCTCTCATAATAAAATAAAAATTATTACAGGAGGGGCAGCACGGTGACTTAGTGGTTAGCACTGTTGTCACTATTACCTTCTGTGTGGAATTTGCATGTTCTCCCAATGCTTATGTGGGTTTACTCCGGGTTTGCCCATAGGAGTGAGTGTGAGTGTGGCCCTGTGATGGACTGGCGACCTGTGCAGTGTGTGCCCCTCCTGCCCTTCACCCTTTCAGAGGGTTGGGATAGACTCCTGTGACCCTGAATTAGGGAATAAGCGGGTATAGAGCGAATGAATTATTGCATGACAGGAATCTGTTATATTTTCCTTAAGAACTGCACAGGATTAAGAAATTGCTCTTTCTTTTGTATACCGCGTTCATTAACATCTTCCATCTTGCAGATAAAATGGCAGTTAAAAAAAAAATCAATATTTTTATTTCGGCCAGTGTTAAACTATTCTTTTTACAGCCAAAAGTGGCCAGCTGTTACCTTTATGTAGTACAAACTGAAAAACGCTTCTTGAACCAATACGCCTTAGTAACAAATGAGGAACTCCTACACTATTCATCTGCTTAAGTATTAATGTGAACCAATTCAAGAAATGGAATTGGGCAGGTTTATTAAATTTTCCCTCACTCCCTTTCTCTGTGCAGTTCTCATTCCGCTCCTCTTGTGAACCTTTGCCATAAGAAGCAAGAAGGCTGAACATGGCCCATCGTGCTGAGCTCTAACCCCCAGCTAAACTAATGAGATCTGTCGAGCTGCAAACAATCTACATTCATCATGTCTTATCTGAGGGAACTGCTTCCTGTACAAAGATGAAAAAATGGGAATAAACAGAGAAATAGAGATGATGGGAAAAATGTGGGTATCTGATCTGAAGATCTAGAAGGTTTAGAAGGCTTGGTCGGAAGCGACTGTAGCCCTCAACTGGGAGCAGCCTGTGAGTCAGGACAATAAGTCTCAGTACTGCGAAATAGCATGTAGCAGTCATCAATCATCTGCTTAGCAAGATTCTCAGGCTGTTGCTGCTTGCCATCTGTTGAAACGCACAGCTGCGTATACACCCTGGTTCTGTTGATGATGGTATGAGTGATGCTGGGCTCAAGGGCATGGCATCCTAAGGGATGAAAAACCTGCACAGATAAACAGGAGAAAGAGATGTTTGGATAAATGTGTTGGGTTTATACATTAAATGATCTATGGTTGCATGTTGGTCGGTTTTGTAGAGACATAAAAATTACATTTTTTCACCCTAAACATACTGATTTATGTTAAAGAAAAGCTTTCTTTACCAGTTCATTAATTTATCTTCTATACCCACTTATTCCCTAATTCGGGTCACAGGGATCTGCTGGAGTCTATCCCAGCCATCTCTGAAAGGGTGAAAGGCAGGACAGGTCACCAGGCAATCACACTCACGGGCAATTTAGAATCACCAATCAACCTAATATACATGTTTTTGAACTGTGGGAGGAAACCAGAGTAAACCCACGCAAGCACAGGGAGAACATGCAAACTCCACACAGAAAGGCCTCTGCCCAGGAATCGAACCTGGGACTTCTTGCTGTGCTTCCAACAGTGCTAATCACTAAGCCCCTTCTTTGCCAGTAAGAGCTGCAATTGAATCTAGACCTCCTTCCATTAGTCTGATACTTAGTGTCGGCCTGTGGAGTTGTGGGACCCTAGTCGAGATCATAATAATTGGGCCCACTTGTGTAAAAACCATAAAAAGAAAGCACAGAAAAGACTATTTTAATATTTCAGTGTATAAATGTGTATAAATTGTAACAGATACAATATATGTGTAAAAACATTTATTTTTTTATTTATAAATTATTAAACAATTTACCATTTAGACAAATTTCAAATAAATTACCATAGAGAATAGAATATTGGGAACTTTATTTTTAACAACCCCTTTTTGTCATGCACTACGATCATTACGGTACTCCAGTTCTCCCAATATATCGCGAATTAGAGTTCTTTGCTGCTGTGCATGTTTCCAATCTTTTCTGCTTTTACTTACACTGTTGTTTGATGATTTATCCTCTTTTTGTAAATTATGTGATGTTTAATTTGGTCTGTGTGTTGCTGGAACATAAACTATCTTACCGGCAAGGTTTCAACTCATAATAAACCACCCATATTGCCTGTTGGACGTGTTATACTAGACTATAGATCTCCCAATGGAATAATGTGTCAAGTTCGGGTAATGTAAAGTGGATTTTTTTCTTTAGCACTTTTTACCATGCACATTGTCACAAAGCAGCTTTACAAAAAGTAATTTATAATATAAAATATGTATCACTAATTAGCAAACGGCAGCGGAGACACCAGCAAGAAAAAGACCTCATTTAAGGAACAGTAAGAGGAACAAGACTCAAAATAAAACCCAGCTTCATCTTGGTGACTGCTGTGATTATTAATTATTTCCTACCTAAAACTGTGCACTAAAATTACATAAAAAGTGTATTCAAGGTTATATTCTCAGACTATTTCCTAACCCTTTTTACTGATGGAGTCTTAATTAAAAATCTGTTTATGGCAGTTGCAGTCTGAAGCTATTTTCATAGCAATATTTTTAGCTGGTTATTTGGGGTCATCCTTTGCAGAGAGACTCCAACTAGACTAAGAAGCACACAGGTCCAGAGAGAAGCTTCTATAATACAACTATATGATCAGTAGCATAACAATTGGCTAACAATGATTCTTATTTTACTGGAGGAACCACAAATAATACTTGTAAAGGGTTCTAAAAAACGCAAGAAGCAATACAGAAAGAAGGCTTAAATGCCTACTTTTCTGTTAGTGTTAGATTAGATTTATTACCACTACCCATCACTGGCCTACTTACCCATCACCAGGCTTTTTATACGGTTGGCTATAATCATTGGCTGACAGTGGGGAATAAGACTAGGACTCTTTTCTTTGGTCTAATACTACAAAAGGCAAGAAAAACTTTTTTTTAAAACGTGACCACAGCAGCTTGTAAAATTTGTAAGTCGCTTATGAAATAAAATAACTTCCACCATCTTTTAGCAAATTTGGTAAATTGTACACACTAAAATCTGAAGCAGTTTCTTTTTATTAGGCTATGTAAAATGTTTTTCTCTGAAGCAATAGAACAAATATAAAATGAATAAAAAAGTCTGTTTTAATTGGAGTTTATGGACTTAGTTTTTATAGCAAAAAAATCTTTGAAAACAAAAATCACATCATTATGTCACATCATCAACATTCCATTCCGGCGAAAGTGCTGCTGTACACACATTTAATGGCTAACACATTAATCACAGAAAACTAGACCTGATTGAAAGCATAGCCGACAACAACAGATCCAGTTTGAACCGGTCCTAATAAAATATAACAATTTTAGGAACAGCAATAATTTTAAAGCTCTATTGTCCCATTTAATTTAATTTGAACATTACTTTAGCCGGCTAAACAACATGGCTTTTAACATGGCTAGTTATTAGATGTGCACAGAATGAGCAAATGAGCAAATCAGATGAATGGATCTTGTAATTAAGATTTATGAACTTTAATGTTCTGGCATTTGTTAGAGAATTTATAAATATAAATAATGCCGTGCAAAACAGAAGATGTTCACTGTGTCAATAATGGGGAAATTTAATTAGGGTTTAAAGATGGAGTTCGAAACATTTCCCAAATGGCACATTTTAATAATAAGATTTTGGCTGTTTGCTGTTTCTCCTCCTACGTATATTTGACAAAAGTTCTAAGTGTTTCAGTAATGTTTATACCCATTAGTTGATGACTCTTACGAAGTTCTTAGCCAAATTATCAGAACCGCTTTATGATTTTTTTTCTCAAGAAAGAAATCCTACTTCGGCAACCTTTGAGCTTTTGAATACTGAATATTTGACTGTGACTAGTACAAAATAAAACGCTTAACTGTTAACGCAGACTCATTTCGGATAATCAGCTTAGTGTCTGTGACGACAATAGTGAATCAGTATCATAGTGTGAAGACACGTCGAAAGTACTTCAGGGTGACTTGTATTGCCTCTTAGACAAGCATAAATCTTGAATATGACAGATGCTTTGCTTTTTAATGTTGATTACATCTCCTACTTCGATGTTTGGATATGAGCTTAATTACTCACTTGAGGTAAGCTTCTGCACCTGGGGAACACTTTTGGAGTGCAATGGCAGGTGTTCTGGAGGAGAAGAGAAGTGGTGAAATCACAGCTGACCTCAAAATTCACTACTGGTCTAAATAAATATATTTGTTCTTATTTGAACAAACTATTACAAAAAGAGGATAATTCCCACAAGTGGGAGTAGCTGTGTTAGAGCTTTACACAAGTTCCTCATGTCACACAACCAGAAAGAAATGGGAAAAAAATCACATTTGCAGTATCCTGGTCAAATTATTAGGTAAACAAAGGTAAGTGGATAAAATAGTCATTGTGTAGCTCACTAAAAATATTGTCTCAGATACCAAGAATGTTGTGTTTTCAAGAGAGGGAAAAAAATTTCTCCTGAAATTATTTTTTTATTTTCACCCTCACCTCACATTGCACTCCACTAAATTATAGATTTTGTCCTTGAAGAGACAAGCTGAAGCTAATGTGCGAGTAGTGCTGCCAGTGTGATTATTCCTCTATGCACTTCTCTATAATTGACATGATTTTCTTTTTGCCTGGAGGGACATTAAGCAGTGCCTTATCTGCGCTGTGATGAACAGCCTGCAAATGTAAATTATTGAAAGGTACATCCTTCAAAGGTAATGCTGTGACTCAATTCAAACATTTCAATTTCTATTTTTTTCTGCTTTTCTAGCAGTGGATGTACCTGCAGAAGCCATTTATATATATTAAATCATATCATATTTATTGTCAACATTCATTTTAAAAACTGTTGTTAAAACTGTATGACAATTTAAAAAAAAAATACATATTACCATAAAATTCTATCATAATACAAATAATAAATATTCAACATTTTTGGGTTAAGATGGTATAAAAACACATGCCAAGGTATTATTATTAATAATATTATACATTTAATTATATTTATTTATCATTTATTTTACCAGGATAGTCCTATTGAGATACAAAATCGCTTCGACGAAGGGGTCCTGGCCGAAATGGCCCTGTACTTATGCAATAACAAATCAGAAAACTACTTAAAGCAAGTACAAGTTTCCTTCAGAGTAGTTCATAACAAACTTTTAGAAAGGGAACGTTTCCAACAATATAACATTCTGTCGCTCGATTTATAACGATGACGCAAAAAAGAGAAAGCAGTTTTACATTTACAGCATTTGGCAGATGTCTTTATTCACAGCGATTTATATTTATCTCTTTTATACAACTGAGCAATTGGGGGTTAAGGGCCTTGCCACAGTGGTGGCTTAGTGGTGCTGGAAATCGAACCCCAGTTTTTCTGGTATCAGTCCAACACCTTAACCAATAAGCCACCACTTTCCCAGATTTGCCTAATTCTGATTACTCCCATACTCTCTGAACCTCAACTTTAACAGTAGCTCTAGTGCTATAATAGCGGGTATAAAAAGATAAACGCTTACAGATTATTAATTTTGGTAATTTATCCAACAATGATTCTTAAGAATATTTAAGTCTAACTTCAATTATACCGCTTGTTTCTAAATACTAAAACATATGATACAACTCATGTATGATTATTTCCTATTTCCAAAGGTCTCTGTTTATAGTATCTATAAATACATTTTTTTATTTTTTTTTTATTTTGAAAGGAAGGTATGACAACTGATGCTGAGCCATATGGTGTAATGATTTCTGAGGAGGAGATAGGAGATGAATTGACAGCCATAGTGAGGCTGTAATGATGTAAGTCATAACGATGTCCTCTGCAGGGAACATCACCTGAACTGTTGTCAGAAATACACAATGCTATGTTTAAAAAAAAATAATAATAATAAAGGCTCTGAACATCAATAACACATTATCATTCCAGCTGTGAAGCATGGTGGAGGGTGCATCCAGGTGGTCTGCCATAGTGATGGTACAGCTTGCAGTTACTGATGGGACAATGAGCGCTGAAAAATAAAAATCCAGAAAAATGTCTAGGCAGCTGTCTAAAAACAGTGAAATAAATTATGAATGAATTTAAATAAAAATTTGTAATCCAAGAAACATTTTAATTGTTGCTTGCTTCTTTTTAATGCAGAAAAAAATAATTAAATATTAAATACTCATAGAAATATTAAATACTCAAAGAAAGTGTAAATCCATAATGAAAAACTTAAAATTTCTTTAGAAACATCAGTTTTTAAATTTGAAACTGAAAATTGCAATATGTAATAAATGTTATATTGGTATGTCTTTATCTCTTATTAGTTTTTGGAAGATTATAGTAATATTTTTTTGTTCTAGTCAGTTACTTGAAAATCCCAGTCTTTCTGTGTAATATGCTTGAGTAATTGTGATGCAACCCCACCAATATAATTTTAATTGCATGAACTATTAAGTTGCTGCCGGATTTCAATTATGTACATGCATTATCTCTCGATTCGATGCCCTGCGAGAAATATAAGTGAACCTTTATTTAATGACATGTAATTCATGTAAGTGAACTTTGTTTATGACATTGCCCCTTAAAAATATTTCTTGGCACAGCTTTTAATATCAAGTAAATACTGATGAAACATACATTTATAGCAGTATGGAGAAATATAACTGCTAAAAAGGGAAGTGGTGGCTCATGGTTAAGGTGTTGGACTACCAACCCGAAGATTGTGGGGGTGTGAATCCCAGATCCACCAAGCCACCACTGCTGGGTCCCTCAGCAAGGCCCTTAACCCCCAGTTGCTCAATTGTATAAAAGAGATAAATGTAAGTCGCTCTGGATAAGGGCGTCTGCCAAATGCTGTAAATATTATATACAGTACAACCTATATAAACTTTAAGACACATAACGCAACATGATCCGCGCAATAAAAGCATGTATCCAGGAAAATCAATCATGTTGATGAGAAAATGTTTTACAGCTATAGGGTTGGTGTACCTTACTTCGCTGAGTTATGCTGCAGACGTCTTCCCGGACTCAGTTTATGATTTTTCATTCAAACGCCCTAAAGATAACATGTAATTTAAGAACAAAACGAGGAGAAGTTTGTGCTTATCTAGCTCGGTCCATAGCATGGTTCACTTAGCATGCAGTAATTGACTTTTCATGCTAAATTTATATCTTGTCAAGCAGTGCAGGAAACCGGGGCTAAAAATACCTTCAGCACCTTTAATGATTCAAATAAATGTTTAATCTGCAATGTACCTCACATCTTAGGATGCCAGTTCCTGTGAAGTGGCTTATGTTTTCTACCTTTAAGACATTTGGAAAGATTTGTACTGTTTTTATCCTGTCAAAAATGTCCTATGTGCCAAAGAGACCCGGGATCCCTAGTTACCACGCATGGATTTCATCCCATAACAAGCTCAAATATGTGTCTCATCAGTGATGGTTTATGCCACTCTGTGGATCTGCTGATTCTGCTAAGCGAAGATGAGCTTCCTTTTCTAAATCAGGAGACACAGTAGCTTCGTAATTAGATTTGCTTTCTATGCAGCTTAGGCACATTCAATTTAATCTATTTATGCATTCCTTTTTTCAGGCTTCATTGAGATTCTATTGCTTCATATTTGCACATCGGGCTGTCAAAAATGTGCCCTCTTTTCACTAACAATTTAAAACTCATTTTGTGGTCCAAGAAGGACAATGATTTCTTGATATCCTCATCTCAAATACAATGTGCTGAAAAACTTCTCATGCACTTTAATTTAAGGAATTCTTTAATGGAAATGGTTTATAATTGTGCATATGACAGGTGTGGCTTCATGTTATGTAACTCAGGTCAGGCTGCTATATTCCTTTATTAATAGTTTCTTTAAAACTAAAAATTAATCTATTATTAAATTTTAAATGTGTGTGAAACAATACTTTTAGGGTTACGTTTATACACACAAATTATAGCAGACAATTTGGAGCCTTTAAAAAAAGACTTCTGCATTTTAACACCAAGATATGCTGCTACAGATTATAGATTTTACATGGATGTTATGTTTACTGCATTTAGCATACGCCCTTATCCAGAGCGACTTACATTTATCTCTGTTATACATATAAGCGATTGGGGGCTAGGGGCCTTGCTCAGGGGCCCAGCGATGGTGCTGAGAATCGAACCCCGTTCTTCCAATTAGCAGTCCAACACCTTAACCACTAAACTACCACCACCGCCAGCTGTTGATCTGAGGACCAGAATCACCTGGGTTCAAGCCCTACCATCGGCAAGCCAAGCACTGTTAAGTCCTTGAACAAGACCCTTAACCCTTCCTGCTCCAAGGGCGCTGTATCATAGCTGACCTTGCGCTTTGACCCCAACTTGCTAAGATGAGATATGTGAAAAAAGAATTTGACTGTGCTGTAAAAAAGTATATGTGACAAATAAAGGCATTTGCATGCATTTAGATTTACTTTCCCCCATTTTACCACTTTATTTATGGTTTATGTATATTGTTTTGTGTCAGCTATTGCTGTTTAATCGAAATGTTAATTTCAGCGGATGAACGGATGTATTTTAATGCATAAGAAGTTACATTTACTTTGATAACAACTAAAAGCAGTGTTCATTTCCATCTTTAGTTTAGTTTTTTTTTTACACACCTAAAAGCTTCTCTGATTATAATAAAAATATAAACGGAATCCACTTGCCGCCCCTACTTAAGATAATTAACTGTGATGAAAGCTGATTAAAATGTGTATGATTTTATGCAGAGCTGTTTGGAGAGTGAACTCTTTTTTTGCTAATATAGACTCAGCCTGGTAAAACTTTAGCTTGTACTTTTGTCGATTTTAGAGGAGGGTCCCGATTTGGAAAATTTTACTCCTTTGTGCATCAGTGTTGATGGTGATATTTGTGGGGTTTTAAGGAACAGCTGATGTTTAGAAATATCGTTTGTATCTTTGATCTCCTCCTCCCTTCTAGTACTCATTCCAGAAAAAGTTAAGCTTTCTGTGTCCAGTATGCACACTGGGTATGTATGTCCACAGAGCTACCCTGTGCCCCCGGTGCACCCAAAAGAGGGGCCAAAATATAAGCAGGTGGGTGGTTGAGACCATCTTTCTAGCTTATTATCCTGGTCCTAGATGGATTAAGAGCACACTCCAAAACACGTAGGAAGGCTGGACAGTCCTTTCTGCACATATATGTTTTATAATAATAATAATAATTATTATTATTATTATTTTTATTATTATAATTATATATGATACAATTTTATAATCTGTACCCTGCAGAAACCTCAGGTGCCAAGGAACTACTGTGTTTCACAGTAGGGCGGTAACATGGTGCTATGGCGGCATTGGTATTAAGCTTCTTTGTTTAACCAGGCATAAAACATGCATCAAACTAGATGATCTGATTGTAACTGTAGTGAAATAAATACAGGTGTGCATATGTCCTAATATATAATCACAGATTACAAACTCTGTAGGTAGTGTAAACCAAAAGCTTTCAAGTAAGTACTGAACAGCAACAAAGGACTGTCTCCGTCTCCACTGCGTTATTGCCCTGGTCAAAAAAAGATACAATCAGTGTGAGACCATGGAAATCGTTCTGACTTGTAGAGTTTTTCACTGCTAGGCTAATGCTAGGATAAATGTGTGTGACACGCTTACTCCAGCCGAAATGATGCATGAAATCGTATCACTGGTGATAGTGATGCCTGGGACGCTTCAACAATGCCAAGTGTGTTTCGGCTGTCCATTTGTAATCAGATCTCTGAATGACAGATGCTAATACTCTTTATGAACCACACTGTTACCAGTCTCGAAAAGTTATTAAATGTGTAAATGACCTAAGACATCATTTACCACGAATTTAATTAAGAGAACAGAAATGATGATAAGGCAACGAGTGGCTTTTACCTCAGGTGATGAGACAGAAAACGATTTGTTTGATGCTGATAATCAGAGAAAGATCTCTTTTCTCATCGCAAACTACTGTAGACATAGGCAAGGGTATTTTATTGGAATTTTTACATGTTTTTTGCTCCTTTTTATGGTTTTGAAAGTAAATCTGCACAAATAAAATCATATTCTAGTCCAGGACAATTATTACATTTACGACGTTTGGCAGATGCTTTTATCCAGAACAGCTAAGCAATTAGGAGTTAAGGGTCCCAGCAGTGGTAAGTTGGTGGTGCTGGGAATCGAACCCACGATCTTCCGGTTGTCAGTCAAACATCTGAACCACTAAGCTACCACTTTTAACTCGCTGAGGAAAGTCTGAGGGGATTTTAAGCCTTGCTTTTTTAGGCCCCTAAAAAATTTGCAATGTGTAAGTATGATAACACTAAATAAAGCACAAACTAAGCTACAATATATCAACCACATGTATACACATGTTTTTATTTCAAGTAAATACTGTTGATGCGTGATAAGTTAAAAATTAACTTTTTTTTATTCACTAAAATAAGGGCAAAAAAACTCACCAGAAATCTGTTTACAAGACCCTTGAGTACTGAATGTGGTGGTCCAGAGATTTTTCTACACAATAATGTGAAAATCATTTTTAACATTTAATCGCATAAAACAAGTGATTTATTTTTTGTAAGACACTTTCTGTAAAAGACCGTATGCAAGGGAGTGTCCATGGTAATGAATATTGATGTGTTTCACAGTTGAGAAAACAAAGGCCCTCCCCTACTGGACCATCAACCTCCTAACAGCCCATCAGTGTAAGAATGAGACGTCATGAGAAGACAAGACCCTTTATTTTCTATCTGCTTTTTTTATATCTGGACAGATATTAGTGTACATGTAAACATACGTTTATGAGTCTGCTAGCAGTAAGAGGCTAAACTGTATAGTGTACATGGACTAGAGTAAGACTCTCAGTCACTTCATCTTTGTGCCACTCCTGGAACCAGTTCCTGTTCAGCTGAGGACACAAGTGTACACCGCATGCCTGCCATTTCCAGGGTGTTTGTTGTTTGTCTTGGAAAGAACACAGATTTCATTAAAGGATGGTTACAGCACATAGACTAACAGTAGGATATGATGGTAGAAACATTAAAGCCGATCTTTTTTTATCGTTTCTTTTCCTCATCATTTAATAATAACGATATTAACTGATATCTGCCAGCAGGGGCTAGGATTAACTTAACACAGAGGCCCACGAAGCTCTGAAGGAATTACTGTAATACAGAAACACTCTCCTTTCCCAGACCACCTTCAGTCTGCTTTCTACTCCACTCCGATTGTCTACTCTGGAAGTCTTCGAGACTGTTTCACTTGATGGATTAGGCCATCAGTAAGAAATAATTAAGAATGTGCCGCAGGCTTGTCGAACCGAATACAGCATCAGCTGGGGAGCAAGGGTTAACTCCTCAAAGCTACATCTTTCTGTTACACTCTCTTAAAGTGTAATAGAACTATATCCATTTATCAAACTCTAAACACAAGGTCAAAGGGTAATGGGCTTTGGGTGGAGCGCAGTAAGCAGTCACAGCTTGCATTGTATACCCTCTGATAGCCTTTATTCCTGCTAGCTTTATTGTGCGATAACAGGGTTCTTGATAATTAAATTTCCATTGTATACTTTTTCCAAATCAAATCAACTTATGCAGGGATGTGTTTAGCCTAGGTGTTTGATCATTTGTGTTCTTTATGCAACACAAGTCTGGACTGACTAACACAAAGTGCATTGTGAGTGCTATACCGCAGGGGCTAATACCTTTTACAAAGAGTAGACACAAAGCAAGGCCTCAAAAATATCTAAAAATATTAACATACATAGTTATTTGATCTTAAATGTGTGTTAGCAGTGTGTGTACACAACTATCCTATAATGATAAAGATCCACACACAGTTTTTTTTAATATTGTTTAATAATTTCCCCTTTCTTAAAGTAAGCCATTCTCAGATGTCACACAGACCAAAGCCGCTCCTACTATTGTTGATTGGCACTGCTGTTATAGCATAGCATAATCCCGCCCCAAGTGAGATTTGTCGGACATTAGAGCAGCTTGTCGCCTAATTGCTTATGGTATGCATTTAGTTTTTAAACGGAATGTGGATTAATCATTTCTGACCAGACTGCTTTATAAAGAAGGGTCACTATAAGGCAGGTTGTAATTTACATTTACGGCATTTGGCAGATGCCTTTATTCAGAGCTACTTACATTTATCTCGTATTATATATCTGAGCAATTGGGGGTTAAGGTCCTTGCTCAGGGGCCCAGCAGTGGTGACTTGGTGAAGGTGAGAATCAAATCTTCGGGTTAGTAGTCCAATAGCTCAACCATGAGCCACCACTTCCCGCCATGGTGGAATCTTTGGGTTGGTAGTCCAACACCTTAACCATGAGCCACCACTTCCCGCCGTGGTGGGATCGTTGGGTTGGTAGTCCAACACCTTACCCATGAGCCACCACTTCCCGCTGTGGTTGTAATAAAAAGCTACTCCTGGAAAATTGGACCAGTACCAATTATTCGTGGTTCTGCTTCACCTTCAGAAAAAATAAGTGCAATTTTTTTTTATAAATCTTTGCAAATCATCTCTAATGATGTTATAGTTAGCAAGTTTCACAATAAATGCTGCTAAAGTGTACACTCTCAAAGAATATTGTCTTTTCTATGTACAACCTTCCCAATATAATTCATAATCCCATGTTTATAACGAACAATGCTTTAGGGTGATGGTCTTATGGCAAACTGTGTACATTGTCAGTAAAGATAACATGGTAACAGTACGTTAAGATCACGTTTGTAGATAGATTATAACAGTGTCTAGTGGTGATTAAGAAGTCATTTAAAAATTATTTTTAGAAAAACTTTGTGGAGCAGTTATAACTGCATAAAGCAGAATAGTAGCTTTAACGCAACACATGCAAAAATAGTGTTACGTCGAAATGCCCCACAGAACAGCAACAACATGCACTGAAACGGGTCACTGTGAACAGAACTGTTTTTAACAAGATAAAAGTTTCTGTTTTTTTACACTACCAATGAAAACTTTTAATCAAAGTATATTATAGACTTTTTATTAAGATCATAAAGAAACATATCAACTTGTGGAAACCTTGGTCGTTTAAGGATTTTTTGCAGTGCTTGGGATCTACTCAGCTGGTACCACTGTAGTGTTTTCTGGTTCTGCAGATGCCTGGAATCGTTTTTTTACGGATATTTTAGTGAAATAGATGTGCAATAATGATGTTTCTGCTTCCCTTGGCAGGAATTCATGTGAAATAAATGTACTATGCTTTGTGGCATGTAATACATATTGTAAGAATGAAAAAGGTGAAATGAAAAAAAAAATCTGTTTCCATTTTATATTTTGATTCTCTTTATATTTACTGAACTTGTATGGACACTAGAGGGCAAAAATATACAATGAAATGTTTTTTTCAAGTTATAGAGCTTTAGCCTTTAATGGAAAAAAGCATTTTAAATCATTTACTGCTGCACACGATGACACAGAAAAGCCTCACAGAGTTAATCTGTAATCAAAAAGCTTATTCTGACTGCATGAGCTCGTTGGAAACGTATATCTGTCTTGTCAAAAAAGTAATAAGGATATGCTGTCTAATGTCTTTTACACAATCTTTATTCTTATTAAGTTGGTGCCTCTTATCTGGCTTTGTTAAAACATGTAAATGTTTCATAATCATAATAGTAAACATCAACGCAGTGTTTTCTCATCCAGTGGTATCTGGAGGATCTCAAATCAATTTCAGGAGAAGTCAAATTTTAGGTTTAAAATGTTTAGCAATTGTACAAAAGTCAAATGTTTTTGTGCATTTTCTGTCTCAAATTTAAGTTAAATTTATCAACGTTTAGACTGAAACTGCTATTTACTGCGGCTTTGCTGATATGACAAGTTTGACAACATTTGCAATGTTTGGCAATGTAAAAACATCTGATTCTGACAGAAACAGTATGCAAGGGTTTAATAGCCAAGTACCAGTAAATTGATTACATTGGATTTACATACAGAAAACATACTAAGAATTTAATAAATAAAATATGCATTAAAAAAATCATTAAAAAAAAATAAAGGACAAGATTTTATAATAACTTGCGATAAAGTGCCTATAGTTGCTGAATTCCCCTCAAATAGTCATAATTATAAAACTTACCATAACATGTTTTTTCAGGTTGGAGCTGGATTTCCTGTATGCAGACGTCAACTTGTTTTGGGCACATAGAAGGCATTACGGTATGTAACTATTAGTTTCATTCCTTTAAGTTAAAAAATGTATTGAATGCGAGTCCATGTGTGTTCTATCTCCACTGATATGCTTGCTTTTTCTCTCTCTTCGGACATTATTTTTTAAACTGCATGCCCTTTAAAAAAAGGTGGTCTCATGTACATACTTCAGATAGCTGCCATTCATCGCAAGACTCGTCATCTCATTATACATAATAGCATGAGTAAACGAGGAAAATTTATTAAAGGAAAAGTACATTTCTGTGGTTAAAAGTTAACTTGACTGAGAGTAAAAGTAAAACAAATTAAACCAACTCTTAAAACTACCTTTTTCCCCAAAGTCTAACCAAGTAAATGTAAATAAATGAAACACTTTACTACCACCTCTAAATACTCTATTATAATGTTTATTG
This sequence comes from Bagarius yarrelli, assembly GCA_005784505.1. Taxonomy (NCBI): domain Eukaryota; kingdom Metazoa; phylum Chordata; class Actinopteri; order Siluriformes; family Sisoridae; genus Bagarius; species Bagarius yarrelli. The sequence goes on from VCAZ01000016.1 coordinate 5,697,330, forward strand.
GTTACTTATTTACAGCTAAAAAAACACTATGGGGAAGTTTTCCAAAATGATTTATCAAGTACATTTACAATATTTTTGCTTTTATGTTCAGATTATTAACATCTTTTAAAAACATTGTTCAATTGCTTTGTAATTTCTAGTCAGTGTTAAGGAGTAACACTAGTTACGTGTAACTGAATTCATTGATTTATTTGTCCTCTATACCCGCTTATTTCCTAATTTCGGGGTCACTGCTTGTGTCCCCGCAGCCAGCAGTGTCCCAGTCATCTCTGAAAGGACAAAAGGCAGGAGGGGTACACCCTGGACAAGTCACCAGTCCATCACAGGGCCACACACACACACTGAAACTCACTCCTATGGACAATTTAGAATCACCAATCAACCTAACATACATGTTTTTGGACTGTGGAAGGAAACCGGAGTACGCAGAGTAAACCCACACAAAGAAACCTGGGAATCGAACCTAAGACCTTCATGCTGTGAGGCAACAGTGCTTACCACTAAGCCAACGTGGTGCCTTTGTAACAGAATTATGTCATTAAATTACAAAAAAGTTAGTTACTTAGAAAAAAAAAGTGTCATTTAATTATATTGTTTTATGAATATGTTTAAGATTACAAATAGGGTTACATCTAAAAATTCTCTTTAGAATCTAGGATATGTTGAATCATTTTAATCAGTTGTTGCTTTATTTTGTTGTGTTTGATTTGTAAGATGCCCTTTGCTGAAGCCATTTATTAAAAAGTTTATTAATGCTTTCGATTGGTTTAAATTTTCTGTCTACCAATTACATTAATCCAAATTGCCACTTTTGTGGTATTGCACCCTGTCTTTACATTTCTAAAGGAATCTTCTTAACACTGTAGAGCTGTGAAAGTAGTAGTAATAAACTGTGGAAAAGTAACCCATGCCTTGTAGTAGACAGACACAGTATGCGCCTGCTGGAAGGGTCGTCTTCTTCTATTTTTAGCTTTCTATCAGCAAGCAACACTTCTTTATTTCTGCTCATACAATGACAACCTGAGAGTGAGACACCTCACTGACTTTGACTCAAACATGTCTGTTCTTTCGGAAATATCTCCTACTGTCAAGCAAGGCTATCATATCTCTCTCCTATTTTTTTCTCTGTGACTCGGTACACTTGATGATGACACTCCAACTGGCCTTTCCTACTCTCTCCTGCAGTCTGAGAGATTAAAAAAAAATTAAAGGTACAATAGGTGATTGTCTTCCGAAACATTTTTGTTTTGCTGGTTGAAAGTCTCTTCACATCTAGATATCAGTCATTCACTTAAGTGGTCTAAATGTATTTATATATTCTGTAAAAGGCGCAGAATCAAAAATATTCATCAATTAAAATGTTCATTTCGAATATTATCATAAGCTTTTCTTCCTTACTGATAACATATGTATTTGCATACCTGCGCACCTCCCTGCGTAATGTCTATTGCAGACAGGATAAGTCCGAGATATTGCATAAAAAAGGCTGAATCAAAACAATGCAAAAACCCAAATTAATAGTAATGTTACATTTTCATGCTGGAGTCGACTACAGGTGTCAAAGAGTCTGAAAGATGACGTCATGGTTGCAGCATTTCTTTTGGACAGGTAGGATTATTGTGTAATTGAATTTTGGTGGGCAGCACAATGGCTTAGTGTCACAGCAAGAAGGCCCAGGTTCGATTCCTGAGTTTGATTCCTGTCTGTGTGGAGTTTGCATGTTCTCCCCATGCTTGCGTGGGTTTTCTCCAAGTTCTCCGGTTTCCTCCCACAGTCCAAAAAACATGTATGTTAGGTTGATTGGCGATTCTAAATTGCTCATTGGCGATTGGTGATGGACTGGCGACCTGTCGAGGGTGTACCCTCCTGCCGTTCTCCCTTTCAGAGATGGCTGGGCTAGACTCCCGCAGATCCCTGTGTCCCCGAATAAGAGAATAAGCGGGTATAGAAAATGGATGGACAAAGCTTATGTGATACTATCACAAAGAGGACATAGGGGGAATTTCTAGCGCAGTGGTTAAGGTGCTGGACTGCTAATTGGAAGATCTGGGTTCAATTCCCAGAGCCACAAAGTTGCCACTGCTTGGCTCCTACTGCTTGGCTCTTTGTATAAGAGATTGTAAATCACTTTGGATAAGGGCATATGCCAAATAATGTAGATAGTGTAACTTTACGAATTAACGTACTATTGTTATGTCAGTATTTTAGTACTGTTACTAACTGTGCTATAATATACTTTATGTACACATGATGTACCGTACTAATGTTGTCTCCGGTTGCTTGTCAGTGCTTGTTTATGCATTCAGGACACGTGGCAATAGACAACGTTACACAGGGAGGGTGGGACATACAATTTCAGTGTTGTAGCATCAGGCTACATTTATCATTTTCCAAGATGTCCAATTTCACCTATAAATAAAATTAAAACAATGTAATAAAAATTGCACTTACATAAACACCAGATTATGAAACTGCAGAAAACTAGGAAGGTGTAAAGAGAAGCTGGTGCTAGTGAGTGGTAGTAAGTAATGGATGTGAGCAGAAATGTGAGATAGAAAGAGCATGGAGTGGAGTGTGAGCATGGATGATGGAACGGAGCACAATCCTCCGCCTACTGTATGTTGCACACAAAGTGCACAGAGACCATCTCTGAAGCTCTGGAGATAAAACCTCACCTCTGCCTTATGCAGCTAAATAAAAACACAGAGTTACACATACACACTAAAAGACACACACACACAAATCCACATACAGACACATAGATATACAAAAACACACAAACACACACACAGGGAGAAAAAAGAAAGGCAGGAATGGAAAAATAATCCAAAATTCTAGTTTTAATGACCAGACTCAATACATATTACAGAATGTCATTTTGGACACATTTAATATTCCGCTCAGTTTGGAACCACACAGCTATGACGAACCCCATCAGTCATCTTCCGTGATCTCTGAAGTGGAACCAATGTGTAAGAGCAATGAAATGAAATCCCCTTTGAACACAAGCCTATTTTCAGTTACATAAAGCAATATTAGACCTTTGATGGAAAACATTTCCATTTACAATTCCTCTAAATCCTGAAGGATTTCTTATTACAGCTTGACAAATATTTGTGGACAAGCATCATGGCAGTGCAGACAGATTCAATTTAAAGTATGGGATGAAAGTTAGTTCGTTACTGTAGTTTATTTCTATCTGTTTTATTAGCAAAAATGTGCAAATAAAAATGTAGAGCAAATTTAGACCTTTAGCTCTGACATTTGATGCCAAGCAAGTAACCAAGCAGGCAAGGCCGTTTTTCCCAGTAGGAAGTGGTTAGTCAATCAGCATGGCTGTGTGAAATCAGAAGCAGAACAGCTCTAACCGGAGCACAGCAGCTTTTCGTTTCTTTTTTCTCAGAAGAATTTACCAGCTTGCTGTTCTCACATCCGAAATTCTTATCAGAAGTTTTGCACATAAAAAAAATAATAAATCACGTTTACACACTGGCATAAAGGCAAGCACTTTATTTAATGTTGCAGTGTTCATAACTTAGGGACATACTACCAGTCTCTGTTCAGGATCAATTGGTTTTGAAAATTGGTGGTCTTCTGTTTCAATATGTGACTCCAGTAATCAAAACTGATCCAATGACATCCTAAAATAGACTTTGAATCTCTAAGAGATTTTTTGGATAACGAATAAATAAAAAAAAAACCTAAAACCACAAACCTCACAATCAAATTGGCCTTAAACTTGAGATACTTCACTGATAGAACTGATTCGTCTTTTTCTTTTTCTAATGATAGCATTTTTAGATTAGATTAGAAAAATGTATTACCTCATAAATTGACGGATATTAAATAATGGGAAAAGTACAACTCAGTATGTACATTATCCTCCTGAGACCCAAGGAAAAAATTGTACGATGTCATTAGAAAAATATTAACATTACATCTATATAAACCAAATAAATAAATAGATGACATTTTTTCAAAAGAAGTGCCAGTTTTATTCATACTGCTTTCGGGTTACAAAACATTCCACAATTTTATTGTTATTTTTACATTTAATAGCAATGTTATTTTTTTATATTTTATATGTCCAGCATAGTGCATCACAGGACCTTTTTAGTTTGAAAAGACAGTCCTTTTTATAAAACATGCCGCCTTATGGTGGACATTTTGGATGTAGGGTAATGCTGCATTCACACCAAGCGTGAATTTAATTATTTGCGTGAGAGGATTACATACAAAGTCAGGCCGAACGAATTTAAACCAGGTAACGCAACTGATGCCAAATGTGTAAAAAATTTCAACTTGAGCGAAAAAATTCGACATGACGGATTGTCACGCAAGCCAAGATTTTTTTTGACAAGTCTGTTGTATTAGAAAATGTAAAAAAAATTAATGTAACCATCTGAATTTCACCCTGACGTATATCATATAACTTCTTTTAACATTGTGCAAGGGACATGAAAAATATCCGCAAGTGACAAATCGTACACAATCGCTTGGTGAAAACACAGCAGAAAAAGTAGTTCCTATCATTACATTTTCAAGAAGAAACCAGTGCATCTATTTTCTGTAGCGCTACAAAAATTTACTACCAGATTGCAAAAAAAAATTGGAACTCGGGTTACAATTCAGGGAACAAGCTGAACAGGGTGCCAACACATTGCAGGGAACAGATAGACAATCACAATAAAGACAATTTAGAGATGCCACTGAGTCTAAAACGCATTTAAAACTGGGTAAAAAAACCAGACCTCACAGAAAAAACTCCTTGAACACATTAATTATTATTAGCGTTATATATTAAGGATATATCTCACAGTTCAAATTGTGTGTAATATGAATGTAACAATACATCTACTGTACATTACTTAGGAGAAACTATTATGTTTTAAGAAAGTTGGTTAAGACGAGGTGTGCATCAGGGTTGGAACTGAGGAACATCTTTTTTCTGATTTTAAGATTGTGGGACAAAAAAGGGCATGTTCATTACGCTGCAATACATTCACAGCTTTCTTAGTGACTGTCTAAGCAGGGTCACTATGGCTAAAGTTCGGCATAATCAACAATATGTATTAGAAAATATTCAAAAACATGTCTATTTAGGCATCATAATGACCTTCAGTGATATAGCTGAACACGAAGAATTCTAAAAGCCAGAATTTACATAGCATCATGTCTGTACCGCTCCAATTTTCGGTAGTGTCATCTAACATGTGGTATAAATACAGATATACGCATATATTTAAAACCTACAGGTACAGTACAGCTACATGTACTGCAATGACATCAACTCGAATAATCACCTTAAATGCGAGTTAATAGTGTAAAATAAGTTCAAAATTTAAAAAAAATTAAAATCCAAATTGTTTCTATCAGTTGACATTGGCTAAGGTTTAAAAAAAAAAGTAATTGTTATTGGTCTATAATTCACTGAAAGACTTTGATGCGGATCAAGCAAACCCGTGTAAGTCTTAATAAACTTATTTCGTGCTGGATGAACATGGATTAGAGCTTACATCTAAAACAAAGTTCTGCAAAGACCCGGGAGCTTTAAAGGTTTTGTAAGACTTGGAAATATTTTAAATCGCTTGAACGTATCTGTGGGTGGAGGCATTGTTTTTGCCTCAGACTTGCAATCATCAAAAGAAAAAAAAAATTTGATGTTAACACTTTTTTAAAAAAGCTTTCTAATAAAGCATTTTTATTTATTTAAAATTTACCAGGCATTAAAAAGGCCAAGCCTATTACATAGCGCAGTGGTTGAGGTATTGGTTGCAAATTGGAAAGACTGTGCACCACCCAGTTGCCACTGTTAGGCCCTTAAGCAAGCCCCTTAACCCCTTAATTGCTCAGTTGTATAATAGAGATAAATGTAAAGGCGTCTGTCAAATGCTGAAAAATGTAAATTACTACAATATATCGTACTCCTTTGTTGCCTAGCAAAATAAATCACGACCTTTAACCTTTTTCTTCCATTTATTTATTTACTTTTTGTTTTCCTGGAGATTCTATTGTATGTTTAAATACAATACAAACAAATGAAATAAGTGAGGTGTATGAAATTCTTATGTGGGCTTAACACCAACCCTCTAATTATATCTTGATTATAATCAGTTCATTTTTGAGTTTACATCTTACTTTAATATCCATTTTTGATAATTGGTTCATGTGAGAATTTTGCTTGACTGCAAGAAAATCCAGGTGAAAACACACTTGTGGTTTTTTACAAGTAATTTGCTATTTTTAAGTGATCAATGCACACAGTTGTGTATTTTTTAACACAGGGGTGGAATGGAGGAGCTGCAAGCATATAAACTAAAGATAATAATTTATCTCTAATTATAGTTCCAAGGTCCCAGATTCAATCCTGACCTTGTATTACTGTGTGTGGTAAACGTCGTGAATGTACAGTTTACACTGGGTTCTTCTGTCTTCTTAAACATTCACGGCAAGATAAATCGCATCAAGGTGTGACTGTACGAGTTCATATCGTTTTGTAATAGACTGCCAACTCTTTTGGTTCCAAAAAAAGTTTTACCCAGTGTTTCTGGCATAGGATCTGTAAACCCCAGACCAGGATAACAGTTACTATAGATTAATCAAATAAGAAACTGCCATTGGCTATTAAAACAAGCTCTTACTGCCAGTTTAACTCTCCACTCAGACAAAGGCGTTTTATGGTTCTCAATAAGATCTGTTCATTACCGCGTGGACGTATTTATGTCAGTGAAACTGTTCACAGAGTCTCATAATAGCTATATGTTGTACTGCTATTATTGCTCATATTTTAGTATTGCACTTACAGTAATAGTTTTAATGTTCAATTTTAATATAATCTTTACTGTATGTATGTTTCCATATGTATATAGATTATTGTTCAGGGTAACAAAATTATATTAAAGGCATTCGGTGCAGCAAATAAAAGCAAGTAACAAACACTTGACGCAAGTGTAGAAACTGCTGCATTTAGAATAATATAGCCTTAAATAAATAAGAGTAAAGCTACATCCTATCACCTCATTGAATCCTGGGGCACTGCTGCCATTCTGGGAGAATCATGCTCGTTTACTGTTAATACTTGTTTTCATTACGGAGAGAAGGGATTACAATAAAAATGAAAATGGGCCATTAGGGGACAAATTAAATGTCAACTTTAAGCAACGGTATTACGAAAAATTAAAAACAGTTAACAACATACTGTAGATCCATATTAAGTGGCAAGACAAGAACGGATTTCAGATCCCGAAGCACCGCCTCCACCCACATATCCTGACATCAATACATCACGTAATGACTGTCAGATAACAGAGGACCCTAACGAAAAGAAAAACGTTTTTCCTGTTGTATTTGTACAATATTTAAAAAAGCTTTCACTATAATTAAACCCTACAGGAACTGTATGACATCAACATGTTGTGTTTTTTCCTGCAGCACTATGGAGTCTGGCATGTTATTTAGAACTTTGGGCACATACCCAGTCCAGGAGTGGAGGAACGCCTTAACACACAGTCCCTCCAGAACCATCGCCAAGTCCCAAGACGGAAAGCGTAGTTGCTGTGGATGTCTAAACCGTATCACTTCCTGATTGGTGTGATTTTACACATGCTTTAAGACTGTGGTCACGCAGGGAGCGTTCCCATAGCGTTTGACGCAGCTTGAGTTCCCGAATAGAAACTATGGTTGTGTAAATATATAGATACAGCAAACTATCGCATAATTTTTTTCCCCAGGATAGTGTATTGATATTCTATCTTCTAGTATCAAAACATACCTAATTAACTTTTTTTTTTTTTTTTTAAATCTATGTATGTTAATATTTAATTAAAACTCTCAGGGCGTGCCAATCGACTTCCTCCTTCGCTCCTGTTGTTGTGTCACTGACACATACGGCCTTTGTCTCAGAAGCAAACATGGTGGATAAAAGGATGCCTTTGACTTTTAAGTATTGCAATGTACTGCAATATTTAGGATATATTGTATTGTGCCACGTGAATCGTGATATGTAGTGTATAAAGTCACAGCTGGTGATCATTTGCACCAAACTTCGTTCCTTAAGGCAAACAAAATAAATTAATTAATTTAAAAAGATTCTTTTAATTGTTAGTAGTGTAGGTTTTAGAATAACTATCAGCAGCCAATATACCAATATACCATGGGGGAATGAACACATGAAAAATGGGTAGATGGATAAAGGGAGAAGGAAACTCATTTGACCTTTTTAACATTCTGATTTTAATTTCTTTCAATATTAAGGCCTATTATTTATTTTAAATATAGCCTATGATTATTTAATTCAGGTTTTTTTCTTTTCCTTCAAAATGGCATGTTTTTAGACCAACTGTTTTTTTTTAATGTGATTAGTTAGTAAAATAGGCTTTAGAGCTACCATGACCCGGACCAGGGTACCACACTTACTAAAGATGGCTAGATTGATGAATGAATGAATGAATGAATGAATAAATTAATAATTACAAAAGGAAACCATTCAATAAGAATAAGTATTCAATAATATTTTCTTCTAATAGTAACCCTTTTTCATTTATCTTAAGTATTTATCTCTTTCAGGAAGACTGCAAAACATATTGCACATACTCCTTTAAATCTTAGTGTAATAGAGCAAAGCCAGTCCATCCTCTTGCATGTTTTTTGACAGTATAAGAAAACCTATAGTAGAGCCTCTAAAGCAAATCACACACAGACACAGTTAGGACATGGGTTCATACAGTAAACTGATCTCAGCATCGATTCAGGGACCCGGGGAGGTTTCTACCGATGACATCAAATCCTTATGCTCTGTTAGAAAGCTGAAACACAGCTGACACCATGTGCCTCAGCCATGAAACAGCAGCAGAGGAAATGTTTCATACGTATTGAACGGAGCTTATTTTTTAGGTGGAACGCCACAAATCTATCCTTAATAGAAAATCCTCAACAATTCTCCGACATTTAATTTAATTTTTTTTTCAGTATACAATTTTATTATTTCAGTATACAACTTTGTGCAAATAAATTGTGTATAAAATTCACAGAATTGTTAAAACTAAACCAAATAGTTAAAACTAACACTACAGCTACAGATATTCACTGGAATTCTATTGCCGTTCCAAAATCTATGATCCTTCAAAAAGAAAAAACAAAACGGTTAAGCCTCATTTTCTGTATATTTTCTGTCTCCCAGGAACATTAAATTGATTGAGATCATAAACCGTTCCAGGAACCGTGTAAATATTTAATGTATCTTAGCTTCTTATCAGCTATATTAAATTACATTAAGAGATTTAGTAAGGAAATGGAAACATGTTAATAAAAATTCCAGATTTATTTTCCTCTTACTGTCGCTAGCAAAAGGCAAGAGGATGTTCAAACTGCCATAAAGCAGTGGCTGTTTCAGTCTGACTGCAGGGCCGTGAGGACAGACTGGGGAACTCTGCTGACGTAAAACTGATGATCCTTTAGTGTGGCTAACACACCAGCAGAGTTCATGTGCTTCACGTCGGCATCGTATCGGTAAGTGTTCCCGTGCATGTCCGTCAGCTTTCCTGTGGATTTCATTGTAAAACCACTCTTTACTACATAAAAATAATCTAAATAAAGTGAAAAGAAACGATGAGTTACCTCCAACGGCATGCAGAACGGCTTCAGTTGCACAGGTGTCCCATTTCTTACACCCTGGACTGGCAAACACGTATGCCGAAGCTTTTCCCTCTACCAGCTGAATGATCTGTAAAGAAAAAGCAAATGATCTAACATCGATTGATACCTTATCACAAGGAGGAAGTCTGGATTTACAGGTTTCTATTTACCTTTTAAATAAAAGTATAAGAATAAGCTTTTTTTGTCTTAAGGCATGATTGGTATATTAGTCGAAATTTAAAAATAAACGTAAAAATGATCACACGGTGTATCTGAAACATTTATCATAGCATTTGCCTAAAGTGCATAGAAATGTTTTTAAGGTTATATATGTATGGAACAAGACGCTGACTGAGAACGCTATGGGAACGCTTTCTGAGTCTTCCCAGCCTTGAAGCACGTGAACAAGACACTACGTCACATAGCCATACCACCGGCATCCCTGTTTATGTGCTCCTTAAAGCGCTACTTCCTATAGTTGGATGCCTACTTAACTACTTCCTGTAACTGGATGCTCGCCTTTGTACCTGCTGGTCGCTGATGTGACCTCGCTAGTGACATGCCATGCTTATGACGTTCCTCTTTCTAATTGGCGCGATTACACATGTGCTTTAAGACTTTTGAGTCATGCAGGAAGCGTTTCCATGGGGTTTTGACGCAGTTGAGTTCCAGAAGAGGAACATGTCTGTTTATTTTTCGTTAGATTTGGATTTGGAAGCACTTGGCTCAATACTGCTATTTAATTAAGCATGATGTCACTGTAAAACTGGCATCATCCAATCCATCATCCATTACCTTCTAAATGTCCAGTGTTGTATGTATAGAATCATATTCCACACTATTTCTGAAAAGAATTGCAAATCGCGTTTGTTATTGCGTTTTCTACCTGTGGACACAAATTGTGACATCATCCTAACGCGATTATAAAAACTGTTTTCTTTTTTGTTTTGTGAACGCACTGTGACAGAATTGCAAATCCATTGCACATGATAGATTCAAAATAATGTCAGCAAACATTAATGCTATTTCCTCTCTTGGCTGTTGACTGCGATTGACTCCCGAATACAAACACCCCCCGACACTGATTGACAGGTTTCAGTGTAAGGCTTCCGGAAATGCAATAGCAAAGGGGTTTGCAATTCCGTTTTGAGTTTTGGCAGTGACCATGCGTTGGCGAAATGAAAACTGGGACGGTTTGCAATTGCCTTTGGATTATAGCACAATTTATGCGTCCACACCTAGAAACGCACTTATAAATACAGTTTTTCATTGCTTCTGAAACTGGTTAGAAATCTACATTCCATATATATATATATATATATATATATATATATATAGATATATATATATATATATATATATATATATATATATATATATATATATATATATATATATATATATATATATATATATATATATATGATATATATATAGATATATATATATATATTATATATATCTCCAATTTTCAAAACTTTGTTCTGACTGACAGGCTAATGTTTAAATTATTAGTATAACCAATTACACATAAAATCTATGTTTCATATGCAAACAAAATCATTTGCTCTTTTGGGGAGAATTTCTGAAGTGTTTTCAGTATTAAGCACTTCAGGTTAATTAGTGTTTAAATCCTCATTCCTGTCAATCATTAAATACCAGATGCTTTAGATTTCTTCTTGCTAAGGCTTGCATCACCTATTGTATGTTCTAATTCTACTGGGGGGGGAAGATGAAAAAGGAAGTGCACAGACCTGCAGGATTAAACTGTCTTTTCTTTTAAAGGGAGAGGTAAAGATTAGGATTTAGAAGGTATCATTTGCATTGCAATATGATATGATGGTTAAAAAAAAAAAAAAAAAAAAAAAAAAAAACCTTAAAAGAATACACAGACACTCAGACAAACACAGACATGCAGACACAGTCTTAGGCATTGACTCATAATAAAAAATTATTTTTTATATATAGTTAGATAGATATAGTTAGATAGTTAGATCTAGTTTAGATAGTTAGCCTAAACTAACTACTATACAGTTACAAAAAATGTTTAGTTCTCACAATCATTATACACATTTTTCAAACAAACGACCCTTCTCCTCCTACAGTTTACATTATAATATTTAAAATTAATAGCAGACCCTACAGGCTGTAAAATCACCTGTGCATAAAAACTTCACATACCTTATTTCCAGCTCCTCCCACTCTGATGACATCATGAGGATCCATGGCCTGGACAGCATCAGTAACGTGTTTATTGCTGTGAGAGCGAGTGGTGGTGATGATTCGTTTCCCTTCCGGGACTCCTTGTAGCTGAAACCCGAAAGCTCCTAAACCCAACATTCCCCAGATAGTTCGTCCCAAAGTGGCCCCTGCACCTGCCTGAAATTTGACAACGGAATTAAATAAATACTACAAACTGGTTTCTCTTTCACCGAGACATAAAAAAAAAAAAAAATTTAAATCACACGTTTTAAAACCTCTAAACATGAGAGCGTGCACAAGACAACAGTTAAGCGATGATGCATTACAAGTATTTAGGAACTTTGACAATATTAGCTAGAATGGCCTGACCTGGTAGTTGTAGAAGGGCTGATTGATTACGCCAGCGATTGCTTTGCCTTTATAAGCGATGCCTATCAGCACGGTCACATGGTCCAGGAGTCCTGACAACACACAAACACACGCCATTCAGATTAGACACTTCGCATAATTTGCATACTTGGATTTACAACAGCATTTCCTCTACAAGATTTTTTTGAAAATATAGACAGATTCCTGAATGAAAGCCAGTGCAATGATTGATATGAGGAAAATTACATTTTCAGTAATTTGGTTATTTATTGATAATAATATGATGTGTTGGTACAGTTGAAAAAGTAGGTTTTTACAGCTATGTAGTTAATTGCTATAATATTTACATGTAGATCAGAATTAAAAAGTTATCTGCAACATAAGAACTTTACATTAAGACACAATTTCTGTGAAAATGTACAAGCAAGGAAAACCAATGGCATGTGGAAAACATACTGTGGGTTAGAAAATAAATATTTTAGGATCGTTTTTTGATAAACGGTTGACTTTAATTTGACTTTGAATATTTTCTTATTTTCTACAGTCAGTATAAAAGTGTAACTATTACCAGTACTGTGATTGTACAATATAACTAATCTTTTTTACACTATAATATATTGCTGTGCAACAAAGAAATGTGTAAAAGACACACTGAGCTACGGGTTAATGAGGCTCAGTAAACAAATGATAAGTCAATAGAAGCCGATAGTCATATTTGTGCTCCTGTTGAACAAAACAGGGCAGAATTGACAACAAGGGTGTGGTGAAGACAAGATTGGAAATCAAAATAGGTTAAGGTTCGGCGTACTTGTTGGAGAGCTGTGGGTCGCGCACCAGTTCACAGAGACAACTGGACTGTTCAATATGTATGCAGCTGAAGCACAAATACAGACAAGGGAAGAGGGTGGAAGAAGAAGGGGGGGCAGACAGGAAGATAGTGCGGGTGGGGTGAGAAAGGGAGGGAGAAACAGAAAGGCAGATAGACAGAAAGAGAGAAAGAAAAATAAAGAGAGAGAGAGAGAGATTAAAGCCGGCTAGTGGATCAAGGTAAGACAATGTGACCATATGAATCAGAGGTCCCCCAGGAACAGAGAAATGAAATTGCATGTGTGAGCAGATGAATTATAATTTCTGTTCAGAATATTATGTCCCGATTTAACCTTTACTTAAAAGTGCTAAAAAGTCAATTATACAACGTAGGGTATTATACCACACGGCTGGTAAATTCCCAGATCCGATTGCTCAGGTGTCAATTCCATTTCTCCAACAGAAGCTCTGTCAGCACTGCCATTCACCAGCTAAATTACAGGATTCAAATAATGCAGGGGCTCCATCCCAAATCGCAAACTACTTAAATATGTTCTACATTTCAGTAAGTACATACTTCTCGACCAGTAAAAAAAAGCATGTTGTTATAGCATGGTTACAGGTAGTATGACTGAAATGTTTTTACGTGCTTTCCGCCACTTCCGGATATGATGTCGTCTTTCCTGTGGCCTCATGGGACAGTAAAGTGTCCATCGTATGCATACTTCAAAATCCGTTCAGAAGAAGTAGGTCATCCGGAAACTTTTCGTGTTCTGGGTTCGTACATACTACTTGTCTCGCATACTTCGTTTGCCTACTATCTAGTATGAAAGTATGCGATTTAGGACAGGGCCAGAGCAACTAAACTCACACCACATCCTAAAGGTAGTTTAGGTTTGGTACTGCAGTGTGTTTCCTGCTTCACATCAGCTTTTACAAAACCAACCATTTTACAGTTTTATTCTTATTGACGGCATTTGGCAGACGTCCTTATCCAGCGCGACTTACATTTATTTTATTTATACAACTGAGCAATAAGGGGTTAAGGGCCTTGCTCAGGAGCCCAGCACTGGTAATTTGGTGGTGGTGGGAATCGAACCCCGATCTTCCAATTAGCAGTCCAACACCTTATCCTCTGAGCCACCACTTTTTCCCAACATTTTTGTTAATCTATCTTGTTAGTCTTAAGTTCGAGTACAGGGCAAGGAAGGAGAGTCTGGTGGGAGAATGTTTATAGCTACTATTTTCTATCTGATGAAACAATTTTCCCTTTAATGGCCCCTTGATATTAAACCTAGTTTTAATAAGCAGGAAGGGGAATTTACTATAGCAGCACCCTTTTTACATGTTTTATTGCATATGTGTGTGTGTAGCATGCATTACATTGTTACAGCATGTACACGGACACATCCAATATCTCCAGTTAGACCACCTATGCAACATTAAAGATTCAACAAATAGACCCAATGAGGCAGGAAGACACTCTTAATAGTCCATTAGAGGACACCGTGCTCACACACAGAAAAACCCAAGTACACACTCATCTACAAAGGGACAATTGATCATTGTAAACATTTACCATTAGTGGAGACTTAAAGATTTGGACTGTGCTGTGTGCCGAGGTGCTGATGTGAGCTATGAGTTATTGTACAGATAGAGATGGTGGTACAGTCTCACCTTCTGTGTATTCTTTAGTGCCATCTAGAGGATCGACCCACACAACCAGCTGAGAAACAGAAACAGAACGGATTTTAACTTTACACTGACATAATTAGGTCACTAAGACCTTAAACACCTTTTAAGAACAAGTTAATGTTAAAGGAGGTGTCAAGTTCGGGCAGATATAATGACCTACTGGATCATTTTAAGGTTGTTTTTTCTTCGTTAATAAATTTCCATAGACTTTTTACTGCATGTTTTTCACACTGCAGGATTGTGCAATACACAGTTTAAAGATTAACAGACTTTTGTGTGTTTGAGTAAGCTTTATAACACGTCCACCAACTTCCGTGTAAAGGGGTGAGGATAATCACAGATATAACTTCCAAACACAAACTCCAAGTTTCCAGCAAACAATAACAACAAGTATGCACTTACAGTTCTTAGACTGGCCAGACCTCTAACTTATAACTGCCTTTTTATGAGTTTACCTCCTCCTCCTTTAACGTGCTGTATTCATCAGGACATGGATTTTGTAAAATTCCATCATGCTGGCCGGTCTCAATCAGGTCCTCTTCAACTGCCTCATCAGGCAGATCCTAGAGGGAAAGTATAAGAAGGAAATTATGCATTTTGTTATTAGGTTTAGAGAGAGTGTAGCAGTAAGAGAGACTCACACGCAGGATTACGTGTCAAAAAGTTTCAAAAGGACGGAACAGTTGACGTTTGTCAACTTAGATTGTTAGAATAATCGTTGGAATAATAATAGATAAATAAATGGCAGTTGTATCAAGTGACTTGTATCATGATATTTAACACTTTGTGGACAATAATTGTATAATAATAGGACATCCTGAAAAAAGGCATTTCTTCATTTATTTATCTTCTATACCTGCTTATTTCCTAGTTCGGGGTCACAGGGATCTGCTGGAGTCTATCCCAGCTGTCTCTGAAAGGGCGAAAGGCAGGAAGGGTACACCATGTGCTGGTCCATCACAGGGACACACACACTCACTTCTATGGGCAATTTAGAATCATCTATCAGCCTAACATACATGTTTTTGGACTGTGGGACGAAACCCTGTATGTTACACAAGCACGGGGAGAACATGCACACAGAAAGGCCCCTACCCGGAAATCGAACCCGGGACCTTCTTGCTGTGAGGCAACAGAGCCACCGTGCTGCCTAAAAGGCATATCATTTTATTCAGATGTTGACAGATGCTGAAGAAAACGCACAAACCATAATCAACTAAACATCCTTCAAAAGAATTGTTTAGAGAAAGATGATTTCAGCAGGGTAATAAATTACAACTGTATACTTTTCTGAAATATTGCCGGTATATTTATTTGTAATCATTATAAAAACACTGACAGATAAATGATCATACTTGCACTGTAGATTTTACTGTTTTGGACTTCTTGAATATTTTGCACCGCTACTTTGTCACTACATTTTTTAATAATTCGCACTACAGAATTCATTGTACCTTTCTGGTATGTAGCAAACACTATTTTATTCCACTGTATAATAGTCTAAGACTAATTCTAGTATATTCATGCTTTTTAACCGAATGAATCCGATCGACAGTTTTATCAGTAGCTTATCCACAGCTACAATTTAAGTTTCATCTTAACTAAAATTTTTGCTCTTTAAACCTTTTTTGGCTTATAATCGAAACGCAAACTAATATCCCACCCCTCACTTTAAAGCTGTGCAAAGGTTTAGTGGTTTAATTGGTGCAGTTGAGGAGCATTTATAAAGTAAAATTAGGCAAAAAAAATGCTTCAGGAAGATTAGTTTTAGCACACACACACACACACACACACATATACACACACACACACACACACACACCTCCTCTCCGATGATGGTGATTTTTGGGAAGCTCTTAGAAAGAGAGGCACATATACTCTTCTGAGCCAATCGGTCTGCCAGTGTTTGTAGGTCATTAACCCCAGTCTGAGACGGGAAAAGACAGATTATATCAAATAACAAGATTCAGTCAAGATCTGTGTTATGCAAGGTCGAAAAACTGTGTATTACTAGTTAATTGATGGCCAGCCAGAAAAATCACATAACAAAACAAGATAAATACTAAAAAAGGCAGCACACATTAAAAGTATTATTTTAAATTTCCCTCCAGCATGTGCAGTGTTTTACCCAGTACTGCTCCTACTAAACTGGTGTATTGTACTCTAAATCAATTCAATACCCGGTGAAGACTTTCTGACGGCAAGCGGTCCGAGATGGAAGCTCACCTTCTCAACGATTCCCAGTTCGCCACTGTGCAGCACTTTCCTTACAATTGCTCCTGCTTTCTCAGCCACAGCGTAGGACGAAGCCAGCAGCCGCATTACCACCACTGTGCTGCCCGACGCCATAGCTGCCATAAACACAGACATACAGAGACATTAGTGTCCATCTGAGAATTTGGTGACTGAGAGTCATGGTGACAATTTTGCAGCGTGTTTGCAGGCTTTTTAATAGATAAGCAGGATTAGAGCTGCAGTTAAACAGGTGTATAAACAGGTGTATAAACAGGTGGATCATTAAAACGTGTGATTTATAGGATTTTTTTTTTCTCACTTTAGCTTTTTGGGGTCCTGAGATAACAGAATATCTGATCAAGATTTTTACACCTCATAAAACACTGACCTGTGTGTTGCATTATTATATTTATTCTCCTAACTGTCTGTCTGTTTTTCAGTCTGTCGATTTTCTGTCTGTCTGTCTGTCTGTCTGTCTGTCTGCCTTAAAAGTTATAAAATAGAAGCACACAGTGTTTTTTTGTTAAATGATAATATTAATGTGCAAGACATTAATATTATCTTTAAATCTATACGAAAAAATTCCAGCTTATCTTACAGAAAATAAAGTTATTAAATGTTTTTAAGGCCAAATGTGTGTGTGTGTGTCCTGAATACCCAAACTATTCATTCATTAAACATTCGAAACTAAAGTTAGCGTTACCTTAAGAATCACACACAAAGATTAGCTTTGTTTTATAAAAAGTATTAACTCACAGACTCTGTATTAAATCTCTGCACACAACAAGAATTCAAAGTCCAATTTAAAGCGTAAAATGTAGACATTGACGAATAAAGTGAACTGAAAAGCGGCGTGACATATCTTTCTATCTACCTGCTTTCGTACTTCTTCCGCATTCATAAGGCGGGATATATAACAGCTGTCCAATAACAAAAAAGGTTCGAATAAACTAGCCAATCATTGAACAAGAGGAGTTCCTATACTGGCGTATTACATAACAGGAGCCCGGAATAGTTACAAAACAAATTTATAAATTAAATGTATAATTGAATAATTGTATAATATTTTTTATTATTATTATTCAGTTATAGAGAAATACGGGTTTGTGTAGCGCAGAAGTTTTTTTCTCCCAACTGTACTATAAAATTGTTATTTTATTTGAAACGTTTTAACGCGGTGCGCACTGCTGACATCTTCTGGCGAAAGGTTGAATAGCTCTGCTTTTTGCGTCTCAGATATTTAAATAAATATTCTTTCCTAGCTTGTTAAGTAATAAATCCACTGATTCGGACACCGAATGTATAAACAAGTGTTTTATGTGGTCGTTACATTTAGAAATTCTGTCAATAAATTAGTCTAAATAAAATAGGAATTTTAAAAGGGGACAAATTAAACAGGGGATAGCGTTTGGGATTGAAGTAACCGTTTTTAATTTTAATAACAGTTTATTTTCTGTAGTATGACCTGGATTTTATAGCTGATAAATATATATATATCAGAATTTAATTACCTTTGTTGCACAGATAATTTTTCCCTTGATTCTCTGTTAGTCAGATGAATAAATACGGTAATGCAACACGCAGGATAATGTTTGGGTGCGACCCACATTCTCCCTTTGCTTTTACAAAAATATTTTAATTAATATAAAGCAATCGATTATTGTGCGAAACCGATTGCGTTGTTATGGCAAACAAATAAATGTATTTGTGACATCATTTGTATTTTTAATGCAACCGTAAAACGTTAGTGTCTAACGTCAAATCACTACTTATTACAATTTATACCTAAAGTTTAATTGCGCATCTAGGATATCATTAAGGTAAGCAGTTTAAGTTTATTTAAAGCAGATCTAAATTTCTACTTATAACAAAAAGTACAAAATAATTAATTCGGCATAATTTTATAAGTTGTTTTCCTTCGAGCAGCAGTTACGATCTTACGCCTGTAGATGCCGCTCAAGCGCAATAATTATACAAGCAACATACCATACAGATTTCATACTGCATTCAAACATTTTAAATAGAGACTAAAGAAAGAAAGAAAGAAAGAAAGAAAGAAAGAAAGAAGAAAAAAGAAAGAAAAGAAAGACAAGAAAATCTTGATACTTTTTTAATTCTATCTGTTTAAAAATGTACGAAAGAAAGAAAGAAAATCTTGATACTTTTTAAATGTTATCTATTTAAAAATGTACACAAGAAAGAAAAAGGATGGAAGGATGGAAGGAAAGGAAGAGGGAAATGTTTGGATACTTTTTGAATTCTATCTATTTAAAATGTAAAAAAGAAAGAAAAAAAATAATTAAAAAGAAAGGAAGGAAAGAAAGAAAATCTATTGTAACTTAAACTTAAATTTAATCTATTCAAAAATGAAAAAAAGAAAGAAAGAAAGAAATGAATAAAGAAAGAAAGAAAATCTTTTGATTCTTTAGAAATTTGATATATTTAAAAATGTAAAGAAAAAGAAAAAAAGAAAAGAACAACCTCATTTCCTTTGTCTTTAAACGTTTTGTTTCTTTGCTTTATACCAGAGTAACCATAGTAACCCGAACCGTTCGAAACGCAAAACAGTTTTGTAGTTGTGATCTTTTTGATTTTTTTGGTACATTAATACTTGTAAAATTTTATGGTATTAAATTTATTCAATGGGCTAAATAACCTAAGCATGAATCAGGTGCCCTGATGTTGATTGAAAGACCTGATATGCATATAGAGAGAATATATAATAAGAATAATGTTCATTTTTATTATTATCATTAATATCATTATTTTTTTCTTTTATGCTTACTTTATTAGCTTGTCGTGGCTAATTTCATTGCACAGCTTATAGAAACATATATAAAGAATGTTTTAGATTAATATTTTGGTAAGGCACAGCACATACCGACCATAATGACACATACCATAGAACATAACTGTTTAAATTTTACAAAAATGTCTTATTTTTCAACGTGATTAAGCAGTTAATAGCAGAATGACTGTAATTTATCAATTTACATTTATATAATCAAATTCAGACATCAGTTTTGTTAGTGTTAAAGACTTAACACACTTTCTCCACAGATTAATGAAGCCCACTAAAAAGCCGTCCAAAAGCCCTTCTGCTAATGTGCCATCCCATTTGGAATCCTCAGCAAAGAAAATGGTAATATGAATTATTATTAATTTGAGTAATATGCCAAAACATTATAATGTAAGAAGACATTTACTCACAGGACATGATATACATTTTAAAACATAGGCTGCCGAAAAGCAGTGATGCTGCAGTGACAGGAAATATTCATGCACAGACTCGAAATATGACTTTCTTTATTTGGCCTAAAAAAAAGGAATACATATATACTAGGCAAATATACTAGGCAACATTTTAAAAAATATTAAATAGATAACATTTTTAAAAATAGTATTAAAAGATTTTACGATCACGGTTTGTAAAACACATTAAAAAAATCTTTTTAAATGGTTTAGGTAATGGAAGTGATGTCATTTATCAGGCTATGCATAAAATGCACAACACAATTATAACATTTATACAACAACAAACAATTTACAAGAAATTTACCTGGTAAATTTAAAGCTTAAATTAAGATAGCATATATCTAGAAACTGCTTTAAAAGTTTTTTTTAATGTATTAATATTCCAATAAGAAATTATTTATTGCGTCTAAATAACCCGTAGCTATAATAATATTATTTTGTCAAAATAGGCAAAATTTAAAGAGGCAAGGGAAAGCCGAAGAACTCTTCTGACAGCTGCTCACCAGTACATTATTGAGGTGTTGGCTTCTGCCCTGGGCCTGGAGGATACCGTGGCTGAAGAGTTTGTTCTAGATTCACCATCTGTAAGTTTAAGGGCTGATAAAGTGCTCTCTAGTGGCAGATGCTGGCATAGCAATGGTTCAGAACTCGGCCAACAAATATATCTTGGCTCATTTTTTATTGTAGAACATTTTGAGTTCTAGATCTTAACATGCATCAACTTATCAGGATAATTATTTCTTTTATTAGTTAGCAGCGTTTGATGACTTCTTTGCCAAGGGTGGAGCACAAGCTATTGCATTTGCATACCAAGAATCTAAAGTACCAGGAATAGGTATGATGATTCTGCGAGTTTTCTTTAGGCTAATATATAAATTATATGCCATATACTGTACCATATACCGTACATATGTATGCCAATTATATGGTATATGGTATATAAACTATACAGTATATGGTATATACATTTATAGTATATAATTATAATTCATAATTTTCTTCTTCTTAAAAATGTTTTAGAATGTGGTCGCACTTTTCCTGGCACTGAAGAGGGAGCCAAAATGTTGCGTCTAATTCTGGCAAACATCAAACAAACTATTTTTACTGGACGTTGTTTTTTTTTCACGAGAAGCAATGTGGATTCTGCCATCAGTGCAAAGACAATTCATCAGGTGAGTCACTTTATTCTTTCACACCAGCCCGCATTTCTGTAGTAAACTGAGCCGACATTAGAACTAACCTGCGCTGCGTTCTTCTAGGAGATCGCCCTTGTCGAGCTCGATGCCTCAGGAGGTGTTCTAAGGGGACAGCGAGAATTGTTATCAAAGATATATCTACCTGCAGTTAGTGCAAATGAGGACTGGGGCATCCTGTCCAACACTGACGAGGGAGAGAAAATCAAGAAGGCTTTTACAAGTGCTATATCTAATCACATTGACTTCCTGGAGGGTAGGTGTAACATTATCCCTCCATTTTTTAGTTACTTTAGCAATAAAAAAAAGAAGTCAAATGGCATAGAAAAATCATGGAATAATACTTTTATTACTTTTATTTTAAGTACGGAAATAGAATCAGGAATCTAAGCAGAAAATTAGTTCACTTACTGCTATATAATAATGTTCAGGTTAAATTGCCAACTATTGTTTACTAGTGCAGTACTTAGTACTAGTTAATTATTTCGTTAATTGATTTTTACATAGTCTTTACATTAGGAACAAATCCAAACAAATGTGGGGAAATGGTTGAGGTGTTAGACTACCAAGCTGAAGACCCACGATTGATTCCCAGCACCACCAAGCCACCACCGTTGGGCCTCTGAGCAAGCCCCTTAATCCCCAATTGCTCAGTTGTATAACAGGACGCTCTGGAAAAGAGTGTCTGCCAAAATGCTGCAAATGTAAATGTAAATCCTCCTTTGCCAGGGTGGAAAAGGGGGAGGTGGGTGATACAGCATGTAAGAACCTGTGTACACTATGTTGAGTTTGTGGACACTAGACCATCACAAACACATGTGATTGTAAACATCTTATTCCAGATTTACTTCTTGTTTTGCTGTTCATTCTTCTTCTTGTTTTCTACTACAAGTTAAAGCTTGAATGGGAGATATGTGTTTGTTCAGCTACAGTAGTGTTAATGAGATCAGGCACTAATATCAGGTAAGAAGGTCTGTGGTGCAGGCGCCGTTCCAGTTCAGTCACGTTTTTCCAAGCCAATGATAACACGCCATGTCTCAATGGGACCTAGGGGTTTTGTGCACTAGAGTTATGTCATGCTGAAACTGTGTTTGAGTCTCTTATTTAATTGAAGGATTATTATAATGCTACGACATACAAATACATTCGAAACAATTTTAGCATTTTAGCAAAATTTTAAGGAGAAAAAAAATGAATTTGATGGTGAGGTGTGGTGTGGTGTATGTTTAAAATAGTTGGTTCCTTATAAATCCAGTCTAATCTTCAGATCTAATGGAAGGTAGACTGGTTTCCACAGAGACAAAGAAGTAAGAAAAATTACTTAGACACTTTTTGCATTAGCTCAACACCATTAGAGTCATTTTAAACTCTGCAAAAGAAAAGTTCATTTGTTAACTTGAGAACACAACAGTTACACTTAGGTGCAGACCAAAAGAACTCGTATGACACTATTTGAATGATTGAGCTTGGCAGGGTTCTATTCATGGTCTATTAGCAGTCAGAAAGCTGCACTGGTCCTAAAACAATCCAACTAAACTAAATGCTATGTGTGTTTTGGGTTGCTGACCTTGATACCCAACTCCGATTTTTTTGATGACCCGCTTACATCATCTTTTAAAACTGGCCTGTATCTGATATCTGCATTTACACTATACAAGGAAAAACAGCATAGACTAGATGTACTGACCTATATATATATATATATATATATATATATATATATATTTTTTTTTTTTTTTTTTTTTTTTTTTTTTTTTGTTACAAGACAAAACAGATTTTAAGTGAACAGAAATAATAAATATCAAAACACATAGGTGTGCCAAGTTATATATACTGTCCACCTGAGTTGACACCATGCACCACCGTGTCGTTCGAATGCCATTGACAGGTGAAAATCCAATCTGTTTGCTTACATCACAGACGTTTATGCATGTATCAGACTCATATCAGATTTTTTTCAGCATATAAATGAGGCCTGAAACCGATCGGAAAATATCAGAATTCATGTGCTTTTTTTCAGCTTACAAAGAAAAGATATAGCAACAAAGATATCTATATTTGATTTGTGCCACATTGGAGGAAAAAATAGGAACTGGGTCCCTTGATACATGTGGTGTAAATGTGTCCAAAAAGAAAAAAAAAAATCAATGTACTGCACCAAATTCCAAAAGACATCAACCTTCGCCTACAGTTTTTTGTTCTGATTTATTCTGCAGAAGCTCAGATGATGATAGAAAGTATCAAGCTGTCAAAGGCCTCCGGTATTGACTTCTCCAGGTTTGTGACCGTCGAGGATATGAAAGCAGCAGGTGAAGATGTGAACCTGATGCGTAAATATGAGAAAGTTCTGATGATGTGGTACAAAGAAATTGATCAGGTGCCACCTTTATTTCATTTTCAACAGACAGTATTTGGAAAAAAACATCTATTTCATTACAAGAAATATATCGCAATACATTGATCTCTCTCTTATTTTATTTTTTGATGAAGTGATACAATTTATGTACATTTCCTGTGTCTATCTAATTATCTACCGATCTACCTAAATATCTGTGGATTAATGAACTTCCTAAACACGTCACTATCTGATAAGCCAGTCTGTCCGTCGATGCTTCTATTTAAGTGTCTACAACCATATTATTATTAAGTGGTACTACATTTTAGCGTCCTAGCCTAATAAGGGTTCCTGATAATAGCATTAAAATTAAATAATAACCAATCAAAATGTTAACACTAAGAGTGAAACATCTCACATTTTAGGTGCTTACAAAAAGTGATCAAATAAGAAAAGAGAATGAAGCATTAGGAATTTTAATCGAACTGAAACACTGGAAGAAAATGTGTGCTGAATTCAGTTCTGTCATCGAACAAACGAAAGGAGCCGAGTTTAAAGCCGTGCTGAATTTCCTGTCTGCAAACGCATCAAAGAAAATAAAGGTAAGTGAACACCGGGTGGTCAATAATAAAGCTTGTTTTTTTGTATTTGATGTTTGTGGGTTTTTGTTCTGCAGATTTGGCAGGATTTGGAAATCAGATTGACGGAACACTTAAACGAAGCGAAGGACAGTGTCAAACTTCTGTCCATTCTGGAGAAAAACTGTCAGCCTCTTTACAAATTTAATCCAGTAGGTGTTGGTCTACTTTTAACGTTTATGATTTGGGTGATTTATTAATCTATAATGAATACTTGCATTTGAAATGCAGATTGCCATGGCAAAAACTCTCCAGTTAATCACAGACCTCATCTTTGCAATGGGATATGTCTCAAGATTTTGCAGTACCCCTGAAAGGATTACTTTATTATTCATCAAGGTAAATTTATTAATGTAGTTTCCATAGTTTAATTTTTTTTTCATCGAATCTTTTATTTTATAATGGAAATAATCCTGAACAGGTTACGAACCTGATGCTGACAGGCTGCAGTGCGTACATCACCGATAATGGTAGCTCTCCAATATGGGAGCAAGAAACGGAAGTCTTAATAAAGAAAATACAGGTAAGACAATACAGTAATTAAGTCGTTACGTACGTCCTAAGATGTAGCAAAAATACAGTAATCGTTAAAAATTATAACAATAATTCTAAGATAATTTTTTTAGATAACAGTCTCTAAATATTTCATAACAACAAAACCTAAACACTTAATGGAAAACTTAGAGTGTAAGAAAAATAAGAATGATAATAAGAATTATAATAAAGAGATATGTAAGAAAAGGGGAAAGAGAATGCTCGGCTAATGACTATTGATTCACAAAACCCGTTCACCAAACTCGGTCCTAGAGGGTCGGCGTCACGCAAGACTTAGCTACAATCCCAATCAAACTTCCTGAACTAGCTAATCAACGTTTTTCTAAATAAACGTGAAACTTACATGTAGGTCTTTCGAGGCAAGTTAGCACTAAACTCTTCAGGACACCAACCCTGCAGGACGAACTGGTGACTTTTGCTATAAATTATAAAAATGTCTTTTATTTATTTATAAATATAAAACATTTAAATTGTCACCCACCTGCTCTGGTAAGCTAAATAATAAATAGCTCTTGTAAGCTTCTGATAGAGGGTTTAAAAAGAAGTGAACCGTGAAAGAATTAAATTGGCTAAAATTGTTTAGCTAACGAAAAAACTGCTAGAAAAATTTTCAACCAAGAACATTTGTTTTTTTGGGTCTTCAGTCAGATTAAGAGTTTTCTAATTTACTAACTTTGTGTAAACCCCTTTTTGTACGTCGCTCTGGATAAGAACATCTGCCAAATGCTGTAAATAAAAAATGTCCCACAGGTAAATGTATTTAAATTTGTGGTTTTGTAAAAAAAAAAAAAAGGACTGTATGTACCTACTCCGGGAGTACCAGTCCTGCTTCTACAAGACGAGGGAAGAGACACTGAAACAGATGGCTGCTGGAAAATCCATCGAGGTGTCAGGAAAACCCATTTTTGGCAAATTTAGGAGATTCTGCCAAAGGCTAGAGAAGGTAACTCATTGTTTTTAATATGCTTAAATATGTCTTGGTTAACAAGACTAGAATGATCTATTTGTTTTCCAGATATCTCAGTTGATGACAACCGTGAAAATATTCTCCTCCCTCAGCCACGCCAATATCGAGGGAATCGATTTTCTAGCAGAAAAGTTTCAAAACATTTACATTAACGTAAAAAAAGACCAGGAGAACATGCTGGATCATGGGAAAAAAGCGTTTGACGACGAATTTGCAGAGTTCACCTCAGAGATAAACAACCTGGTGGTAATTTGCGCTTTTTGCACTAGTAACTATTATAATCAGTAAAAGATAATGCTTAATAGTTACGTTGTGTTTTACATTATTGTACAACCTACAAACATTACCTTTCTTTTCAGCTTCAACTAGAAGATTTTATGAGTTCAAGTATTTCCAAGAAACGGTCATTTCTTCATGCCCTATACCTTTTACAAAGGTACTTGTGATATCATAATGTCCTTAAGCTGCAGTGTTATTTTTGCTCTGTAGCTATAGACAAGTGATTAGCAATATAGCATTAGCAATATGGACACTAAACATGCCTAAATCCTGATGTGTCCTCAATATGACACAATAGCTCAATATTAAAATGTTAATTATATGCCGTCATTTACACCTAAAAACGATGTACATAACTATAAAAACTTTATAGCGATAATGTTTAGAGAGGTTTATATGTGTCAGATGAGATTAAAAATGTAAAAAACACAGACACATAGCTTATTTGCTGTGTATTGACAAGGGCCTCACGATATAGGACATGGGTCACGATACAAAATATCACAATACACTGTAATACAATACATATTGCAAACAAATACAAAGCCGGAGTTATTTTTTCCGCAATGTTTGTTTCTAAGACAAGGATCCGTATGTGTCGGCGACAACTACAGGAGTGGAGGAGAAAGTTATTAAACATTTTCTGGGGGTTTAAATTAAATATTAACATAAATCTGAATCAGTTAAAACGTCATTTAAATATGCATCGTGTAAAATGTATAATAATTAATAATATAATTGAATACAAGATATGTATAAAAAAAAATATCAATTATAATATCAAATTATAAAAATTAGCTGTACCGATGATTTTACACAGCCCTAGTGTAACATAGTATAGGATAAATGCATCTAATTCCAAAAAATTACTAGAAAAATATGTCATATATATATATATATATATATATATATATATATATATATATATATAATATATATATATATAGGCTAACATGGTAAGGGTACTGAGTTGTTGATTGGAAAACCAGGCAGATCTGGGTTCAAGCCGCACTGCAGCCAGTCTGCCACTGTTAGTTTCTTGAGCAAGACCCTTAACCCTTCCTGCCCCAGGGGAGCTGTATCATAACTGAGCCTGCTCTCTGACCCCAACTTTCTAAGCTGAGATATGTGAAGAGACTAATTTCACTGTGCTGTAGAGTAAATTTGACAAATAAAGACATTTACATTAAAACCAGACTTGATGAAATTTGACTGCTTCTGTATTTGTTTCACAGGTTCCAAAAACTTAACATTCCCCGTCTGCAAGTGGAAATCTCAAAGAATTACAACCTTATCCTGAAGCGCTTCGTCTCAGAACTTGAACGTGTACGAAAGGTAACTGCACGAGTTTGTAGGAGATTTCAAGCTAAAACAGCCAGCTAGAAGAAGTGGGGTTGAAATAATAGTTTTGTTGTTTATATTGGTAGCACTACGAGTTCAACCGAGAAGATCCTCCTCTATGCAGAAACATGCCTCCAGTGGCTGGCAGAATTCGCTGGGTCAGGAATCTGTTAAATAAGATACAGGAGCCCATCAGAAACATTGAGGTGAACCCTGAAATTAAGTTTCCATGAGATAAATGTTTAGGTTCAGTAGGTTAAGAAAAAGGCTAAAATCTACCTTGAAATATGTTCAAGGTTTAAACAAGATTAACCTTGTTAGAATAAGTCCACACTTTAATCCTGACTGTCACAGGAAGCAGTTTCAAAAGTACTGCCCAAAAAATAACATACAGGAAGCATTTAAAAATACTTTTACAAAACTTCAATAAGTATTTCATGTTTTTGACATCAGGACGTTTCATTTTAGTAACTACAAGAGCAATAAAAGGAGGGATCTTTGGAGGCCTTGCTCAGGGTAACTTTGTGGTACTGGGAATCAAACCCTGATCTTCCAATTAGCAGTCCAACACCTTTATCAATGTGCTACTACTTCCACTTCATTTACGTTATGTAAATGATTTGTTAGTTGAAGTGCGTTGCTGCAAAATCGGTCATTTCTTTCATAGACAATTATTTCGGGAATGAGTTGGTATACAAACATCAGCCTCTGGTAATATAAATCATCAGTTCGTAAAAGAGTGAAACACTAAATTTCTTTGCTGTAACAAAATGTTATTTCTATCTAAATGTACTAATTTTTAAACAATCTTTTCTTTCCTTACAACATCTAATAAATTCCTACCGCGAACAGAGAAACTCGGACATCTTGACTACAACTCCGGACAAAGAAGTCGTGCAACTGTACCACAAAACCGCTGCTGAGTTTGCAGAGTTTCAGAAATATCACCACAGGGTTTGGCTGAAGGAAGTTGCAGAACTGAGGGAAAGTAAGTCTTTACCGTCTCTCTTAAGTGTACATGTTGAAGTGATGCAAATCACGTAAAGAAATGATTCTAACCAAATTTTCTTTGTAAAAGCCCTGCAGGTGGCCTATCCTAAAATTCAAGAACTGTTAGTAAGCCTTGCACCTAAAATACAAGAGGTCTACCAAGAAACCAAACTGATGCAGAAAATGGGACTGCACATTTCCGAGCAGGCTGTGTGGATCTCCTTAAAAGCTGCACAGTTGTAGACGGATAAAATGAAGATCTGATAGTTATTGTGTTAGTTTATGTCATATGCTGTATATCACAAGATTATTGATTTCTTGAGTCTGATGTTTCTATACAACATGCTTCATCCACAGGGACCTGAATGTAAGACACAGCTAATTGAAATAAACATACTATTTTGGCGACCTGCTAAGTTTTCCCTTTTGTCATGCATAAAAAAGGTATAAATTTCTTGTTTTAGCTCAATTTTTTTCTTATCACAAAAAACATAAAGCATGTGGATGGGACGACAGTAGTGGGGCTGATCCTGGACATACAGAAAGGGGGTAAAACTTCTTCTCTTGTCATGTCAAAAAACAGCTACCGACGCTTATGTTCCTTGTGGCGGTAGAAGGGGCACAGCTTAGTCTATCAATCCTTACTACCTCCTATAAATGCCCCATACAAAGTATGAAATAAATAATGTAATGCAGAAAGTTTAAAGATAGTGCTGAGGACAACTAAAAAACACATTTCCCAATAAGGCTGCCTGGGAAAAAAGGCCCCCCCTCACCCTGTTGCCGTTTTCCCGATCCTGCCCTCTAGAAGGGATACCAGGGAGCTGCACAGGCTTAGCACTTAATGGAATAATTCACTTCTGCACCCAAGGATTAAATATGCAATACTAAACCCTCACCGACTCTGACTTAAACAATTCTTTGTAGTGTTTCAGTTTCTTTTAACACTTTCTTTTAAATTGATCTTAAACACATCATGTTTGATATGTCATTTATTTTTATTTAGTTTTCATTACATTGACAGCATTTAAAAAAAAAAGCTCTTTTCCAGAGGTCCAGTCAGATGCTTTGCAATATTATTCCACTTTGCATATTTGTTGTGCAGGTTTAGAAGACAATAAATTATACTGCACTACATATACACTGTTTTGATCAAACACACACATATATATATATATATGTGTGTGTTCAGAAATATATTAACAAGTATTCAGAACCAAGTATTGCAACCGAGTCTTAGTCCGACCTCATACTTCAAAAATAATTGTAGGCCATGGATTGTGGGTTAAAGAAGAACAAAAGATTTAGCATAATAAAATGTAAAAATAAAATTGTATAACTTTGTGGAATTACATGCATTTGTTACATACTAATGACATTGCAGCACACAAAACATCTGAATTTGTGCAGTGTTTTTAGAATTGTTTCAACACACAAACTAGTGTATGTAAAAGTAGAGAAGTGAAGTAAAATCCTTCAGTTTCATTCTTTTCTGAATTTTAGTCTCCAATGTTACAGTATCCAAAAGAAAATAAAGACATTTTTCCAGTTGTACAATTTTTGGATTCAAGGGCCCTTTTTGGACAGTAACGACTCATTACTGACACACAAAAAAGAAATAAATAAAGTAAACATTATACATATATATACATACACACACACACACACACATATACATATAATTTTTACCTAATTCACGCTTTTCCTTAAATCAGATATTACTATTCAGATTATCAATAACAGATCTACTTTAACTTATCAAATGATTTTTATTTTTAGCCTTAAGGGACATTAACAAATAAGGGACAAATCCTGATTCAGTCACATTTGTTTTTATCCTAATAAACTGGCTATCCACATTAATTAAGATTTTAGCTAATATTCACAAGCCTTAATTTCTCTACTTTAATATATGCTTCAACTTTATTTCCTGTATCGCATGGAATTGTCTCTCTGTGTGTAGTGTTGTTTCCTGAAATAGTTGACATCTTTTTGTAGGGTGAAATAAACAATTCAGTTATTTTTTCTCTGAAGCCAGTATGGGAGTTTGTCGGTAGTGTTACGTAGTCGCTCGGTTGTTTAATGGTCTGTAACCCATCTCTCCCTCCAGCTGTTCTGCAGTGAGTGTACCCAGGATGGGCTGGCAGTCAGGATTGAACACTGAATAGGCGCTCAGTTCACCAGGCCTTCTCGCCGCTGGACTCCGCAGACCTTCATAGAGCCAGTAAAACAGAGACAGGAGAAAGAAGGGCAGCCCAAAGTCCAGCTCAGAGAAGAGTCCCAGCAACACAAGCCACAGTAACACCTTCAGCAAAGTTAGATTAGTAACTGCCAAACGATGCACACCGAGCCAGCGGCCAACAGCACTGTCCAGCAACCAGTCTCTGTTCTCCTAAGAAATAATTCACTAATTTTAGTCAGATCATCATAAAACTTTTGATTACGCAGACATATCTAGACAGTCTGCCTTTCAAGTTGCATTTTTTAGGTTTTCAGCAAATTTATTAAAAGTTATCTGCAAACATCAGAGCCAAACAGGAGCTTTGAGGATGGATTGCGACTCTGCTTCACTGACTCGAGGCTACAGTTTACATCACGTTTGATCACCATTACTAGAAGACGTAATAACGGAGATGGGGATGGGTTCTCACTTGAGTCTGGTTTCTCTCAAGGTTTCTTCCTTGTTTTAGATCGGGGAGTTTTTCCTTGCCACAGTCACCATCGGCTTGCTTATTAGGGACAAACTTACATTTACATTTTACAGCATGTGGCAGACACTCATATCCAGATCGACTTACATTTATCTCTTTTATACAACTGACCAATTGCGGGTTAAGGGTCTTGCTCAGGGGCCCAGCAGTGGTGGCTTGGTGGTAAATGTAAATGCCTTTACAGCACAGTGAAATTCTTTTTTCGCATATCCCATCTCAGTAGGTTGGGGGGGTCAGAGCGCAGGGTCAGCTATGATACAGCGGCCCTGGAGCAGGGAAGGTTAAGGGTCTTGCTCAAGGACCCAACAGTGGTTGTCTTGCCGGTGGTGGGGCTTGAGCCTGGGTTTTCATCTATCTATCTATCTATCTATCTAATTTTATATATATATATATATATATATATATATATATATATATATATATATAGATAGATAGATAGATAGATAGATAGATAGATAGATATATATATAGATATATATATATATATATATATATATATATATCTATATATATATATTATATATATATATAGATAGAGAGAGAGAGAGAGAGAGAGAGAGAGAGAGAGATTTCTTACTAAACTCAAATCTTGGAAATATGAAATCTTGAAAATCAAGTTTTCCTACTTAGACACACACACACACCTAAATCAGTGTAACAATAAGCAATCTGAGATTTAGTTATGCTTCTAATACCATATGGTTTTTCTTCCAATCCTTTGCGAGTTTTTAGTAGCTGCTGTAGTAAAAGATTTTAATTATTAATAAGAATTTAATAAGCTTATTATTAAGATACGTGCACACATTAAACGCTGTACAGGCTTTATTTTAATATAAGATCGATTCTTGCCTCGGTTACTTTGGTCTTTGACTCGGTGGATCTGCTCGCATCGCTCGGTGCTGCTCGGGTCTCAGTGCAACAACTTTCAGGCTGATTTTCGGTTTTCGTTGCTTGTTTTTTTACTACTTTTCGAGCTCTGAACTCTGCTAATTTCTGTTCCATATTCAAACATTTAAAAAAAATCAAACAGAAAAACAAAACAACAATTACAAACTTGGTTATTTTGTTGTACTAAAAATTACCTCGGCAAATTCTAGTTCCGCACTAAATAGTAGCGGTTATTTATACTGTTGCACACGAACCTTTCTGATGGTTGCACCAGTAAATGCAATACCCGGAAGCGTCGTGGTGGTAGGTGTAAAGAACAACTTATTTTTCCACCCGTAGTGCGCCAATCCTTCCCTGTCATCAGGTAGATAAATAACGCGTTCTTGCGTTCTGTTCTGTGATTGGCCAGTGTCGTCTTTCTTTTTGTTCTGTGATTGGACAGCGCCGCTTCACCTTCTGTTTTAATCTATTTAAAGTTATTAGTTTAGACATTTTTATGCTCTCCACTTTCAGATGTAGTCTATTAAAATAATATATAATCCGATAATTTTTAACAAAGGTAAATTACTGTTCAGAGGTCCCACGTTATACACCAAGGGCTTTAGATGGTTGGTTATTTGGTTTATTTTGAACAACTTATTACTAGATTCAAAGAACTTTTGTGTCCAGAAATATTTTTTTGTCCAACACATTTCCAGTATAGTTTAGAACAGACTTTAAAAACCAATCTACAACATTCGCGCACCTCAGAGAAGCTCCAGATTCACCCATCAGTTTGGGTGATCCCTTAAGTGGATCCCTTCTTGGTCATCTTTTCGTATGTTATATGATTCTTCCACCAGAGGGCACATGAACACAATAGTACATAGATCCACTGTGTCCCTGATCAGAATAATGCTGGTTAGGGTAGTGTCTTATTGTGTCTTATTAATCATATTTCTTCTTTAAATGTTACCACTTTGTTTGTTATTCATTATCGGTTCATTCATTAATTAATTCATCTTCTATACCCGCTTATTCCTTAATTCGAGGTCACAGAGATCTGCTGGAGTCTCTCCCAGCCGTCTCTGAAAGGGCAAAAGGCAGTAAAGAGTTACACCCAGGACATGTCCTTGTTTTATTAAAAAATAAAATAGAAACTCTTCATATTACCTATAAAGTGATGTTAAAATTGAAAGCGGCGTGTTTACCTAATAAAAGTCTTTAATATTTTCAGTAAAAGCCCCTAATTTACAAAAAAAAATTTAAATAAATTGTAGAAATAAAATGACCCTTATAATCTCATATAAAGAAAATTAAAAGGATCTTACATTAAAAAAAAAAAAAGTTAAAACAAAGAGAAAAAAAAACTGGAAACGCACCTCATAGTACATGACATATTATTTAAAATAACAGTGAAAAAATTATGGCTTTAATTAACAGGGTAAAAGTACATTTACAACAAACCAGGAAACCTAGTGTGAACAAGTGTTTACATAACATTAAAGAAAAGAGAGTAAGGACAGGTGAATTAAATGAATAAAAATGGAAGCACCTGTACGAGCATGGAAAAAAATCCGGACTGGAGTCTGTTTTCAACTGTACAGCTCTTGAAGTGCTGCTGTACCCTGGAGTGACATTTTTTAAACAATCGAGAACTAAATCTCACTCAAGCTGACTTATGCAATCTGGATGTGCATCACAGTCAACGTTATTAAACTCTGAGTTTGACCCGGATTGACCTGCAACATTGTTTTGCCATTTTCTGTCAGGTCTTTAGGATGTTGTGACAGATTTTCTGCATTCACTTTGCTGGTCTTGTGTTGAGCTTCAGGACTTTTCACTGACTCATCACGACACTGGAGATGAGCTAAAACACAGAGAATATTAAGTGGATGTTTTGCTACCCTGATTCATTGCTGTGTCTGGATAGGAAAAGAAAATTAGATGGTAAAAAGGAAAACAAGGAGAACTGCAAAACAGGAAACACGATCAGCATAATCTTCTGTAAAATGTTAAAGGACATTACTAATTATTTTTATTTGTTGTCGGGGTAATAATAGCAAACTATGTAATTAAGTGGTGTTTTATGTTTATTAATAAATTATTTGATGGAGTTTCAGCACATGCCTGGCAAATATTAAAGAAAAAAAAAACATACAAGCTTGATTTCTTACTTTTTTATTTTTTTCTCCAAACCCTTTAAGTTCCATTTACAGCAAAATTCATGATCAGTTATTCAATGTAAGCAAATTTCTCAACCAGGAAGAACAACTGATAGCAGGTCCAACATATTCTATAAAAATGTTTGAGTAAATGAATGTCACTATCAGAGATATGAGTGACTGACAGAGTAATAATAAATACTTAAACTGTATGAAAAATAACAAAATAGTCTTTAATCAGTAAGCTTTTTACTGTCTTTTTGTAAATAAATAAATAAATAACAACAAAAGCCATTTTGGGCATGACGTCTATATGTTTTTAATAACTTGAAATTCCCTGATCCTCTAAGAATTTTTAACAGTTTTTTTTTCATTTCTTAGTGTCTATTTTGGCATTAGAGCAAGCAAAAAAAACCAAACCTTTCCTTGCTTGTTGGACCTGTCAAATTTTTTTTAATGTGTGTTATTGCTAAAAATAAGCCTATGCACTAAAGAGCTATATCTCGAATCACACACTATTCACCATATTTTTTACACTGTGCACTTGTTTATCTGAATATTATTCTAAAAATGTCAGATGGACTAATTTAAGGGTTATATTTTATAAAGAACATAAATGAAAGCTTTCTGACTGGTAGCTCACAAAAACCAGCTACTACAGAAAGAAACACACATACTGTAAATGAGGAATTTAGCAGAGAGACAGCAATTTTATACATTTTATCCCACTTTAGCCTCTGATGTTTTCCCCCTCTTTAATTACGCATTATTTGTTAGTTTTTGTATATTTTTTTCAATTACGTGTGGAACTTGTCATCTAGCAGCGTCACAGAAATCAGGATACATGTTAAGATTTCTGTCTCTTCTTTCTGTATGTATCATCTCTGTGTGAAGATCCAATTCCATACCACTCATTATCGGTATTCGTCCAATACTGGCCAAAATTACTAAATCAGGTATCGAAAGATTTGGGGAAGTATAATCCGATCTGATACAGACCTAATCCTAAACTGTCACACCAAAGGTGCGTTGTCAAAATATTTTGTAGCAACTGTGTTAACAGATTAATTGTTTAAGAGGGAGACAAATGTATCGGTATCGGCAGATACTCAAGTTCACGGTATTGGTATCGATATCAGACATAAAATAGTGGTACCAGGTCACCCCTACTTACTATTACTAATACTTAGTGCTATAATGTGTGATTTGAGACATAAGCAGGCTAAGCTAATCAACATGTCTTTAGTCCTATATAAGGACTCGAAGTGTCTTTAAACATACAAACAAACATATTTTTTAGACTTGTTAATTAGACTGGGGTTTTTGATTGCAGTTCAACACTCTGTCATGTTAGCTCATATTCATATGCAGAAATTTGTGAAAATTCATTTGCATATATGGATACTAATTAATTTCCTTCTGACTACTTGAAGATTTTCAAAGATTTGGGCTTTTAGGAACTCAGAGATAGATATTTTAAAAACTGCACTATGCACACACTTAAAAATACTATTATGCACCCTTATTTAATTTAAAGATTAAATAAGAGATATAGTATCTCTATTGTTTAAACTAAATCAATGCATTAGTCCGAGTGTTAGTTGTGAAAATTAAATGATCTCATGCCACACTTATTAATTAATGTTATTTATGAGATTCTAATGGAGAAAATATAACAATAATCAGAGTTTTATCTGTAAGAAATTAAGAAAAAATCATGGCCAAATGGTGTGTGATCAAAAGTACAAACATCTAAAAAAAAAGATGGCAAACACTGCAAGTGAAAAGGTTTAGCAATAAATAATGAAATAAGCAAACCAGAAAGCACTGAATCGAATAGAGTGACGTACTTCTGCAAGTGTGAAAGAGGCTGGAAGAAATCATGGGTAAAGATAAATCAGATAAGGAAAGAAAACGTGAATGAGCAGATTTGGCGTTCCCAGATCAGTAAGGATTAAAAAAAAAATGTAATTTATTACTTCAGTTAATTCGAGTTTAAGCACCAGTTATAAACATTTCATTGGCTTACGACTTAAAACCTAATGATGCACCATTGATCCATTTCAGTGTTTTGCGTAAGTATTCAACCCTTAAATATACGCACATGTTGTAGTGTTCTGAACGTAGTATAGAAATTTGCTCTGTTTGAAAAATGTGTGATAGGTACAGTAAATCTGGATGTGATGTAGGATTTTAAATTACATGTTAAAAAAGTCAAATAATAAAAAAAAAAAACATTTTTTTGACAAAGAAAATGTTTCAAATGTCAATACATTTTATTTTGTCATCACACCGAATCTATTAACAAATTAACCTGATTAACTGTCACTGGGCCTAGTATATATTATTTACATTAATCTTTTTAATCACTTTACTTTAATAAGCAATAATTACTTATAATTATGATTACGTAGAATTTAGAATTTCGGTTGTAAAACTACAAAATGTTAGTAAGTTCAAAAAGGGGTGAATATTTAAGGCCACTGTTATGTAACAACAGATAAATTTAACCTAATATTAAAGGTTAATAAGAGGGCGATATAGGTAATGTAGTTAAAAAAGACAAAAAAAGAACGTTGTGTAAAATCGAGCAGAGCACCAGTGACGTACAGTACTTCTGGGCATCAAGGAACCTCATCATGGCTGAGTTAACTTTACCAGCCAAAAGCCTTTTACTTTAATCTTGATGTTAGTCTTAAATTAGATAATTAGTGCTTATTTACTTTTGTTAGATAAAACAGGTTACATAAAGTAAATTTAATGCAAATCAAATATATCAGTATGACATTTTTAAGCACCAGTTAGAGCTTTTTCATTGTTCACTAGTGAAAACAGAATGTTGCACCATCATTTGGATGTACAGAAAATGTGGAAAACAAAAAAAACTGAATTAAACCAATTTTAAAAACAACTTTTCTGTCAAAGGTTTCTTTTTTTTTTTTACTTTTAAACTTTTCCAAATAGTTTCTCACTCACCAAACTATTAAAAGAACATGACTCCACTTTAACTCCCTTATGGTACAGACCAGCAAATCAGTTTTATTCTGGTCCTGTGTGCTAATTTCTTATCCAAGTTCTAAAAGCAATCATCATTTCAGGTTTAGCAAAAAAGTCCTTTCACTATCTTTTATATAGTCCTTTCACTAACTTTCTATTGTTTTTCTTTCATTTTGTTGACTTAGTTAAAAGGTTACTACAAAATTGTTATGATCATAACGGCCATGAATTGTGAGAGAGGCGTACTAGAAATGTGAACACATAGAAAGGGAATTTACCAGTCGGAAGGGAAACTGGCTTGATGGTCCTCGGCTGTATGTAAACTTTGATTTCTAAATGGCCGCTATTGTAATTTAAAACTTCACTGCACCCTTTTGTAACATGCTCTTTTTCAATGCTCAGAATTCTCTCTGCTTACATTTCATCTGTTGTAACTGGTTAATATCTTAAGATTTTGGGGTAACAAGTTGCTGCTTATGATGCACTGGTGAATTATTAAAGGGCTATTAAAGGCTTACAAGGTGTTTATAAATCTAAAATAAGAATCGGGACATGCTGCAGCTTTGTGGACCTTACAAGCATGCGAAGACAGGGACAAAGTTAAAAATGAATGTAATATAAATATAAACTTGAAATTATAAACAGAAATACATAAATTGTTTCTAGGGTAAATTGCGAGGCAAGAATCTTGCTTCAAATGAAAGCTGCAGTATGTATTTTGGTGGTTTGGACATTTCTGGTAGATAACATTACTTAAACAAACAATCATTATGTTAATATAGTTACCCGAACGTTGTAAAGGAATGTACGAGTGCTGGCATGTGAGGACGTTTTGAGCTTGCTGATGCCAGCACAGACACAGAAGTTACACACAAAATAATAAATTAAATGTGAAAAAAATAATGTTACATTATATACCAGTGTATTTAATTCATCTACTAATGTCGTAGATGTACTAATTTGTGTACGAATTTATCTTAGACCTTACATTATGTTAGTGTATGTGAGACAATTTGTTGTCCCTTCTTAGATCCTATTACTTAATAAAAGGGAATTAACATCGCAAAAAACACTCCAAATTGTTTTGTGGCCTCTACATTCACAAAGGTATTCAATAAAGCAGAAGCCTTGAATTGATTCATTTGCCAAAAATGGGGGTATTTACTTCCACTGCATCCTTAATACAAATTCAATATACTTGGGGATAAGAATGTATAAGATATAGATATTAACATATGTGATGAACAACAGCTTACTAACCATTATGCTTATATGCAAAAAATCCGATTTGACTTTAAAAATATATATTAAAAAAAACATAATATAAGCAAAAACATGTAAACATTCTTTTACCATCATTCGTCTTCAGTGCATGAATTACTCAGCAGCATTCAATAAATCCAGAAAATATCCATATCAAATACTGATAACCAAAAAGTATAGAGATGAGAGCATGAGGAATAAAACATTTAACATCATATATATTTTAAATGCATGAATTAGGCTGTGCTCACAGGGACATTTTTGTATCCATAAATGCTTAAAAGACTCACCGGTCTCGTACATATAAATCCTCTCACAATTATGTCCTAAGCAGGTTTGATGTTTACCAAAATGTCTGTGTGAACATGGCCTTAGTCAGCAAATTAAAAAATGTAGGGACATCATGACAAGGCATGGCCAGATATGGTTCGGTTTAATAGTTCCCTTGCATTTTGTAATGGTTTATAGTCATTTAGTAACATTGTATTTTACAGTACTGCCAGGAAGCAAATACATATAATGCTTATATATGCTATATATGATATATAGCTTTTATTCCTGTCTACTTAGTCTACGTCCTTCCGAACGGAACTCACAGGGATAGCGGCAATATTTTTAAAGCATATGCGATTATAATATTGTGCTTTGTTAAATATTGCGATATATCATACAACCAATTGGTTATATGTGTAAAAACACTTCTGCATATATTTGAGCCACCTGTTGAAAAAGGTGAAACTTTTACACTCTTTGCTTCAAATGTCGCCAGATATTTAATCTTTGAAGATTTATCCATAGATTAGGAATCAAGGGTTTTGATAAACTGATGAAACAACTCAACCATGTGAATTCCTACCAATTGATGAAAGATGCAGTACTGTAAACAATACTTAAAACTAGTTACAATCCGAACTGAGTAATGAATAATTAAATGTTAGAAGATAGCTAGCATTTATAGGACGGATTTACCACAGTGCTATGTAGCTAGCTAGCTTGCTACTGCTTAATGTTTTCTCACTTACTCAA
Source organism: Bagarius yarrelli (assembly GCA_005784505.1). Lineage (NCBI taxonomy): Eukaryota > Metazoa > Chordata > Actinopteri > Siluriformes > Sisoridae > Bagarius > Bagarius yarrelli. Next base: position 5,736,853 of record VCAZ01000016.1, read on the forward strand.
AAGACACATAATGCTTCTTTTTAAAACTATAATTCATGACATGGATATTATCATACAATTAAAATCAATATCGAGTTTGGTGGAGGACTGCAAAGAACATGCTAATGGCTGCTATAGCATCATTGCCATAGCCTAGAGGTAAACTAGATGACTTGTTTTTTCAGGGAATACAAAGTAACCACCCTGTGCACAGTTATCGGCACATACCTGGTCATGAATGCCCTTTTTAAATTGAAGATAAGTTGTTGTTTTTTTTTAAAGTCTTTTTTTTTTGTTAAAGGCGACAGAGGGCTCAGCACACGTGTTTGCACCAAACATGCTTAATCAGAAGCATGTCAGTATCTCGATTAAAAACTCCGTAGCTTGATGATAAGTGTTGTGCAGATCATAAGGGCTGGGTGAGGAAATTTATTACAGAGTATAAAGCAGCACCATTAACTTTAGTTGAATATTATTCAAGTGTCTCTTTGTACCTGTATGTCCATTAGACTACATCAGAATTGGTAAGACCTTGAGGAAGAGGAGCATTGCACATAATGCAAATAAAAACAAAATCTTGTTTTCACATTATTTTCATCCTTGTATATGTATGTCTGCAGGGGTTTTTATGTCCATCAGCATGAATCCGTAAAGCCATGTCCCTCTGTTTGCAATTCAACTGCAACATTAATCATGTGAGTGTCAACAACATTTCCCTTGGAAATACAAACAGGATTCATTTGAGGTGCAAAAAATGCATTGTGTAATATACTATACTATACTATAATATAAAATCCTTATATATATATTCTCTTTTATTTAGTATGTAGAGTTTGTAAAAGGATAAATAGAGCATTGTTTCAAATTGGGATGATTCATGTAAAACATTAACGCACTCACTAGATTCTCAGCTGTCCAACAAAACAACTGCCCCAATATTTTTCCCCCCAATGTTAAATTCTTCACCATATCCGTAAGCTTAACTGCTGCTTCGGCTGTACACACACACACACACACACACACACACTGCAGATAAGGTCAGTAAAATTTCTCACCCTGTATGTCTTAGAAAGCTTGAATGCTTATCAGTCTCTGACCAACTTTTAATCTGAAAGTTGAATCTACAATGGGCTGCCATTCTAAGGTGTGTGTGTGTTTGTGTGTGTGTTTGTTTGTTTTTTTTTGCAGTGGTTTGAAGGTTGTCAGTATCCAAAACGGTTTGAGATGTTATGAGTCAAAGCAACTCCGCTTGTTCAATATTCTTGAAGACATTTCTCCACTCAGCTGAGGAGCCTTCTCAGTTTTGCTACACCGATAGTATTTATAGTGTATTAAACATAGTATTTTTTCACATGCCTGGTCTGTGTTTTAAACTTAGAAGACTTTTTTAAAGTATTTTTTATAGTACCTGGGAATTTAAATGCATTATTAATAGACAAATTCATCAATTCATTCATCTTTTATACACGCTTACTCTCTAATTCGGGGTCACGGGGATCTGCTGGAGTCTATCCCAGCTGTCTCTGAAAGGGCAAAAGGCAGGATGGGTACACTCTGGACAGGTTGCCAGTCCATCACAGGGTTACACACACACTCATGCTCACTCCTATGGGCAATTTAGGATCATCAATCAACCTAACATACATATGTTTGGACAGTGGGAGGAAACTGGAGTACCCAGGGCCTTTTTGCTGTGAGGCAACAGTTCCAACCACTAAGCCACTGTGCTGCCTAATAGACAAATTGTGCCCCTAAATGTATGTTTGTAGAAAAAGATTCTAACAGGGTCATGTGGATATAAACACTTACCATGGTCACATTAGAGATCAACCGAGCAACTTCTCTGAATGTACATATGCAGTGTATATTCTCTTTACATTGATCGCTGGTGTTAAAAGACATTTTTGGTATGATGTAATCTCAGACCACTTCCTCTTGAACCTATATGCAGTTTTAGGTGCAGAATGTCACCTACAGCTCTACAAATATAGTGTGTCCAATGTTTATATAGAGTGTGAGTATAGTGTTCTAGCAGTGTCTAATAATATCATAGATCTCTTTTTTTATCCACATTCAGATTGTATTCTGAAACAATCGTGTAATTTTCCCACAAGTGCTAATTCCAAGTGAGTCTCCAGAAATCATTTATATTTACGATTTTTAGACTAGTTCATTACTTTACCTTATTTTTTTTAAACATACAGTGCATTTAAAAAGTTTTCATATGTATAAATTCTTCACATTTTGTCATATTTCGGTCTTATGCTAAAATTCTTTCTGAAAAATGCATATAAATTCCAAGCACACACTGTAATTCCAGTTTAATCTAAAAAGACCATAGTGAGAGAGCAAAAAAAGGTTTGTGACATAAGTATCCAGACCTTTGCCTCAGAACTTTTTTCTTAGAAGATTTTTATTCCATTCGACTTTGCAAAGGGTGTAAAATTCATCAGATTGGATAGAGGGCATCTGTGCACAGCTATAAAATGCTTGAAAGATGCTTAAAAGATGGGTCCAAGCTCTCTCTTAGCCACTCTGGTACTGTCTTAGCTTTGAGAGGCATTGTCTCGCTGAAAGGTGAAACTTCCGGTGCTCTTGAGGTAAATGATAAATGGCTTTATTAAGAAAATACAGTGATGCCTTGATTTATGAGTTTAATTTGTTATGTGGCGGAGCTCGTAACCCAAGTTTTCGTATGTTAAATCAATTTTCTGCATTTAAAATAAATTAAAATGCCATTAATCTATTCCAGGTTCCCAAAAATGTTTTGTTGCATGTTTTTAAATAAGAAAACTATACTATAAATAACGAACCTTCAAATATTGTATAAAAAGCAATACAATACAATACTATGTACTGCATTAAACTGGTTTTATGAAGTATGTAACCGTGAGTTTATCACAGTTTCGTCTAAACACTTTATGTATCTGAAATGTTACTGCCTTTTTGTGCCCTGACTCTAGTCTCTATCCCAGAGATACCGGAAAACTCTCAATCTGAAACAGAGTGACTATTAGGTTCCTGGTCACTCTATTACCCTGACACCTCTATTTTTTCAGTTCGGCCATATAAAGAGTTTTTTTGTTGTTTCATTTTCCATTAAAGAATATTAGGGCCACCATGCTCTTGGGAACCTTTAGTGCAGAAAAAATATTTGGTAACACCAAATTTGTGCCACAACACAGCAAATGAGCTCTGTTTGGCCTCCATACCTGGTTTGTGTCAGGATATGCATTTTTTAGCAGATCGACAGAAAAATAGGCTGACATGTTATCATAAACAACGATCTGAATACTTATGTCAAAATTAAATTTCATTAGATTCTATTCCTTTTTTTGTTATTAAAAATCAGATTTTTTGTTTGTCATTATGGACTAATGGATTACGTATTGATTTAAAAAATACTTTCAAACATTTTGGCATAAGACGGCAAAAAACAATGTAAGATAAAGGAAGGGGTATAAAATCTTTTTAAATGAACTGTATCTTAATAGTGAACCAACCAAACATTAAAAAACAAAAACGTCTTCAGTGCATCGTGGAAATGTATAGGATTTTCTTCCATGTACTTTAAGACATAACTCCAAAATGGCATTCCAATAACCAAAATAGTGCACTCTGCAGAGAGCACCTCAGTATAGTGGAGAAACATGTTCAAGAGTACATGTGCACTTAAAGAGCTCAGGAATGTGTTATAAGAGTAATTAAGGGTGCTTGGAAGTGAACCTGTGTAAACAGGGTGTGTAATAGCAGCACGTGCAGGTGACAGGATGAGTAATCGTGCATTTCATAGTCGCGTCTGGGCTTCCGGTATATAAATCTCTATACTATCCGCCCTCTCCGAGACTGAGCTTTGGCGAAATGAAGCAGCTCGCTTGGCAGCCATTAGCCTGCGTCGAGCCTCCTGTCGCTGTCGATCCTGCAGATCCAGGGAACGTTCACGTGTCAATCCAGGGCCACGCCCTTTAGGTGGCCTTTTCACTGTTGGAGGAGGCCACTTCCTCTCCTGGAAAAAGAATACAAGAAAAATGATTGAATAGAAGATTTTTATAATTGGTGCTTGAATTATGTTTAAAAAAGAGGCATTATTATTTTATTGTGTCCTTATAAAATGTATCATCTATTCAATTTTTTCACGTAACTGTTTAAAAGTCTTAGTGGATTAAATGCTCACTGAATTAAACAGTCCTGTATGTAGTAGTTTACAAATGCATTATA